>JARQOD010000005.1:407414167-407472592 GCA_033576555.1 Oophaga sylvatica
TCGTTTCTTACGGACATTTAACAACAGTTGATTTCATCCTTCCCTTTTATGAGAAATAATGCAACAGGAAGATGACTTATTGATTTCAATCTGTTTATAGAGTTAAAGGAGTTGGAGTGTAGAAAATCATTGTCACTTTCATCTGGAAAATAATAATAATAATAATCTTTATTTTTATATAGTGCTAACATATTCCACAGCGCTTTCACTTTCCTCTTCTTCATGGGCTATATCTGGAAATGGAATTTGCCTTAATGGGAATGAGCCACAATAACAGCAACATACCAAGGAGAATATTAGAACTGCTTCTAGGAGAAATCACAATGGGGCAAATTTATTAAAAAAATAAATTAAAGACCTAGGGAGGCATGCAGAATTTGTATCAGGTTAATTACAGTAGTATACACTGCATGATAAAATTGTGTCACGCTCACGCCCTGGCTGATGGGCGTGAACCAAGGGGGGTTGTGGCCCCACTGTGCCACAAACTAGACTACCCTGAAAGGGGCGTGACTAAGACAGCTGCCTTGGTCTTCACTGGAGCCTCTGATGGTGAGGTCAGGTTTGTGCGGCAGGCAGCTGCCAGGTGCCACTCCAGGGTGGTGTCTGGCTGTGGCTGCTGATCTCACTTGGGGAGATGGTGGCACGGATGAGACACAGGGCAGGCTGGCATGGATGAGACACAGGGCAGGCTGGCACAGATGAGAGACAGGGCAGGCTGGCACGGATGAGACACAGGGCAGGCTGGCCCTGTTCACACAGCAAATGCAGATACTGGAACTGACTGGAAGGAATGGTGTATGGAGGTACCGATAGAGACCTGGTCACACAGCAAATGTAGATACTGTGACTGACTAAGAAGGAATGGTATATGGAGGGAAAGGTAGAGACCTGTTCACACAGCAGGTACCGGTACTGGCACAGACATAAAGGAATGGAGTATGGAGGAACCTGTTCACACAGGAAGAGAACCGCAAGGCTGCGGAGAAGGGTTGTAGAGCCGCAAAAGATACTGCAGAGGCTGGAGCAAAGCAGAGTGAAACTGCAAGATATAAGAAGAGGAGCTGCAGCAAGAGATTGCTGCAGCGACAGGAGCAAAGCAGAGCGGAACCGCAAGATATGCGGAGAGGAGCTGCAGCGGCAGGAGCAAAGCGGAACCGCAAGATATGCGGAGAGGATCTGCAGCAAGAGATTGCTGCAGCAGCAGTAGCAAAGCAGAGCAGAACCGCAGGAGTGCAGACAAGAGGCAGAGAGACATACAGAGAGACCACAAGGCAAGACACAGCAGGGAAGAAACCACAGACAAGGAGACCAAGAGACAAAGGTAGGACAGAGTTCAGACAAGGTAATGACACGGGACAAGGCAAAGACACCGGGACCAGGATATTCTGCCCCCTGGAGGGCGAACAAACATACAAGGCAAAGCTAGGAGTGAAGCCTCCAAGATGGAGGAACACAAAGCAAGACCTGGCAGCTCAGCAGCAAGACACTAACTGAGTTAACACATTGCACAGGCAAGATCCACAGGGTGTAGCTGCCTTAAATACTAGAGGGCTAATAGTAATTGGTCAGTCAGATGCACCCTGACTCCATAAGAACCAGAAAGTTCTGGTGCCGCCCCCTATGGACACAGCCATGAGACATGCAGAGAGCAGACAGAAAGCAAGAGGCACAGAGCCCAGAGCTGGCAGCAGACAGAAATCACAGCATGACATGGAGCAGTGAGCAAGTAGGTGTGTGAGGGATGGGAGGCCATGCAGTGATGCCAGCAGAGTTGTTACAAATTGGTCCACCCTAACAGACAACGTAGACACTTTTCTCTACAACCATCTGTTTGGTTAGTTCACATTAAACCATTATTTTGTGCTAAAATTGTGGGGCACATCTATATATATAAAGTTGATAATACAAGCAATCTCCAAAACATCATATCAATATTTCATGGGATGCAAAATAATGCATCTATATGCAAATAGGCATATCAAATATAGCGACTCATTATAACCGGATATACAAAAAGAACATTGAGTTCGTGCTATGAATATGAAAATTGTATACTTTATTCAAAATTACCAATATGGTCAAACACACTAAAACCAACATTAAGTGGAAACAGACATGTAGACATAAATACGTCAATAATACAGTTTACATAACAATGTCCAAAATAAACAAGGAAATGAGGCCCACACGGAAAAAAGTATATGAAGGCAAACTGCTGCAACTGTTGCTGTCACAGATATCCAAGTCAATATAGTAGCATGCCTGCAAGTTCATGGGCACAGCCACATGGGGACAAAAACCTCCTTGATGGCTGATAAGGCTTAAAACCGTGAGCTTAATACCCACACATGTGCAGAAAACGTGAAATGCAACAATATAGAGAGGAAACAAAGCGCAGTAATTACCTATAAATAAAACCGAGTGGGACCCAGAACCAACTCCCCGACGCACGTTTCGGTGGTATCTCCTTCTTCAGGGGGCCTTCTTGCAGGCATGCTACTATATTGACATGGATATCTGTGACAGCAACAGTTGCAGCAGTTTGCCTTCTTATACTTTTTTCCGTGTGGGCCTCATTTCCTTGTTTATTTTGGACATTGTTATGTAAACCGTATTATTGACGTATTTATGTCTACACGTCTGTTTCCACTTAATGTTGGTTTTAGTGTGTGTGACCATATTGGTAATTTTGAATAAAGTATACAATTTTTGTATTCATGGCACGGACTCAATGTTCTTTTTGTATATCATATATAAAGGAGTGTATGTATACTGTATGTGTGTGTGTATGAAGCTACGCCCACTCCATATAGCCCTGCACACACTGCATAGCAGCCACACTCACTCTACACACAAAGACTCGTATAATAAATATCTGATATATTTACAGTACAGACCAAAAGTTTGGACACACCTTCTCATTAAAAGATTTTTCTGTATTTTCATGACTATGAAAATTGTAAATTCACACTGAAGGCATCAAAACTATGAATTAACACATGTGGAATTATATACTTAACAAAAAAGTGTGAAATAACCGAAAATATGTCTTATATTCACACTCTTGGCATTCTCTTGATGAGCTTCAAGAGGTAGTCATCGAAAATGGTCTTCCAACAATCTTGAAGGCGTTCCCAGAGATGCTTAGCACTTGTTGGCCCTTTTGCCTTCACTCTGTGGTCCAGCTCACCCCAAACCATCTCTATTTTGTTCAGGTCTGGTGACTGTGGAGGCCAGGTCATCTGGCGTAGCACCCCATCACTCTCCTTCTTGGTCAAATAGCCCTTACACAGCCTGGAGGTGTGTTTGGGGTCATTGTCCTGTTGAAAAATAAATGATGGTCCAACTAAACGCAAACCGGATGGAATAGCATGCCGCTGCAAGATGCTGTGGTAGCCATGCTGGTTCAGTATGCCTTCAATTTTGAATAAATCCCCAACAGTGTCACCAGCAAAGCACCCCCACACCATCACACCTCCTCCTCCATGCTTCACGGTGGGAACCAGGCATGTAAAGTCCATCCGTTCACCTTTTCTGCGTCGCACAAAGACAAGGTGGTTGGAATGAAAGATCTCAAATTTGGACATATCAGATCAAAGCACAGATTTTCACTGGGCTAATGTCCACTCCTTGTGTTCTTTAGCCCAAACAAGTCTCTTCTGCTTGTTGCCTGTCCTTAGCAGTGGTTTCCTAGCAGCTATTTTACTATGAAGGCCTGCTGCACAAAGTCTCCTCTTGACAGTTGTTGTAGAGATGTGTCTGCTGCTAGAGATCTGTGTGGCATTGACCTGGTCTCTAATCTGAGCTGCTGTAAACCTGCGATTTCTGAGGCTGGTGACTAGGATAAAGTTATCCTCAGAAGCAGAGGTGACTCTTGGTCTTCCTTTCCTGGAGCGGTCCTCATGTGAGCCAGTTTCTTTGTTGCACTTGATGGCTTTTGCAACTGCACTTGGGAACACTTTCAAAGTTTTCCCAATTTTTTGGACTGACTGACCTTCATTTCATAAAGTAATGATGGACACTCATTTTTCTTTACTTAGCTGCTTTTTTCTTGCCATAATACAAATTCTAACAGTCTGTTCAGTAGGACTATCAGCTGTGTATCCACCAGACTTCTGCACAACATAACTGATGGTCCCAACCCCAGTTATAAGGCCAGAAATCCCACTTATTAAACCTGACAGGGCACACCTGTGAAGTGAAAACCATTCCCGGTGACTACCTCTTGAAGCTCATCAAGAGAATGCCAAGATTGTGCAAAGCAGTCATCAAAGCAAAAGGTGGCTACTTTGAAGAACCTAGAATATAAGACATAATTTCAGTTGTTACACACTTTTTTGTTAAGCATATAATTCCACATGTGTTAATTCATAGTTTTGATGCCTTCAGTGTGAATTTACAATTTTCATAGTCATGAAAATACAGAAAAATCTTTAAATGAGGAGGTGTGTCCAAACTTTTGGTCTGTACTATGTATATATATATACTGTATATACTCTAGTATAAGCCGACCTGAGTCTAAGCCGTGGCACCTAATTTTGCTACGGAAAGCTGGGTAAGCTTATTGACTCAAGTATAAGCCGGGTATGCCTTGTCCCCTAATCCCTGACCTGGAATGCGTGGCTCCCCCGTTTTGTCCTGGTATGTGGCTCCCCCGTTTTGTCCTGGTATGTGGCTCCCCAGTTTTGTCCTGGTATATGTGCCTCCCCCTGTTGTATGCATGGCTCCCCCAGTCCAGCATGGCTCACACACCGCCGTCCTACTCACCCTCCTCGCGCTGTCACTGCATCTCCGTTGTTCCAGCGTGGCAGCTCTTCCTGTGTTGAGCGGTCACGTGGTACCGCTCATTAACCCCTCTCCGCCATCCGATGTACTATCCCGTCCATGAAACCCGGGACAATCTGACCATGGACGGGATAGTACGTCGAAGCGATCAGATGCGCCGATCGCGGCCGGGTGTCAGCTGATTATCACAACTGACGCCCGGCACTATGTGCCAGGAGCGGTCACGGACCGCTCCCGGCACATTAACCCCTGGCACACCGCGATCAAACATGATCGCGGTGTACCGGGGGCACAGGGGAGCATCGCGCAGGGAGGGGGCTCCCTGCATGCTCCCCTGAGACCCTCAGAAGAGCGCGATGTGACCGCGCTGTTCTGAAGGCCTCTTCCCTGCAGGACCCCGGATCCAAGATGGCCGCCGGGTCCTGCAGGGAGGCGGCTTCCTCAGCGCGTGCTAAGAGCAGGCGCTGAGAAGGCCTGCAGCACTGCCTGTAAGATCGCTGGTCTCACAGAGTGCTGTGCACACTGTGAGACCAGCGATCTGACCCTATACTGTAATGTCCCACCCTGGGACAAAGTAAAAAAGTAAAAAAAATAAAAATAGCAAGTGTAAAAAAAAAAAATCCAAAATAAAGGAAAAAAAATATTCCCCTAATAAATTCATTTCTTCCTGTAAATAAAAAAAACAAACCAATAAAAGTACACATATTTGGTATCGCCGCGTCCGTAATGACCCGCCCTATAGAACTGCCCTACTAGTTAACCCCTTAAAAAAAAAGCAAAAAATCAATGCTTTATCATCATACCGCCGAACAAAAAGTGGAATAACACGCGATCAAAAAGACCGATATAAATAAACATGGTACCGCTGAAAACGTCATCTTGTCCCGCAAAAACGAGCTGCCATACAGCATCATCAGCGAAAAAATAAAAAAGTTATAGCTTGCACAATAAAGTGATGCAAAAATAATTATTTTTTATATAAAATTGTTTTTATTGTATAAAAGCGCCAAAACATAAAAAATTATATAAATGAGGTATCGCTGTAATCGTACTAACCTGAAGAATAAAACTGCTTTATCAATTTTACCACACGCGGAACGGTATAAACGACCCCCCCAAAAGAAATTCATGAATTGCTGATTTTTGTTCATTCTAACCTCCCAAAGATCGAAATAAAAAGCGATCAAAAAATGTCACGTGCTTAAAAATGGTACCAATAAAAACGTCAACTCGTACCGCAAAAAATAAGACCTCACATTACTCTGTGGGCCAAAATATGCAAAAATTATAGCTCTCAAAATGTGGTGATGCAAAAACTATTTTTTGCAATAAAAAGCGTCTTTTAGCGTGACAGCTGCCAATCAAAAAATCCCGCTCTAAATCAAACCCCCCTTTATCACCCCCTTAGTTAGGGAAAAATAATACAATTAAAAAAATGTGTTTATTTCCATTTTCCAATTAGGGATAGGGTTGCGCCTAAAGTTAGGATTAGGGTTAGGGTTGGGATTAGGGTTAGGGGTGTGTTAGGGTTAGGCTTGTAGTTAGGGTTATGGTTAGGGTTGGGACTAGGGTTAGGGGTGTGTTGGGGTTAGGGTTGGAGTTAGAATTGGGGGGTTTCCAACATTTAGGGGCTCTCCAAATGTGACATGGCGTCTGATCTCAATTCCAGCCAATTCTGCGTTGAAAAAGTCAAACTGTGCTCCTCCACTTCTGAGTTCTGCCATGCGCTCAAACAGTAGTTTACACCCACATATGGGGTATCAGCGTACTCAGGACAAATTGCACAATAACTCTTGGGGTCCAATTTCTTCTGTTACCCTTGGAAAAAAAAAATTGGGGGCAAAAATATCATTTTTGTAAAAAAAAAAAAAAAAAAAAAAAAAGATTTTTTTTCGTTTTTACGGCTGTACGTTATAAACTTCTGTGAAGCACTTGGGGCTTCATAGCGCTCAACACACATCAAGATAAGTTCCTTGTGGGGTCTATTTTCCAAAATGGGGTCACTTGTTGGGGGTTTCCACTGTTTAGGCACATCAGGGGCTCTCCAAATGCGACAAGACGCCCGCAGACCATTCCATCAAAGTCTGCAATCCAAAACGTCACTACTTCCCTTCCGAGCCCCGACGTGTGCCCATACAGTAGTTTTCTCCCACATATTGGGTATCAGCGTACTCAGGACAAATTGGACAACAACTTTTGGGGTCTAATTTCTACTGTTACCGTTGTGAAAATAAAATATTGGTGGCGAAAAAAATCATTTTTGTAAAAAAAAAAAGGATTTTTTATTTTTACGGCTGTACGTTATAAACTTCTGTGAAGCACTTCGGGATTCAAAGTGCTCACCACACATCTAGATAAGTTCCTTGGGGGGTCTATTTTCCAAAATGGGTCACTTGTGGGGGTTTCCACTGTTTAGGCACATCAGGGGCTCTCCAAACGTGACATGACGCCCGCAGACCATTCCATCAAAGTCTGCAATCCAAAACGTCACTACTTCCCAATCCAAAACATCACTACTTCCCTTCCGAGCCCTGAGGTGTGCCCATACAGTAGTTTTCTCCCACATATGGGGTATCAGCATACTCAGGACAAATTGGACAACAACTTTTGGGGTCCAGTTTCTCCTGTTACCCTTGGGAAAATAAAAAGTTGGAGACTAAAAGATCATGTTTGTGGAAAAAATATGATTTTTTTATTTTCATGCTCGGGCGTTATAAACTTTAGTAAAACACCTGGGGGTTCAAAGTTCTCACCACACATCTAGATAAGTTCCTTGAGGTGTCTAGTTTCCAAAATGGTGTCATTTGTGGGGGGTTTCTACTGTTTAGGCACATCAGGAGCTCTCCAAACACGACATGGCATCCAGCCAATTCTGCGTTGAAAAAGTCAAACGGCGCTCCTTCCCTTCCGAGCTCTGCCATGCACCCAAACAGTGGTTTACCCCCACATATGCTGTATCGGTGTACTCAGGACAAATTGCACAATAACTTTTGGGGTCTTGTTACCCTTGGGAAAATAAAAATTGGGTTGAAAAGATAATTTTTGTGGAAAAAATATGATTTTTTAATTTTACGGCTCTACGTTATAAACTTGTGTGAAGCACTTGGGGTTCAAATTGCTCACCACAGATCTAGATAAGTTCCTTAGGGGGTCTAGTTTCCAAAATGGGGTCACTTGTGGGCGGTTTCCACTGTTTAGGCACATCAGGGGCTTGTCACGTTACTGGCGATACAGGACTGGAAGTCAGTGGCCGGAGCAGCAGTGTGCAGATGAGCGGACCAAGGAAGGACTTCTGGAAGTGCCGTATATGGCGGTGGTTCACTATGTCGGCAGATGCCGGAGCCCGCCCGAGCACGGGCCGGCCGAGATCACACACAAGCACCAAGTCCGTTTAGGTGAATAGAGTTGGAGGTAGGAACAGCAGGGTTTCCACAAGAGACAGGAAGATGCCAGCAGAACACCTTCCAGATCAGGAGCTCAGATAATGCTTCACTCAGTTAGACTGAGCACCACAATATACTCAGCAACAGGAAGCTGCACAGGGCCAGGTATATATAGCAGGTCCAATCAGTCTTAATCAGGGCGAGAACAATCAGCAGGGCAGGTAATGATCTCTATCCAATCAGTCTCAATCAGGGAGGGAACAATCAGCAGGGCAGGTGATGATCTCTATCCCAGACGAAGTTCATGTGGTTTCAGGCTGAAGTTATCCAAGTTCCGAAATAGCTCCACAGCAAGGGAACAGACCAGCAAGCCATGGCTCACAGGTTCAAATCCTAACAATACTCCCTCTTAAAGGCGGCCTCTGGACGCAACTTGCCCAGGTTTTGCAGGATACCACTGGTGAAATTGTCTAATCAAACGAGGAGCATTGACGTTGCTTACTGGTTCCCATGAATTTTCCTCCGTGTCGTAGCCCTGCCATTTGATTAAATATTGCAAACGATTTCTGTGTATTCGGGAATCCAAGATCTTTTCCACCACAAACTGCTCCTGTCCGTCCACTTCAATTGCATCGGGAGGCGGAGGGGATCGTTCTGGAAATGGATTGGCTGTGGCGGCTTTCAACAACGACACATGAAAAACAGGATGAATCTTCATTGATGTTGGTAGCTGTAGACGTACGGCCAATGGACTCACAATCTTACTGATTTTGTATGGTCCCACAAATTTTTGTCCTAATTTAGGAGAGGAATCCTCAATTTCAAATTCCTAGTGGACAACCACACTCGATCTCCAATCCTAAACATGGGAGTGGGTCTCCGATACCTGTCGGCCGCTTTTTTATATTTCTCGTGAGCTTCCTTTAGAGTGTCTTTCAGAACATTCAGATTTTGCTGTAGCAGAGAGATTCTTTCTGCGACTGCTGGTATTAATGGTGCCACAGGATTTTTGGGAAGGATGTTTGGGTGATATCCCAGATTTGCAAAAAATGGCGTCTGTTTCGTAGAGGCATTCTGTGAATTATTATATGAAAATTCCGCAAATGGCAGCAGATCCACCCAGTCGTCTTGCAGATGGCAAATATAACAACGAAGATACTGCTCCAGCGTCTGATTTGTACGTTCTGTCTGGCCGTTAGACTGCGGATGGTAAGCGGTTGACAATCGTACTTTGATGTTTAGTGCTGAGCATAAACTGCGCCAAAATTTAGATGTAAATTGCACACCTCGATCTGACACGACTTCATCCGGCACTCCGTGGAGGCGAAAAACATTGCAAATTATCAGATCAGCTGTATCTTTTGCTGAAGGTAGACCTGAGCACGGGATGAAATGCGCTGCTTTTGTAAGTCGATCCACTACTACCAGAATGGATGTCTTTCCCTTGGACTCTGGTAGATCTACAATAAAGTCCATTGAAATTGATCCCCACAGTCGTGTTGGGATGGCGAGAGGCTGCAATAGTCCCATAGGGGATGCACGTGGAGTCTTATATCTGGCACAGATGTCACAGGAATTAACGTACTTCTTCACGTCTTCTTGAAAGTTCGGCCACCAAAAGAAACGTGACAAAAACTCCTGCGTTTTCTGTGTCCCTTTGTATCCTGCAATTTTAGAATTGTGCACTAGTTGTAGGAATCTTAACCAAGCTGCTTCTGGTACATATAGTCGTCGACCATCAGTCCATACTTGATTTTTTAAAAAGCAGATGCACGTCCCCTGATGGATGTGATAGAAACGAGTCTGTTTCGTATGCTGCTTTCAAGTCTTCCAGCAAATCTCCATCATGTATTACTCCCAAGATCTTAGTATCTGCCACAATGGGTTTGGGTGTTGTTACAAGATTAGCTTCACTTGAAAACATTCGGGATAATGCGTCTTCTTTCTTGTTACGGGAGCCTGGTCGATATGAAATTATGAAATTGAATTGATTCAAAAACAGACTCCAACGAGTCTGCCGAGGAGAGAGGCATTTTGCAGACCTGATAAACTCTAGATTGCAATGATCGGTCAACACCAAAATTTGTTGTGCAGCCCCTTGAAGATGATGTCTCCACTCTTTGAATGCTGATATGATGGCGAGCAATTCTTTATTTCCCACGTCATAGTTCTTCTCGGCTACAGACATACGTTGTGAGAAAAATGCACATGGATGCAGCAACTTCTTTTCCCCTGTCCTCTGAGAAAGGATAGCGCCGACCGCACAGTCTGAAGCATCCACCTCGATGATAAAAGCCAATTCAGGGTCAGGATGGCGTAATATGGGAGCCGTTGTGAATTTCCTTTTTAAACGAGAGAACGCTTCTTGCGCTTGGGGTGTCCAGATGAATTTTGCTCCTTTTTTTGTTAATTGCGTGATGGGTAGCACGATTTCTGAAAAATTCTTAATAAAGCGTCTGTAAAAGTTGGCGAACCCTACAAAACGCTGAACTTCTTTCACATTTTTAGGGATAGGCCACTCGGTGATAGCTTGCGTTTTCTTAGCATCCATCCGTAATCCTTGAGGAGAAATGAAGTATCCCAAGAACTGAATCTCTTCTCGATGGAATTCACATTTTTCTAATTTAATATATAACGAATTCTCCCTTAACCGTTGTAGCACTTGTCTTACGTGCGTCTGATGTTCCTCCATAGAGTTTGAAAAGATCAGGATGTCATCTAGATAAACGACCATGAACTGATCCAACAGGTCTCGGAAAATATCATTTGCCAGGTGCTGGAAGGTAGCTGGAGCATTAGCGAGTCCGAAGGGCATCACTAGACTTTCAAAGTGTCCGTATCGGGTACGAAAGGCCGTTTTCCATTCATCTCCAGGCTTTATTCGTACTAAATTGTATGCCCCACGTAAATCTAACTTAGTGAAGATCTTCGCACTTTGTACTCTTTCTAGGAGTTCCGGGATCAACGGTAGAGGATAACGTTTTTTTACCGTGACTTTATTAAGCTCCCTGTAGTCCACTACTGGGCGTAATGTTCCATCCTTCTTCTTGACAAAGAATATAGGGGCTCCAGCGGGCGAAGATGATGGATGAATAAATTTTTTGCTTAGGTTTTCATCAATAAATTCTTTAAGAGCCTTCAGTTCAGGACCCGCTAAAGGATAGATAGTTCCAAACGGTATAGCCGCCCCCGGGAGTAGTTCTATTGGGCAGTCGTATGGTCGATGCGGCGGAAGTGTATCCGCTCCCTTCTTGTCACAGACATCCAAGAAATCTTCATACACCGCTGGTAGCTGAGGCAATTCTGGATTCTGAACTGCTTCTAATGTGGATTCGCTTGGAACCTCCGTCTGAACTTCCTTTTTGGGGAAACTGATCTTTTTCATCTCCCAATCGATGATAGGATTGTGCTTCTGCAACCAGGGCAAACCTAAAATGATGGGAAAATGTGGAGAAGAAATAATTAGGAATGTCAACATCTCACGATGCTGCGGCTCAATATAGATCTCCAAAGGTCCTTTCTCATGATCCACTGGCCCCGAATTCAGTGGAGATCCATCTACCGTCTCCATCACAATAGGTGAACGTCTTTTCTGCATATCTATGCTATGATTTTGAGCAAATGCAGAATCCATGAACATCCCGCTGGCCCCAGAGTCGATCATGGCTGATGCAGTGATCCACTGGGAGTTAACCTTCAGTTTGATAGTTACAAAATAGTGGGATTCACGGCTCTCCTTCCTGGTAGGTGGAACTATGGATGATATGGACTGGATCTTATCTTTAGCATAATCAGTCTCTGAGATGCAAGACCCCTCGTCGGAAGAATCAGGATCCATTATAGTTGCCACCATTTTTCTTGAACGGTTTGTGGGACGACTTGGACAGTTAATAAGAAAATGTCCCGCTTCCCCGCAGTACAGACATAGATTCTCTTTAAATCTCTGTTCTCTTCGTTCTGCACTCGCTCGTCTCTGGATCGCATCCACTTGCATTGGCTCTAGTTCTGTATCTCGGACATTCCGGCTAGGCACTTCTTTAGTGACCGATGGCAGGGAGGAGTTATAAGAGTTAGTTGAACGATTCATGGAGGTCCACTTATCTTGTCGTCGTTCAGACAGACGGGTGTCAACCCGGATGCAATGCTTGATGAAATCATCCAGATCCGAAGGGGTCTCTCCACGGGCAAGTTCGTCCTTTACTGCACTAGAAAGTCCTCTTTTAAAGAAAGATACTTTTGCTGCATTATTCCATTCAGTGTCAACGGCCCACCTCCTATACTCCATAGCATACTCTGCGATGGGGCGTTTGCCTTGTCGTAATGCCAGCAACGTTGATTCAGCAGTAGCTGCACGGTTTGGGTCATCAAACATCTGCTGCATCGCTCGAATAAACTCGTTCAGATTGTCTAAATGTGCGTCCCGAGTCTCAATCAGAGGATTAGCCCAAGCGATCGCTTTGTGGGTTAACAGCATAATGATGCATAGCACCTTTGACCTATCAGTCGGAAACTGATTAGCATGTGTATCGAAGAACAGGTAACATTAATTCAAAAATCCACGAAATTTATCTCGATCACCGCCAAAACGAAAAGGTGGTAGCTTGGGGGGCGTGGCAGACGCTGAGGCGGAAGCTTGTCCTTCTTGCTGGGTAATTCGAGCAGTCAACACTTGTACTGCATTCTGCAGATCTTGGATAGCTTGTTGGTGGTTCTGGACATTATGATCGCTTTGTGCAATAAATGCGTCCATCCGTACTTTTCCATTCACCTGTTCGGTGTGCAAACTGGACATTGCACCCTGCAGTTTTCTGACACGTGTTTCCAAAGTTTCTGCTCCAGCGGCCTCCATTTTTGAGAGGCTGAGTATTCTGTCACGTTACTGGCGATACAGGACTGGAAGTCAGTGGCCGGAGCAGCAGTGTGCAGATGAGCGGACCAAGGAAGGACTTCTGGAAGTGCCGTATATGGCGGTGGTTCACTATGTCGGCAGATGCCGGAGCCCGCCCGAGCACGGGCCGGCCGAGATCACACACAAGCACCAAGTCCGTTTAGGTGAATAGCGTTGGAGGTAGGAACAGCAGGGTTTCCACAAGAGACAGGAAGATGCCAGCAGAACACCTTCCAGATCAGAAGGTCAGATAATGCTTCACTCAGTTAAGGTACTGCCACACTACACGATCCCGCTAACGATCTCGTTAGCGTCGCATACTAATGAGATCGCTAGCGGGATCGTTATAATATCGCTAGTAGCTGCTTTATTTAGCGATGTCGTTAAGGACGCTATCGTTAGCGATCTCCTTAACGACTTTAGCGGTACAAAATACCGCTAAATCGCTAAATAAAAGGTGCCACACTCAGCGATATATACTTACCAGCGGGACGCCGATGATAAAAATAGGGTCCGGAACGATGTCAGCGACGAACGAGATCACAGCAGGATCTCAGCAGGGGCCACGTCGTCGCTAGATGCCGCACAGAACAACGTCACTAACGAGATCGCTAAATAGTGACTTTTTTAGCGATCTAGTTAGCGACGCTGTTTAGTGTGGCATACCCTTTAGACTGAGCACCACAATATACTCAGCAACAGGAAGCTGCACAGGGCCAGGTATATATAGCAGGTCCAATCAGTCTTAATCAGGGCGAGAACAATCAGCAGGGCAGGTGATGATCTCTATCCAATCAGTCTCAATCAGGGAGGGAACAATCAGCAGGGCAGGTGATGATCTCTATCCCAGACGAAGTTCATGTGGTTTCAGGCTGAAGTTATCCAAGTTCCGAAATAGCTCCACAGCAAGGGAACAGACCAGCAAGCCATGGCTCACAGGTTCAAATCCTAACAGGGCTCTCCAAATGCAACATGGCGTCCAATCTCAATTTCAGCCAATTTTGGTTGGAAAAAGTAAAATGGTGCTCCTTCCATTCCGAGCTCTGCCGTGCGCCCAAACAGTGGTTCCCCTCCATATATGGGGTATCAGTATACTCAGGACTAATTGGACAACAACTTTTGTGGTCCAATTTCTCCTGTTACCCTTGGGAAAATGAAAAATTGGTGACTAAAAGATAATTTTTGTGGGAAAAAAATAGGATTTTTTATTTTCATGCCTGGGCATTATAAACTTGTGTGAAGCACTTGGGGGTTCAAAGTGCTCACCACAGATCTAGAAAAGTTCCTTAGGGGTCTGTTTTCCAAAATGGGGTCACTTGTGGGGGGTTTCCACTGTTTAGGCACATCTGGGGCACTGCAAACGGAACATGACCCCCATCAACGTCTGCATTCCAAAACGTTATTACTTCCTTTCAAAGCCCTGCCGTGCGCTCAAACAGTTTCCCCCCCACATATGGGGTATCAGCATACTGAGGACAAATTGGGCAACAACTTTTGGGGTCCAATTTCCTTGGGAAAAATCAAAAATTTGGGACTAAAAAATCATTTTTGTGGAAAATTGCTTTTTTTTTTCCACCCAGGCATTATAAACTTTTGTGAAACACTTGGGGTTCAAAGAGCTCACAACAGATCTAGATAAGTTCCATAGGGGGTCTAGTTTCCAAAATGGTGTCACTTGTGGGGGGTTTCCACTGTTTAGGCGCATCAGAGGCTCTCCAAACACGACATGGCATCCAATATCAATTCCAGACAATTTTGGTTTGAAAAAATCAAACTGGGCTCCTTCCCTTACGAGCTCTGCCGTGTGCCCAAACAGTGGTTTTCCCCCACATATGGGGTATTGGCGTACTCAGGAGAAATTGCACAACTTTATCTGTCCATTTTCTCCTTTTACCCTTGTGAAAATGAAAAAAAAGTTTGTAAAAGATAATTTTTGTGACTAAAAAGTTAAATATTCATTTTTTCCTTCCATGTTGCTTCAGCTCCTGTGAAGCACCTGAAGGGTTAATGAACTTCTTGAATATGGTTTTGAGTACCTTGAGGGGTGCAGTTTTTAGAATGCTATCACTTTTGGGTATTTTCTTCCATATAGACCCTAAAAAAAATGGCTTTGTAAAATTTGTTGTAAAAATGAGAAATCGCTGGTCAACTTTTAACCCTTATAATTTCCTAACAAAAAAAAATTTTGTTTCCAAAATTGTGCTGATGTAAAGTAGACATGTGTGAAATGTTATTTATTAACTATTTTGTGTGACATATTTCTCTGTTTTAAGGGAATAAAAATTAAAAGTTTGAAAATTGCAAAATTTTCAAAATTTTCGCCATATTTGCGTTTTTTTTCAAAAATAAACGCAAGTTATGTCGATGAAATTTTATCACTAACGTGAAGTACAATATGTCACGAGAAAACATTCTCAGAATCAGGAAGATCTGTGGAAGCGTTCCAGAGTTATAACCTCATAAAGAGACAGTGGTCAGAGTTGTAAAAATTGGCCCGGTCACTAACGTGCAAACCACCCTTGGGGGTGAAGGGGTTAAGGTAATGAATATGCGCTCCACGCCTATGGGAGTGAAGAACAGTGCATATTCATTACTTTAATGAGCGATACCACGTGACCGCTCAGCACAGGAAGTGCTGCCGGCTCCGGGACGGAGATGCAGAGATGGCGCGAGGAGGGTGAGTATGATGTCTTCTGAGAGCCGGCAGCTGCAGCTATCACTGTGCCACAGCCGCCAGCTCCTGCCGCTGCTCTCCCTCTGGCTTTCTGGACAATGTCTCGTGTTTAAGCCAAGGGGGGCGTTTTCAGCACAAACAAATGTGCCGAAAATCTCGGCTTATGCACAAGTATATACGGTATCTCTAATATGTATGTATATACTATATGTATATATATATATAATAAATATCTAATATATATATAATAATAACTATCTAATATATATACTGTATTTCAGGTACATCTTCTTGACCACAGCAGGTTACACTGACTGTGTTACCCATAGCAACCAATCACTAAGCATCTTTCAGTTCACCAGAGCTGTTGAAAAGATGAAAGCTGAGCTGTGATTGGTTGCTATGAGCAACCGTTTTCCCGCTCCACAACACCTCAGCAGACACTGACAGGGTGGGAGAAAACAAGCATCCCCGGGAACATAAGCTCCCAGCTATTGTCTGCCTCCCAGAAAGGAGCAGAGAGCACATGACAGAAATTATTCACCCTCTCCTCTATTACTGCAGGGCTCTATTGTTACTGGCTTAGAAAATAGCATCATCAGCGGCTGCACACAGAGCCGCACTGCCAGGTTACATAACAGCACATCTCCAGGAACTCCTGCTCAGCGCCACACCTGGCTCGAGACTATGGTATATTTCTAGAAATATGCAAAAATCAGACTCACGTGATGTATGTACCATATATATACTTACGCACACACGCTACTGATTTTGCATATGACACACACTGTACTTTGCAAAAGTCTTAGGCAGGTGTGAATAAAATACAGAAAAGTAAGAATGTTTTATAAAAGTAGAAGTGTTGCTGATTTATTTTTATCAAGTAACAAAATGCAAAGTGAATGAACAATAGGGAAATCTACAGTGGGTATGGAAAGTATTCAGACCCCTTTAAATTTTTCAATCTGTTTCATTACAGCCATTTGGTAAATGCAAAAAAGTTCATTTTTTATCATTAATGTACACTCTGCACCCCATCTTGACTGATAAAAACCAGAAAAGTGGAAATTTTAGCAAATTTATTAAAAATAAAAACTGAAATATCACATGATCATAAGCATTCAGACCCTTTGCTCAGACACTCATATTTATGTCGCATGCTGTCCATTTCCTTGTGATCCTCCTTGAGATGGTTCTACTCCTTCATTGGAGTTCAGCTGTGCTTAATTAAACTGATAGGACTTGATTTTTAAGGCACACACCTGTCTTTGTAAGACCTCACAGCTCACAGTGCATGTCAGAACAAATGGGAATCATGAGGTCAAAGGAACTGGCCAAGGAGCTCAGAGACAGAATTGTGGCAAGGCACAGATTCTGGCCAAAGTTACAAAAGAAAGTCTGCAGTACTCAAGACACACTGACAGTGACTGACACATTAGCCAATGATGGGACAGTAGTAGTCCCATCATCTGGCTGATGTGTTGAATGTAAAAAAACAAACAAACATACATTACATATACAGAACATACAACATAAAAAACATACAACATATATCATACAGAACACACAGTACATATGACATATACCATACAGAACATACAGTACATACATAACATACAGAACATACACATAACATACAACACATAATATAGAGTACATACTCACCAAACACCTTATCCCCGATGCAATCGTTTCCTAATAAAAATAAAATAATAAAACAACCTATACTTACCTTTCCGCCGTAGTCCAGTTATTAACGAGAGTCCCACGACGATCTTCGATGTAGAATACTGACATCAGGTGATGTCAGTGCTCTACATGGCCTCCGCGATGCACTTGTGTATCACTCCGCCTCCGGGAGAGAATGACATCACTTCAGTTCATCCTCTCACTGGCAATGCTGGGTGAGAAAATTCCCACGCAGCATTGCCATAAAGTGAGAGAATGAACTCAGGTAACCTCAGTAATGCACTGCATGAGCCATTGTCTTCTGTCAGTGCATCACTGGGAGGCCCTATAGAGCAGTAACATCACCTGATGTCACTATTCTATAGGGGAAATCGTCGTGGGACACTCGTTATTAATTGGACTGCGTCGGACAGGGAGTATACGGTTGTTTTATTTTTTTACTTTTTATTATAGGAGACCAAGGGCGTTGCTTGGATCTGGGCGTGCAATAAAAATATGAAAATCGTGTTGTTTTATTTCATTAAAATACTTTATTCTTATGTGTGTGATATATATTTAACCCTTTCAAACTATAAGATTAATAATGGATAGGTGTCTTATTGACGCCTCTCCATTATTAAGCGGGCTCAATGTCACCTTACAATAGCAAGGTGACATTAACCCCTTATTACCCCATATGCCACGCTATACGGCAGTGGGAAGAGAGGGGCTAAGTGCCGAAATTGGCGCATCGTACAGATGCGCCAATTCTGGGGTGGCTGGGTGCTGGTATTTTTAGCCAGGGGGGTGTGCCAATATCCATTGCCCCTTCCTAGGCTATGAATATCAGCCCACAGCTGTCTGAGTAGCCTTTCTGGCTATAAATTATAGGGGACCCCATGTAATTTTTTTTGGGGGGTCCCCCTATTTTAATAGCCAGTAAAGGCTAGTTACGGGCTGATATTCATAGCCTGGGAAGCTCAATTGGTATTAACCCCTTCCCAGGTTAGAAATATTGGCCCCGGTCGTTGGCTTTCCCCCTCTGGTGCAGAAAATTGCACAGGAGCCCACGCCATTTTTTTTTAAATTAAATATATTGCGTGAAGATTTTGTGTGTGTGTTTTTAACTATTTATGTATAATTTTATCTATCTATCTATCTATCTATCAATCATCTATTTATTATCTATCTATTATCTATCTACACTGCTCAAAAAAATAAACAACAGAATATAACTCCAAGTAAATCAAACTTCTGTGAAATCAAACTATCCACTAAGGAAGCAACACTGATTGACAATCAATTTCACATGCTTTTGTGCAAATAGAATAGACAACAGATGGAAATTATTGGCAATTATCAAGACACACTCAATAAAGGACTGGTTCGGCAGGTGGGGACCATAGACCACATGTCAGTACCACTGCTTTCTGGCTGATGTTTTGGTCACTTTTGAATGTTGGTTGTGCTCTCACACCCGTGGTAGCATGAGACGGACTCTACAACCCACACAAGTGGCTCAGGTAGTGCAGTTAATTGTTGTTAACGCTCTGGATTCTGAGTTGGGGCTCCCTCTGGTGGCTGCTGATAGTGATGGAGCTGCCTTGACTGACAGAGGCCCTTCAGCTGAGGATTCAGCTGCGGATGATTGGCAATCTGGGAGTGATGACTGGGGAGATTTAAGGGAGTAACCTTCCCATGATCCTCGCCTGTGATTAGTTGTTTCTTCCTGGTCCAGTTTGGAAATCAGCTTGCTTTCTGCTTTCTTCTGCAATTTTCAGATAAGTTATTTTCTGCTTGTTTCTGTGGTTTTGTTTTCTTTTGTTGTTCTGCTCTTCTGAGTGAGGTCAGCCGAGTCCCCATGCTGGGGCCTGCGCTGGTCTCTGTTTCTATTTTATCTCGGTTTATTTGTTCAGTCCATGTTATTTCAGTGGCTACTGGGTAGCTACCTGTTCACACCAGAGTTCTGATCTAGCGGGGGAGTGATCGTGTGGTCTAAGTATTTTTGGAGTCAGTAGTGTTGGAATTTTTCCTAGAGTTTTGCTGGATTGCAGACAGTGTTCTTTCCTGTCCTGTCCTATCTAGATAGTTTTGGGACCCAGCGTTTGCTTACTCTATTTTCTGCCTGCGTTTGTATTTCATCTTGTTTCACCACCAATATATGTGTGGGGGCTACCTATTCCTTTGGGGCGCTACTCCGGGGCAGTTGGCTTTCCCCTTTCTATCTTTAGGCTTAGCTAACTCTCCGGCTGTGTCGAGGCATCTAGGTCATCGTAGGTACGTCCCACGGCTGCTTCTAGTTGTGGGGGTTAGATTAGGTGTCTGCAATCCATTAGTTACCAACCTCTCTGGGTGTCTGGCTGCCTTGGCTATTTTTGTTCCTGTCCTCCTCGGTTACCAAATCATAACAGAATCACCGGCGTAACCGTAATCCTAGGGTACTCAAAAGAAGGAAAGAATAGTAAAAAAAGGGTTTCAGAAACATTTTTTTCCCTCTTTTTCTCTGGGGCTGTAGGAGGATTTTCTTTTTTCTTCAATGGAGATTATGCTGTTGTCTGGTCGTGTTGAGCGGCTCGCTACTGAAGTTCGGGAAATTTCTGCCTATCTCACTCAGTTTTCTGATATGGAACCTAGGATTCCTCTGCCCGATTTATTTTCTGGGGATTGGTCTAAATTTTTGAGCTTTAGGAATAATTGTAAATTGTTTTTTGCCTTGAAACCTAAGTCCTCAGGGAACGCAGTGCAGTAGGTTCAAATTGTCATCTCCCTGTTGTGCAGCGACCCTCAGGACTGGGCCTTTTCCATGACACCTGGGGATCCTGTGTTGGCTAATGTTGATGTGTTTTTTCAAGCTCTGGGATTATTGAACGATGAACCTAATGTTATTGATCAAGCTGAGAAAACCTTGTTGGCATTGAACCAGGGTCAGGAAACAGTAGAGTTATATTGTCAGAAATTCCGAAATTGGCAGTCCTTACTAAATGGAAACGATGATGCCCTAGTGGCTATTTTTCGGAAAGGGCTGGCAGAGACCGTAAAGGATGTTATGGTGGGATTTCATGTCCCCTCGGGGCTCAACGATTCTATGTCACTAGCTATTCAAATTGACCAACGATTGCGTGAACTTAAAACTATGCGAGAGGTGGTGTTGCCTTTCGAATGGGCCCCTGAGCCCATGCAGTGTAATGGGGTTGTTTCTGGGGCTCAGCGTCGAGAATTTCGGAAGCGTAATAAGTTGTGTTTTTATTGTGGGGATGCTTCTCATACTATTTCCATCTGCCCTAAGCGGGGAAGACGTTTTTCGCGCTTATTTGTTTTGGGCAATGTACAGTCTAAATTTCTCTTGACTGTTATCTTGAGCTGCTCCTTGTCCACATTTTCGGCTCAATGAAATCAAGGGAAAAAGCGGTCACTAGGGAGCGCTGTGAGGGCCGCAAATTGAAACAAACAAAAAAAAATGAAATCCACCGCAGCTCCAGCCGCCAACCTTCTAAGACGATATAAAATGCAGCAAAAAATGATAACGGTCCTAGAAGCGCAGGAAACAAGACCAATACAAGGATATTAGTGTTGAACCACAACACGTTTCAACGGTTAAACCGTCTTCATCAGGTGGAAGTTATCATTTTTTGCTACATTTTCCGCTCAGGCTTTTGTCGATTCAGGAGCAGCCCTGAACCTGATGGATTTCTACTTTGCCAAACGTTGTGGGTTTCCCATGGTTCCCCTGCGGACTCCTATTCCTATGCTAGGCATTGATTCAACCCCTTTGGCGGAGAATAAACCCCAGTTTTGGACCCAGGTGATAATGCGGGTAGCCCCGGACCACCAAGAGAATTGTAAATTTTTAGTGTTGCATAATTTGCATGACATTATTGTACTGGGTTTTCCTTGGTTGCAGACCCATAATCCTATTTTGGATTGGAAGTCTGTGTCTGTGGCCAGTTGGGGTTGTCAATGTGTTCATGATGACACTCCTGAGTTTTCTACCTCTCCCCAGCCTCAGGAGATCCCGGGCTATTTGGCTGATTATTCTGATGTGTTTAGTGAGAGTAAGTCTGCGTCCTTACTTCCTCATAGGAGTTATGATTGCGCGATTGAGTTAGTGCCCGGTTGTAAAGTTCCCAAGGGTCGGCTCTTCAATTTGTCTGTACCTGAGCATGATGCTATGCGATCTTATATCAAAGAGTCATTGGAGAAGGGTCATATTAGACTGTCCTCTTCACCCTTGGGTGCTGGCTTTTTCTTTGTGACCAAAAAGGATGGTTCATTGAGACCATGTATTGACTATCTAATTTTGCTAATGCAAAAGACTCAGCACTCAACTTCAGTAGTGTGATGAATTATAATTGTGTCCACAGCAATAACAGAAACGTTTCGGTCCTGAATTCGGACCTTCATCAGTCACAGGGACTACTGGTGAGATTAGATGAGCCCAGCAATATGGGGCTGTACCCGGGTTATCAGATTTATGGTGATCAGTTTAGCCTAAATATATAGGAACGGTAACCTGTGGGAGTCCTGGTATTGACTATCGTCTCCTTAATAAGATCACTGTTAAATATCAGTATCCGTTACCCCTGATTTCCGATTTTTTTCTCCTGAGTGAAAAGTGCTAGTTGGTTTACCAAGCTTGACCTTAGGGGGGCGTATAATCTTATTTGCATTAAGCACGGGGATGAGGGGCATTTTGAGTACCTAGTGATGCCTTCTGGGCTCACTTATGCCCCTTCCGTCTTCCAATCTTTCATGAACGATATTTTCTGGGATTTTGTGGATAAGTTTCTGATTGTTTATTTGGACGATATTTGATTTTTTCTAATGACTGGGATTCTCATGTGGAGCATGTTCGGATGGTGTTCCGTATTTTGAGAGAAAATGCTTTGTATGTCAAGGGATCAAAATGTCTCTTTGGCGTACAGAAGGTCGCGTTTTTGGGATTTTTTTTCTATCTCCGTCCGCTATTGAAATGGACCCGGTCAATGTTCAGGCCATTTCTAATTGGGTTCAGCCCTCTTCATTGAAGGCTCTTCAGAGATTTTTGGGTTTTGTTCATTTTTACCGTAAATTTATAAGTAATTTTTCTGGTATTGTGAAACCACTGACTGATTTGACCAAAAAGGGCTCTGATGTGGTAAATTGGTCTACAGAGGCAGTTACGGCTTTTCAGGAGCTTAAGCGGAGATTAACTTCTGCTCCGTTTCTGCGGCAACCTGATGTTTCTCTCCCATTTCAGGTAGAAATAGATGCTTCTGAGATTGGGGCAGGAGCCGTTTTGTCCCAAAGGGATTCTGTAACCTCTAAGATTAACCCTTGTGCCTTCTTCTCCCGAAAGTTTTCCCCAGCTGAACGTAATTATGATGTGGGGAATGTTTTTGTAAAGATGTTTATTGTTGCTGCACATTACTATTATCTTTGATATATGCAGAGATATTTTGTTAGGAGGCACTTTTGCTATATTTCACTTTTTTATGCACAATAATTGTGATGGGGGATTTCCAGCAGCATTAGCGATCTGGTTACCTGTGTGAGATATGTAAATATCACGTTTGCCGCTTGTGCGCATGTCCCTGGGCAGGTCCGTATGCTTGCATCCCATCGGCGCCGCTTGATGACGTGTGAGTGTCACTTATGTTTTCTGTGGCGCGCGCGGTCATCTTGGCGCCGGATGTGACACCGCTTCCGCTCCCTGCTCCGGAAACATGCGCCGCTATTAGCGATATACGGGACACCAGGATGGGTGACATATAAGGAGGACAACGAGACAGTGAACACCGCAACAGCCCCCGGAAGAAGCCAACGCGAAACGCGAGTCGGGGCTCAGCGTGTGGCACTTTGACAGCTGTGGGTAAGAAAATATAGGGGTTATGACCTGGTGACTGAGAAGCGAGGGTATTTACGTGATATTTACACTTCACTTGGGGATTACCACGCTTGTTACATTTTGGTTTCTGGGGCCTCTTTAACCCCTTCACCCCCAAGGGTGGTTTGCACGTTAATGACCGGCCAATTTTTACAATTCTGACCACTGTCTCTTTATGAAGTTATAACTCTGGAACGCTTCAACGGATCTTCGCGATTCTGAGATTGTTTGCTCGTGACATATTGTACTTCACGTTAGTGGTAAAATTTCTTCGATATAACTTGCGTTCATTTTTGAAAAAAATGCAAATTTTGCAATTTTCAAACTTTGAATTTTTATTCCCTTAAAACAGAAAAGTTTGTCACACAAAATAGTTAATAAATAACATGTCTCAGATGTCTACTTTACATCAGCACAATTTTGGAACCAAAATTTTTTTTTTAGGAAATTATAAGGGTTAAAAGTTGACCAGCGATTTCTCATTTTTACAACAAAATCTACAAAGCCATTTATTTTAGGGACTACCTCATATTTGAAGTCACTTTGAGGGGTCTATACAGGAGACAATACCCAAAAGTGACACCATTCTAAAAACTGCACCCCTCAAGGTACTCAAAACCACATTCAAGAATTTTATTACCCCTTCAGGTGCTTCACAGGAGCTGAAGCACTGTGGATGGAAAAAATGAATATTTAACTTTTTAGTCACAAAAATTATCTTTTACAAACTTTTTTTTTATTTTCACAAGGGTAAAAGGAGAAAATGGACAGATAAAGTTGTTGTGCAATTTCTCCTGAGTACGCAAATACCCCACATGTGGGGAAAAACACTGTTTGGGCACACGGCAGAGCTCGGAAGGGAAGGAGCGCCGTTTGACTTTTTCAAACTAAAATTGGCTGGAATTGAGATTGGACGCCATGGCGCGTTTGGAGAGCCCCTGATGCGCCTAAACAGTGGAAACCCCCCACAAGTGACACCATTTTGGAAACTAGACCCCAAAAGGAACTTATCTAGATGTGTGGTGAGCACTTTGAGCCCCGAAGTGCTTCACAGAAGTTTATAACGTACAGCCGTAAAAATAAAAAATCCTTTTTTTTTTTTTTTACAAAAATGATTTTTTCGCCCCCAATTTTATTTTCACAAGGGTAACAGGAGAAATTGGACCCCAAAAGTTGTTGTCCAATTTGTCCTGAGCACGCTGATACCCAATATGTGGGAGAAAACTACTGTATGGGCACACGTTGGGGCTCGGAAGGGAAGTAGGGACATTTTGGATGGCAGACTTTGATGGAATGGTCTGGGGGCGTCATGTCGCATTTGGAGAGCCCCTGATGCGCTTAAACAGTGGAAACCCCCACAAGTGACCCCATTTTGGAAAATAGACCCCAAAAGGAACTTATCTAGATGTGTGGTGAGCACTTTGAGCCCGAAGTGCTTCACAGAAGTTTATAACGTACAGCCGTAAAAATAAAAAATCCTTTTTTTTTTTACAAAATGATTTTTTCGCCCCCAATTTTATTTTCACAAGGGTAACAGGAGAAACTGGACCCCAAAAGTTGTTGTCCAATTTGTCCTGAGTACGCTGATACCCAATATGTGGGAGAAAACTACTGTATGGGTACACGTTGGGGCTCGAAAGGGAAGTAGTGACGTTTTGGATTGCAGACTTTGATGGAATGGTCTGGGGCGTCATGTCGCATTTTGAGAGCCCCTGATGCGCCTAAACAGTGGAAACCCCCCACAAGTGACCCCATTTTGGAAAATAGACCCCACAAGGAACTTATCTAGATGTGTGGTGAGCGCTATGAAGCCTCAAGTGCTTCACAGAAGTTTATAATGTACAGCCGTAAAAACAAAAAAATCATTTTTTTTTTTTTTTTTTTACAAAAATGATTTTTCGCCCCCAGTTTTTTATTTTCCCAAGGGTAACAGAAGAAAGAGGACAAATTGCACAATAACTCTTGGGGTCCAGAGTACGCTGATACCCCATATGTGGGGGTAAACTACTGTTTGGGCGCATGTCAGAGCTCAGAAGTGAAGGAGCACTGTTTGACTTTTTCAACGCAGAATTGGCTGGAATTGAAATCAGACGCCATGTCACATTTGGAGAGCCCCTGATGTGCCTAAACAGCGTAAACCCCCCAACCCTAACCCCAACACACCCCTAACCCTAGTCCCAACCCTAACCACAAACCTAACCCTAACACACCCCTAACCCTAATCCCAACCCTAACCCTAACTTTAGCGCCAACCCTAACCCTAACTTTAGCCGCAACCCTAACTCTAATGGGAAAATGGAAATAAATACATTTTTTTAATTTTATTATTTTTCCCTAACTAAGGGGGTGATAAAGGGGGTCTGATTTACTATTTATAGCGGGTTTTTATGATTGGCAGCTGTCACGCTAAAAGACGCTTTTTATTGCAAAAAGTAGTTTTTGCATCACCACATTTTGAGAGCTATAATTTTTGCATATTTTGGCCCACAGAGTCATGTGAGGTCTTATTTTTTGCGGTACGAGTTGACGTTTTTATTGGTACCATTTTTGAGCACGTGACATTTTTTGATCGCTTTTTATTTCGATTTTTGGGAGGTTAGAATGAGCAAAAATCAGCAATTCATGAATTCTTTTGGGGGGAGGCGTTTATACCGTTCCGCGTGTGGTAAAATTGATACAGCAGTTTTATTCTTCGGGTCAGTACGATTACGGCGATACCTCATTTATATCATTTTTTTAATGTTTTAGTGCTTTTACACAATAAAAACGATTATATATAAAAAATAATTATTTTTGCATCGCTTTATTCTGCGAGCTATAACTTTTTTATTTTTTCGCTGATGATGCTGTATGGCGGCTTGTTTTTTGTGGGACAAGATGACGTTTTCAGCGGTACCATGTTTATTTATATCAGTCTTTTTGATTGCGTGTTATTCCACTTTTTGTTCGGCAGTATGATGATAAAGCATTGATTTTTTGCTTTTTTTTTAAGGGGTTCACTAAAGGGGTTAACTAGTGGGACAGTTTTATAGGGGGGGTCGTTACGGACGCGGCGATACCAAATATGTGTACTTTCATTGTTTTGTTTTTTTATTTACAGGAAAAAAATGAATTTTTGGGGGAATATTTTTTTTTTTCTTTATTTTGGAATTTTTTTTAAAACATGTTTATTTTTTTCACTTTTTTACTTTGTCCCAGGGTGGGATATCACTGTATAATGTCAGATCGCTGATGTGACAGGGTGCACAGCACTCTGTCACACCAGCGATCGCTCTGGCACTGCTGCAGGCTTCTCAGGAAGCCGCCTCCCTGCAAGACCCGGCGGCCATCTTGGATCTGGGTCCTTGGAGGGAGGAAGTCCTCAGAACAACGCGATCACATCGCGCTGTTCTGAGGGTCTCAGGGGAGCGTGCAGGGAGCCCCCTCCCTGCACGATGCTCCCCTGTGCCCCTGGTACACCGCGATCATGTTTGATCGCGGTGTGCCAGGGGTTAATGTGCCGAGAGCGGTCCGTGACCGCTCCTGACACACAGTCCCGGGTGTCAGCTGTGATAATCAGCTGACACCCGGCGGCGATTAGCTGCGCTCCCCCCGGGAGCGCAGCTGATCGCCTTTGACGTACTATCCCGTCCATGGTCAGATTGGCACGGGTTTCATGGACGGGACAGTACGTCTGATGTCAGAGAGGGGTTAATGTCCTTTGCACTGGCAATAGATATTTGTACTTTTTGCTGTCATTAGTGCTGCACTTTGTTGCACCTAGGTCTCTTTTCCAAACTCTGCCATAATATCTCTGTTTTACTCTTTGTACTTGTATGTGATCTATTGATTAAATAAATAATTATGGAATTTTATCTGTGGATATATACTCCTTTTTCTTATGTTTAAAAGGTTAGTGGAGTTTTCCACTGGCTAAATGCTATTTGGTGGCTGGAGTAATTACTTTGACCACTATTTGATACTATGGTTTCTACCATTGGGATTTTGTATTATCTATATGTATGTACAGTATGTTTTGTTTTTGTTTTTTTACTACTGAACACATGCATTGTCTTATGGGACTACATTCTCATCATCAGCAATGCTATCACTGTGAGTATTCATTGCCGGATGGAAGCAGTAGTCCCATCAGACAATGGCTGCTTACACAGACACGCACGCAAACAGTGACATACGCACACACACAGACCCGCAAACATACATACACGCAGTCCCCCGCACACAGACATGCACACAGTCTCCGTCCACACTCCGCCCACACACTTCCCTCCTTCCGATCTGCAGCGTTTCTCGCACCCACAGCCGCAGCAAATCCGCAGATCTTTTTTACATCTGCAGTTTTGCTGCGGGTGTGCCTGACTCAATGGAAGTCAAAGAGTGCAGAAATGGTGCAGATCCGCAAAAAGAATTTACATGCTGCGGAAAAAAAACGCTGCGTTTCTTCGCTGATTTTTCCGCAACATGTGCACAACAAATCTCCATTTCCCATTTATTAACATTGTCTGTGTAATACACTGCGGATTTCATGCAAATCCGCTCGTCCAAAAACGCTGCGGATCCACATCTATATCCGCAACATGTGCACATAGCCTAAATGGAACAAGTTTGGGACCACGAGAAATCTTCCTAGATCTGGCCGTCAAGGCAATTTGAGCAATCATGGGAGAAGATGTTGTGAATGGGCTTGAGATGAGTTCTGAGCAGAGGCTCCCTCTGGTGGTTACAAGCGGTACTGGTCTGTTCAGTGAAGATTGTGAGGACTGGGAATCAGGTGTTACTGACTGGTCTTATATAAGGGAGTCACCTTCCCATCAGGGTTGCCGGTGATCAATTGTTCTGGTCTGAATCCTTGATTCCAGTTTCCCTTGTAGCCTGCTGTGTCGTGTCTGCATCTCCTTCTAACAGATAAGACATTTTCTTCTTTTTGTTTCTGTGCTTGATTTTTGCATTTTGTCCTGCACTTCTGTGGGGGCCTTCTGGGTCCCCTCAGGGGGCTTTTGCCCTCTCAGTTTAGTTCAGCCACTGATGTTTGTACTTTTGCTTTTTCCAGTTTTTCAGTGGCTGCTGTTTTAATTTTGTTACACCAGAGAGCTAATTTAGGTGGTAGAGGTCGTGTGATCTCAGGTGTTTTTGAAATTAGTAGAGTTGGTGCTTTCGGGGTTTTTTTGGGATTGCAGTAAGTACCCTTCCTATCCTTTTCTATTTAGTTAGTTTGGGCCCCAACGTTTGCTCATACTATTTTCTGTCTGTGTCAGTATTTCGTCTTGTCTAACCGCCATTACATGTTTGGGGGCTTGCTATTATCTTTGGGGTTCTGCTCCGGGGCAGATAGCTTTCCTATTTCTATCTTTAGGTGTAGTTAGTTTCTCAGGCTGTGACGAGGCGTCTAGGACCAACGTAGGAACGCTCCACGGCTGCCTCTAGTTGTGGTGGTTAGTCAGGGTACTGCAATCTCATAGATTCCAACTGCTCTGGTGTACTGCCTTTTTGCCTGCACTCCTCAGCTACCGAATCATAACAGTATCACCGGCCCAAAAAATTGAAAATTGTATGGTACTCACAGAAGGGAAAAAATATTGTGAAAGAAAAAAAAAAAAAAAAAAAAGGTTGTCAGAGTTGTCAGAGATATTTTTCTGTTTGTTGCATTTTTTTTTCCCTCTGTATCTCTGGGTGCTGGGGAGGATTTTTTTTTCTCTCAATGGAGTTTGCACAGTTGTCTGGCCGTGTGGATCAGCTTGCCACTGAGGTTCGGAGTATTGCTATCTATCTTGCTAGGTTGCCTGTTGTGGAACCTAGGATTCCCATGCCAGATTTGTTTTTAGGGGATCGAGCTAAGTTTCAGAATTTCAAAAATAATTGTAAATTGTTTTTTGCCTTAAAATCTAAGTCCTCAGGAAACGCAGCGCAGCAGGTTCAAATTGTCATCTCTCTCCTGCGCGGCGATCCTCAGGATTGGGCTTTTTCCCTGACACCTGGGGATCCTGTTTTGAGTGATGTTGATGCATTTTTTCAGGTTTTGGGGTTATTGTACGATGAGCCTAATGTCACTGATCAAGCTGAAAAAGCCTTGTTGGCATTAAATCAGGGCTTGATGACGCTGAGTTATACTGTCAGAGATTCCGTAGGTGGGCAGTCCTGACCAAGTGGAATGACGACGCTTTGGCGGCCCTTTTTCGGAAGGGGCTGTCAGATAATGTAAAGGATGTTATGGTGGGATTCCCTGTCCCCTCTGGTCTCAATGATTCTATGTCATTAGCGATTCAAATTGACAGACGTTTGCGTGAGCGGAGAAGTATGCGTGGAATAGTGTTGCCTTGTGAACCTGCTTCTGAATCCATGCAGTGTGATAGAGTGGTGTCTGGGGCACAGCGTCATGAGTTTCGAAAGCGCAATGGGTTATGTTTCTACTGTGGTGATGCCTCTCATGCTATTTCAGTCTGCCCTAAGCGGGAGGACGTTTTGCACGCTCAGTTGTCTTGGGTAGTGTTCAGACTAAGTTTTTACTAACTGTCACTCTGATATGCTCTCTGTCCTCATTTTCTGCTCAGGCTTTCGTTGATTCTGGAGCAGCTATTAACCTGATGGATTATGATTTTGCTAAACGTTGTGGGTTTCCCTTGACACCCCTACAGAAGTCTATTCCCCTTCTGGGGATCGATTCTACCCCTTTGGCTGAGAATATACCTCAGTTCTCTACTCAGGTTATAATGAGGGTTGAACCTGATCATCAAGAGTGCTGCAAATTTTTGGTTCTGTATAATCTGCATGATATTATCGTACTGGGTTTCCCTTGGTTACAGTCTCATAATCCTGTTTTGGATTGGAAATCTGTGTCTGTAACCAGTTGGGGCTGCCAATGTGTTAATACCAACACTCCTGTTTTTTCTGCCTCCCCCCAGGCTCAGGATGTTCCTGACTTTTTGATTGATTTTTCTGATGTGTTTAGCGAAAGTAAATCTGCATCCTTGCCTCCCCATAGGAGCTATGACTGCACTATTGAATTAGTGCCTGGTAGTAAATTCCCTAAAGGTCGCCTTTTTAACTTGTCTGTACCTGAACATGACGCTATGCGGTCTTATATCAAGGAGTCATTGGAGAAAGGTCATATCAGACCATCCTCTTCACCCTTAGGTGCCGGTTTTTTCTTTGTGGCCAAAAAGGATGGTTCATTAAGGCCGTGTATTGATTATCGTCTTTTGAACAATATTACTGTGAAATATCAATACCCGTTACCCTTGATTTCTGACCTGTTTTCCAGGGTGAAAAACGCTACTTGGTTTACCAAGCTTGACCTCAGGGGGGCATATAACCTTATTCGCATTAAGCACGGGGATGAATGGAAGACGGCATTCAATACCCCGGAGGGGCATTTTGAGTACCTTGTGATGCCCTTTGGGCTCACTAATGCTCCTTCTGTCTTCCAGTCCTTCATGAATGACATTTTCAGGGATTTTGTGGATAAATTTCTGATTGTTTATTTGGATGATATCTTGATTTTTTCCAATGACTGGGACTCTCATGTGAAACATGTTCGAACTGTATTCCAGATTTTGAGAGAGAATGCTCTGTATGTGAAGGGATCAAAGTGTCTTTTTGGCGTACAGAGGATCTCATTTCTGGGATTCATTTTGTCCCCATCTGTTATTGAAATGGACCCGGTCAAGGTTCAGGCCATCTGTGATTGGGTCCAACCTACTTCATTAAAGGCTCTTCAAAGATTTTTGGGTTTTGCCAATTTTTATCGTAAATTTATTGGTAATTTCTCGGTTATTGTTAAACCATTAACTGATTTGACCAAAAAGGGTTCTGATGTGGTGAATTGGCCTCCTGAGGCAGTCTCTACATTTCAGGAACTTAAGCAGAGATTCACTTCTGCTCCTGTTCTACGGCAGCCTGATGTTTCTCTGCCATTTCAGGTGGAGGTTGATGCCTCTGAAATTGGGGCAGGTGCCGTTTTGTCCCAAAAAGATCCAGAGACCTCTAAAAGTAACCCTTGTGCCTTTTTCTCTCAAAAATTTTCTCCTACTGAACGTAATTATGACGTGGGTAATCGGGAGTTATTGGCCATGAAGTGGGCTTTTGAAGAGTGGAGACATTGGCTGGAGGGAGCCAAACATCGGGTGGTGGTCCTTACGGACCATAAGAATCTGGTTTATCTGGAATCTGCCAAGCGACTCAATCCTAGACAGGCCAGGTGGGCCTTGTTTTTCACACGTTTTAACTTTGTGGTTTCCTTTCTTCCTGGCACTAAGAATGTTAAGGCGGATGCTCTCTCGAGGAGTTTCCTTGCGGACTCTCCTGAGTTATCTGATCCTTCTGTTATTTTGAAAGAGGGTGTAGTTCTTTCCGCCATCTCACCCAATTTGAGACTTGCTCTGGAGGGTGTCAGGAGGATAGGCCCGAACGCTGCCCTGTTGGAAAATTGTTTGTCCCGGACCAGTGGAAAAAGAGTGTGATGTCTGAGATTCATTGTTCCGCGTTGGCTGGGCATCCCGGAATTTTTGGTACCAGAGACTTGGTTAGTCGGTCCTTTTGGTGGCCTACCTTGTCTCGTGATGTCAGGGAATTTGTGCAGTCCTGCGGGACTTGCTCTCGCTCCAAGCCTTGCTCTCGCTCTGGTGGTTTGTTGATGCCATTGCCTGTGCCCAAGAGACCATGGACCCATATCTCTATGGATTTCATTTCCGACCTTCCTGTTTCTCAGAGAATGACCGCCATCTGGGTGATTTGTGATAGGTTTTCCAAGATGATACATCTTGTGCCATTGCCTAAGTTGCCTTCCTCCTCTGAATTGGTGCCTTTGTTCCTTCAGCACGTGGTTCGTTTACACGGCATTCCTGAGAACATTGTGTCTGACAGAGGAGTCCAGTTTGTTTCCAGATTTTGGAGGACCTTTTGTTCTAAACTTGGTGTTCAATTGTCTTTCTCCTCGGCGTTTCATCCTCAGACCAATGGTCAAACTGAGAGAACAAACCAGACATTGGAGACTTATCTAAGATGCTTTGTGTCTGCTGATCAGGATGACTGGGTTTCTTTTTTGCCTTTGGCTGAGTTTGCTCTTAATAATAGGGCTAGCTCTGCCACTTTGATGTCTCCATTTTTCTGTAATTCTGGGTTTCACCCTCGATTTTCTTCGGGACAGACGGAGGCTTCTGTCTGTCCGGGTGTTGACTCTGTTGTGGAGCGTATGCAACAGATTTGGGACCAAGTAGTGGAGAGGTTGTCCCTCTCTCAAGAGAGGGCCAAGCGGTTTGCTAACCGGCATAGGACTGATGGTCCTCGGTTTAAAGTAGGGGACTTGGTCTGGTTGTCCTCAAAAAATATTCCTATGAGAGTAGCATCTCCTAAATTTAAGCCTAGGTTCATTGGACCTTATAAGATCATGGAGATTCTTAATCCTGTTTCTTTTCGTTTGCTTCTTCCAGGGACATTTAAGATCCATAACGTGTTCCACAAGTCCTTGTTGAAGAGGTTTGTTGAGCCAGTGGTTCCTGCTGCTGTGCCTCCTGACCCTGTTTTGGTTGAGGGCAATCTGGAGTATGTGGTTGACAAAATATTAGATTCTCGTTTTTCTAGACGGAAACTCCAGTATTTGGTTAAGTGGAGAGGTTATGGTCAGGAAGACAATTCTTGGGTGTTGGCTTCGGACATCCATGCTAGGAGACTCATCCGTGCGTATCATAGAACTCATCCTGACCGACCTGGTTGCTCAAATGAGGGTTCAGTGACCCCTCCTCAAGGGGGGGGTACTGTTGTGAATGGGCTTGAGATGAGTTCTGAGCAGAGGCTCCCTCTGGTGGTTACAAGCGGTACTGGTCTGTTCAGTGAAGATTGTGAGGACTGGGAATCAGGTGTTACTGACTGGTCTTATATAAGGGAGTCACCTTCCCATCAGGGTTGCCGGTGATCAATTGTTCTGGTCTGAATCCTTGATTCCAGTTTCCTTTGTAGCCTGCTGTGTCGTGTCTGCATCTCCTTCTAACAGATAAGACATTTTCTTCTTTTTGTTTCTGTGCTTGATTTTTGCATTTTGTCCTGCACTTCTGTGGGGGCCTTCTGGGTCCCCTCAGGGGGCTTTTGCCCTCTCAGTTTAGTTCAGCCACTGATGTTTGTACTTTTGCTTTTTCCAGTTTTTTCAGTGGCTGCTGTTTTAATTTTGTTACACCAGAGAGCTAATTTAGGTGGTAGAGGTCGTGTGATCTCAGGTGTTTTTGAAATTAGTAGAGTTGGTGCTTTCAGGGTTTTTTTGGGATTGCAGTAAGTACCCTTCCTATCCTTTTCTATTAGTTAGTTTGGGCCCCAACGTTTGCTCATACTATTTTCTGTCTGTGTCAGTATTTCGTCTTGTCTAACCGCCATTACATGTTTGGGGGCTTGCTATTATCTTTGGGGTTCTGCTCCGGGGCAGATAGCTTTCCTATTTCTATCTTTAGGTGTAGTTAGTTTCTCAGGCTGTGACGAGGCGTCTAGGACCAACGTAGGAACGCTCCACGGCTGCCTCTAGTTGTGGTGGTTAGTCAGGGTACTGCAATCTCATAGATTCCAACTGCTCTGGTGTATTGCCTTTTTGCCTGCACTCCTCAGCTACCGAATCATAACAGAAGAGACTTGGTGAGAGAGGTAAAGAAGAACCCCAAGATAACTGTGGCTGAGCTCCACAGATTCAGTAGGGAGATGGGAGAAAGTTCCACAAAGTCAACTATCACTGCAGCCCTCACCAGTTGGGCCTTCATGGCAGAGTGGCCCAATGGAAGCCTCTCCTCAGTGCAAGACATATGAAAGCCCACATAGATTTTGCTAAAAAAAACACATGAAGGACTCCCAGACTATGAGAAATAAGATTCTCTGGTCTGATGACACGAAGATAGAGCTTTTTGGTGATAATTCTAAGCGGTATGTGTGGAGAAAACCAGGCACTGCTCATCACTTGCCCAATACAATCCCAACAGTGAAACATGCTGGTGGCAGCATCATACTATGGGGGTGTTTTTGAGCTGCAAGCACAGGACGACTGATTGCAATTGAAGGAAAAATGAATGCAACCAAGTACAGAGGTATCTTGGATGAAAACCTCTTCCAGAGTGCTCTGGACCTCAGACTTGGCAAAAGGATCACCTTCCAAACAAGACAATGACCCTAAGCACACAGCTAAAATAACAAAGAAGCGGCTTCAGAACAACTCTGTGACCATTCTTGACTGGCCCAGCCAGAGCCCTGACCTAAACCCAATTGAGTATCTCAGGAGAGATCTGAAAATGGCTGTTCACTAATGTTCCCCATCCAACCTGACGGAACTGGAGAGGATCTGCACGGAAGAATGGCGGAGGATCCCCAAATCTAGGTGTGAAAAACTTGTTGCATCAATCCCAAGAAGACTCATTGCTGTACTATCTCAAAAGGGTGCTTCTACTCAATACTGAGCAAAGAGCCTGAATACTTATGACCATGTGATATTTCAGTTTTTCTTTTTTAATAAGTTTGCAAAAATTTCTACATTTCTGTTTTTTTTTTTCAGTCAAGATTTGGTGTAGAGTGTACATTAATGAGAAAAAAAATGACCTTTTTTGCATTTACCAAATGGCTGCAATGAAACAAAGAGTGAAAAATTTTAAGGGGTCTGAACACTTTCCGAACCCACTGTATATATATACTGTACCTATAAATACATATTTTTATGAAGAAAAAAAGTACACATATTTGGTATTGCCAAGTCCGGAACGACCTGACCTTTAAAACTGTCCCACTAGTTAACCCCTTTAGTGAGCACCGCAAAACAAAAATTATAAAATGAGGCAAAAATTATGCTTTGTAATCATAAGTGGAATAAAACATGATCAAAAAGACAAATGTAAATAGGTATCTCTGAAAATGTCATCTTGCCCCACAAAAAGAGGCCGCCATACAGGTCAGTCTGCAGAAAAATAAAACAGTTACAGCTCTCTAAATAAAGCAATGCAAAAATATTTTTTTCTATCAAATAATTTTTTCTAGGAGACCTCTGGCTCTCATGCCAACGAACCAGTGACCGCCGATCACGTGACGTGGGTCACCGGTGAGCGTATTTCCGGCGCGATTGCCGGAAGCACTTGTTAAATGCCGCTGTCAGTGTTTGACAGCGGCATTTAACTAGTTAATAGCCATGGGTGGATCGAGATTCCACCCGTGGCTATTGCGGGCACATGTCAGCTGTTTAAAACAGCTGACATGTCCCAGGAAACATGTGGGCTCACCATCAAAGCCTACATCAATGGGAGGGAGTCCGACATCGGCGTAAATGTACGCTCGATGTCAGAAAGGGGTTAAAAAAAACTATATAAGACTTCTGGGAGGCGGAGCCAAGAAATGGCCGCTTTTTAGCAGAGCTCCCCGCTGGCCTACTCTCATCTGTGGCCATCCCTCCGTTTGTGAGCGGAGAAACAGAATTAATCAGCGGGGGGGAATACCTGGACAGGGGGCTACTCTGTCGGGTCTGCCTCTCCAGGCTCCTCGGGAGGCTCCAGGCGCAGGATACGCCGTGCAGCGTGGTACAGGCCGCCGCGTGTGAGCTGTGAAGAGGGACTTGCACAGATAAGAGGTCGGAGATAACAAGCGACCACCCGCCGGGAGAGAAAAAACAAACAGTGAAGCCCTGAAGATCTGGCTGTTATCACATCTAGGGCCGGAGGAGGTGAGTGCAGTGGCAATAGGGGGAGAGTTAACAGCAACAGACGCCAACTTCCTGCCACTCACAGCCCTCAGCAGTATCCCTGCACTACAGGCTTGTTTTAAGTTGCTGACCATCTCCTCAAAGGTGACAGAAGCAATAAAGCACTCAAGGTCTGTCTGATAAGGGTTTAACCCCTGAGGCCCGCTACAGAGCTCAAATAAATCAGCCTAAAGGGTATGCCACACTGAACAATATCGCTAACGGGATCGCTAAAAAACGTCACTATTTAGCGATCCCGTTAGCGATGTTGTTTAGTGCGGCAGCTTCCAGCGACGAGCTTCCTGCTGTGATCTCGCTCGTCGCTGGAATCGCTCCGGACCCTATTTTATCGTCGGCGCTCCCGCTGGGTAAGTATATATCGCTAGTGTGGCACCTTTTCTTAGCGATTTAGCGGTACTTTTGTACCGCTAAAGTCGTTAAGAAGATCGCTAACGGCGATAGCGTCGTTAACTATATCGCTAAATGTGGCCGCACTTAGCGATATAGAAACAATCCCGCTAGCGATCGCATTAGTATGCGTCGTTATCGTGATCGCTAGCGGGATTGTTTAGTGTGGCAGTACCTTAAGAAGTCACAAGGGGATTACCTCAGAGACTACACACAATACAGGACCTAGAGGACAGTTAATATTGACTTTATTAACCCTTTGGCAGCGGTCTAACCTGGTGAAGTCCACACTCAGTGACACATTACTTTGCTTACAACTTAGAGGATTATATTAGTCCTCTCTGACTTTCGAGGTTATTTAACCTCTATAAATAAAGGTAAACAGCAAGAGACTAATATTCTATACGCTCCATATAGGAGTTACATGCTACATAGCAGATTCTAATGTAACGTTTCTTAACTGAGACATCACCGCCTTCTATCTTCTCACCATTGTCGCTGAGTATGGATAAATTTGTGGGCAAACAAACTAAAGGAGTCCGTGCCTCTTCTCAAAACCAACAAGGCTCATCCTCGCCTAAATCTACCTCTGATACCAGTAGCGAGACTTCTCATTCAATAGCGGATGCCATCATGGAACGCCTTATGCCCGAAATAGACTCTAGATTTGCCACTCTTCAAACCTCAATAGACTCTATAATATCACAAGTTAATAGTCAGGGCACTCGCCTGGATGAGGCTGAACAACGTATCTCTGATCTGGAGGATGTTACCAGGGAAATGGCAGAACGTCTAGAGGGAAAAGAGAAAGTCGTCACAGAGCTTCAATCCAAAGTGAACGACTTAGAAAACCGATCTAGACGCAATAACTTGAAACTGATAGGACTACCTGAGTCCATACATCCCTCTGAATTGCTAAAACTAACATCTGAGTGGCTGCCAGGAGCCTTGGACATTCAACTAACATCCGGTTCGATGGCTGTTGAGAGAGCACACAAAATAGGCCCGCAGAGGGGAAAAGACAATGACAGACCCAGACCAGTGATATTCAAGGTCCTTGACTTTCAAGACAAAATTCGTCTACTCACTGCTTACAGGAAGAAAGCGCACCTATCCTACGAAGGGCACAAAGTTCTGATGTTTCAGGACTATTCGGCCATGGTGACGACCAGACGCAGGGCCTTCAACCCGGTGTGTAAGTTGCTGGCTGACAAAAACATCAGGTTCGGCCTGCAATATCCTGCGACACTGCGCTTTAACCTTTCTGGGAAAAACTGGGCTTTTGATGACCCGGTGAAGGCTCTGGAGGTTGTAAGGGATACTCCCCAGCCACCATGAGCAAGATCCAGAGTGACTTACTCAGTGACAATACCATGAATCACATAAGGTGATGTCAACTGACATCTGTTTGTTATGTTGTTGTTTTTTGCTGTATTTTTACTTCTGCATCTAATGTTAGGATGCGGGTTTAAGGTATATGTTGGATATGGCACACAATTACAAATTTTGTGGGAGGGGGAGGTTTTTTGGGGGGAGGGTCTCTGCATTCGACTTCAGGTAATCAATAATCCAGGGATTCTAATGCCTACTCGCTGGGATGGGCAGGGATCCCATTATTATGTAACGGTTACATCTAATCGCATTTCCCGCACTGGAGTGGGTTAATGGTAGAAATCAATAGGCAAAAAATGTCTGCTATGACATCTCTTCTTTGGTGTTCCTGGAATGTCAATGGCCTAAATTCCCCGATCAAGAGGAAAACATTTTTAAATTATCTGCATCGAGAAAATTTTCATATTGTACTTTTGCAGGAGACACACTGGGTGAAGGGCAACCATCCGGTGTTTTCTAGCAAAAAATTTATTCTATGTGCAGAAGCTTCTTTTACTAAAAAACAGAGGGGTGTCGTATTATGATAAACAGGAAAATTAACCATGAGATAGTGGATGTGTTAGAAGATCCTTCAGGGAGGTTTTTCTGCGTTAAGCTGGTTATAGAGGGGACAACCTACAGTGTAATTAATATATTATGCGCCAAATTCGTCGGATCCGCTCTTTCGGGCTAATGTGCTAAAACAAATCGCTGGTTGGAACACCTCCCATATGATTGTGGGTGGCGATTTTAATGAGGTACATGACATTGAGATGGATAGATCTAATTCTCAAACTCCTCATATATCTACGCAAGAGAGACTAATACAATCTTTTTTAGATCACCTGGGATTGTTGGATGTTTGGAGAGTGCAACACCTTGTTGCGAGAGATTACTCTCACTATTCACATGTTCATAATTCCCATGCTAGAATTGACTACTGGTTGTTGGGCCCCTCACTCATGCCAAGAATCACACATACCAATATTCTGGACGTGCACATCTCAGATCATGCACCGATAACGTTCAGCCTAAAACTAACTAACCCAATCTATTTTCATAGGAAATGGAGATTCCCGTCATATTTATATCACTCAGATGATTTCAAAAAATTCATACAATTCTCATGGGACACGTACAAATCTGATAACCAAATGCATTGTGAAACACAAATTCTTTTCTGGGATACCTCTAAAGCAGTGTTGAGAGGGCAAATAATCGCGTATATATGTCATAAAAAAACAGTTGCAGGAGCAGACCCTAGCAGCGCTGAGGGCTTTAACTTTAGCATATAATAATTTTAAACTTAATAATTCACCCCTCACGAAAAAACAATATATCGAGGCAAAGGAATCGGCGGATGCACTAGCTCATGAATGGGCCACTTATAGTATTGATCTTCAAAAGCACAAATTTTTTAAATGGGGCAACAAACCTGGCAAATTACTTGCATCTCTTACTAGAGCATATAGAAAGGCTACAAGGATTCACAAAATTTGGACCAAAGGGGGCAGAGTGTTGACAGAGAATGAGGAGATTGTAGAGGAATTTAGATAATTTTTTGGCTCCCTGTACAAGTGGAGAAGAGAGAGGGGGACGATATTTTAAACTTTATGCAAATGGAGGTGGCACCTTTACTAACAGAGGAACACAGGGAAATCCTTAATGCTCCTATATCCCCTTCAGAAGTCATCCAAACTATCAGCTCCTTGAAGCTCTCTAAATCTCCTGGCCCTGATGGGTATAGCAATGAATTTTACAAAATATTGGGAGGAAGTATAGGGACACATCTTTGTGAAGTCTTTAATCAGTTGGTTCAATCGGGGCAGCTCCCGTACCGTTTCAATGAAGCAGACATAATAGTGCTTCCCAAACCGGGCAAAGATCCTTTACTAGTGGAAGGATATAGACCAATCTCGCTTTTAAACTCCGACTTTAAAATTTTCACTAAAATACTAGCAAATAGAGCGCAAAAAATAATCCCCAACCTGATATTGCCTCAACAAATTGGGTTTGTCCATGGTAAATCCATAACATACAACATACGGACGACTTTGGGAGCTATCTCTTACGGAAAATCTCATGGTTGTTTAGAGTCTATTGTGGTCAGCCTGGATGCTGACAAAGCGTTTGACAGGGTTGCATGGGATTATCTCCTCGACATCCTGGAGTTTAGCAACTTTGGTCTATGGTTCTGTGAGGCGATAAAGTTGTTATATAAAAACCCGGTGTCCAGGCTGGCCATAAATGGTATACTCTCTTCCACATTTGAAATCCAGAGAGGAACGCGTCAGGGCTGCCCTTATCGCCCTTACTTTTTAACCTTGCTTTAGATCCTTTACTTAGTACTCTCCAAAACTCTTCAACATACAGGGGCATAGAGGTAGGCTCCACCTCACTTAAAATTGCGGCATTTGCCGACGATATACTCCTATTCATCTCCAACCCCAATGCGGCAATACCAGTTATCATGGAAGTCCTAAATCATTTTGGCAAATGCTCAGGCTTTAAAATAAATTATAATAAATCAGAGGCCCTGGCTCTGTTTGAGCAAGGGAAATTAAATAACTCGACACTTCCTTTCCAATGGAGCACATCATCTATCAAATATTTGGGTGTCCACCTCCAGGCAGATTTGGCGTCCTTATACCACATTAATACTAGACCCCTAATTACGTCCATATTTAACCTTCTAAACTCCTGGAAACACTTTACTTTGTCTTTTTCCGGACTATGTCATTTAATTAAGATGATAATATTTCCAAAACTATTGTATATTTTCCAAACACTACCTATTTTGTTGACACGTGCTGATGTTAAAACTCTAAACACTGCTTTTAGAAATTTTATTTGGGGAGACAAAAAACGTACACGTATAGGTCTAATCAAACTACAAGCCCCAAAGGAGGAGGGTGGCATCAATTTCCCAGACATTGCAAAGCACAATCTAGCAGCAAATCTCAGATACACCACTGATTGGTTAAGAGGTAGATCACATTTCGCAAATGTACTTTTAGACCAACAAGTAAGTCCCCATGTCTCCTTACCAGCATTACTACATATGGCCAACGATGACCTTATTGCAGACTTAAGAAACCACCCCACCATATGGCAAACTATACAGACGTGGAGGAAATGCCGGAGACTATGTAATTTGAGAAGCGATGTCTCTCCTTTTGTGCCCTTTCTGGGTAACCCGGGCTTTATGGGAGGTAAACCACCCTTATCTTACATTGAGCTAGCTGGGCAGGGTTGCATCTTGACAGCTGACCTACTAGATGATAGATTCTCCATGCTTGCATTTGACATAGCAGCACAACGTTTCCCAACATTTGTAAATAAGCCCTTCCTTTTTCTTTAAGCAAGGAGCTTAACTTTGAAAAGTATAGCAACTAGGTGTGGAGAAAGAGGGAGGAACGCTTTGGATGGCTTCCTTAGGACCGCCAGGGTGCAGATAGCCTCGACAAACAGTATTTACACACTGTTGCGTAAGCAATGGTCATGGGAGGGCAAAAAGACAGGTCCAGTACGATGGGTTAATGATATACAGAACATCACAGTCGGGGTGATGCCACTTTGACGCAACGGAAGGTGATCCCCTCCAGTAGTAATGCAGACATGTCTTTATTAATCCTTCATAGAGCTTATATTACCCCACACATTAAGTCTAGGATGTCTCCAGGGGGCACATTCACATGTTCCAAATGCGGGACAGGAAACAGACATATTTCATCACATGTGGGGTTGTCCCAAAGTGCAAAAAATATGGCAGTCTATCCATGCCAAATTTGCAGAGTCTTGGTGGGATATTGTTTCCTTTGACGCCGCAATGGGCAATATTTAATATTTTAGACAGCTCTCAACACAAATTCCCCAAACATCTTAAGGCCATGTTGATAATATGGGCCTCAGCTACCAGGAAAAGTATCTTGCAGCACTGGCTAAATCCATTACCACCACCTAAATCTCTCATATACTCCAAAATAATGTATATTTTTCGAATGGACTGGCTAGATACCCTGACAAATACAGAGAAATTGACTGGGAAGTTTTTAAGCACATGGTCATTGTTCATGCCATCACTGTCTCAAGACACCAGGGACAAACTAAGGACACATTTTGAAAACACCCAGTGGTATCTTCTTCAGAAAATTAGCGGACATAATCCTATTCCTTGAGCTTGTTGATTGTTAATCAAATGCAGGGTCGTTTAAGGGGTTTATATGTTGGGGGGGATGGGAGGGTTAAGGGAGGAGGGAGGACTTTTATGAGTATTATGCCTGTCGAATAAGCTTGATACCTTCAAACCTGTATGACTTACTTTTTTGTAATGCTCTTTAAATCAATATTGTGAGTTTTACGCCTGTCAAATAAGCTTGTTACTTCAAGACTTGTATGATTTTCTTTTATTGTAATACTCTTTAAATCAATAGAACATGTTGGAAAAAAAAAACTATATAAGTGTGGTATTGCTGTAATCGTACTGACTCAAAGAATAAAGCTGCCTTATCAATTTTACTATACAAGGAAAGCCATAAATAAATCCCATGAAAAACAAATCCTGAACTGTTGGTTTTTGTTCATTTTGCCTCCCAAAAATCGGAAAAGAAAGCAATCAAAAAATTTAATGAGACTAAAAATGGTACCAATAAAATCATCAATTTGTCCAGCAAAAAAACAAGCCCTCACATGACGTTGCGGGCCAAAATATTGGAAAATTATAGCTCTTAAAATATGGCGATGCTAAAATGAATTTTTGCAAAAGAAAGCGTCTTTTAGTGTGTGGCAGCACCCAAACATAAAAACCGGATAAAAATCTGGTATCGCTTTAATCGCACCGACCCAAAGCATAAAGTCGCTTAGTCACTTATACTGCACGAGGAACAGCGTAAAAGATAAATACCAATTCTTCACCTGCTGTTGATTTTTTTTCATTGTGCCTCCTAAAGATCGAAGTATGGCTTGGCTCACATTTATAATGCGCTCTGCGATTGCACCGGGATTTAAGTGTAAATCTCTGAAATACAGTACATGATTCAGACAGGAACCCCTGGCGGAAGAATCCCTATAATGAGGCAGATGGAGGTATAGTGGACGCCGGCAGCTGCCTGTGATCTGCTGCTGTACGTCATTTTAGGCATGCATAAAGCGCGGCCGGCCAAAAGGAGTCCAGAGTAACTCTGCTGCCTCATTATAGTAACTGGATCCCTCGGGGGTTTCATCTGAATCATGTCACTCGCAGATTTAGATATAAACCTCAAAGTAAGTGCTCAGCGTAGAGCGCAAGATAAATGCAGTCTAAAATTTTACTCAAAAAAGCTTCAAAGTAATCCACAAAAAAAACAAGTCACTACTCAGGTCCATCATCTGTTATTGGTAATATAGGGGGCTTCCATTTTACTGGTAGTACAAAGCTTTGGAAAAGTGAAATGGCTCTCCTCCACCCCCAAAAGAAATTCAGCAAATTCTGAGCGCCCAAATCCAAATGACCCCTCCCTTCTGAGCCCCACAGTGTGCCTAAACCACATTTAGTGTCCACATATTTGGCATTTCTGTAGCGATGACAGCCCACCTAATTTATGGGTGTGTGTCTCCAGAAGCATGAGGTGGTCACTACAACGCACTGGTTACTACAACTGCAGTTTGCAATTTTTACTCAGAAACATCCAATGTTGCTGATTTCTGGAAAACAACCATATAATAATCTTTATTTTTATATAGCGCTAACATATTCTACAGCGCTTTACATTTTGCACACATTATTGTCACTGTCCCCGTGGGGCTCACAGTCTAGATTCCCTATCAGTATGTTTTTGGAGTGTGGGAGGAAACCGGAGTACCCGGAGAAAACCCACACAAACACGGGGAGAACATACAAACTACTTGCATATGCTGTCCTTGGTGGGATTTGAACCCAGGACTCCAGCACTGCAAGGTTGCAGTGCTATCCATTGAGCCACCGTGCTGCTCACATGGAGTCAAATCATCATTACACCTGTAGATAACTTCCCAAAGGGGTATAGTTTCCCAAATGTGGACATTTGAGGGGGATTCAGCTTTTTTTTAGCACTTAGGGGCTCGGCATATGAAGTCGGCAAACTATTCTAGTAAAATCTCCGCTCCATGAGGCAAATAGCGCTTCGTCCCTCCCAAGTCTCGCTGTATAGCTAAGCAGTACCGTACGGCTAGATATGGGGTATGTCTACATTCAGCAGAAATTGTGGGACTAATTTTGGTGCCATTTTTGCCCATTTTCCAGTAAGAAAAATATAAAATCTGGGACTAAAACCAAGTTTTCGTGGTAAAACTAATTATTTTTTCTTCACTGCCCAATGGTATAAAATTCTGTGACATACCTGTGCCATCAATGTGATCTCTGCACCCCTATATGAATTCATTGAGAAGTTTAGTTTGTAAAATGGTGGGTTCTGCTGTTCTGGTACCTAGAGGCTCCGTCAATGAGACATGGCACCTTCAAACCAGTCATGCAAAATCTGAACTCCAATATGGAGCTTCTTCCCTTCTGACCTTTGCACTGTACCTCAAAGGTAGTTTTCAACCACATAAAGGGTATTGGTGCACTTAGTAGAAATTGCACAACATTTTTTGGGGTCCATGTTGTCCTGTTACACAAGTGAAAATAAAATGTGATTTTTTTTTTTTCACAGCTCTACGTTACAAACTTCTGTGAAGCACTTTGAGGTTCAAGGTGCTCACCACACATCTAGATACATTCCTTGAGTTGTCTAGTTTCCAAAATGGGGTCACTTGTGGGTGGATTACACTGTTTAGGCACATCAGGGCTCACCAAACACGACACCTGCAGACCATTCCATCAAAGTCTGCGTTCCAAAACGTCTCTCCTTCATTTCTGAGGCCTGCCAATCGCCCGAACAGTAGTTTTCCCCCTCATATATTGGTTATCTGAGCACTCAGGAGAAATTGCACAACAAACTTTGGGTTCCATTTTCTCCTGTTAACCTTGTGAAAATAAAATATTTGGTGCTAAAATAACATTTTTATGTTTAAAATATATTTTGTTATTTTCATGGCTCTATGTTATAAAATTCTGTAAACTTGGTGGTTAAAGATGGTCACCACACATCTAGATAAGTTCCTTGAGGGGTCTAGTTTCTAAAATGGTGTCACTTGTGAGAGTTTCCACTGTTTAGACACATCGGGGGCTCTTCAAAGGCAACAAGGCATCTGCTAATTATTCCAGCAAATTTTACAATTATAAAGTCAAATGGCGCTCCTCCCCTTACGAGCCCTGCCATGCGCTTACACACATATTATGTATCGGCGTACTCGATAGAAATTGCACAACAATTTATATGGTGCAAATTTGTATGTTAGCTTTACACTCCCTGACAGAAGTTATGTCGCTTATCCATATTATGTAAATAAAAGCTTATAACCTGATGTTAAATTCATCCATTGGTTGTATAAATTATTCTTTTGAAAGCTGAAACCCTCCGAAATGTGGTTTAGGTTAAGAAAATAAATTAGCATCAATGCAGAAATATTGATCATTGAATGGACACAGAATGGTCAGATTTTGGCAAATACAAAAGTTTTGTCGCCTGGTCATATAATGCACCCAATCCTAGTTTACATCCTCACCTGTGCTCAGTAAATGATCGGTTAATTAGTGGGTGTGTATAAAAAGAAACCCAGCACCCCAGACCTTCACATGAACTGCAACTTGAGCTCTGACAACATGCCAAAAATCCACCCTGCGACCAAAGCCTGGATTATCAAGAGGCTGAAGACCAGATCCACTGCAGAGGTGGCTGGCACCGTTAATGTGTCTCAGCATCAAGTACAAAGAAAAAAATATTTGAAGAGACTGTAGATATGTTTGACAAGCCCAGGTCCGGCAGACCCAGTGAGACAACTGCTCAGGAGGAACATTTGTTGGTTAGAAAATCCAAAGCAAGCCTCTCTTCCACTGCAGCAGAGCTCCAACAGTCCTGGTCACCTTAAGTCCCTGTGTCAACTAGAACAGTTTGTAGGATTCTGTTTCAAAATGGCCTCCATGGTCGAATCAGTGGCCAGAAGCCAGCACTAAAAAAAGGCAAATAAAAACTGTGTGGCATTTGCAAAGTCCCACAACCTGCTAAACAGATGGACGCTGGAAAAATGGCAGAAGGTGGATTTCTTTGATGAATCTTCAGTAGAATTACACCACAGCCGCCGCAAATACTGCAGGAGACCTACTGGAGACCGTATGGATCCAAGATACACCCATAAAACAGTTAAATTTGGTGGTGGAAAGATCATGGTCCTGGGTTACATTCAGTATGGGGATGTGCGAAACATTTGCAAGGTGGAAGGCAATATCAATAGCCTAAAATATCAAGAAGTATTAGCTACCTCTTATATTCCAAATCATAAAAGGGGTCAAATTCTGCAGCAGGATGGTGCTCCATCTCATACATCTGAGTCGCCCGTAGCCAGGGCCTGTGGGGTACTTGGCACTGAGCCCGTTCACTTCAATGGGGGATGTCACGGGTAGCACAGCTCGGTCCGTGGCCCTGGGGGCTCACCTCAATAAAAGGGGAATATTTACAGGGGATTATAGGTTTGTAGAAATGTTCGTGACGCCATCTGTGGTTCCTGGTCAGGGTGACCAGCGCTGCAGGGTAGATCCTCTGAGGGGTTGTTACTGGGCAGCGAGGTGTTAAGTCTTCCACAGGCAAGACTGATCCCTCAGGGTATATGGCGGTATAGGGGTGCAGGAGCAATAAGGCAGACACACACACGAAAGTTTCTTTCTGTACCTTTACTGATGGTATAGTTGCAGGCACGTCCCGGGAAGCTGTCAGGGTGGAGGATGCACTTCCAGTAATCCCACTGAGTAGGTGTAGGGCATCCGTACTCCTGTATGTGTGTGAGTTTCTGACCTGTATGAAACGAAGTCTAACTCTGTCTTCTCATATACGCCCGGCTGACTTTGTGGTGGAGCCTTCTCTTGGATAGAACTCAGTCTCTAATGGTTGCGCTGACCAGACTCCTGTTCTTCCTGACCCCGGTTACATATCAGCACTGCTGGGCCCCTGCGACATGAAGTCCCACAGGGTCTCCGGTATCTCCTACTAGTCGTGTAGATGCTAGCAAGCTCGGACCCGGTGTCTGATTGTGCAGAGTAGAGGTAAGCGATCAATGCTGTTTCAACCTCTGTCACTCTCTTCTTCCTTCCACTCGCCTTTCGTCCTACTCTCACCTTTAACATAAGCACACACTAGCAGTAGATGGCAGTTTCTCCTTCTCTTCACCGCTCTCAAAGCGTCGGCACGCTTGCTCACTGTAAATACCTCAGTTGACTCAGTTTTGACCAGGCTAAGTGGCAATCTTTCCCACCATTACTGGACTCCACAAAATAAACTAAGTTCAAGCTGTAAACTTCAGTCCTTCAAGTCCTGCAGTTCCCTTTCCTTCGCTTCCTTCTGAGGCTCTGTCTGAAGTAGCTATCAGGACCTTCTGTCAGACTGATCTATGCTCACTTCAAGAGCTACTTCCACTTTTTTAGGGAACTATCAGCTTGTCACGTTCTAAGATAACTTTCCTCTCTCCTCATCTGAGGTAACACCAACAACTAGCCAACTCTCAGCTAGACTGTCTGGAATCTACTACTGCTCCGTCTCTCCACTACCCTTATATATATGCATACTCTCTAAGGGCTCCCTCTGGTGGCTCCAGGGAAAAGTGAAGGTGTGAATGAATATCGGGTATATTTGTGGGTTTACCTTCTGTGCATCCTCCAGGGTAACATGTGGCCTCAAGTGCAGCTGGGCTACACACATCCATCTCTACAACAAAGTTCCTCCAGGCAAAAAAGATCAAGGTGCTCAAGGACTGGCCAGCCCAGTCACCAGACATGAACATCATTGAGCATGTTTGGGGTAGGATGAAAGAGGAAGCTTGGAAGACAAAACCAAAGAATCTAGATGAACTCTGAGAGGCATGACTGCATTCTTTGCTATTCCTGATGCCTTCATTAATAAATTGTATGAATCATTGTTGAACCGCATGGAAGTCACATAAAATATTAAATATGACTCTAAAAAGCACCACAACTTCATTCACCAATGTTATGCAACATATATTTGTATTTTAAGTTAATTATTTGTTTGAATATCAAATTACTTTCTGTGGGTGACAAAACTTTTGTCTTGCCAAAATCTGACCATTCTGTGTCCATTCAATGATCAATATTTCTGCACTGATGCCAATTTATTTTCTTAACCTAAACCACATTTCTGAGGGTTTCAGCTTTCAAAAATAATTTCTACAACCAATGGATGAATTTAACGTCAGGTTATAAGCTTTTATTTACATAACATGGATAAGCGACATAACTTCTGTCAGGGAGTGTACAAAAATGCCAAATTTGGGGCTAAAATAACATTTTTATGGGAAAAATATGATTTTTTTAAAATTGTTATGGCAGTACATTATAAACTTCTGTGAAGCACCTGGTGGTTCAAGGTGCTCACTACCTATCTAGAAGTTACTTGAAGGGTCTAGTTTATAAAAAAAAAAGTCAAATGGCGCTTCTCCCCTTCCGAGCTCTGCCATGCACCCCATCAGCAGTTTTCCCCCACAACTGGGATATCGGCGTACTGAGGAGAAATTGCACAACAAATTTTGGGGTCTAATTATTCCTTTTACCCTTGCAAAAATAAAAAACTTTGGGTCTAAATAAACATTTGTACGAAAAAAAAGTTTAATGTTAATGTTTTCTTTCCATATTCCAAACATTCCTGTGAAGTTGACATAACTCTGATTTAAGGGCATAAAAAACACATTCTCGTAATCAGTGGGATTTGTTGAAGCGTTCCAGAGTTTTTATCTCATAAAGTGACACAGGTCAGAATTGTAAAATTTGGCCTGGTCGTGAACCTGCAAACAGGCTCGGGGAGTAGAGGTGTTAAGAATAAAAATTTTAAAAAAAATGAAATAAAAAACCCCATAAATTCAAATCACCACCCCATTTGGTATCACTGCATTCGTAAAAGTTAGATCTATCAAAATATAAAATAAACCAATCCGATTGGTAAATAGTGTAACAAAAAAAAATCAAAACACCAGAGTAATTTCAATTTCAACGAACTTGGATTTTTTTTTCCCCATTTTCTAGTACACTACGTGGTAAAATAATACCGTATATACTCGTGTATAAGCCGAGATTTTCAGCCCGATTTTTAGGGCTGAAAGTCCCCCTCTCGGCTTATACGCGGGTCATATATGGGGGTCATACTCACCTCTGCGCCGGCGCGGTCTCTGCAGCCCCCCTGCTTCTCCCACGATCTCCGGCTCCTTCCTGCAGCGGTCACGTAGTACCGCTCATTAAAGTCATGAATATGCATGAGTATAGCGATATTTACCTGTCCCCGTGCCACTGCTGCTCGCCGCTGTGTCCTCGCGTCCTCTTGCTGTTATGATCAGGCAGAGGGCGCGATGACGTCATTAGTGAGCGCCGCGCCCTCTGCCTGATCATTCACTGCCAAGGACCTGGAAGAGGGAGCAGCGGTGGAACGGGGATCGGTAAATATCTCAGGTGCCGGGTTCTGAGCGAGCGGTGACACCGGCACCTGTCCCCCATAGCGCGCCGGTGTCACCGCCTGCTCAGGACACCGGCACCTGGCCCCTAGCGACGAGAGGTGAGTATGTAATTTTTTTTTTTTTTGCAGCAGCAGCATAAGGGATGTATATACTATGGGGCATAATCATGGAGCATATGGGGCATAATCTGCAGCATATGGGGCATAATCTGCAGCATATGGGGCATAATCTGGAGCATATGGGGCATAATCTGGAGCATATGGGGCATAATCTGCAGCATATGGGAATAATCTGCAGCATATGGGGCATAATCTGGAGCATATGGGGCCTAATCTGTGGAACATATGGGGGCCTAATCTGGAGCATATGGGGCATAATCTGGAGCATATGGGGGCATAATCAGGGGAGCATATGGGGGCATAATCAGGGGAGCATATGGGGGCATAATCTGTGGAGCATATGGGGGCATAATCTGTGGATCATACGGGGGCATAATCTGTGCAGTTTATGGGGGCCTAATCTATGGAGCATATGGGGGCATAATCATTTTTTACCCTAGGCTTATACGTGGAGTCAATAAGTTTTCCCAGTTTTTTGTGGCAAAATTAGGGGGGTCGGCTTATACAGGTCCTTCTCAAAAAATTAGCATATAGTGCTAAATTTCTTTATTTTCCATAATGTAATGATTACAATTAAACTTTCATATATTTTAGATTCATTACACACCAACTGAAATTTGTCAGGTCTTTTATTGTTTTAATACTGATGATTTTGGCATACAACTCCTGATAACCCAAAAAACCTGTCTCAAAAAATTAGCATATCAAGAAAAGGTTCTCTAAACGACCTATTACCCTAATCTTCTGAATCAACTAATTAACTCTAAACACATGCAAAAGATTCCTGAGGCTTTTAAAAACTCCCTGCCTGGTTCATTACTCAAAACCCCCATCATGGGTAAGACTAGCGACCTTACTGATGTCAAGAAGGCCATCATTGACACCCTCAAGCAAGAGGGTAAGACCCAGAAAGAAATTTCTCAACAAATAGGCTGTTCCCAGAGTGCTGTATCAAGGCACCTCAATGGGAAGTCTTTTGGAAGGAAACAATGTGGCAGAAAACGCTGTACAACGAGAAGAGGTGACAGGAACCTGAGGAAGATTGTGGAGAAGGACAGATTCCAGACCTTGGGGGACCTGAGGAAGCAGTGTAGAAACATCCAGAGCCACCGTGCACAGGCGTGTGCAGGAAATGGGCTACAGGTGCCGCATTCCCCAGGTAAAGCCACTTTTGAACCATAAACAGCGGCAGAAGCGCCTGACCTGGGCTACAGAGAAGCAGCACTGGACTGTTGCTAAGTGGTCCCAAGTACTTTTTTCTGATGAAAGCAAATTTTGCATGTCATTCGGAAATCAAGGTGCCAGAGTCTGGAGGAAGACTGGGGAGAAGGAAATGCCAAAATGCCTGAAGTCCAGTGTCAAGTACCCACAGTCAGTGATGGTGTGGGATGCCATGTCAGCTGCTGGTGTTGGTCCACTGTTTCATCAAGGGCAGGGTCAATGCAGCTAGCTATCAGGAGATTTTGGAGCACTTCATGCTTCCATCGGCTGAAATGCTTTATGGAGATGAAGATTTCATTTTTCAGCATGACCTGGCACCTGCTCACAGTGCCAAAACCACTGGTAAATGGTTTACTGACCATGGTATTACTGTGCTCAATTGGCCTGCCAACTCTCCTGACCTGAACCCCATAGAGAATCTGTGGGATATTGTGAAGAGAAAGTTGAGAGACGCAAGACCCAACACTCTGGATGAGCTTAAGGCCGCTATCGAAGCATCCTGGGCCTCCATAACACCTCAGCAGTGTCACAGGCTGATTGCCTCCATGCCACGCCGCATTGAAGCAGTCATTTCTGCAAAAGGATTCCCGAACAAGTATTGAGTGCATAACTGAACTTTATTATTTGATGTTTTTTTTGTTTGTTTTTAAAAAACACTTTTATTTTATTGGACGGTTGAAATATGTTAATTTTTTGAGACAGGTTTTTGGGTTATCAGGAGTTGTATGCCAAAATCATCAGTATTAAAACAATAAAAGACCTGACAAATTTCAGTTGGTGTGTAATGATTCTAAAATATATGAAAGTTTAATTGTAATCATTACATTATGGAAAATAATGAAATTTTGCACTATATGCTAATTTTTTGAGAAGGACCTGTACACGGGTCGGCTTATACATGAGTATATACGGTAAATGGTGTAATTCAAAAGTAAGACTCGTCCCACAAAAAAACAAGCCCTCATACATATAGTGACGGAAAAATAAAAAAAGTCATGGATCTTGAAAGAAGTGGAGGAAAAAACTGATAATGCCCAGGGCGTGAAGGGTTTAAAGAGAACCTGTTAGCACATGTAAAGTAAAGTAAAAACATGGCTGTAATGGTATTATAATCTAGATAAATTGATTTTTCTGGTGAAGAAATATTCTTAGTAGTTGTTTTTTAATCATCATTTTAAGTTTTCTGTTAATCAGATCTTGTGCACAGTAAGACTGGCTGGCAGTATGATTCTTCAGGTCCGTACGAGTACGCAGACAACAAACATGTAAAGTTTTTTTTTTTTTTTTTTTTAAGCAATGGAAAAAAAAAATTTGTAAAAAAAAAAAACAACAACTTTGCTTGTGACGTTATTTTCTGAAACCTGTAACGCTTTAAATTTTCAGGATACAGGGCTGTATGAGGGCTGCTTTTTTTTCGCCATGAGCTAGTGTTTTTCCTGATATCATTTTGGGATAAATACGATGTTTGATGACCACTTATTGCATTTTATTGCAATGTTGTCCATATTTTTTAATTTTTTTTCACTTTTTACTTTAGTTGTTAGTTTCCTAGGGAGTTGAAGCTGTGATCGTCTGATTGTTTGTGCTATACATTGATTCACTGGTATGTACAGTATGTGCTGTTCAGTGTAAGTTATGTTATGTTTCTATGTATTGTATTAGTCATGTTTTACAATGTACTGTTCTTACATGCTGCTCTGCTGCCACCTAATGGCCTTTTTTTGTATAGCAGCCTGCAACTAATTAATTCTTGTACATGCCTTCCACTTCCGGTGCAGGGGTCACGGCTTCTTCTTCCTCCTAGTAGCCATCTCATTTTTAGTTTCATTTTCTATGGGAGAGACACGCTTTGCACCGAGCTGTGAAAGGCATCAGTTTTCGACCATCCACACTCTCTTTCAGCTCACACTTGCAGCCATACTCTGTGCTACATCTTGCTGCACCTCGTTTACACATGCATTTCTGGAGAAGTTACTGTATTACCAATCATATGCTGTATGTCCAGATTTCCAGATAAACAAGTCTGGACTTCACAATCCCTGATGTGCATCATGTCTCCAGACGCTGAACAGCATTGGTCCTGTCTGCTCTGCATTGAGGAAACGGTAAGTAGGAATCTCTCCCAGCCCCAATCAACCACACCTCCATTCGCCTCATGTGGGGACAGAACAATGTATACAGAAAATCACAATTTCCATTGAATACCAGATACAGGCTGACTTTCACAGGAGAATCGCCATGATAAGTATGGAGGGCTTAAGCAGTCCTACGGCTGTCGTGGCAACCCATTAACACCTTGCGATCACATCACAGGCGATGGGCAAGTGGAATGATGTGGCCCTTTGCTGGCGCATGTTAAATGCCGCTGTCAGAGATTGACAGCAACATTTAACAAGTTAACAGCTGGAGGCAAAGCTCCACCCATGGTTGTCAAAGGCACATGATGACTGATTAAATCAGCCATCATTTGCTGGGAAAGATGCGGGGTCAGATTATCAGCCAGCATCAAATTCAGGGACACAACATATTTAAATGTCTGTCAAATATCATGAAGGGATTAAAGAAGAACCACAAAGCAGATTTCTTTGCCAAAGGTATCAATTTAATCTGTGTTACTGTACAATATAAAATTGTGCTGTATGCTATAAATCCCCACAATTTATATTCATGACTAATCTAAGGCCAATTTCCCTTTTCAATCAAATTTTACCCTTAAGACAATGTATTCGCTTTCCATCTGACAACTCTAGTTGTGACAGCTCTAGCAAGGCAGAAATCTTATAAACTGGAAAAGTGACAACCTGTACAATAATTAAATGGCTAAATTTACTAATTAGACAAGATGTACATACCAACTTAAACACATAGTGTTGAACATGCCTAAACCAATTTACCATGCACATATGTATCACTTTGTTAAAAAGAAGCACAGACAGGAAATATACCAATTCTCACCAGCTGACACAAGGGGTTCATGCATAACAGAGAAATTAGGGTGGGCTCACAGTATGGTGGTGTGACACAATAGAACTGCTCAGTGTCCGTGAGGTTGATTTTACAGGTGAAACATAATCAAGAAATATGTTTCAACTGTAAAATCCACATATCCACATAGGCAATAACTGCACCACACAACTATAGCCATTGTGTTGAGTACCAGACTACTGCTCGTGTGAACCCGGTATGATAACTATTGATCTCATTCTCTGCTATGTATATCACTGGCACTTTTTCCTGTATAGATATAAATAAAAAAAGATTTCAAAACCTGGATAATTTGGGGGATTTTCTTGCTCTTGTAATCTTTGGAGATTTCTTGGCCGCCCAGTCATCACTTAACTCGATGTCACTGGAGTCAGAACAATTACAGCTATCAATAACCGTTGAAATCAATCCATTGCTGTAAATTTCATCTGGCAAAACAAAAAAAACAAAACATGAAATATTTTAAGGTAGGGCATCACATCTTCAAATAATGTAGACCTTGCTCCTATTACTGAGTATATACAAACAATCCATCCCAGCTACTTACAACCCTCTATACATGGCTCTCGCGGGTGATATCTCTAGCTTGTCCATAAGAAGCCCAAATCCCAACCATCATAATTAACTTCCGGTTGGGACAGAACCCGATGAAGAAAAGCAAGGAAACAAGTCCGACAGGAAAACTGTGGGAATGTTTCACTTCTTTCCAGTGCTAGGAATAACATTTTGGAACAACAGGGAATTAAACCTGAATATTAGTAATACTTTTTTTCCCCATGTATGATTACTGCTTTCTGCATATCCCAGCACAGTTATATAATATGATCGACTTAAATGATTAGCTCAAATTCAGGATATTCTCCAAAGCCAAGCTGTAAAATGTTAAGATCAATTTGGGACTCTGGGATTAAAAAAAAAAAAACTTTCCAAATTAAAAAAAAACAACTTTATTAAATACATAGAAAAAAAATTGTAGACTGTCTGGCAGCAGGTGCAAAAAAGTGTATCCAGCGACAAGTCTACAGGTAATGATTAAAATCAAAGTCCTCTATTATTCCATGTTCCAATTAAGGATTAAAAACATTCTTGAAAAATAGTGTAAAAAATATTCGGGATGAACCTTACGAGTTTCAAACAATTCAGTTCTTATTCATAGTACAATTTCTATGTATAGAATCCATTTTATATATACGGTAAATACAAAGAAGTGACGTTTGTGTATTGAAAAAATAAATAAAAAAAATTACTTTTTTCTTCCTTCCTCTTCCCTTTATAATAAACTAGCTGAAGAGCCCGGAGCTGCCCGGGCATAGTAACTGTGGTTAGCTATAACATATAACGGCAGCAGTCAAGGGGCCTTATTCCTCCTGCACCTCATGTGCCTTCTATTTACAAAGCCTCCTCCTGCACCTCACGCTCCTCCTTTATACACAGCATTTTTCTGCAGCACAGCTTTTCTCCTTTATAGTCACCTCCTCCAGCAGCACCTCACACTACTCTTCTATATACAATTGGAAACACTTGATCCCGAGAAGAAATTACACTAAATGCAAAAGCGTATTGTATACACAGTCTACTTCTGCAGCACCACGCAGGAACTTCTTGTTATGAGCACAGCCGTGCAATCCATGAGGCTCCTCCCTTTCCCTTGACGTCATGCCACACAGAAGCAAATCCATTCTAGACACGATGGAGCTAGATGTGGCCTATGCCTGCAGTGCACTCATACTCTGAAGGCAGCAGTCCTGATTGTAGCTCATAGCGGCTGGGACGTCGCAGACGGTGAGTTTTGCAGGGTGGCTCTCATTGCAGCCATTTGGTAAATTCAAAAAAAATCATTTTTTTTCTTGTTAATGTACACTGCACCCCATCTTGACTGAAAAAAAACAGAATGTGGAAACGTTTGCAAATTTATTAAAAAAGAAAAACTGAAATATGACATGGTCATAAGTATTCAGACCCTTTGCTCAGTATTGAGTAGAAGCACCCTTTTGAGCTTATACAGCCATAAGTCTTCTTGGGAATGATGCAACAAGTTTTTCACACCTGGATAGATTCTCAGACTTGGCAGAAGGTTTACCTTCCAACAAGACAATGACCCTAAGCACACAGCTAAAATAACAAAGGAGTGGCTTCAGAACAACTCTGTGACCATTCTTGACTGGCCCAGCCAGAGCCCTGACCTAAACCCAATTGAGCATCTCTGGAGAGATCTGAAAGTGGCTGTTCACCAATGTTCACCATCCAACCTGACGGAACTGGAGAGGATCTGCAAGGAAGAATGGCAGATGATCCCCAAATCCAGGTGAAACAAAGAGTGAAAAATTTAAAGGGGTCTGAATACTTTCCATAACCACTGTGTGTGTAGGTATATATATATATATATATATATATATATATATTGTGACGATCGGCACACGGAGGCCCGGTGGAATCACAGATTATGATCCCACCACTGCCACCAATTGTGACGATCGGCACACGGAGGCCGGGGGAATCACGGATTATGATCCCACCGCTGCCACCAATGTGATGAAAAACAGCAAGCTAGTGTTGACCTATCAATTTACTGCAGGGGCTTATTTGAATTATCTGACTGCTGCTACAATATACCACGCACTGCAGGGATTTATGTATATCCCACTCTCTAGTTCTGCTTTGGAACTCGCAGCTCTCTGGCGCCCCCCTTACCTTCAGGTTAGTCAGGGAACTGCACGTAGGATAATTAGTCGCCGGACAGGCCTGCTTGGTTGTGTACTGGCTATTAGGCATGCTGCAGTGAGGGAATTATAACTACTCCTAGCCGCAGCCAGGCAGTACCCTTATAAAACACGCTCCGTCACTGCCAGCTATACCCCACTCCCAGCACACACCAGCCTCTGGTTCTAGAATGTAGGGCAGAGGCCACCCCAATTTAGTAGCGTAATTCACTTCAGGCACGTGCAAATTCGTTATAGAGCATAGAGACAGAGCTAGTAATTTTATATATTTTACTCCAAAAGGTAGGCAGTGTTTACAAGGTATAAAAAAAAGATGTAACAATCTGAGACAATTAAAATATGTACACACAATTAAAAATAAAACGGTTAAAGAAGAAAACACTCACATGGTACTTAGATCATTCCGGCGAATCAGGCTGGGGGGAAGGGAATGGGCCACACGTCGCCATGCATGACAGTGTGGCTGTGTATCTCAGGTTCCCTCTGCAAACTGACCTCCCGACTGAGTGGGTGTACTCTATAGTTCTGGGTCATGACATCATAAAAGGGGCTGAGTAACTGGGGTCCTCCCCTTGTCTCTAAGTTGCAATTTTGGTTCTGAAACCTTCTCGGTTATATAACTGGGCTTGAGAACCTAGCAAAATAATGGCAGACCTATCATTCATCTTATTTTGAAATTAGTGTTCTAATGAGTTCAAACTTGGACTACCTATCCACCGCGGTTCAGAAGAAATCCATTTCTCTGGTTCTGTTGGCGCTGGAACCAGGAAAAACACAGGCTAAATAGTCCCGTCGAAGAACATCTCGGACATGTAGTTTTTATTTTTCTATCACAATCTCACATTGCATTAGGTCCAAATGAATAAATTCTCATTATTTGCTATGGGACAGTCCCGCATGGTCTGAAGACAATGACATTCCTGAGGTAGGGGTGAGAGGAAGGAGTGAATTGTAGTTTCGGTTACAGGCAGTGAGTGAAAGAAATTTGCAGGCTAGGAAGGATGGAGGGGGGGGGGTCGCTGGCCTCTGTGTAGTTGAAAGTTCTAGAAAAAGTGTAAGGAATGGAACTTATATTTCAGATTAGGAGCCTGAGGCCCTGTTGGAATGCGCATTCCCTGCCCTGCTGCCTGGGCCCTGTTGGAATGCAGGCCCCTTGCTGCCTCGGCCCTGTTGAATGCAGGCCCTGTTGGAATGACAGCCTCATCTCTGCTACATGTGAGGAGTGACAGCCCCATCTCTGCTACATGTAAGGAGTGACAGCCTATGCTACATGTGACAAGTAACAACCTCAGCTCTGCTACATGTGACAAGTGACACCCCAGGGTGTTACTTGTCACATGTAGCAGAGATGAGGCTGTCACTCCTCACATGTAGCAGAGATGAGGCTGCCACACCTCACATGTAGCAGAGATGAGGATGCCACACCTCACATGTAGCAGAGATGAGGCTGTCACTCCTCACATGCAGCAGAGATGAGGGTGTTATTCGTCACATGTAGCAGAGATGAGGCTGTCACTCCTCACATGTAGCAGAGATGAGGGTGTTACTTGTCACATGTAGCAGAGCTGAGGGTGTTACTTGTCACATGTAGCAGAGCTGAGGTTATTTCTTGTCACATGTAGCAGACCTGAGGTTGTTACTTGTCACATGTATCAGAGCTGAGGGTGTCACTTGTCACATGTAGCAGTGCTGAGGGTGTCACGCCTCACATTTAGTAGAGCTGAGGGTGTTATTTGTCACATGTAGAAGAGCTAAGGGTGTCACTTGTCACATGTAGCAGAGCTGAGGGTGTCACTCCTCACATTTAGCAGAGCTGAGGGTGTCACTCCTCACATTTAGCAGAGCTGAGGGTGTCACTCCTCACATGTAGCAGAGTTGAGGGTGTTATTTGTCACACATAGCAGAGCTAAGGGTGTTACTTGTCACATGTAGAAAAGTAGAAAAGCTGAGGGCGTTACTTGTCACATGGAGCAGACCTGAGGATGTTACTTGTCACATGTAGCAGACCTGAGGGTGTTATTTGTCACATGTAGCAGAGCTGAGGGTGTCACGCCTCACATTTAGCAGAGCTGAGGGTGTTATTT
>JARQOD010000005.1:407472692-407627070 GCA_033576555.1 Oophaga sylvatica
AAGCCCCTTTTTCCCGGGCCAATGAGCAAAAAACGGGCTGTGGGAAAAGGGGGGGATGACTTAGCCAGGGGCCCAAAGCACCATTTTAGAAAAGGGCATTGCAGTGATTGGCGGCTTTCAATGGGTCAAGGGGCATATAAAAACCCCTCCCCGGCCGACCCCCCCATTTTAATTTTCCAAACTCGGTTGGGTTTAAAGGGGAAAGGTTGCTGGCGGGGGGTCTGAGAGGGGAGGTTAGGAAGGGCCTAAAAAAAAAATAATTTTCTGTGTAGGGGAATTAGCTGTACAATGACTGTGCAGTGAGAGGTAAGGATTTTGCTGTGTGCAGCAACGCTGGTTCTTAGGCTGCCTGCCTGCCAGTGATGCTGTAGAAATTGCTTGTGTGGAGCATCAGGTGGGTTGGGAGCTGGCTCATGGATAGAAAGCAGAGGGTGGTTATTAATGGAGCACACTCGGACTGGGTCACGGTTAGCAGTGGGGTACCACAGGGGTCAGTATTGGGGCCGCTTCTCTTTAACATATTTATTAATGACCTTGTAGGGGGCATACAGAGTAGTATTTCAATATTTGCAGATGACACTAAACTCTGCAGGGTAATAAATACAGAGGAGGACAATTTTATATTACAGGAGGATTTATGTAAACTAGAAGCTTGGGCTGATAAATGGCAAATGAGCTTTAATGGGGATAAATGTAAGGTCATGCACTTGGGTAGAACAAATAAGATGTATAATTATGTGCTTAATTGTAAAACACTGGGCAAAACTGTCACTGAAAAAGACCTGGGTGTATGGGTGGACGACAAACTCACATTTAGTGGCCAATGTCAGGCAGCTGCTGCCAAGGCAAATAAAATAATGGGATGCATTAAAAGAGGCATAGATGCTCATGAGGAGAACATAATTTTACCTCTATACAAGTCACTGGTGCGACCACACTTAGAATATTGTGTGCAGTTCTGGTCTCCGGTGTATAAGAAAGACATAGCTGAACTGGAGCGGGTGCAGAGAAGAGCGACCAAGGTTATTAGAGAACTGGGGGGTCTGCAATACCAAGACAGGTTATTACACTTGGGGTTATTTAGTTTGGAAAAACGAAGGCTTAGGGGTGATCTTATTACAATGTATAAATATATGAGGGGACAGTACAAAGACCTTTCTAATGATCTTTTTACTCTTAGACCTGTGACGGGGACATCCTCTACAGTCATGGCCAAAAGTTTTGGGAGGGAAAGGCTTCCATCAACTCTCGGCTGTTGGAGGAAATCTTGTGTAACCTTAGGTTAGACTGAGTGAGAATTTCTTGAGCCTTTTTAGTAGACTGATTGCAGCCTCATTTGTCGGTGTGGACTTCAAACAGTCGTCTACGTAGAAGTCCTTTTCTACAAAGAGTCTGACGTTTGACCCATACTTTTCTTCGCCCTCTTTGCCGGAATTTCGGAGGCCGTAGATAGTGACTCTTGGGGAAGGGCTGTTTCTGAAGATATAAGCCTCCTGACGAAACCGAGGACGGTGAAACGCGCGTCGGGGCTCTCCTATGGTCCCTGTGGGCACTGCTACACTTGACTATCATGTCACTAGGTAATTCACCTTTGTATTTTTTATGACTGATACTCATTACTGCCTTTTTTCATCGGCTGTTGCCACTCTTTAGCATATATTGTTTCTGCCACATCTGATTAGGTTTAGTCATAATATGTGGGAGTATTGTACCATTCATGGATTTATTTAATATTGTCAATTCCCTACATCTTATATATGTTGGATGTTTGTAGATCTCTCCTGTGGCAACTTTTGGCAACTCTATAACGATGCAATAGCTATATATTTATACTATGCCTTTATGAGCTGCTTTTGTTAATTAATTTAAATAGATAATTGCTGATTTTTTCTCTCACCTGTGAAATTGTAAAGGCATTTTGTAGCATGCCCACGGGACCTATGTTCCTGTCTATTTGGTTTATATTTAACACCATATTGATTTTTGCCAATATCTGTTAGCTGCTAATACTGTTTTTCCTCACACTTATACCCTGTATCTTTGTCTTTATTATTGATGTTATAATAAAATTTTGATATTTTTCTATAAATCCTCCTATTTTTGTAGAATCGTTATTTCTAGATTTATTTAATTTTTCCTTTTTTATTTTATTTTTCATTTTCTATCATTACTACAACTTTCTTTGTTTGGTATACTGATTGGTCAAGGAGGTATTTCCGTTGGACCACGGAATTTTTTGTCGGGTATATTATAATTGCTGTTTCTGAAGATGTGTACCCTCATCCGGTATTTTGCGATGTCTTTGTCCAGGTCGTTGTCACGGGAGCAGAAGAGCCTCAAGTAGTTTGTGTTCCTCTTTGATGAGAAAACAGTGGAAATTCTGTTGTATGTCAGCCATAAATGCCACCATATCTCTGCAGAAAGAGAGTAGTACTTCTAGAAGTCTGTTGTTAAGGTCTGGGCCCGACAGTAGGACATCATTCAATGAAATATTTGGTGCTTGAGTCAAATACCACTCTTATTTGAACTGGCTTCTTAGGATGGTACACTCCAAAGATGGGCAGGTACCACCACTCCTCTGAGGGCTGAAGTGCAGGTGCAATCTCTGCGTGATTGTTCTGCAATATCTTCCCCATGAAGGTAAAGAAGTGTTCCTTCATCTCAGGTGACTTCTGAAACTTGTGCCTGAGGGAGATGAATCGGCTGTAGACCAGTTCCCTGTTGTTAGGTAGGTGCTTTCTCTGAGGTCGAAATGGTAGATGTGCGACCCAACTGTTCAATTTGTCTGACTATTTGTCTATCCATGATGTCCAAGAACATTCTGTCTTCTATAGACATTGCTACCTTGTTGTCTTCCTTTGTCCTGTTGAAGACTGTACATCCCATGTGGTCTTGTTCACCTTCACAGGCGTGGTCTTCATTGGTAGGCACTGAGAAAGGGCGAGAGGAGTGCTGCTCGGTAATTCCTTTACCAGCAGACTATTATGACACGGCTGGAAGAGAGATGGACGTCCATTTTCTAGTGTGCTGGTGAGCATACTGTTGACTGAGGCTGGCTTGTGTGCTCCTCCTAGACAGATGTCTCCTATGATGACCCATCCAAGGTCAAGCCTCTGAGAGTACGGAGCGTTCTGGAAGCCGTTAATATATTCTCTGGCCTTGTGGACTCGTAGTATATCTGTTCCCAAGAGTAAAGCTATTGCGGCCTCTGGATCCAACTCAGGTATCAGGTGGGCTATACGCTTCAGATGGGGGTGATGAGTTGCCACCTCCGGTGAAAGTATCTCTTATCTGTTGTCAGGAATCTGATTGCAGTCCAGGATGGTCGGTAGCGATAGGCAGGTTTGGCCATCTATGGACTCCACCTTGTATCCGGTTGCTTTCCTCCCCGCCGTCTCAACGGTACCTGAACACGTCCTAAGGGAGTAGGGAGAACCAGGGCCTACAATGCTGAAGTTGTCGAAGAAGATGGACCCGGCTAGAGACCTGTTACTTTAGTCATCCAGGATTGCATATATCTTGAGGGCTTTGTCCTTGCGGCCTGCAGGATAGACTCGGATAAAGCAGATTTTTGAACAGGACTTTCCTCCTGTGAGTCCCTTACAGATCTCCGTACATTGAGAGCTGACCACTGTCTTTGTCAGTGTTCTGCTTCCCATCGTGCTCCTCCGCCTGCGACAACACTCATAGAGGTAGTTCAGGGTGCAAGGCTGTATTGTGATCCATGCTGCTGCATTATGCACATTTCACGCTAGCTTCATAGTTCCTGGCGAGGTGAGAGGTTGTGGCACAGCATTTGAAGCAGATGTTGTTTTCCTTGAGGAACCTTTTGCGATACTCCAAAGACTTCTCCCTGAAGGCTCTGCATTTTAGTAGAAGATGTGGTTTCTTGTGTAGAGGACACTGCTTACTGACATCCAGAGGTTTGTTCTCTTCTGGAGGGGGTTTCCTCGCATTGTGAGGAGGGTATGTGGAAACAATGTTAGTTTTGTGGACTGCCACGGGTGTCCTACTGGGTTTGACACCGGGGGCAGTGGAACATGACAGAGTAAAGTCAAAACTAGGGTCATTTCTGATCTTAGGTTGTTGGGTGACAAAATCTACGAATACAGTGAAAGGAGGGAACGGTACCTTATGAGTTTGCTTATACCGTGAACCATATGTAACCCACTTTTCTTGTAGTTTGTAAGGAAGTTTTTGTATTATTAGATTAACACCCCTAGCGGCGTTTAAGAATGCCAATCCGGGCAAGTCTCCCTCCTCCTGGGCAACCTGTAATTCTATCAATAAATCACTCAATTCTCTAAGCTTTTGATAACCTTTAGGTTCTATCTTAGGAAAATCATCAATTCTTTTGTATAAAGCATTCTCTATGACTTCTACTGTCCCATAGCATTCATCAAGTCTTTCCCACACTTTATGTAGCATGCTCGACCGACTCACTTCCGAGCCACTTTACTAGGAGATCTAACTCCTCACTACTAGAAAGGTCCAGACCATGAATGGCGTTCCTAACGAGCCTCACCGTGACCTATAGTTCTCGGGTTTATCAGTGAAATTTACAAGTCCCTTTGTAACCAGTTCTCGGCGGGCAAAGATCTTTGCAAAGTCCATGGCAGATTGGTCAGTGCTGGCACGAGCTGGTGTGTTATAGTCATGTCTAGTGTGTGGTGTATCATTATACCTGTAAGACGCTTCGGACTTCGGATAGTCTGTGCAGTATCTTCCCGGTGAAGAAGGTGTCTCTTTAAGGCGTGATGGAAGCTGTACTTTTTGCTCAGTGGAACAGTAACTGTGATCGACATCTCTGTGCTGGACGTCTCCTTGTCTATGGTAGTGAAGTTCGGGGTTGGATCGCTGGTAATCGGCATAGGTTGGTCGATGTGGTTCATCAGGGCTAATTATGTGGGATAAGGGTCTCATGCACCCTAAAAATAGAAAAGGTTCGATGCTATAGAGGAAAAAATAGAAATCAAAATGTAAAGTGTAACCTCAAGCACTCAAAGAAAAAAGTAGAAATCCAATGGATATATCTTCAGCTTTTATTAGCAGGGTATAAGGGTTCACACACCGCAATGGAAAAAAATGATTCAACAGAGATAATTTTTTCCCAACGTTTCGGCCTTTTTGGCCTTTGTCAAGGGTATACTCTGTGTGGAGGGAGGACAGGGTATACTGTGCGTCCCGAAGACAGTTGTCTGACTTCCAAGTACTCTCCCTTTGCTATTGCAGCTGCAGTCTCTTTTTCGGTCATAAGTCTTTCTAGAGACGCTCGCAGTCTCCGCCTCTTGCTCTGCCTGCAAACGTGCAGTTTCCGCCTCTCATTCTGCTTGCAAATGTGCAGTTTTGGCTTGCAGGCGTGCGGTTTCTACTTGTTTCAACTTTAATTGCATCTCTTGTTCGGCAAAGGAGGACCTCGCTTCGGCCGCCTCGGCTTCGGCACGAGCTACAGCAGCAAGCTCTTTTATTGAAGACTTGTTAGAGCCAGCTCGTGACCTCGTTTTGAGTGAGGATGAATCACGTTGAGACATTGTGAGCTTAGCTGCGTAGTGCTGAGTATTTTTGCGGCAAACTGAGTCTATGCGCGGCACGCTTCCGTGTGGCGGGAATGATGTAGCACTTCTTGGCGGACTGCAGTAAAGTTCTGCGGCTGTATGGAGGCTGCTGTGAAACCCGTATGCGGAGTAGTGTGGGTGTTAGAGGTCCCGTACAGTCTGATCAACTGCAGCCTGCGACAAGCTGTCAGTTTCACTGAAGGCAGCTAATCTGTTCTTACTGGGGCCTGGACTCTTACTCCCCGTCGCTGTATGGCGGCTGCTGAAATACCCGTATGCGGTGCAGTCTGGGTGGTAGTGGTCCAATATAGTCTATGTAATCACCGCGTGCGACCGGCGGTTCGGTTTTTACTGTTCTGCCTTCCTCCACGTATAGTGCCGTGTGGATTCCAGCATACAGATAAACCCTCGTCCACTTCTCCAGTAAATAGACGGTATGGAGTCCTAAGTCTATATTTATTAGGGTGATGATGTGAACTTGAGAACCGTGAACGATGACAATGGACAATAATGATAATATGGACGATATGGAGCGGGTAAAAATGGAATCCGCTTGTAGGGAGAGCCAAGAACACGTGTGTGGAAACTCAGAGATCCGGGGGAAAGTGGCTACAAGTTTTCTAGCCCGGGAAAACTAAAGGGGCGGTAACAAGCTGTTAAAGAGAGAGGCTCCTTAATCCGGGAACAGGAAAAAGGGGAAACTAATGACATCTAATGGTCATAACTAGAGTTGAGCGAAACAGGTCGTTCATTTTCAAAAGTCGCCGATTTTCGCCAAAGTCGGGTTTCATGAAACGAAACCCGACCGTGGAGAGAGTTCGGTCACGTGTTCGGCGACCATTTTGCTGGAGTTGGTTTCTCCTACACTTTAAGCGCCTTTTCTCGGCCAATGAGCAAGAACGCAGGCTGTGGGCAACGGGATGACATAGCCAGCGGCCAGCACCATCTTAGAGAAGGGCATTGCAGTGATTGGCTGGCTTTCAATGGCGTCACAGTGCATATAAAATCCCTCAGCGCCGACCGCCATTTTACATCTGCCAAACTCAGTGTAGGGGAAGGTTGCTGGCGGTGAGTCTGAGCAGGGAGAGCGTTAGGAAGGGCCTAAAAAAAAAATAACTTTCTGCTGATAGCGATTAGCTGTACAATGACTGTGCAGTGAGAGGTAAGGATTTTGCTGTGTGCAGCAACGCTGGTTCTTAGGCTGCCTGCCTGCCAGTGATGCTGTAGAAATTGCTTGTGTGGAGCATCAGGTGGGTTGGGAGCTGGCTCATGGATAGAAAGCAGAGGGTGGTTATTAATGGAGCACACTCGGACTGGGTCACGGTTAGCAGTGGGGTACCACAGGGGTCAGTATTGGGGCCGCTTCTCTTTAACATATTTATTAATGACCTTGTAGGGGGCATACAGAGTAGTATTTCAATATTTGCAGATGACACTAAACTCTGCAGGGTAATAAATACAGAGGAGGACAATTTTATATTACAGGAGGATTTATGTAAACTAGAAGCTTGGGCTGATAAATGGCAAATGGGCTTTAATGGGGATAAATGTAAGGTCATGCACTTGGGTAGAACAAATAAGATGTATAATTATGTGCTTAATTGTAAAACACTGGGCAAAACTGTCACTGAAAAAGACCTGGGTGTATGGGTGGACGACAAACTCACATTTAGTGGCCAATGTCAGGCAGCTGCTGCCAAGGCAAATAAAATAATGGGATGCATTAAAAGAGGCATAGATGCTCATGAGGAGAACATAATTTTACCTCTATACAAGTCACTGGTGCGACCACACTTAGAATATTGTGTGCAGTTCTGGTCTCCGGTGTATAAGAAAGACATAGCTGAACTGGAGCGGGTGCAGAGAAGAGCGACCAAGGTTATTAGAGAACTGGGGGGTCTGCAATACCAAGACAGGTTATTACACTTGGGGTTATTTAGTTTGGAAAAACGAAGGCTTAGGGGTGATCTTATTACAATGTATAAATATATGAGGGGACAGTACAAAGACCTTTCTAATGATCTTTTTACTCTTAGACCTGTGACGGGGACATCCTCTACAGTCATGGCCAAAAGTTTTGAGAATGACACAAATATTATATTTTCGCATGATCTGCTGCCCTCTGGTTTTTATGAGTGTGTTTGACAGATGTTTTTATCACAGACAGAAATATAATTGCAAACATATGAGTAACAAAAGCTTATATTGACAGTTAGAATGAGTTAATGCAGCAAGTCAATATTTGCAGTGTTGACCCTTCTTCTTCAGGACCTCTGCAATTCTCCCTGGCATGCTCTCAATCAACTTCTGGACCAAATCCTGACTGATACCAGTCCATTCTTGCACAATCAATGCTTTCATTTTGTCAGAATTTTTAGGTTTTTGTTTGTCCACCCGTCTCTTGATGATTGACCACAAGTTCTCAATGGGATTAAGATCTGGGGAGTTTCCAGGCCATGGACCCAAAATCTCTATGTTTTGTTCCCTGAGCCATTTAGTGATCACCTTTGCTTTATGGCAAGGTGCTCCATCATGCTGGAAAAGGCATTGTTGATCGCCAAACTGCACTTGGAGGGTTGGGAGAAGTTGCTCTTGGAGGACATTCTGGTACCATTCTTTATTCATGGCTGTATTTTTAGGCAAGACTGTGAAAGAGCCGATTCCCTTGGCTGAGAAGCAACCCCACACATGAATGGTTTTAGGATGCTTAACAGTTGGCATGAGACAAGACTGGTGGTAGCGCTCACCTTGTCTTCTCCGAATGAGGCGTTTTCCTGATGTCCCAAACAATCGAAAAGGGGATTCATCAGAGAAAATAACTTTACCCCAGTCCTCGGCAGTCCACTGCCTGTACCTTTTGCAGAATATCAGTCTGTCCATGATGTTTTTTCTGGAGAGAAGTGGCTTCTTTGCTGCCCTCCTTGAGACCAGGCCTTGCTCCAAGAGTCTCCGCCTCACAGTGCATGCAGATGCACTCACACCTGCCTGCTGCCATTCCTGAGCAAGCTCTGCACTGCTGGTAGCCCGATCCCACAGCTGAAACACTTTTAAGAGACGGTCCTGGCGCTTGCTGGTCTTTCTTGGGCGCCCTGGAGCCTTTTTGGCAACAATGGAACCTCTCTCCTTGAAGTTCTTGATGATGCGATAGATTGTTGACTGAGGTGCAATCTTTCTAGCTGCGATACTCTTCCCTGTTAGGCCATTTTTGTGCATTGCAATGATGACTGCACGTGTTTTTTTAGCAATAACCATGGTTAACAGAAGAGAAACAATGATGCCAAGCACCAGCCTCCTTTTAAAGTGTCCAGTGGTGTCATTCTTACTTAATCATGACAGATTGATCTCCAGCCATGTCCTCATCAACACCCACACCTGTGTTAATGGAGCAATCACTGAAAAGAGGTTAGCTGGTCCTTTTAAGACAGGGCTGCAATGATGTTGAAATGTGTTTTGGGGGATAAAGTTCATTTTCTAGCCAAATATTGACTTTGCAAGTAATTGCTGTTAAGCTGATCACTCTTTATAACATTCTGGAGTATATGCAAATTGCCATTAGAAAAAGTGAAGCAGTAGACTTTGTAAAAATTAATATTTGTGTCATTCTCAAAACTTTTGGCCATGACTGTACGTCTGGAGGAAAGAAGGTTTAGCCATAATCACAGACGCAGATTCTTTACTGTAAGAGCAGTGAGACTATGGAACTCTCTGCCGTCTAATGTTGTAATGAGTGATTCCTTACTAAAATTTAAGAAGGGACTGGATGCCTTTCTTGAAAAGTATAATATTACAGGCTATATTCACTAGTTTCCTAGATACAGCGTTGATCCAGGGAGCTAGTCTGATTGCCGTATGTGGAGTCGGGAAGGAATTTTTTTCCCCAATGTGAAGCTTACTGTTTGCCACTTGGGTTTTTTTTGCCTTCCTCTGGATCAGCATGTTAGGGCAGGTTAGGATAGGATATGGGTTGAACTAGATGGACTTAAAGTCTTCCTTCAACCTTAATAACTATCAGATTTGATGAGCAGGCTGCCTGCCTGTGATAAGGGGGCAATTAATTTGGTGGAGTAGCAGAGCTGCCTGCCAGTGACAGTGTACAAATTGCTTGTATGGAGCATCAGATCTGATTATTAGGCTGCCTGCCTGTGATAAAGGGGCAATTATTTTGGTGGAGTAGCAGAGCTGCCTGACAGTGACAGTGTACAAATTGATTGTGTGGAGCATCACATCTGATTAGTAGGCTGCCTGACTGTGATAAGGGGGCAATTAATTTGTTGGAGTAGCAGAGGTGCCTGCCAGTGACAGTGTACAAATTGCTTGTGTGGATCAGCAGAACTGATTACTAGCCTGCCAGCCAGTTCTAAAGGGGAAATTTCAGTTAGTTACCGAGTGTTCTGTTTTTCCCACACTGTATAGAGCTGTACGCTCCTCACAGTACCGTGTACCGGCTGGTATCAGGGACAAATACAGGCTGACTATCTGTTGGTGATTCCGGAAATATATACGGAGATTTACAATTCACCCAACACTGTATACAGCTGTACGCAACTGAGACAGTACACTTTTCCTGATTTTGATATTCTGGTGTTAGCCAGACTGGGTCTGTGACCGTGTGTCTTACTGCTGAAATATATACGGAGCTTTAAAATTCCCCCAACACTGTATACAGCTTTACGCTGCTGAGACAGTACACTTTTCCTGATTTTGATATTCTGGTGTTAGCCAGACTGGGCCTCTGACTGTGTGTATTGCTCCTGAAATACATACGGAGATTTACAATTCCCCCAACACTGTATACAGCTGTACGCTACTGAGACAGTACACTTTTCCTGATTTTGATATTCTGGTGTTAGACAGACTGGGCCTGTGACCGTGTGTCTTACTGCTGAAATACAGTATATACTCGAGTATAAGCCGAGATTTTCAGCCCATTTTTTAGGGCTGAAAGTCCCACTCTCGGCTTATACTCAAGTCATATACTGTACAGAGGGGAGGTGGAGTGCAGCTGTTCTATATACTCACCCCTCCGCCGGCGCGGTCTCTGCAGCCCCTGCTCTTCTCCCACGGTCTCCAGCGCCAGTGTTCAGCGGTCAGGTGGTACCGCTCATTAAAGTCATGAATATGCACATATTCATGACTTTAATGAGCGGTACCACCTGACCGCTGAACACTGGCGTCGGAGACCGCGGGAGAAGAGCAGGGCAGAGACCGCGCCGGCGGAGGGGTGAGTATAAGCGATATTTACCTGTCCCGTTACACCGCTGCTCGCCACTGTGTCCTCGGGTCCTCTTGCTGCGATGTTCAGGTCAGAGGGCGCGATGACGTAGTTTGTGCGCGCCGCGCCGTCTGCCTGAGCGCTTACTGACAAGAGGACCTGGAAGACAGCGGCGCTCAGCGGTGCACCGTGTGACAGGTAAATATCGCAAGTGCCGGGGCCCTGAGTGTGCGGTGACACCGGCACCTGTCCCCTATAGCGCGCCGGTGTCCCCGCCTGCTCAGGACACCGGCACCTTGCCCCCCAGCGATGAGAGGTGAGTATGTCTTTTTTTGCAGCAGCAGCGGCAGCATAAGGGGCCTATTCAATGCAGCATCTATGGGGGCAAAATCTATGGAGCATCTATGGGGGGCATAATACATGGGGCATCTATGGGGGCATAATCTATGGAGCATCTATGGGGGCATAATACATGGAGCATCTATGGGGGCATAATCTATGGAGCATGTATGGGGCATAATCTATAAGGGCATAATCTATGGAGCATCTATGGGGGCACAATCTATGGAGCATCTATGGGGGCATAATACATGGGGCATTTATGGGGGCATAATCTATGAAGCATCTATAGGGGCATAATCTATGGGGGCACAATCTATGGAGCATCTATGGGGGCATAATACATGGAGCATCTATGGGGGCATAATCTATGGAGCATCTATGGGGCGTAATCTGTGGAGCATCTATGGGGGCATAATCTATGGAGCATGTATGGGGGCATAATCTATGGAGCATCTATGGGGGCATAATCTATGGAGCATCTATGGGGGCATAATCTATGGGGGCACAATCTATGGAGCATCTATGGGGGCATAATTCATGGGGCATCTATGGGGGCATAATCTAAGGAGCATCTATAGGGGCACAATCTATGGAGCATCTATGGGGGCACAATCTATGGAGCATCTATGGGGGCACAATCTATGGAGCATCTATGGGTACAATACATGGGCAGCATATGGGGCAAAATCTATGGAGCATCTTGTGGGGCATAATACATGGGGCATCTATGGGGGCATAATCTAAGGAGCATCTATGGGGGCACAATCTATGGAGCATCTATGGGGGCACAATCTATGGAGCATCTATGGGGCACAATACATGGGCAGCATATGGGGCACAATCTATGGAGCATCTTGTGGGGCATAATACATGGGGCAGCATATGGGGCATAATCTCCTTTTCCACCCTAGGGCTTATACTCGAGTCGATAAGTTTTCCCAGTTTTTTGTGGCAAAATTAGGGGGGTCGGCTTATACTCGGGTCGGCTTATACTCAAGTATATACGGTATATACGGAAATTTAAAATTCCCCAACACTGTATACAGCTGTACGCTTCTGATACTGTACACTTTTTTGTTTTTTATATTCTAGTGTAATCCATACTGAGTCTGTGCCTGTTACTCCGCAAATATATACGGAGATTACAAATTTTCACCTTCATCGTATACAGCTGTACGCTTCTGATACTGTACCAAATATCTGCTGTTATTTTGGGTACATTTACACAAACATGAGGAAGTATGGTGGAAGACGTCGCACACGTGGTCGTGGGGGGCCATCTGCTACCGATATTGGTGGTGGTGGTGCATCTGCTGGTAGTGCCAAAAGCACAATAGCACCTAAGGCAGGAGGTGTTGAGCCTGCCTCATCGTCTGGCTCCAGAAGGCTCCCTTTTCTGGGAGTAGGTAAACCGCTTTTAAAGCGGGAGCATCAGGAACAGGTTTTGTCTTACATTGCCAAAACAGCCTCCACCTCTATCTCCTCCACTTCTGAAATTTCAAAAGCTCCAAGCACTGAGTCGTCAGTGCAGACTTCTGGTCAGGAAAAAACCCTTTCCTTGTGTCCTTCACCCCCACCAAAAGTGAAAGATGCAGCAGCCCACACTTCAGATTATTCCATGGAGCTCTTTTCACATACCATGCCTGGGTTATCAAGTCAAATCCTGAATTCCCCAGTCCAAGATGAATCTGAAATGGAGTGCACTGATGCACCGCCACTGCTATCTGATTCTGCTGGGTACATTCACCCAGAGCACTGCATTGCCCTCACAATCTACTGAGCCAGAATCTGACCCTGATGAAACTCAGGTGCCCCTTCCCGCATACGATACTACCTTACATGATGACACAGAGGAAGGTGCAGATGAAATTGAAGAGGAGGTGATGGATGAACAAGTTGTTGACCCGGTTTGGCATTCATTGGGGGAAGAGTGTGCCACTGGCAATAGCTCAGAAGAGGAGGAGGATCCTCGGCAGGCATTGACATCGCAGCTGCGGTTATCTGGCAGGCCCATAGCAGTCCAAAAACATGTTAAAAAAGAAAAAGAGTTGTAGGACAGCTTGGCCAGAGGATCAAATTAGCACAGCGTGCAAGCCCTGACAATTTATCCCATAGTAGGAAGAGTGCAGTGTGGCACTTTTTTGACCAAAATCCTATTGATGAGGCAAAGGTTATCTGTAAGAAGTGTGGAAGGATCTTTAGCCGAGGGAAAAATCTCCGAAATTTGAATACCAGTTGCATGCTTAGACATTTAATGACCATGCACTTGCAAGCGTGGACGGACTACAAAACCTCACTAAATTTGAACGCCTACATTGCCAAACTGATCTCATTAGAGATGATGCCCTTCAGTTTGGTTGAAAGCGCAGTGTTCCTAGAGCTCATGGCCTACGCTGTCCCACACTATGACCTACCCAGTCAGCACTTCTTTTCTAGAAAAGCCATCCCTGCCCTCCACCTGCATGTGAAAGACCGCATTGTCCATGCACTTAAACAATCAGTGAGTGGAAAGGTGTCGCTCACAACAGATGCATGGGCCAGTAGGCATGGCCAGGGCCGTTACGTGTCCATCACTGCGCACTGGGTTAATGTGGTGGATGCAGGGTCCACAGGGGACAGCTAGGGTGGGACAGTGCTGCCTAGCCCACGGTATAGGCAACAGTTGGCTGTAGGCGTTCGACCCTCCTCCTCTTCCTCCTCCTCCAGAAGCAAAAGCTCGTCGACAGAGCGCAGTTGCACGAGCACTCCATCCGCAGCTCCCAGTGTTGCACACGAGGTGTCCCACTATCGGTCAGCTAGTGGTAAGCATCAGCAGGCTGTTTTAAAGATGATGCCTTTGGGCGACAACAGACACACCGCGGAGGTACTGGCCGACTACTTGCAGCGAGAAACTGAGTCATGGCTGGGCAGTCTACATCTTGAGCCAGGCAAGGTAGTCAGTGATAACGGCTGTAATTTTGTGGCAGCCATAGCCCTGGCAAAACTCAGAAACATACCTTGCCTGGCTCACACCTTGAACCTGGTGGTGCAGTGCTTCATAACTAATTATCCGGAGTTACCAGCCCTGCTCCATAAGGTGCGAAGACTGTGCTCGCACATCCGTCGCTCACCCCTAGACTCCAGTTGTATGCAGAGGCTGCAGCGATCACTCCACCTCCCCAAGCACCGCCTAATCATAGACGTTGCAACAAGGTGGAAGGCCACCATGCACATGGTTGAGAGGCTGTGCGAACAGAGGCAGGCTGTAATGCATTTGTGGGAGGATCCACGGGAAGGCAGTTTGAGGGCGGACATGTAGTTGTCGGATGTGCAATGGTCAAAGCTGAAAGACCTCTGTAAAGTCCTTCAGTGTTTTGAGGAATGCACACGGCTGGTAAGCGCAGACGACGCCATCATAAGCATGAGCATCCCACTTATGCGTCTGCTCATGCAAACTTTGACGCACATTAAGGATCTGGTGTCTGCAGCGGAGGAGGAGGAGAAGGGAAGCCTTCATGACAGTCAGGCATTGTCTGCTCAGAGAACTGTCCTGGATAAGGTGGAGGAAGAGGAGGATGAGGGGGATGATTATTTTGGGGAAGATGATGCTTCTCAGGGGGCAAGAGGAAATGTTGGCTTGCCAAGATCAGGTACAGGGTTTGTGCGTGAATGGAGGGATGTGGATTTGGCAGAAAGTGCTCCTCCACCCACCACTGGCAGTGCATCACTGACACCTGGAACATTGGCCCACATGTGTGATTATGTCTTGCGGATCCTAAAAAGGGACCCCCGCATTGCCAAAATTATGAAGGATGACGACTACTGGTTGACCAGCATCCTCGATCCACGCTATGAAGGCAAATTACAGAACATCATGCCACAGGAGAACCTAGAGCTAATATTGGCGAACAAACAAGCAACTCTGGTAAACCGTTTGTTAGAGGCATTCCCAGCACACAGCAGCAGTGCAGGTTCTACCATGAGCCGTACTGCGCCAAATGGAAGAGGTGTTCGTGATGCACACAGCCGAAGTGGCATTGGAGACAGGGGTTTATGACCATGTTGTAGACTGATTTATGGAGTACCGCTCACAAGTCTGGTAATACTGAATCGATTGCAACAGACAGGAGACAGCAGTTGTCAACTATGGTTCAAAATTACCTCTCCTCCCTGTAAGGATTAGGTCTCGCTTATGTGCGACGGAGGCAAGCAGGAGAGCGACTTCATTCGATTCTTCAAGCAAGTTTATTCAAACTTCATAAACTGCTCAAAACAGAAAACAAAAACAGCCTTCTCTGGCACAAAGTAACAAAAGGCATATATACAGTCACTGTACTCTAACAGATTAGTTTCTTTCAGAGCACACACACTGGAGGTCTCCACACCTCCAGCCACTCACACCTGTGGTTAGCAGTAGGCTCATTTATATCTCAGACACCCAGCTAGCACAGAACACATGACTGGTCATGTGGTAGTGACATCATCACAGGTCCTCAAACCACATACACGGCTCTGGTGATGCCACTACCCAGGGCTGATGTATATGGGCAGCCCGACCCTTTAGTGCTAATGTGTACTGGGCTACATAACAGAGATAAGGCATCTCCGAGCCAGATACCTCCCGTCTATTACACAACCCTTTGCCACTCTATATACCTCCCCCTCTGCCTAAAGCCGTGGGGCTTGGCACTTTCTCCCACTAGACAAGGGATTCTTGAGAGGGCATCAGCATTACAATGTAGCTTCCCTGCCCTGTGTTCTACCTGGAAACTAAAGTCATGTAGGGCTAAGAACCAGCGGGTGACCCTTGCATTTCTACCCTTGGTTTCCCTCATCCATCGGAGTGGGGCATGGTCGGATATCAATCTAAACTTCCGTCCCACTAGATAGTACCGTAATGTGTCCACTGCCCATTTTATGGCCAAGCACTCCTTCTCCACGACAGAGTAATTCTTTTCACACGAAGATAGCTTCCTGCTCAGGTAAAGGACCGGATGCTCCTCCCCATGTATCTCCTGTGACAGAACTGCTCCCAATCCGACATCTGAGGCATCTGTTTGAAGAACAAACTCTTTCTTAAAGTCTGGGGCTATCAGGATAGGGTGTTTACACAGGCCCCCTTTCATTTCTTGGAAGGCCAATTCTGCTTCTTCGGACAATTTAACCATCACTGATTTTGTCCCTTTCAGCAGATCGGTCAGAGGAGCAGCCCTCATAGCGAAGTTTGGGATGAACCTCCTGTAGTATCCCACAATCCCCAGGAAAGCTTTCATTTGCTTCTTGGACAATGATCTTGGCCATGTTTGAATCGCCTCGATTTTATTGATTTGGGGTTTTATTCCACCATGACCTAATACATATCCAAGGTACTTGGCCTCTTCTTTCCCCAAGCCACATTTCTTCGGGTTTATTGTAAACCCTGCCTCCCCTAGAGCAGCAAACACTGCTTGGACCTTTCCCAGAAGACTCTCCCAGTTCGGGCTGAAGATAACGATATCATCCAGGTACACAGCGGCGTATTGCTTATGGGGTGCCAGGATCCTGTCCATGGCTCTCTGAAAGGTCGCTGGCGCTCCCTGCAGGCCAAACGGCATCCGGACATACTGGAAGCATCCGTCTGGTGTTGAAAACGCTGTTTTCTCCTTGGCTTCCTGGGCCATGGGAATCTGCCAGTATCCCTTCGTCAAATCCAAGGTGGTTATGTACCTGGCGGGTCCAAGTCTTTCGATGAGCTCATCAACGCGTGGCATGGGATATGCGTCGCACTTGGAGACCTCATTCAGCTTCCGATAATCATTGCAGAATCTCCATTCTCCATCAGGTTTTGGGACCAGGACAATAGGACTCGCCCAACCGCTTTTGGATTCCTCAATGACTCCGAGCTTCAACATATGCTCCACCTCCCTGGAGATTACTTCTCGATGGGCCTCAGGGATTCGATAGGGCTTCACGTTCACCCGCACATGTGGCTCTGTCAGGAATTCATGCTCTATGACATTCGTGCACCCCGGCAACTCTGAAAACAGGTCCCTGTTCTTCTGGAGCAATTCCCGGCATTGCTGTTTCTGGTCCTTTGATAGTGTCTCTGCTATCGTAACCCCTTCATCGTCACCTTCTGAGTGGCCCAGCAAGCACGGAGTTAAAGCTGACTCTCTATCATGCCATGGCTTGAGGAGGTTGACATGGTATACCTGGTTTGGTTTCCGTCTTCCGGGTTGGTGAATCCTATAATTTACTTCACCCAGCTTCTCCATCACCTCATATGGCCCTTGCCATTTGGCCAAGAACTTGCTCTCCACTGTCGGAACACAAGCACTCGGTCTCCCGGATTGAACTCACTCTGGCTGATCAGTTGTAGACCCTGGCCTGAGCTTCTTGTGCCTGGAGGAGGTGTTCCTTCACGATTGGCATCACCTTCGCAATCCTCTGTTGCATCAGGGCCACATGCTCAATAACGCTTCGGTGGGGCGTAACTTCGGCTTCCCAGGTTTCCTTGGCGGTATCCAGGAGACCTCGCGGCTGTCGGCCATACAGAAGCTCAAATGGTGAGAACCCCGTGGAGGCCTGTGGAACTTCACGGATGGAAAACATCAGGTATGGTAAGAGACAGTCCCAGTCTCTACCTACTTTCTCTATAGCTTTTCTTAGCATGCTCTTTAGGGTCTTGTTGAATCTCTCCACAAGGCCATCTGACTGAGGATGGTACACCGAGGTCCTCAACTGGGAAACTTGCAGGACCCTGCACAACTCCTTCATCACTTTACTCATGAACGGTGTCCCCTGGTCGGTCAGGATCTCCTTCGGCAAGCCTGTCCGGGAAATCACATGGACCAACTCGCGAGCTATACTCTTCGCTGAAGAATTTCTCAGGGGAATTGCCTCCGGATAACGTGTAGCATAGTCCAGGATGACTAATATATACTGATGGCCTCGGGCTGATTTAACTAGGGGACCGACCAAATCCATGGCAATTCTCTCAAATGGCACTTCGATAATGGGCAATGGCACAAGGGGGCTCCGGAAATGAGAGGTGGGGCAGTTAACTGACATGTAGGGCAGGACCTGCAATAGTTTACTATCTCCCGGTGACACCCAGGCCAATAGAATCTTTGAATAATCCGTTCCTGTGTTTTGTCTACCCTAGGTGTCCCCCCAAGATGTGTGAATGGGCCATGTCCAGCACCTTCCGTCTATAGGACCCGGGCACTATCAACTGCTCCACCAACTCCTCCCTTATTTTCGTGACCCGAAACAGCAGATCCCCACTCAGCATAAAATATGGAAATCTAGTGTCTGCCCCGGTTCCTGTGCAACCCCATCAATGACAGTGACATTGTTGAAGGCTTCCCTCAGAGTTGGGTCTCTGTGTTGGGCAGTCCCAAAATTCTCACTGGCCACCTCTAACTCTGGAATGTCAGATACAGGAGACACTTCTTCCTCATCTCCTACCAGGACACAAAAGGAAACCTGTCTTCCTCTAGGTATGGCGATACCTTATTAGGGCTTACTGGTTCCCTAGTCTTGCTAGTGACCTCAGCAGATTTTCCCCATAGATCCCAAAACAAACAAAAATCCTGGCCTATAATTATAGGGTGCAATAAGTCCCAAACAACCCCGACTTCATGGGACTCAGTGCCCAGCGCAGTCTCAATGTCCACTCTGGCCATAGGGTAGTCCTTTGCATCGCCGTGTATACATTGCACGCCGATCTTTTTCCCCGGGAGTAGTTTGAGAGGCAGAGTGGCCTTCACCAGGGTCACTAGGCTCCCAGAGTCCAGCAGCGCCGTTACTGCTCGACCGTTCACCCTCACGGGACATGCTTGAGGTCCCTCGTTAGGGAAAGAATTCACACTGCAGACTGGATTGGCATAGAATGAGATACGAAGTCCCATGCTGCAGTCCATCTGCTCGGTGGTCTGGGGACACCGCGCAGCTATATGTCCTGGCCCGTGACACCTCCAACAGATAACATCACCCGTAGGGACCTTGGGCACTACCTCCCCCGCCCCTTTTGACCTTGGACGCGCCACCCCTTTTTGGGACTCCGCCCCCTGCTGGGACCCCCAGTACGGAATGGGCTGCTTCCCCAAGGCACCTTCCATCTCCTGGTACCTATCGACCAGTCCGACCAGTTCATCGGCAGTCCGGGGATCACCCTGGGCAACCCAAGACTGTAGGGGCTTTGGCAGGGAGTGCACAAACCGATCCATTACTACTCTTTCTACCATCTGTGCCGGCGTAGCGGACTCTGGCTGTAGCCATTTCTGGACCAGGTGCAGCTGGTCAAACATTTGGGAGCGAGGCAGTTTGTCCCAGGGGATAAGCCCAGCGGTGCACTCTCTGTGCCCTGACAGTCATTGTCACCCCCAACCGTGCGAGGATCTCAACCTTTAGCTTAGGATACTCCTGAGCGTCCTGCACAGTCAAATCGTAGTACGCCTTGTGAGGCTCCCCTGTCAGGTATGGGGCCAGTACCTCTGCCCACTGCTCTGGGGGAAGTCTTTCCCTCTCAGTGACCCTCTCAAATACCGTCAGGAAGGCCTCCACATCATCCCCGGGGGTCATTTTCTGTAATGTGCGTCTTACCGCCTTTCTGACGTGGTTGTCATCAGCAAGACCTGGGGTTGGGGCGCTCGTCCTGTCCTGGATGGCGGTTGTCAGAAGCTGCAACTGCTGCCGTTGTACCTGCTGGCTCTGTTGTATTTGCTGCACCAACAATCTGTTGGTCTCTTGCTGCTGTGCCTGCGCCTGGATCAGGTGTTTCAGCAGGTCCTCCATTTTCTCTGGCAATGCTGGCTGGCTTGCTATAGCCTTGACCCACGACATGCAGTAACCAGTCCCACTTCTCTGCTGGGAACGCTGCCCGCATTCTCCACCAATTTTAAGGATTAGGTCTCGCTTATGTGCGACCGGAGGCAAGCAGGAGAGCGACTTCCCTCGATTCTTCAAGCAAGTTTATTCAAACTTCATAAACTGCTCAAAACAGAAAACAAAAACAGCCTTCTCTGGCACAAAGTAACAAAAGGCATATATACAGTCCTTGTACTCTAACAGTTTAGTCTCTTTCAGAGCACACACACTGGAGGTCTCCACACCTCCAGCCACTCACACCTGTGGTTAGCAGTAGGCTCATTTATATCTCAGATACCCAGCTAACACAGAACACATGACTGGTCATGTGGTAGTGACATCATCACAGGTCCTCAAACCACATACACGGCTCTGGTGATGCCACTACCCAGGGCTGATGTATATGGGCAGCCCGACCCTTTAGTGCTAATGTGTACTGGGCTACATAACAGAGATAAGGCATCTCCGAGCCAGATGCCTCCCGTCTATTACACAACCCTTTTCCACTCTACATCCCCTATCGATGTTCTCCCTCACAGTTCATTCCCCTTTGACTACTGGGCCTGTAAACTGGACACCTGGCCTGAATTGGCACAATATGCCTTACAGGAGCTCGCTTGCCCTGCTGGTAGTGTGCTATCAGAAAGAGTCTTCAGTGCTGCTGGATCAATCCTGACAGAAAGAATCACACAGCTGTCAACCCAAAATGTAGGTGATCTCACCTTCATTAAAATGAACCATGCCTGGGTTTCAAAGGATTTTATACCACCTTCCCCTGATGACACATAGGTTGCCAGCAAAATGGCTCGCTTTGTCCTCCTCTTCCTCCGACTTCTCCAATTCCTCCTTTTGCAGCTGCTGAACGTCCAGCCTACACCTCAACACATGCCAGTTTTTCCAGCTCCCTAACTGGGCTGTACCCCCCAGGGCCGGGGTCAGCACCTGGCGCACCTGGGCAAGTGCCGGTGCCCTGAGCAGGTGAGGGGGCCCACTCGCCGTCAGAGACACCAGGGTACTATGAGGGGCCCTGTGTCAGTTCCCACCACCCACAAGTGTGCCCCCCTGCTAGCTCAGGGCCCCAGCACTTGCAATACTTACCTCTCCCTGCTCCACCGCTGTGACGTCTTCCACGTTTCCTGACAGTGACATTCAGGTCAGAGAGCGCGATGACGTCACGTCTGTGCGCCCTCTGCCTGAACAGTCACAGTGCAGAGAGCTGGAAGATGGCGACGCTGAGGAGTCCAGAGTAGAGCAGTGCCCAGCGAGGAGAGGTATTTCATTTTTTTTAATGGTTGGAGTAATATATGGAGCATTATATGGAGCCCATTCTGTATGGAGCAATATATGGGCCTCATTATTCTGTATAGAGCAATATATGGGGCTCATTATTCTGTATGGCGCACTATGTGGTGCCCATAATACTTTATGGAGGACTATACTGTCCCTTTTTTGAGCTATTGTAGAATTTAAAATAGATATCAGTCATGTAATGTAAGAAGTGAAGTACTTGGCATTGTACTATACCTATATTTCTCTGCCGTATCGGAGCATCATGAATTGTGGTATGTGTTAAAGGGGCCCACTGAGACTCTTTGGCCCGGGGCCCACGAAAACCTGGAGCGAGCACTGCCCCCCCACAACTTTAGCCAAATAACCCCTAGTTTTCAATGCATTACTATTATTATAAAGTTAATTAAGGTTGCCAATCTTCAGTAATAAGAATTGATGTAGTTGGCATTGAAATGGGCACTGTAGGTGTGTTTACTGTCCTCCACTCCCTGCCGACTTTTATTCCCCATTGACTTGCATTGGGGTCAGATTTTTGACTCCGACCCGACCATTTCCGTTTGTCGGCCGACTTCGTTCGACTCGACTTTTGAGAAAGTCGGGTTTCACGAAACCCGACTCGACCCGAAAAACGGGAAAGTCGCTCATCTCTAGTCATAACTGTTACAGCACTATTAAAATACTTGCTGCACATAAATGGGCAGAACACACCTACTGGGGTTATTTTGGTATCCTCACACCCACATCATTATTGATGTAATTGATGCATACCAGTAATCTTTGTGATTATTATATCATATGACTAGTCAATTGAATTCTTGGTGAAGCTTGTTCCTTTATGCTTTTATTGACCTAATGATTAGGAAATTAATAAAATTTGATTGTTTAATATATAAGTTGTGCATCATATTTATAGATTTTTCATTTCAAGTGGTTACATTACATGAATTTATTTCTGTGTGTGTGTTAATTTGTGGACAGCTATTACATCCCCGTTTAGCCTTCTTTATGCAAGCTAAACATTTCCAGATCTTTTAACCGTTCATTATAGGACATAGTTTGCAGTTCGCTTACCATCCTGTTAGCTCTTCTCTGAACTTGATTCATTTTTTTTTAATGTTTTCTTTAAAATATGGTGCACAGAACTGGACACAGTATTCCAGATGAGGTCTGACCAAGGAGGAGTAGAGGGGGATAATTACTATATGGTTCTCTTAATACACCCCAGAACTGTGTTTGCCTTTTTTTGCTGCTTCCTTGGATGAGTCAGACCACCGGGGCTCAAGGGTATGCCACACTAAACAGCGTCGCTAACGAGATAGCTAAAATACGTCACTATTTAGCGATCTCGTTAGTGACGCCGGTGTGTGTGGCATGCAGCAACGACGTGGCCCCTGCTGTGCCCCTGCTGTGATCTCGTTCATCGTTCACAGCGTTCTGGACCGTATTTTTATCGTTGGCGTCCCGCTGGAGAGTATATATCGCTGAGTGTGGCACCTTTTTTTAGCGATGTGCGGTGTTTTTGTACCGCCAAAGTCGTTAAGGAGATCGCTAACCGCAATAGCGTCCTTAACGACATCGCTAAATTAGTGCGCTACTAGCGATATTAAAACGATCCCGCTAGCGATCGCATTAGTATGCGTCGTTATCGTGATCGCTAGCGGGAGCGTTTAGTGTGGCAGTACCTTCAGACTCATCTGAAGGTAGCACGTAACCAATTTTGATGGGACTCTGATCATCTCACAGGGCAAGTGCCACTTCATAGGTAAGCTAGTCAAACTGAGACCCTCTGTATTGCATATCACACAGGCAGTACTCTGCCAATTTTTCTCAGCAGGTCAGCATAATTAGCAAGCCTTCTCATAGGGCTTATTATGCACATAATCTAATTAGCACTCTGACCACTATCTAGGGTGAGAAACCATCTAGTAGGAAGGTTGGTTTTAGGCAAAGCGGGGCCCTAAGCAAAGTTTAAATTGGGGTCCTAGCTAGAGATCCCTGTGCAAGAAATGTGTCTGAGTCCCCTCCTTTTATGGCGACAAAGCTACATAATATATTCTTATATATATAATATATATATATCCACACACACATACATGTATATACAGGGTGGTCCAAAAGAAGGTGGACAGTATGTGTAATAGGGTTATGAAGGGGGAGATTTACCAAACATGGTGTAAAGTGAAACTGACTCAGTTGCCCTTAGCAACCAATCAGATTCCACTTTTCATTCTTCACAGACTCTTTGAAAAATAAAAGGTGAAATCTGATTGGCTGCTAAGGGCTACTGAGTCAGTTTCACAAATCCAGTTTTCACAGATAAATCTCCCCCAAAATGGCATATAATTTAAATACAGATCAAAGAAAATGGATTTTAAAGGAGTATTGGAAATCTCAAAATGCTGAAACAGTTAGAGCAAATTGGGTTGAAACATTGGGTACTCAAGCCTCAAAGAGACAAACCATTTACCGCATTCGTGACAAATTCGATGCCACTGGCTCATTCTTTAATGCTCCAAAAACTTGTAGACCCAAAACAGCCTGTACAGAAAATAATAAACAATTTGTTGCTGAAACATTTGTTCAGAGTCCAAAAAAGTCCACCAGAAGAGTCTCTTTAGAATTGGGAATTTTACAAGCTTCCATCATGCGAATGCTGAAATCTATTGGGTGGAAAGCTTATCGTCCACGTCTAATTCATGGTTTATTGGAGGATGATCCAGACAGGCGGCTGCAATTTAGTGAGATTAGGGTTAACAAAATTGAGGAAAATCCAGTAATTTTAGATAACATTATGTGGAGTGATGAAGCTTCTTTCCAATTATCTGGCCATATTAACATACATACCGTATATACTCGTGTATAAGCCGAGATTTTCAGCCCATTTTTTAGGGCTGAAAGTCCCCCTCTTGGCTTATACGCGGGTCATATATGGGGGTTGGCGGGGGAGAGGGGCGGGGGTGTCGGATCATACTCACCCCTCCGCCAGTGCGGTCTCTGCAGCCTCCCTGCTTCTCCCACGATCTCAGGCTCCTTCCTGCAGCAGTCACATGGTACCGCTCATTAAAGTCATGAATATGCACATATTCAAGACTTTAATGAGCGGTGTGACCGCTGTAGGAGGGAAGCGCTGCGGAGACCGCCGGGAGAAGGGGAGACGCTGCAGAGAGAGACGCGCCGGCGGAGGGGTAAGTATAGCGATATTCACCTGTCCCGTTCCACCGCTGCTCGCTGCTCCGGCCTCCTCGTCCGACTCTGAATGGTCAGGCACCTGGCCCCCAGCGACGAGAGGTGAGTATGTCTTTTTTTTTGCAGCAGCAGCAGCGCGGCAGCATAAGGGACATACTATGGGGCATAATCTGTGGAGCATATGGGGGCCTTATATGAGGATCATATGGGGGCCTAATCTGTGGAACATATGGGGGCATAATCTGTGGAACATATGGGGGCATAATCTATGGAACATATGGGGGCATAATCTGAGGAGCATATGGGGGCATAATCTGAGGAGCATATGGGGGGCCTAATCTGTGGAACATATGGGGGCATAATCAGTGGAGCATATGGGGCCTAATCTGTGGAACATATTGGGCATAATCTGTGCAGCATATGGGGGCCTAATCTGTGGAGCATATTGGGCATAATCTGTGCAGCATTTAACATTAGAGCAACAACTAAATGAGCCTGGTGTCCATGTTTGGGGTGGTATGGGGGCATAATCAGTGGAGCATATGGGGGCCTAATCTGTGGAACATATTGGGCATAATCTGTGCAGCATATGGGGGCTTAATCTGTGGAACATATGGGGGCATAATCTGTGGAACATATTGGGCATAATCTGTGCAGCATTTAACATTAGAGCAACAACTAAATGAGCCTGGTGTCCATGTTTGGGGTGGTATTTCAAGTTTTGGTGTATTTGGACCATTTATTTTTTATGGAACACTCACAGAAGATAAGTATCTCGAAATTATAATGAATCAAGATGTTCCCTAGTTACAGCAACAGCCTAATTCAAATTATTTCCAACAAGATGGGGCTCCTCCACATTATTCAAGAGTAGTCCGCGAGCATCTTGATGAAACATTTCCTAATAAATGGATTGGCCAAAGAGGCCCCCTTGATTGGCTGGCACATTCACCAGACTTGACCCCAATGGATTTTTTCTTTTGGGGAGTACTCAAGGAGAAAGTTTATAGTCGAAAACCAAAACGTGTCAGTGATTTGAAAAATTACATAAGAGATGTATTTCAAGAAATTAATACCCAAAGAGACTTGTGCAAAAATGTTTGTCGAAGCGTAAGAGGCAGACTTCAAAGCTATGCAAATTGTGATGGAAAACAGTTTGAGCACCTGCATTGATAAAATTTAAGGGCTTTTGTATTATTGTTCAGAATAAAATTTAATTCTCAATGTTATGCTTGTGTTAGTAAATATAAATTTATATATAAATCAAAATAAATGTTATTTTCTGTCCACCTACTTTTTTACCACCATGTATATTACATAGTCTCCTTTATTATGTATATTGTTGTCCCTTATTATAGTGCCCTCTTGTTATGTACAGCAACGTCCCTTACATATCGGATTGTATAGAGCCCTGTCTGTATTACATACTGTCCTGTCTTATTATGTCTTATTATTATTACCTGTCTTATTAGTAACAGCAGAGCAAGCTATATAATAAGGGACGGCACCATATCCAACTAGAGAGAATGGTACGTAATAAGGGATGGTGTTATACATAATAAAAGAGGAAACTATGTAACTAAGGATGGTGTTATACATAAGTGAGTATAATAAATACTAAGGGACTGTGCTATACATAATAAGTACACTATATAGTAAGGGACTGTTAGACATAAGTGAGTACACTATATACTAATGGACTGTGCTATACATAAGTGAGCACACTATATACTAAGGGATTGTGCTATACACAATAAGTGAGTACACTATATACTAAGGGACTATGTTATACATAAAAAGTGACTACATTATATACGGAGGGATGGCGCTATACATAATAAGCGAGTAAACTATTTACTAAGGGACTGTGCTATATATAATAAGTTAATACACTACAGTGGGTACGGAAAGTATCCAGACCCCTTTAAAATTTTCACTCTGTTTCATTGCAGCCATTTGGTAAATTCAAAAAAGTTAATTTTTTTCTCATTAATGTACACTCTGCACCCCATCTTGACTGAAAAAAAAACAGAAATGTAGAAATGTTTGCAAATTTATTAAAAAAGAATAACTGAAATATCACATGGTCATAAGTATTCAGACCCTTTGCTCAGTATTGAGTAGAAGCACCCTTTTGAGCTAGTACAGCCATGAGTCTTCTTGGAAATGATGGAAAGTTTTTCACACCTGGATTTGGGGATCCTCTGCCATTCTTCCTTGTAGATACTCTCCAGTTCTGTCAGGTTAGATGGTGAATGTTGATGGACAGCCATTTTCAGGTCTCTCCAGAGAGTCTCAATTGCGATTAGGTCAGGGCTGGGCCAGTCAAGAATGGTCACAGAGTTATTCTGAAGCCACTCCTTTGTTATTTTAGCTGTGTTGTTAAGGTCATTATCTTGGAAGGTGAACTTTTGGCCAAGACTGAGATCCAGAGCACTCTGGAAGAGATTTTCATCTAGGATAGCTCTGTACTAGGCCGCATTCATGTTCCTTCAATTGCAACCAGTCATCCTGTACCTGAAGCTAAAAGAAAGCCCCACCGCATGATGCTGCCACCGCCATGTTTCACTGTGGGATTGTATTGGTCAGTTGATGAGCAGTGACTGGTTTTCTCCACACATACCACTTAGAATTATCACCAAAAATTTCTATCTTTGTCTCATCAGACCAGAGAATCTTATTTCTCATGGTATCAGTTCAATTAAACACAACTAGACTCCAATAAAGGAGTAGAACCATCTCAAGGAAGAGCACAAGGAAATGGACAACATGTGACTGAATATGAGTGTCTGAGCAAAAGGTCTGAATACTTATGACCATGTGATATTTCAGTTTTTCTTTTTTAATAAACTTGCAAAAATTTCTACATTTCTGTTTTTTTCAGTCAAGATGGGGTGCAAAGTGTACATTAATGACAAAAAAAATAAAGTTTTTTGAATTTACCAAATGGCTGCAATGAAATAAAGTGAAAAATTTAAAGGAGTCTGAATACTTTCCGTACCCACTGTATATACTAAGGGACTGTGTTAGACATAATAAGCGATAATAACGTCTTCCTCCACCTCCCCTATTCCCTGACTCCATTATAAATCCCCCTCCCATCCCAATCCCCCACACCCCTCATTGTCCTTCTCCCCTCGCATCCCATAATTGTTCTCTCCCCATCATTGCCCTCTCCACCACCTCTATCACTGCCTTTTCTCCCCCACGACACCATGATTGCCCTTTCCACCACCTCTATCATTGCTTTCTCCCCACTACCCCATAATTGCCCTCTCCATCAGCCTCATCGTTGCCTTCTCCCCACCTACACACACAGCATCATTCACCTCTCTGCACGTTTCCCTGCAGCGCTACGCATGCACGCACAAATCACTACTCATATATACACACACACGCACGTGCGCACACAGCATCACTTACCTCTCTGCATGCTCTCCCGCAACATCACAGTTGCTGGCAGATTCCTCTCTCTGGCACAGCCGCGCCGTGAATGATGACATCATCCAGCCGCGCTGCTGTGTGAGACAGGAAGTGTGGGCAAGAAGCAGGACGGATTGCTGCACCTCCGCTACGCTGCCATTTTCTCTTGTTGCTGTGGAGCTACAGGGAATGCTCCATGCCCTCCACAAATGAGAGCTATTGCGCAGGCAGCGCCATCTTGCTGGAGAAGAAAAAAAAATGTCCTCCTCCAAGATGGGGCCGCCGGCGCAATAGCAGCTATTGGATCTCTATATACACCGATAGCTGCTACTGCGCAGGTGCCATTTTCAAATGGACTTTTTTTTCTCCAAGCTGAATAACATGAATAAAATGTATTCTTGTCAAAGTAAACATGCGATTATGCTGTAGAGCAGGTGCCACGGTTGGCACCTGCCAGCAGAAGCGTTATATATATATTTTTTTTTAAGTATATACAGATATTCATTAAGAAAACTAGGGGAAGGTCAGTAAGGGATCAGTGACCTGTCAGCAGTCTGCATCATGAATATCTAATCAGAGCACCACATACACCAGCCCCGCCTAAGGGCACGAGAATCTCATTAACACAAAACTGAAAATAAAGATTAAGAAACAATCACAAGACGGATTTCATCAACCATAGTATCATTTTATTCAGTATAACGGCGACGACCTAACAGTGTGTGTAGGTTACTATGCACAATCCTGATGACAGGTTCCCTCTAAACAAGCGTGATTGACAATATTGAAGTTGTTTGATGTTTGTTTCCCAGCCTCTTTACACTGGCTGAGGAAGAATGATGGGCACAGAACGATCACTAGTAGATCAATCTGTCTCCATACAGTATCAGTTTATCAGCAGCATATCTGCAGTTTTCATCGGATGATGTGCTGCTGAGAACAATGATTTTTGTTCCGGCATAAATAATGAATAGGCAGCATTTTGCTTGTTTAAAATAATGCAACCCATAGTACTCCACATAGTATATTGCACACCACAGACCTCCATATAATATAATACACTCATAATAGTCCTCCATATAGTATAATGCATCCCATAGTCCTACGTTTTGTATAATGCATTCCCTAAAATCCTCCATACAGTATAATGCATCCCTAGACCTCTATATAGTATAATGCACTACTCCTAGTACTCCATATAGTATAGTGCATTGCATAGTACTCCATACAGTATAATGCATTCCCCATAGTCCTCCATGCTATATAATGCACTCCCCACATATAGTACAATAGTAATACAGTATAACACACATCCTACAGTCCTTGATATAATCCAGTCCCCACATAGTATAATGCAGCTTACATGGTCCTCAATAGCATATAATGCAACCCGCATATAGTAAAATGAACTACCCATAGTCCTCAACAGAGTATAATGCAGGCCCAAAGACAATAATGCAGCCCCCATAAAGTATAATGCAGCCCAATAAAGTATAATGCTGTCCCATAAAGTATAATGCAGCCCCATAGTCATCCAGTGTTATGGCACAATGTCCCTGCAGCATGTCTCCTCAGCAGTCTGGCGCGTGATGAAGTGACATCATCATGCTCGCTGCTTGAGACGCAGAGAGGAAATAATGGGAGAGGGACTGGCACTTGATGCTCTCTCCTCCATCATTGCTTTCAACTGTATCGGCCAATACAGTTGAATGCACGACATGGGAGTTCAGAGGCACCAGGCCTCTCAGCGGACACTTGTTGTGCAGCTATTAGCGGCATGCCACTGGCTGGGGGCTCCTGGGGGAGTGGGGGCCATAGTCAAATGCCTAGTTTGTCTGACCCTAACGCTGGCCCTGCTAGTAGGCACCGCTTTTTAGGCTAATTTCCACACATGGATCAGTGAGTACTCTGACTTCGCCCTAGGTGAGTCAGTCCAGCTAACTGAGACCTCTCAGGAGGGCATATTTCACAGGTGAACAACAGATCTCTGACCTCTCCCTTGAGCAAGTCAGGCAAATAAACTGAGAACTCTCGGTTTGGCAAAGTCGCCAGACTTCTGTGCACGTCTTTAAATTGCAGCCAAAATGTTTTCCTCTGGAAAAGACCTCCAGTGCATCGATCAAGCAATCCAGGCAGCCTTGCTCCAGCTCACTTTTGGTTAAGGATTCCAACCTTTAGCAGGGACATTTCCTCTAATTCTAGAAGCAGGGGTGACTGCCTCACTCATCTAGACTTTTTCGGTATGCAGGTGCGGTTACACTTGATTTGGCTTTTACAGCCAGTGGAAGACATTCGTTCGTGGTATGCTATACCATAGATCAGATACACCAGAATTGATGCTCCCAGAAGCCCTAGGGTCGGGTCATTTCGTATCCTCTTGATGGTCTGTCCTTTCTGCCAGTGGGTTTCATTTTTTTCATTGAGTCCCCAGATTCTCTGATTTTGTGCATCCATCATCCCTGAGTAGGGCACAATTTTAAATGTATTAGGTGTCTAATCAAGCAACCCATTGAGGAGGATAGTTCAGTACTTATTTATATCCCTCATACTATCTCTGGAATTGATACCTTGGATTCTCTAGCACCAGTTTCAAATGATATAATGCTTTTTCACTGGGTTTATCTTCCAGTCAATTATTTCCTGTAAACCAAATAAGTAAAACTCTGGCTCACGAAGTATATTTGGCCCACGACACCAGGCTGCTCCCCAGGCCCAGCATTGCACTTTCAACTACAGGTAAAAGCAATGATGGAGCAGAGATTATCAGACTCTCCCATCAATCCCCCTCTACGTCTGACGTCTCAGTGCAATGAGCACGATGATGTCATTGCAATGTGACTGCTGAACCGACACCATGAAAAGACTGGAGCAGCGGAGAACTGGTAGAACTGAGTATTTATTTATTTTTTTATGAAGCATTATGTGGGCCCATTACACTGTATTATACTGTATGGAACACGATGTGGGGCCATTATACTGTATAGAGCACCATGTGGGGCCAATATACTATGGAAGCCAATGCCCATTATTCTGTATGGAGGAATGCATCAACATTACTCAAAACAGGGTCCCCAGGTGTCAGGGAAAAAGCACAATCCTGAGGATCGCCGCGCAGGAGAGAGATGACAATTTGAACCTGCTGTGCTGTGTTCCCTGAGGACTTAGGTTTTAAGGCAAAAAACAACTTACAGTTATTTTTGAAATTCAGAAATTTAGCTCGATCCGCCAAAAACAAATCTGGCATGGGGATCCTGGGTTCCACAACTGGCAACCTAGCAAGAAAGGTAGCAATACTCCGAACCTCAGTGGCAAGCTGATCCACACGGACAGACAACTATGCAAACTCCATTGAGAAAAAAAAAATCCTCCTCAGCACCCAGAGAAAAAGAGGGAAAAAATGCAACAAACAGAAAAAAAAAATCTCTGACAACTCTGACAACCTTTTTTGTTTCCACACTATTTTTCCCTTTTGTGAGTACCATACAATTTTCAGTTGGGCCAGTGATACTGTTATGTTTTGGTAGCTGAGGAGAGCAGGCAAAAAACGGCAATACACCAGAGAGGTTGGAATCTACTGGATTGCAGTACCCTGAGTAACCTCCACAACTAAAGGCAGCCGTGGAGCGTTCCTACGTTGGTCCTAGACGCCTCGTCACAGCCTGAGAGGATAACTACACCTAAAGATAGAAAGAGGAAAGCTATCTGCCCCGGAGCAGATCCCCAAAGAACATAGGAAGCCCCCAAACATGTAATGGCGGTTAGACAAGAGGTAATACAGACACAGACAGAAAATAGTATGAGCAAACGTTGGGGCCCAATCTGCCTAGACAGAAACGGATAGGAAGGATACTTACTGCAATCCAAAAAACCCTAAAAAAAAGACAACGCTACTAATTGCAAAAACACCTGAGATCACACGACCTCTACCACCTAAATTAGTTCTCTGGTGTAACAAAACTCAGCCGCAGCCACTGAAAAAACTGGAAAAGGCAAATGAACAAACAACAGTGGCTCCAGAGGAACCGAGAGGGGCCCAAGCCCCCCCGGGGAGGGGAACTTGGCCAACCTCACAGAAATGCAGAGAAAAATGCAAATGGCAAGCACAAAAACAAAAAACAGAAAATATCTTATCTGAGAGCAGGAGAAGAGGCAAGACTCAGCAAGCTTCCAAGTGAACCAGGAAACAACGTTAAGACAGGAACAATTGATCACCGGCAACCATGATGGGGGGAAACCTCCCTTATATCCAGCCAGTCTGTAATTCCTGATTGCCAATCCTCATTGAATGGTTCAGTACTGTTTGTAACCACCAGAGGGAGCGTCTGCTTAGAATTCATTTCTAAAACATTCATAACAACGTCCGGTCCAGATAACATGACTTTACCAACAGCAGAATGTATATGTTACCATCTCAATAGTGAAGTCCGGAACGTCATTTCCGGTGACGCGTCAGTAAGCAAACAACATCACGTCCGGTCCAGATAACGTGACTTTACCAACGGCAGAATGTATATGTTACCATCTCAACAGCCATGTCCGGAACGTCACTTCCGGTGACGCGTACGTAAACAAGCGACATCACATCCGGTACAAATAGCGTAACTATACCAACGGCAGAGAGAGATATATCACCACCAGTGATAGCATACCCATCATCAAGGAAACCGATACCTCAGTACGATATCGAAAGAAAAAAGAACCATATGAGCGAAAATCATGTAAACTGAAAAAATGGAAAAACAATTAGATCACACATACAAGATCATACAAGGAACAGTAATAAAGTGTCATTAATGCCATAAAACATAAGAAAATAGTAATAAGAAAATATAAATATAAAGTGACAAGTGAAGAATAATAAATAATATAATACGTTCATGCAAATATATGCATAAACACAGATAAATAAGTGAAGACTACAGATATCCGTGATACAATTATCAATAATTGTCATATACATAATAATAAGCCTATAGTACCAAAGTGCATAATGGTGATAAAACGAGCATGTGCAAATGTATCACATATTCTAAAAAACACATCCCTATAATAAATATTGAGATCATTAAAACACATGTATCCCAAAAGACTCCAACAAAAGGTCAATTTCAGAAATACAGCCACTCTATAAGAAATGACCAAGTCGAGATACAATAATCTAAGATAAACATGGCACTCAAAGAAAAAAGAGTGTCGGTGCCAAAGTAGGGTCTCCAGCCCAAATATAATAGTAAATCAACCTGGCACTCAAAAAGATAATAGAATGAAAAAACAGGTATTTGTTGCTTGTGGTTTTTTCCTTTTATTTGCATCCACAACTAATGAAAGTGATGTACAAAATATGAACGTTTTCGGCCATAAAACAATAGCCTTCCTCAGATAATATGTACAGAAATGAACACTAGTAGCATGGATGTGTGGACGGAAACCACAATGGTAATGCCACTGGAATGTGGCACAGGGTATATACGAAGAGCGCTAGAGGCTAACCTTAGCTGAGAATAGCGCTTTAGTAGAGTAATGCTACGGAAAAATAGGATCCTGCTCGGAATACTAGAAATAGGCCTCACTGAAGAGAGGAGGGCAGCGTTATAGGCTAGCAATATAGCAATGGGGGAACGCTGAGAGAGCGAGTAGCAAAATATGTGAGCCAAGTCAGGGTGCAGGACCTTTGCTACTCGCTCTCTCAGCGTTCCCCCATTGCTATATTGCTAGCCTATAACGCTGCCCTCCTCTTTTCAGTGAGGCCTATTTCTAGTATTCCGAGCAGGATCCTATTTTTCCGTAGCATTACTCTACTAAAGCGCTATTCTCAGCTAAGGTTAGCCTCTAGTGCTCTTCGTATATACCCTGTGCCACATTCCAGTGGCATTACCCTTGTGGTTTCCGTCCACACATCCATGCTACTAGTGTTCATTTCTGTACATATTATCTGAGGAAGGCTATTGTTTTATGGCCGAAAACGTTCATATTTTGTACATCACTTTCATTAGTTGTGGATGCAAATAAAAGGAAAAAACCACAAGCAACAAATACCTGTTTTTTCATTCTATTATCTTTTTGAGTGCCAGGTTGATTTACTACCAAGTCGAGATACAGGCATAAAGAAGAAACCAGCCGACAGGAAAACATTGCCATGACCCTACAACAATAAAAACATAAAAATTAAAAATAAGAAAATGGACAACACAAGATAAAAAATCGGAACATACAAGATGACAGCACTGAGAAAAGACGTCCCAAGCATATAAAGGAATATATAAATACATATATACAAAAAATGGATGTATTAAAGCCAGGAAACACTAATCAGTATACAGGCAGGAATGGTGCATAACTATTGTGGTCATTGAGGCCAAATGATGTGATTGTATCCAACCTTTAGATCCACTTGGCCTCTTTTTGGGCCAGAAGTCTTTTCCAATTACCTCCCCTAGACTCAATAAAGACCCTGTCAATGCCTTTAACGGCCAACCATTTCGGATCACAATTGTGAGTGACCTTAAAATGCCGTGGAATCGGTTTAAGTTTTTAGAGATAATTTTCAGAGGTAGCTCCCTCAATATCTAACACATGCTCGCATACTCTCCTGCGTAGTTCACGTGTGGTCATACCAACGTAAATTAATCCGCTTGGACATGTCGCATGGTACACGACCACCTTGGTAGTACAAGAGATGGTGTGTGTGATCTTGTAAATTTTGTCATTTTTCGAATTGGTAAATTCAGTAGTATTGCAAATGTTCTTGCATGCAACACATTTACCACACTTAATACAGCCCCATTTGGGGCCTTTGGACCCGAAAATTAAAATTGAAACATCACCTCTGTGTTAACTACGATCTAATTGGTCCCTAAGATTTTTTGACCTCCTGAAAGTGATTGTAGGGGTCTGTCCAATAAATTTAGATAGTGTGTTATCCATCAAAAGGATAGGCCAATGTTTAATAATGGCGTTTCTGATCTTATTGCTCCTAGAATTAAAGTCCAGAATGCACCGTACCTGATCCATTTCATTCTTTGTTTTCCGTTTTTGTAGCAATTCGGTTCCATCACTCCCATAAGCTCTTTGATAAGACCGACATATAGTCTTCCTCCCATAACCACGATCTTTGAATCGTTTGCTTAGATCCATAGCATGTTTTTCAAAAAGATCATTATTTGAACAAATCCTACTTGCAAGTAGGAACTGTCCAGTTGGGATATTCCTAATTAGATGTTGAGGGTGCTGTGAGGAGACATGTTATAATGAATTCACAGACGCACTCTTACGAACAAATCTGTATGTAAAAAGTCTTTGTCGTCAACACTGATGGAAATATCCAAGAACTCAACTTTCTTAGTATCACTCTTATATGTAAGTTTAATGTTTTTAGTATTGGCATTTAGATCAGTAAAGAAGTCATCCAGTTCATCCTGGGTAAATCATTAGTACGTCATCTATATACCTCCACCAAGTGACGACCTTGTGACTCAATCTATGTGGTACTGTTAGAAAAATTTATCGCTCCCATAAACCTAAAAATAAATTTGCATATGAGGGCGCACAAGACGCCCTAATAGCAGTACCCTGTGTCTGGAGATAGAATGATTCACGAAACATAAAAAGTTATGTATAAGGACAAATGTTGTGAATATGCTGGAGGCGGCTTCTGAGCTGGGGCTCCCTCCGGTGGTTGCTGAGGGTAATGAGCTGATTAATGAATGGCCTTCAGCTGGTGCTGAATGGTAGAATATAAGTGGCCTGAGTTCCCAGCAGCCTTGCCGGTTATCAATTGTTCCTCCTGGTTTTGCTTGGAGCACTGCTAGTTTCCTGCTTTCCTTCAGATAAGTGTTTGCTGTTTTTTTTTTCTCTGTTTGATTTTCTCTGCTGGCTTGCTGCTTGCAGTGGACTGCAGCCTGTCCCCTTTTGGGGGTCTGGTGCTGCAATTGTGCTCCGTTTGGGTCTGCACTTTTGCTTTGCTCCTTTGTTACTTTTTATTTGCTGAATAGCGTTTTGTTACACCAGAGATCTGATTTAGGTGGATGAGATCGTGTGATCTCAGGTTTTTTGGCAATCAGAAGTGTTGGTATTTTTGCTAGGGATTTTGTTGGATTGCAGTCAGAATTCTTTCCTGTACTTTTCTGTCTAGACAGATTGGGCCCCAGCATTTGCTCATTCTATTTTCTGTCTGTGTCCGTGCTTTCTTCTTGTCTAACCGCCATTACATGTTTGGGGGCTTTCTATTTTCTTTGGGGATCTGCTCCGGGGCAGATAGCTTTCATCTTTCTGCCTTTAGGGGTAGTTATCTCGCAGGCTATGACGAGGCATCTAGGATCACCGTAGGAACGCTCCACGGCTAATTCTAGTTGTGTGGTTAGTTCAGGTTACTGCAATCCAATAGGTTCCAGCCTCTCTGGTGTATAACCGCTTTTGCTATTTTTTGCTTTTTCTCCTCAGTTACCGAAACATAACAGACAAACCTCAATTCCTTAATGATAAAAATGCATAAATTTTCATCAAGCCCACTATTCTCAAGATAGAACAAAGTGGCTTCAATCCCATCATGATGCCGAATCGAGGTGTATAACGACTCGATATCACAGGTAACTAGAGTCATACTTTCTTCCAATTGGATCCATCAAGTTTTCTTAGTGTCAGTTGTGTCCTTTAGGAATGAAGGCAAAGTTTCCACCAACGGTTTTAGGTAAAAATCAATTAATCTTGAGATAGGATCTGAAATGTTATTGATCCCTGACACTATAGGCCTACCTGGCGTTGTTATTGGTTTCTTATGTATCTTTGGTAACGGATATATGCTTGCAAACATAGGATCCTCGATCCACAGACCTTCCATCTGTTTTTAAGTCAAAATGCCGCCTTCAACGGCCTCCTGTAATAGGTCATCAAGAACAGTCCTGTATTTGGACAGAGGATTAAAAGTAAGCTTTTTGCAGCATAACGGATTTTTAAGCTGCCTCGTCATTTCTTTTTCATATGCTGCTACAGACCACACCACCACATTCCCACCTTTATCAGATGGTTTGATAGTTATCTCTTTAAAGGCCCCGTCTCACATAGCAAGATTTTGTAGTTCTTTCAAAGCATGAGTGGGAAAAGGATATTTCTTCCAGTAAAAATAAAAAATTCCAGAGGGATTTGCAAGATAAAATGGATAATAAAGTGTTCAAATAGAGCCATAGTGATATTCAAAGGAAAGAAGTTCCCACATCGGAATCTACTGGAGCATCCAGTGTAGGGACATCAATAACATCATCAAATAATGATGAGAGATATCATCTAAGGTTCAAGTCGAAGAAGAAATGACAATCGTTACCAGAGATATAACACCAGGAGACGATTGAATACTAATTCTGATTGTGAAGAGGTACCTGAAGACAACTCCATGAAGGTAATTAACCTTTCTAATGTGGTTCTATCACAGGCCCAAATATCCTTATTAAGTAAAAGTCTTACTTTTCCCCATCCTCTGCCCCTGATCAAATTTCTATTTGTAAGGATATGCACTTATTTGCCAGGAAGTTGCTTTACAAGAAAATGTATTATCACCAGTCAAACAACCATCTGTTTCCAACAGAAGCGGAAGCACTCCAGATTTTAGAAGAGTTGAGTGAAGAGGCAGGAGGGTCAAGTTGTAAGTATCCCAAATATCTTCTTGCTAGATCTAAAAAATTTCCCCAGATTAATACTGTTCCTGAAATTAATCTATTTGTGCTTTTGGTAATGCAGGTAGTACAGAGTATTCCAGAATCAATAAAGAAAGATAATCTTAGCCGGGATGAAAGGCATGCTTTGAAAGAACTACAAAATCTTAGGGCCCTGTCTCACATAGCGACACACCAGCGATCCCGACAACGATCAGGATAGCTGATGTGTCGCTACATGATCGCTGCTGAGCTGCCAAACAGGCAGCGATCAGGACAGCGACACTGCAGGTAACGTCGCCTAGTTACCCGCAGTGTACGTTGGATACCAGCCCGCTGATGCAGGGAGCTGGTAACCAAGGTACACTTCGGGTTTCCAGGCGCTGCGTGGTGCCTGGAAACCCGATGTGTACCTTGGTTACCAGCTCCCCTGCAGCAGCGGGCTGGTATCCAACGTACACTGCGGGTAACTAGGCGACGTTACCCGCAGTGTCGCTGTCCTGATCGCTGCCTGTTTGGCAGCTCAGCAGCGATCATGTAGCGACACATCAGCTATCCTGATCGTTGTCGGGATCGCTGGTGTGTCGCTATGTGAGACAGGGCCCTAAGATTTTGTAGTTCTTTCAAAGCATGCCTTTCATCCCAGCTAAGATTATCTTTCTTTACACATCGGGTTTATAGGCACAGCCCCAAACCTGGAAACCCGAAGTGTACCTTGGTTACCAGCTGATCGCTGGTCTCCTGCCTGCCACACGCAGCGATGTGTGCTGGCCAGCGAGAGACCAGCGATCAAAAAAAATTCCTGGCATTTCTGACATAACCAGCGATTCACAGCAGGGGCCTGATCGCTGGTACGTGTCAGAGATAGCAAGATCGCTGCTGAGATCGCTGTTTAGCAGCGATCTCGCTATGTGAGACGGGGCCTTTAAAGAGGTAACTACCAAACCATCTGATAAAGGTGGGAATGTGGTGGTGTGGTCTGTAGCAGCATATGAAAAAGAAATGATGAGGCAGCTTAAAAATCCATTATGCTACAAAAAGCTAACTTTTAATCCTCTGTCCAAATACAGGACTGAATTTCATGATTTATTACAAGAGGCCGTTGAAGGCGGCATTTTAACTTCAAAACAGATGGAAGGTCTTTGGATCGAGGATCCTATGATTGCAAGCATATACAGAACAGACCAAAAGTTTGGACACACCTTCTCATTCAAAGATTTTTCTGTATTTTCATGACTATGAAAATTGTAGAATCACACTGAAGGCATCAAAACTATGAATTAACACATGTGGAATTATATATTACACTTTACAAAAAAGCATGAAACAACTGAAAATATGTCTTATATTCTAGGTTCTTCAAAGTAGCCACCTTTTGCTTTGATTACTGCTTTGCACGCAGAAAAGTTGAACGGATGGACTCTACATGCCTGGTTCCCACCGTGAAGCATGGAGGAGGTGGTGTAATGGTGTGGGGGTGCTTTGCTGGTGACACTGTTGGGGATTTATTCAAAATTGAAGGCATAGTGAACCAGCATGGCTACCACAGCATCTTGCAGTGGCATGCTATTCCATCCGGTTTGCATTTAGTTGGACCATCATTTATTTTTCAACAGGACAATGACCCCAAACACACCTTCAGGCTGCATAAGGGCTATTTGACCAAGAAGGAGAGTGTTGGGGTGCTTCGCCAGATGACCTGGCCTCCACAGTCACCAGACCTGAACCCAATCAAGATAGTTTGGGGTGAGCTGGACCGCTCACCGCTACAATTTTAATAAATCCCCAAAAGTGTCACCAGCAAAGCACCCCCACACCATCACACCACATCCTCCATGCTTCACGGTGGGAACCAGGCATGTAGAGTCCATCCGTTCACCTTTTCTGCGTGCAAAGCAGTAATCAAAGCAAAAGGTGGCTACTTTGAAGAACCTAGAATATAAGACATATTTTCAGTTGTTTCGCACTTTTTTGTAAAGTGTAATATATAATTCCACGTGTGTTAATTCATAGTTTTGATGCCTTCAGTGTGATTCTACAATTTTCAGTCATGAAAATACAGAAAAATCTTTGAATGAGAAGGTGTGTCCAAACTTTTGGTCTGTACTGTATCTGTTACCAAAGATACATAAGGACCCAATAACATCACCAGGTAGGCCTATAGTGTCAGGAATCAATAACATTTCAGATCCTATCTCAAGATTAATTGATTTTTATCTAAAACCGTTGGTGGAAACTTTGCCTTCATTCCTAACGGACACAACTGTCACTTTAAGAAAACTTGATGGGATCAAATTGGAAGAAATTATGACTCTAGTTACCTGTGATGTCGAGTCGTTATACACCTCGATTCGGCATCATGATGGGATTGAAGCCACTTTGTTCTATCTTGAGAATAGTGGGCTTAATGAAAATTTATGTATTTTTCTTATTAAGGCATTGAGGTTTGTCCTTACACATAACATTTTTATGTTTTGTGAATCATTCTATCTCCAGACACAGGGTAATGCTATGGGGGCATCTTGTATGCCCTCATATGCAAATTTATTTTTAGGTTTAAGGGAGCGAGAAATTTTTCTAACAGTACCACATAGATTGAGTCACAAGGTCGTCACTTGGTGGAGGTATATAGATGACGTACTAATGATTTGGCAAGGTACCCAGGATGAACTGGATGACTTCTTTACTGATCTAATTGCCAATACTAAAAACATTAAACTTGCATATAAGAGTGATTCTAAGAAAGTTGAGTTCTTCGATATTTCCATCAATGTTGACGACAATGGCTTTTTACATACAGATTTGTTTTGTAAGAGTACGTCTGTGAATTCATTATTACATGCCTCCTCACAGCACCCTCAACATCTAATTAGGAATATCCCAACTGGACAGTTCCTACGTGCAAGGAGAATTTGTTCAAATAATGATCTTTTTGAAAAACAGGCTATGGATCTATGCAAACGATTCAAAGATCGTGGCTATGGGAGGAAGACTATATGTCGGTCTTATCATAGAGCTTAAGGGAGTGATAGAACCGAATTGCTACAAAAATGGAAAACAAAGAATTAAATGGATCAGGTACGGTGCATTCTGGATTTTAATTCTAGGAGCAATAAGATCAGAAACGCCATTATTAAACATTGGCCTATCCTTTTGATGGATAACACACTATCTAAATTTATTGGACAGACCCCTACAATCACTTTCAGGAGGTCAAAAAATCTTAGGGACCAATTAGTTTGTAGTTATCACAGAAGTGATGTTTCAATTTTAATTTTTGGGTCCAAGGGCCCCAAATGGGGCTGTATTAAGTGTGGTAAATGTGTTGCATGCAAGAACATTTGCAATACTACTGAATTTACCAATTAGAAGAATGACAAAATGTACAAGATCACACATACCATCTCTTGTACTACCAAGGTGGTCGTGTACCATGCGACACGTCTATGCGGATTAATTTACGTTGGTATGACCACACGTGAACTACGCAGGAGAGTACGCGAACATGTGTTAGATATTGAGGGAACTACCTCTGAAAATTATCTCTAAAAACTTAAATCGATTCCACGGCATTTTAAGGTCACTCACAATTGTGATCCGAAAGGGTTGGCCGTTAAAGGCATTGACAGGGTCTTTATTGGGTCTAGGGGAGGTAATTGGAAAAGACTTCTGGCCCAAAAAGAGGCCAAGTGGATCTAAAGGTTGGATACAATCACACCATTTGGCCTCAATGACCACAATAGTTATGCACCATTCCTGCCTGTATACTGATTAGTGTTTCCTGGCTTTAATACATCCATTTTTTGTATATATTTATATTTATATATTCCTTTATATGCTTGGGATGGCTTTTTTCAGTGCTGTTATCTTGTATGTTCCGATTTTTTATCTGGTCTTGTCTATAATTTTATGTTTTTATTGTTGTAGGGTCATGGCAATATTTTCCTGTCGGCTGGTTTCTTCTTTATGTCTGTATCTCGACTCGGTCATTTTTTATAGAGTGGCTGTATTTCTGAAATGGACGTTTTGTTGGAGTCTTTTGGGATACATGTGTTTTAATGATTTCAATATTTGTTATAGAGATGTGTTTTTAGAACATGTGATACATTTGCACATGCTTGTTTTATCACCATTATGCACTTTGGTACTACAGGCTTATTACTATGTATATGACAATTATTGATAATTGTATCATAGATATCTGTAGTCTTCACTTATTTATCTGTGTTTATGCATATATTTGCATGAACGTATTATATTATTTATTATTCTTCATTTGTCACTTTATATTTATATTTACTTATTATTATTTTCTTATGTTTTATGGCATTAATGTCACTTTATTACTGTCCCTTGTATTGTATGATATTGTATGTGTGATCTAATTGTTTTTCCTTTTTTTCAGTTTACATGATTTTCGTTCATATGGTTCTTTTTTCTTTCGATATCGTACTGAGGTATCGGTTTCCTTGGTGATGGGTATGCTATCACTGGTGATGATATATCTCACTCTGCCGTTGGTATAGTTACACTATTTGTACCGGATGTGATGTCGTTTGTTTACCGACGCGTCACCGGAAGTGACGTTCCGGACCTGGCTGTTGAGATGGTAACATATACATTCTGCCGTTGGTAAAGTCACGTTATCTGGACCGGACGTGATGTTGTTTGCTTACTGACGCGTCACCGGAAATGACGTTCCGGACTTCGCTGTTGAGATGGTTACATTTACGAACAGACCACCCTCGGTAATGGCGTTACCTTGGTTATGCATCAACATGTAGTCATATATCACAATGTAAGCATAGCGTTTATGTATTTATACCAGATATAGTTCTTTTTTAGGCGGCGGTTTCACTAGGTAGCTTTACCAGGTTAATAGCAATAGTTTCTTGTTACTATAATAAAGATTTATTCTTTTGTGTGTTTTTTAATCTATTGCCCAATCAGCCCATATTACCTCAGGTGAATGGGAGGAGATTAATCTAATGACCTTTTAGCAATTGGTTCCTCTCTGCATAAATACCCTATCTGGACAGTACCCAACCACCCCTGGACGAAGCATTTCATAGTGAAACGCGCGTCGGGTGTGGTGGGTTCCCCGGGCATTCCCTCTCGGTAACTATGCCGCTATTCATGTACATTTGACTTACAATTGTGTATCTTTTCTGATTTGTCATTATGCTAAGCACTATTTTGTTTTTTCCGTGACTTTTTCTTGTAGCCCTCTGCTGCTGGGAACACATGGTTTTTATAAGGCATTCCTCCTATGTTAGCCATGATTATTTAAACTCTGCAACATGTGCGGTTATTAATTGTAGTTTATCTGTGTTCCTCGTTGAAGGCGTGATGCTAATTACTAATTACTAGTGTTTACTACATTGTGTGCATAATGGTATAAAACCTGTTCTGTGTATATATTCTTTTGTAAGGTTCTGTGCCTGGGTATACCCACTTTTCCTGTATCTTGTGGTATCTACCTTTTGTTTTTATTGCCTTTTGGCTTCTTTAATAAAGTTTACATTTTATATGATTTGGTCTTGTGTAAAGCTTTCTTGTTGGTTTTTTGATTTTTTTTTGTCAAAATGGCCATATGAGGGCCCTTTTTGCGGGAAGAGTTGTACTTTTGAACTACACCATTGGTTTTACCATGTATTGTACTCGAAAACGGGAAAAAAATTCCAAGTACGGCGAAATTGCAAAAAAAAAAGTGCAACCCCATATTTGTTGCTTTATTTTTTTTTAACCATGTTCAATAAACACTCAAACTAACCTGCCATTATGATGCTCCAGGTCATTACGAGTTCATAGATACCAAACATGTCTCGGGTTTTTTTTTATTTAAGTGGTGAAAAAAAATTCCAAAGTTTGTTAAAAAAAAATTGTGCCATTTTTCGATTCCCGTAGAGTCTCCATTTTTCGTTATCTCGGGTAGGGTGAGGGTTTATTTTTTGCGTGCTGAGCTGACATTTTTGTTGATACCATTTTGGTACAGATATGATTTTTGGATCACCTGTTATTGCATTTAAATTCAATGCTGTGGCAACCAAAAAAAAGTAATTCTGGCGTGTTTAATTTTTTTCTTGTTAAGCCGTTTAGCGATCAGGTTAATTTTTCTTTTTTTTTTAGATCGGGCGATTCTGAACACGGCGATACCAGATATGTGTATGTTTGATTTTTTTTTTTACGTCTTTATTTTGAATGGGGCGAAAGGGGGGTGATTTGAACTTTTATGTATTTTTTTGAAATTTTGCATGCTTCAATAGTCTCCACGGGAGACTAGAAGCTGTCATAACCCAATTGGCTCTGCTACATATAGGCGATTATCAGATCACCTGTATATAGCAGAAATGCTGACTTGCTATTAGAGCGACCACCAGGCAGCGCTCATAGCAATTCGGCATTGACAACCAAACAGGTCTGCAGGAGACCTATTGCTGTCATTCCGACCCATGGGTGACACGCAATCATGTGACGGGGGTCACCGATGGGAGGATTTCCGTTGCGATTGCCAGAATTGCATGTTAAATGTCAGAGTTTGACAGCGGCATTTAATGGGTTAACAGCCACGGGTGGATCGAGATTGCACCCGCGACTGTTCTGGGCACATGTCACCTGTTCAAAACAGCTGACATGTGCTGGGAAAGATGTGGGCTCAGCACCGGAGCCCACATCAAAGGGATGGAGTCCGACATCGGTGCACTATTACGCCTGATGTCGGAAAGGGGTTAAAGGGGTTGAACAAAAATATTCTGCAAAACATTTAGGAATTGCAATCAATTTTCTACAAAGCCTCTTCATTTCAGGGGCTCAAAAGTCTAGAAGTAATGGATGTCACTAAACGTTGGTTTTCCTCCTTTGTGAAGGAGATATATGTGAAATATATATTCAGAAGGGGAAAAGTATAACAGAAGTAGAGGTACATTTAGTTGACAAAAAGGCAAACTGGATTTACCAGTATTGCAAGCACAAAGGGGCTTTCCCTGGAGGTGTCAAACATAGCATCTCAGCTGTTGGACTGTGAAAATTCTCACAATGACTTCAAAAATATTTAGACTTGAGAGTCCTCAGTGGTTGATACCTTTTAATGGCTAACTGAAAAGTTAGCCATTAAAAGGTATCAACCACTGAGGACTCTCAAGTCTAAATATTTTTCTATCTACTGGCTAACACGGTATGAAGATACACATCTTTCCTATATCACAATGACTTCAGTAAGGTGACCAGGGTTCATAAGCTATGACCCCTGGTGACCTTAGTCACATCAGCCCTAGACACTGCAGGAGCATAATCATACTCCTTTCTTAGTGTGTTCCGGCTCGGCTCGCTTGCTGAATGGTCACATCATGCCACCGCTCAACAAACCATCCGGATGTAGAAGAGCTGAAGTTCTTCGTGGGACAGCATCTCATAGGGATTATCTGCGGACAAGTGATGAAAAATGAAAAATGGTGTTTTATTATTTTTTATTTCACAGCAATAAATGGATAAAAGGTGGAGAGTGTTTCTTTCAAATAAAGGAGTCTGTGTTTTTATTTCTATTTAAGTACTTTATGCTGTGTGTGTCTGTATTATATTTGAGTATGAAGTTAGTAATGGGGACATTTTATAAACGCATCTCTAATACTAACCCTGGACGTGATGTCCACTGACAATAAAAAGCTGACATCAACCCCAATAGTATTACCCCAATTGCACCGTACCAGGGAAAGTGGGAAGAGTGGAGGCTAAGTGCCATTTCTGGTGCGGCTGAGCACCGATGTTCTTAGTCTGGGAGTGGGTCAATATCCATTACTCTTTTCTTGGCTATGAATATCATCCCGCAGCTGTCTGCTTAGCCTTTGTGGGTTATTAATTATAGGGGGTCCCATAAGTATTTTCTATCGATGTGAAGTACACAATGCCGGGCACATAATGATTTTATTTTGAAAGCTCTGAATTTTTGCCTTAAAAAGAATTTCTTCACCTTTGACCGTAAGTACTTCCACTAGCTCAGGGGCACTGCAATGGGGAGACCTTGTGCTCCCACATATGCAAATCTGCTTCTGGGCTGGTGGGAGGAAACAATGATCTTTGGGAAAAAGGCCCCAAAATTGTGGAAAAGTGGACATGTGGGCCTGATATTTGGACAATATTTTTGTAATCTGGAGAGGTACCCCTGATGAGTTTTGCTCGTTTGTGGAAAAGATCAATGATAATTCCATTGGTCTGACTTTCACAAAAGAGATGAATTCTACATGCTTGCACTTTCTAGATGTCATGATTAAAAAATCAGAAAATGGGGTTTTGGAAACCTGTACATACAGAAAACCTACGGCAACAAACTAATTTCTACATTAGGATAGTAACCATCCTGCCCCTCTGAGAAGGGGGATACCCAGTATCTGCGTATTCGCAGAAATTGCTCTAATAATTTTTTTTTTAAAGAACAGTCAGATGATTTTGAAAAAAGATTCCTGGAGAGGGGTTACCCCAGGAAGGTTCTACAAAAAGCCTATCAGAACAGCAAGGCAAAAAATAGGAGTGACTTATTAAATCACCCCAAAAAAACTAAAGAGCAAGATATAGTGAGGTTCATAACAACCTACAACAATGGAACTGATAAGATCAGAAAGATTTTTGAAAAACATTGGCCTGTATTGGAAATGGATGATGAAGTGAGACCGTTTTTGGGAGGGTACCCACATATCACACATAGAAGGGGCCGCTCACTGCAGGGACAGATTGGTGCAAAGCCATTTCGTAAGACCTAAGCTGGAGACCTGGTTAAAATCAAATACGAAGGGTTGTTTTAGTTGTGGGAATTGTGTGACATGTCCATTTAACCAAAAATGTAAAACCTTTGGGGGCAAAAATGTTGATCAGACATTTGTTATTAAGGAGTTTATAAATTGCCAGACTGAGGGATTAATTTATAAAGGAACATGCCAATGTGGACTTGAATACCTTGGGAAGACGAAAAGGGAACTCAGATGATGAATAGGGGAACACTTTGGGGATGTTGAACACAAGAGGTATACTCCCATTGCTAAATGAGGTCAATTACGGTGATAAAACAGTGATACAATTTGTGGGAATAGAGAAGGTTGGAAAACCCCTGAGAGGGGGGGATTGGGATCGCCTCATCTTGCAGAGAGAGGCAAAATGGATTTTCAATTTAAATACAGTTGCCCCAAATGGACTAAATGAGCAGCCAACTTTTGGCTGCTTTATATAAATCAATATAGTACTCAAATTTAACCTAAAAAATCTTCGCTAAAATACCGATTTTCACCGACATTAAATGATTAAACTTAAAGCAAAATTCTTCCCACCCCTTTAATTAAAGGGAAAACTTCACCTAATATTCTCCTCCCATTAATTACATTTATTGTATTGGATATGGGATATTTACTTAAAAAGTCCCCTTCCCTCAAAAAGTTTCCCAGAATGATTTATTATAATGTTGGAATACAGTTATCATATATTTTATGTGCCTCCGATAAATATTCGTTCCATATGACGGAAGTGATGTAATTGGAACGGAAGGTTCCGGAAACAGATGGGGGAATATGACGTGAGTATCAGTGGAACGCATACAAACAGCCTGGATGTGGCTGGTTTGATGATATGCGTTCTAAATACCGGAAGTGAGGTGAATAATATCCCTTTGTGGTCCAGAGGACCGGAAGTGAACGCTGGGACGCAGAAGGACCTGCTGCACGTGGATATTACATTTTGTTACTACAGGATGGAGAATGAGGAATAAGAACAGGTGAGGGATACTAATGGGATTATCTACTATATAATTGTCTAACTTTTCACTTCCGTCTGTAACGGAAATCCTGCGTTGCTGATTGGTCGTGCCCGACCGGACGCGACCAATCAGCGACAGGCACATCCGGCCTACGCCACCGCTATCGTCGGGACATCAGTGGCGCTAGCCGCTGATCTCCTGACGGTAGCCGCGGGTCATCTCCAGTACATACTCACCTTCCGTCCCTGCATCCCTGTCCCGGCACGTCTGCTTCTATCCTGTGTGGTGAGGTCATGTAGTACCGCTCATTAAGTACATGAATATGGATGCGACTCCACTCCCATAGGCGTGGCGTCCATATTCATGACCTTAATGAGCGGTACCACGTGACCGCACCACAGAGGAAGAAGCTGACGCGCCGGGATAGTGATGCAGCGACGGAGCGAGGAGGGTAAGTATGATGGGGAGGACGGGAGAGCCCAGCGGAGGGTGGGAGTGGAGCCATGTATACAAGGTGGGAGCGGAGCCATGTATATAGGATTGGAGGGTGGGAGTGGAGCCGTGTATATAGGATGGGAGGGTGTGAGAGGAGCCATGTATATAGGATGGGAGCGGAGCCATGTATATAGGATGGGAGAGTGGAGCCATGTATATAGGATGGGAGGGTGGGAGCGGAGCCATGTATACATGATGGGAGGGTCGAGCGGAGCCATGTATATAGGATGGGGTGGGAGCGGAGCCATGTATATAGGATGGGAGGGTGGGAGCGGAGCCATGTATACAGGATGGGAGGGTGTGAGCGGAGCCATGTATATAGGATGGGTGGGTGGGAGCAGAGCCATGTATATAGGATGGGAGGGTGGGAGCGGAGCCATGTATATAGGATGGGAGGGTCGAGCGGAGCCATGCATATAGGATGGAACGGTGGGAGCGGAGTCGTGTATACAGGATGGGAGCGGAGCCGTGTATACAGGATGGGAGGGTGGGAGCGGAACCGTGTATACAGGATGGGAGGGTGGGAGCGGAGCCGTGTATACAGGATGGGAAGGTGGGAGTGGAGCCGTGTATAGAGGATGGGAGGGTGGGAGTGGAGCCGTGTATATAGGATGGGAGGGTGGGAGCGGAGCCATGCATAAATAAACTACATACATATTCTAGAATACCCGATGCGTTAGTATCGGGCCACCATCTAGTCTTTTATATAATTATATTCCCTTACACATGAACAATGAGTGGGATAATTTAATGATGTACTTACTGTGTTATAGAATGGAATTAATTAACCTGTCCACTAATGCCACTAATGACATAAGCCTATATAAGAGGGGTCCTAAACAATATGGATGCCATTGCCTCTTTTTTGTCCAGTTGGTGGGAGATGCTGCCCAAACACTCCTGACAAGGATTAATGTGCCAATCCCTGATGAATCAAATGCTTGAGGAAACGCTTCGGGAGGCACATAGAGTCAGTCTAGGGCTGGCTAGTGACAGGGCAAGCTGTGGACTGCCCTCATAAGGGCTGGAGTTCTCGGGTACCAGGGTCAGCCGAAATAATAGGGCTTGACAGGGATTGTACTTTGACCCAGACTCCTTGAACTGCAGGAAAGAAAAAGGTAAGAGCCTACAAATCATGAGATTGTTCCTTTTTTATTATCTGCAAGAAATGATATATGGCAGAAAAATCTCTTTTTGATATGGTGAAAAATACAGATATGAATAGCTCACCTTTATTTCCCATGATAGGGTTTTGAGCTTGATATTGTTCTACATGATAATATATGTTTCACAGATTAATATATGTGATCCAAATATCTTGAAACCTACTCCTTATGTCTGACAGAGAGTTATTGGTTATATCTTCCCAACCAGGGGGTTAAAAAATGTGTAAATTTTGTGATGATGCACTATTCACAATGATTTTATAGAGGTTATGGACCTCTTTTTAGAAGACCAACTAGTAAAAGTTATGTTTTATAACCACATTCTTTTCTTTGCTATTATTCTTGTTTTTCTGTGGTAGAAACGGTGAAGGAGATTTTGTTCCTTATATATATTTTTTTCTCTGGCTAAAACTCTATGAATATCAGCCCGCAGCTGTCTGCTTAGCCTTTGTGTGTTGTTTAATTATAGGGTGTTCCGTCTCCGACATCTAATTTGTAATCTCTGATTATCTGTTTGTTAATATTTGCAGTAATTTACTAGTAAGAATATAGAGAAACTTACATTTTCATACTCTATTTGCAGTGTTTTGGCTCCCTCTAGTGGCCAGAGTCATATTCACAGTCTTATCTCTTTTTTTTTCCATTTTCAATGTCTGAATCTCCTCCCTTCTTTTGCAATGCATTATGGTAGCTTTCTCTCCACTTTCCTCCATTTTCCTTCAGCCAGAATCTGAGAAGGAGCTCCTCCATTGCTGTACCCTTGCGATTGCATTGCTGGTATGTGTTTATGCTCTTTATACAGTCATGGCCAAAAGTTTTGAGAATGACACAAATATTAATTTTTACAAAGTCTACTGCTTCACTTTTTCTAATGGCAATTTGCATATACTCCAGAATGTTATAAAGAGTGATCAGCTTAACAGCAATTACTTGCAAAGTCAATATTTGGCTAGAAAATGAACTTTATCCCCCAAAACACATTTCAACATCATTGCAGCCCTACCTTAAAAGGACCAGCTAACCTCTTTTCAGTGATTGCTCCATTAACACAGGTGTGGGTGTTGATGAGGACATGGCTGGAGATCAAGCTGTCATGATTAAGTAAGAATGACACCACTGGACACTTTAAAAGGAGGCTGGTGCTTGGCATCATTGTTTCTCTTCTGTTAACCATGGTTATCTCTAAAGAAACACGTGCAGTCATCATTGCAATGCACAAAAATGGCCTAACAGGGAAGAGTATCGCAGCTAGAAAGATTGCACCTCAGTCAACAATCTATCGCATCATCAAGAACTTCAAGGAGAGAGGTTCCATTGTTGCCAAAAAGGCTTCAGGGCGCCCAAGAAAGACCAGCAAGCGCCAGGACCGTCTATTAAAAGTGTTTCAGCTGCGGGATCGGGCTACCAGCAGTGCAGAGCTTGCTCAGGAATGGCAGCAGGCAGGTATGAGTGCATCTGCACGCACTGTGAGGCGGAGACTCTTGGAGCAAGGCCTGATCTCAAGGAGGGCAGCAAAGAAGCCACTTCTCTCCAGAAAAAACATCATGGACAGACTGATACTCTGCAAAAGGTACCGGCAGTGGACTGCTGAGGACTGGGGTAAAGTTATTTTCTCTGATGAATCCCCTTTTCGATTGTTTGGGACATCAGGAAAAACGCCTCATTCGGAGAAGACAAGGTGAGCGCTACCACCAGTCTTGTCTCATGCCAACTGTTAAGCATCCTGAAACCATTCATGTGTGGGGTTGCTTCTCAGCCAAGGGAATCGGCTGTCTCACAGTCTTGCCTAAAAACACAGCCATGAATAAAGAATGGTACCAGAATGTCCTCCAAGAGCAACTTCTCCCAACCCTCCAACAGCAGTTTGGCGATCAACAATGCCTTTTCCAGCATGATGGAGCACCTTGCCATAAAGCAAAGGTGATAACTAAATGGCTCAGGGAACAAAACATAGAGATTTTGGGTCCATGGCCTGGAAACTCCCCAGATCTTAATCCCATTGAGAACTTGTGGTCAATCATCAAGAGACGGGTGGACAAACAAAAACCTAAAAATTCTGACAAAATGAAAGCATTGATTGTGCAAGAATGGACTGCTATCAGTCAGGATGTGGTCCAGAAGTTGATTGAGAGCATGCCAGGGAGAATTGCAGAGGTCCTGAAGAAGAAGGGTCAACACTGCAAATATTGACTTGCTGCATTAACTCATTCTAACTGTCAATATAAGCTTTTGTTACTCATATGTTTGCAATTATTATATTTCTGTCTGTGATAAAAACATCTGTCAAACACACATAAAAACCAGAGGGCAGCAGATCATGTGAAAATATAATATTTGTGTCATTCTCAAAACTTTTGGCCATGACTGTAGTTCCTGTCCTAATATTAGCCTGGCTTAGTTAGTCCTACTCCTGGGTCAGCTACTAGTGTGTAAATGTTCATTCACAATGTATGCCATGTATAAATGTATTTCTGTTGTAGCCTGTACTGATTGTATGTATTATGATTGTTTACAGTTTAACTGCGCCACGTTCAATAAAACACAGACTCAACCATAGTCTCCTTATTGGACTCTGGTATAGCGGTTTTGCTGTCTGTATAAGCTGCAACGAGTCTGCCTCATTCAGTGAGGACAGAACAGTGAAACGGCAGCCATCCAGCTAGTAAGAACTAGTGAAACTGTAGCCATCCAGCTAGTGGGATTCAAGTCACCGGCTATACAGAGACTTAATACAGCTACAGCAATCTCTGCACAGCCAAACATTTCCCCCAAGACACCATGTCCCACAAATCACACAGGACAAAATTTGTTACTTACGTCTCCTCAAAGATTACATCCATCAGCAGCGTGGTCATCATTGCCCGCGCAAATGCTGAAGCTGACCAAGAGATGCAACTTAAGTTAGAGCAGGCACGCATAGATGACGAGAGAGCCGATCAAGAGAGGTCAGTTAGAGAAGGCACGCGTGGATGCCGCCTTAGAGAGCCTAGCAGCAAAAAGAGAAGCTGCCGCAGCCCTCGCCGAAGCAGAATTGCTAGAAGCTGCACAAAACCCTGAGCTGCATAGCCGAAGCAGTACGTCAAGTCTGGAGTTTCCAATGCAAGATTCACCACAACGCACATCCCAGTATGTTAATGAACTTCCTGATCCAAACTATAACCATGAAATGGCCTCAGAACAAGAACACATCTCCAGTGAAGAGAGCGAGAGTCATCATGAGGCTCAGCTCCAGGAAAACGTGGAGCAAAACAACTCTGCTAATGACTACCTTGTCCCTCACCAGGTAACCATCGCACGTCAGACTGAAGCAACACGACAACGGCTGGCGCCACCAAGAGGATACTAACAGGTACGAACGCACCTCACATCACTATCAGAGCGACCCATCTCCAGTATACTCTGCTGACAACCGGTTCACAACAGAATTGTAAGGTTCTGTGTACATGTTCCTGAAACTCAGTTTGTTCGTCAGCCATTTTACTTTCTGTCTTGCTGCAGCTATCTTGCCCTCAGTCAAAATGGAGTTTCCAGCTTGCATGTTCCCGCCCTGATTCTCTCCTTTTGCTTCTTAAGCAGCCACAGCTGAGCAATCAGTGCTTCAGAATCTAGCCTGCAGTGAACCTGTGACCTGACTCCTAAAGCCTTGGACCTTGTACTCCAGCTATTCCTACTGAGGAACTCTGAAGCACTTGTGGACTCTGAACCCTGCTCTTTGAAAGACCCACGTTTGCATGGACTTACGGTAACAGAGAAGAAGATCCTGAACCTGTTGTGGAGAGTGATTGCTGAGCTTAGATTACTCTGGCCTGCTGTGTCTCCTGCTTCTGTGTCTGCAAACTGTGTGACTATTTTTGCCAACTTGTATGAAGTAATACAAGACTTTCTATATCAAACCTGTGTCTCATGTATTTTCATCGCACCCAAGCACAAGACGCTATATGAACTGTACCACATACATTACAAGATTCTGAAGCCAAAACGTTAGTGTCTGCTGGGTCTGGAAAGGCTGTGTCTGCTGTAACTGTGGATATCGGATGCCCGGGTTGTACTTTCTGTGATGACAGTGGTTGTGACTTCTCACAACCATTCCAGGTGAGCAATTCCCTTAAATGTTTTTTTTTCTGCAGTGTTACCACAGGTAAACACTATTGTTTTTTTTTTTTTCTTTTCTCTTTTTGTCTGCTGTAACTGTGGATATCAGATGTCCGGGTGAACTTTCTGTGATGATAGTGGTTGTGACTTCTCACAACCATTCCAGTACTCCTGTCTTAAAAGATCTGGAAAATGGAGGCCCGCATAAAGGAACTTTGCGGAGTGACTGATAATATCCTTGCAGATTTGCAGAATATAAAGACCCGTTTTTCAAGCCTACAGGACCTCACTAATCACAATTTGCAAGTGTTTGGACAGACTGCTCAGGATTTGCGAGCCAGGATTGAGGTTCTAGAAGAGCGAGTCCAGGCTCCTGCCGTAGCCCCGAGTTCTGGGATTCCCAAGTTGCCCCCTTTTCGTTTTGGCGGTGAACGTGAGAAATTCAGGGGATTTATTAATCAATGCAATCTTTTTTTTTCTGCACATGCTTCACAATTTCCCACTGAACGATCTAAGGTGCTTACTATAATTATGTTGCTTACCAACAAGGCTTTGATGTGGGCAAACCCTCTGATTGAGACTGAGGATGATTGTTTGAATCACCTTGATGCTTTTATTTCAGCCATGGGGCAGGTGTTTGATGACCCCAATCGAGGTGCAACAGCTGAAGCAGCCATGTTAGCTTTGCGCCAAGGTAAGCACTCGGTAGCTGAATATGCCTTGGAGTTCAGGAGATGGGCCCTTGATACCACCTGGGACAGTTCCGCCAAAAAATCTATTTTTCGAAAGGGGTTATCTCCACTGATTAAGGATGAACTTGCTCGTGCCGACCCTCCCACTGCGTTAGGTGACTTTATTAACTACTGCATCCGTATTGATACTCGTCTGACTGAACGCAGGCAAGAGAGATGGTTCGAAAGCAATCGCACTAACCTTTTCCTACCTTCCTCTCCAGCTAAGGAACCTTTGAGTAGGATTACACGGGAACCTGAACCTGAACCCATGCAGGTAGACTCTTTACAACGACGGGTTAGTGATGCACGCAAGGAACATCGTTTTAAGGAGAATCTATGTTTCTATTGTGGTAAGTCAGGGCACTTCATTATAAACTGCCCCAGCCGTTCTCGTAAGACTACTGCAGCACTCATTCATTGTGAGTGTTGCGAGAGGGGATCTGTCAGGTCCGAGCCTCAGGCTCCAGAGAGATCTGCAGCAACAGATCTTGATTTCTCGGACTTAAACTCCGTTACCTCTGAGGACGTTGACTGTGTAAACGCTGCCATTTTTCAAGTTTCCTCAGCGGTGTCCCAGCTGAGTTGTAAGAAAAACAATTCTCATTGCTTTCTTTCCATCAAACTCTGGGTTGACTCAGCTTGGGTGTCTAGCTCTGCTATGATCGACTCAGGGGCAAGTGGAAATTTTATGGATGTCTCCTTTGCTCTGAAACAGGGATACGTTCAGTGAAGAAGGCTACTCCAGTACAGATGGAAACTGTGGATGGCTCCCTGCTGACCTCTGGACCAGTGGATCAGGAAACAGAGCCTTTGAGGGTTCTTATGGGTAAAGATCATCAAGAGAAACTGTCCTTTATGCTTATCTCTTCTCCCCACTTTCCCATTATTCTAGGGCTACCATGGCTGCAGGCTCAGAATCCTACCATTAACTGGGAGACCAAGGAATTACACTTTCCAGAGAAACAGATGAGTCCAAAAGTTTCAGCTTGCTCTGTTCCTAAAGGAACCATGTCAGTCCCTGAACTACCAGCTGTATACCAGGACTATGTGGATTTATGTGACAAGAAGAACGCTGACCAGCTTCCTCCTCACAGTCCATATGATTGTCCAATTGAATTATTGCCTGGAGCGGAGATACCTTTTGGTAAGATCTACCCCCTGGCGGGGCCCGAGCTAAAGGCTTTAAAGGATTACATAGACGAAAATCTAGCCAAGGGCTTCATACGCCCCTCTTCATCTCCTGCAGGTGCACCCATCTTCTTTGTAAAGAAGAAAGATGGATCTCTGAGACCATGCGTAGACTATAGGGAACTCAATAAGGTTACTATTAGAAACCGTTATCCATTGCCTTTAATCCCTGAGTTATTGGAGAGAGTGCGACATGCCAAAATTTTCTCTAAACTAGATCTTCGTGGGGCCTATAACTTAGTCCGTATTAGACCTGGGGATGAATGGAAGACTGCATTCAGGTCACGCTATGGACACTTTGAATATCTAGTTATGCCTTTTGGTCTGAGTACCGCCCCAGCCACTTTCCAACACTTGGTGAATGACATCTTCAGGGATCTCCTAGATACATTCGTGGTAATTTATTTGGATGATATTCTAATTTTTTCTAACTCCACAGAGGAACATCATGGACATGTGAGAATGGTCTTGGAACGTCTAAGACAAAATCATCTTTACATCAAACTTGAAAAGTGTGAATTCCATAGGACCGAAATTCAATTTCTGGGGTATGTACTGTCTACACAAGGAATTAGTATGGATGGAAGCAAAACCCAAGCCATCAAGGATTGGCCAAGTCCTAGAAATGTGAAGGAGGTACAGCGCTTCATCGGGTTTGCCAACTTCTATAGACGTTTCATTAGAAATTTCTCTGAGGTAGTGTCACCTATCACCCAACTTACCCGGAAAGAGTCTAGGTTCTCCTGGACTCCCCAAGCCCAGGAAGCATTTTCCCGTCTAAAAGATAAATTTACCACTGCACCTATCCTAGTACATCCCAACCCCGAGCTTGCCTTCATAATAGAGGTGGATGCTTCAGACTGTGCCGTTGGAGCTATACTCTCTCAGAGAACAGGTGAGAAGAATGTCTTGCATCCCTGTGCCTTCTTTTCCCAGCAGTTGTCTTCGGCTGAGAGGAACTACGATGTGGGCAATAGAGAGTTGTTGGCCATTATTGCCGCCTTCAAAGAATGGAGACACCTTCTTCAGGGAGCTGCACAGCAAATAGTCGTCCTGACAGATCATCGTAACCTTGAGTTTATCAGGTCGGCTAAGTGCCTGACTCCTCGCCAGGCTCGCTGGAATCTTTTCTTAAACCAATTTAATTTTATCATTTCTTATAGACCAGGATCGCGCAATGGAAAGGCTGATGCACTCTCTAGGATTTACTCAGCAGAGACACGTCCAATTACTCCTCCTAAGACTATTCTTCCTGACTCTAGATTCCTAGGAGTAATTCATAATCAAGACCTACTTAAGGACATCAAGGAAGCATACCATGCGGATTCCTTTTTGGCACAACCCCCAAGGGACGTAAGTCTTGTCTTTAAGAATGGTGTGTGGATTCAGGGACAACGCCTGTATATTCCTGAAACAGTCAGATTGAGAGTATTGCAACTCATTCACGATTCCAAGATAGCTGGGCATAGAGGAATTCTAAAGACACAGGAATTTCTCTCTCGTTTCTTTTGGTGGCCCACTTGCAGGAAGGATGTTTTAAACTATGTCACTTCATGTGAAGTCTGTGCAAGATGCAAAACACCTCGCTCCTCACCAACTGGTCTGTTACAGCCTCTTCCCACCCCGTCCCGCCCGTGGGGATCCATTTCTATGGACTTCATTGTGGAGTTACCAACCTCTCAAGGGAAGAACACCATTCTAGTGGTGGTTGACCGTCTAACAAAGGCAGCTCATTTTATCCCTTGTGTCGGCTTACCCACTGCAAAACAGACATCAGATTTGATGATTAAAGATGTGTTTCGCTTACATGGAGTACCGGATGAGGTTATTTCGGATCGAGGGGTGCAATTCACTTCTAGGTTTTGGCAAAATTTCTGTGCAGCATTGGACATTAAAGTAAACCTTTCTTCTGCTTTTCATCCTCAGACTAATGGACAGACCGAACGAACCAATCAAACCCTGGAACAGTATCTCCGCTGCTTTATCTGCCACCTACAGGATGATTGGGTGGATCTACTTCCATTAGCTGAGTTCTCGTATAACAACTCTCAGAGTGCCTCCACTAAGCAGTCTCCTTTTTACTCTAATCTAGGTTATCATCCTAACATTCTACCACGATTTCCCATAGAAACGCCTTTACCAGCAGTGGCTGAAAGAATCACGTCTTTACAGAAGAATATGGATCTTCTAAAGGAGAATCTGGAATCGGCTCAGGAAAGGTACAAGAAAGCAGCAGATAAATTTCGTAAACCTGCACCAGCTTTCAAGGTAGGAGACTTGGTCTGGCTGTCAAGCAGAAATCTTAAGTTAAGGATTCCATCGTCTAAGTTGGGACATAAGTACATTGGACCCTATAAAATCAGTAAAATTATAAGTGCCGTTGCTTGTCGTCTTCAACTGCCCAGAACTATGAGAATTCACCCTGTCTTTCATGTATCCCTACTAAAGGCTGCGACACCCAATACGTTTCCTGGACGTTCTTCTCCTTGCCCTGACCCAGTGCTAGTCGATGGTCAGGAAGAATTTGTGGTGGAAAGGATTTTAGATTCCAGGTTGTATAGAAATCAGTTACAATATCTGATTAAATGGCAGGGCTACCCAGTGGAGGACAACTCATGGGAACCAGTCAATAACGTTAATGCTCCTCGCTTGCTCCGTCAGTTTCATCAGAGGTACCCACACAAGCCTGGCCTGAGGTCATCCAGAGGTTGTCCCTAAGGGGGGAGTAATGTAAGGTTCTGTGTACATGTTCCTGAAACTCAGTTTGTTCGTCAGCCATTTTACTTTCTGTCTTGCTGCAGCTATCTTGCCCTCAGTCAAAATGGAGTTTCCAGCTTGCATGTTCCCGCCCTGATTCTCTCCTTTTGCTTGCTTCTTAAGCAGCCACAGCTGAGCAATCAGTGCTTCAGAATCTAGCCTGCAGTGAACCTGTGACCTGACTCCTAAAGCCTTGGACCTTGTACTCCAGCTATTCCTACTGAGGAACTCTGAAGCACTTGTGGACTCTGAACCCTGCTCTTTGAAAGACCCACGTTTGCATGGACTTACGGTAACAGAGAAGAAGATCCTGAACCTGTTGTGGAGAGTGATTGCTGAGCTTAGATTACTCTGGCCTGCTGTGTCTCCTGCTTCTGTGTCTGCAAACTGTGTGACTATTTTTGCCAACTTGTATGAAGTAATACAAGACTTTCTATATCAAACCTGTGTCTCATGTATTTTCATCGCACCCAAGCACAAGACGCTATATAAACTGTACCACATACATTACAAGAATTTGCTAAGTTCTTCACAGGCTGGGACCATCGCACACCTGCTGGTGATTCTCCTATTTGGATCAGGTATTTATAGGAGCTTTTTGACTCTATTTGCTACATTCCCCTGACAAAGCCGTCCCTGTAACGTCTCCCCGCCTCTGGGTCCTGCTTCCACCATGGCCGCATCATATGGATCTTTATTCAGCGTTTGCCATCATCTGGCTGCACTTTAGGAACCCTCATCCAGGACTTGCAGCACGTGAGCCCTATTGTGTTCATTTGGCTCTTTGCAATTATTGCATCTGTGCACCATGGGTTTATAGGACCCCTGGCATCCCTGACATTTCATGCTTATTTATTTCTATGACAGCTTGTTTCTGTCCAATTCTCTTTGACCCACTGGGGTTTTTAGGGTACTATTCTCAGGTCAGGATTTTTCTCTAGGTTCTTTGGGTGGGTCATTCTACCCAGGTTTTTCACATCCATTTTATTAGGCAATACAATGCTGTAATCTTAGGCTCTGGTTCACACAGGCTCAATTTTGGGCAATTTATACTAGTTTAATTCATTGTGTTTTTTCACTAGTGTTATTGCATGTACAGTACTGACCAAAAGTTTGGACACACCTTCTCATTCAAAGATTTTTCTGTATTTTCATGACTATGAAAATTGTAGAATCACACTGAAGGCATCAAAACTATGAATTAACACATGTGGAATTATACATTACACTTTACAAAAAAGTGTGAAACAACTTATATTCTAGGTTCTTCAAAGTAGCCACCTTTTGCTTTGATTACTGCTTTGCATGCAGAAAAATCATTGAATGAGAAGGTGTGTCCAAACTTTTGGTCTGTACTGTATACATATATATTTTTGTGGAACATTGCCAAATCTGTGTATTGTATATTGGCCATTGCGGTGGCAGCGAGCACCATGTGGGGTTTTCATTGTTTTTAAATGTTTTTATCTTGTTTTGTCAATAAAATTCCTATTTCTATAATTATATTATTGTGGTGTGCATTATCCATTGTGGTCTTCTTTTTCTCTTTTTTTGGTTACTTCACAGGATGTGAACTGGTTGCCAAGGGATTCATGAAATTCACTGACCAAGCTGAAGGTTACAGAGCTTGGAAAGCTTCCTTCCAAAATGTCACTAGAGACTTGTGTGTCACGTCGCCGTTGGATTCAGTGGCTGGTGTTCCTGCCTCGGCCGCTGGAAGGCGCCGGACTCCTTCGGCTGGTGGTGCAGGTGATAGGAGAGCGGTATCCTCATATGGTTCCGCTCCTTTGGCGTCGGCCTCTGTCGATGCGCATCGCCATGTTTCTCCTGTGGGTAATGTGGTGACAGAGAAGTGGTCCCTGCGCAGGCGTCTGGTGGGCGCAGGCTTCTCTCTTTTGTCAGAGGTGAAGTGGTTGGTGTCAGTCATACATCACCATCTGGCCTGGTTCTGGGGGCGGTCTAGATGAGGTCATCAGACTGTGAGCCTGTGAGAGGTAGCCATGCCCTTCAAATGCCTTGGAGCCTGGCTTGCAGGCCGCCAGATATAGTTTTGGTTTCCCCAGTGTGCTAGTTTGTTTTTGCTATTGTATCTCTGACCTTTGCCTGGATTTCTGACTCTTCTACTGCCTGCCGATTTTGGACCTTTGCTGCCCGCCTGGTTTTGACTTTAACTTTAGCCTGGATTTCTGACCCTTCTACTGCCTGCCGATTTTGTACCTTTGCTGCCCTCCCGGTTTTGACCTTTGGATCTCTGATTACGCATTTGGTCTCGCTTTTTATTTCCTTCCTAGCGTCCTTCCTACTCCGGTCCACTACTCTCATAGGCAGCTACTCCCTGGGCTTCGCTGTAATCCCAGATCCCTGTATAGGGGTAAAGGGTTTTGGGGTTTCTCGGGGTGCTGTTTTACCTGCAGTTCAGACCTGCAGTGGGCGGACGTCACATTGGGGCTACAACAGAGGGAAGAGATAGACCTCTTAGGCTGTGGTTCCACGGTCCGGAACCACAGCGCTTTGGACGGAGCGGAAATTCCGCTCCGCCCAAAGCCCCGCCCCCTAGAGAACGCGCGCTCTTTCCGGATGTGTTCAGGACACCTCCGGAACACATCCGGAATGATCGCAGGGCTACATAGCCCTGTGTTATTTCCCTTGCGGCGACGCAGCGTCGCCGCAAGGGACTAGGACTTGCTGCGGTCTGAAAAGACGCGCCGCATGTCCGGAAACGCAGGTCTTCCACCTGCGTGTTTTACAGCATAGTGGAGACGGGATTTCTTGAAATCCCCTCCACTATGCTGTAACATCTGGACGCTGCGTGTTTGACGCTGCGCCAACGCACAGCGTCAAACACGCAGCTAATCCAGACTGTTTCCTGATAGTGGAAACATACCCTTAGTCAAATACCTGGGAGAAGAGTCAGTCAAACATGCAGTGAGGATCAGAGACATTAATATAAACCGCCCTGAGACTGGCCTCAAAGAGATCTGGAAGAGGCTGGATCAGTGTTATGGCTCAGCAGAATCAATAGAAAGAGCCTTGTTCAAAAGAATCGATGACTTTCCTAAAATATCTAACAAAGGTCTCCAGAAACTTAGAGAACTAAGTGACCTGCTAAAGGAAGTTCAAGTTGCCAAATGCAAAGATGACCTACAGGGACTTGCATTCCTTGACACAGCCAGAGGTGTTAACCCTATAGTTCAAAAGTTGCCCTACAATCTAAAGGAGAGGTGGCTCACACATGGTTCCACATACAAATGCAAGCACAGTGTTCCATTCCATCCCTTCTCCGTTTTTGTAGATTTTATACACCAACAAGCAACAATTAGAAATGATCCCAGCTTTGACTTTGCAATGTCATATGCCGCACTGTCACCAGCTGCAAATCCACGCAGAACGTCTGTGGCAGTGCACAAGACTTATGTTTCTTCTCTAGGTTCCTATTACAGGTCTGCCGGCTGCTCCCAATCAGAGACAAAGATGCAGGACCCTGATAAGCAGTGCCCGCTCCATCAGAGCCTCGTCCTCTCCTGAAATGCAGAACTTCAGAGGAAAATCTATTACAGATCGCAGAAGCTTCCTGAAAGAGAACGGCATCTGTTACAAGTGCTGCTCGTCCATAACTCATCTCGCAAAGGATTGCAAGGTCAAATGCACAGAATATGGCACCATAGATCATAACACTGCTCTACACCTTGGCCCAGCTCCATGGAGTACATAAAACACGCCAGCTGACAGTGAGCATGGCGGGGAGGAAAGGAACACTGATGCAGATACGCCAGAGATCACTTCACAATATACTGAAGTCTGTAAAAGGACAATAGACAGTAGGTCCTGTTCAAAGATATGCCTCGTCAGAGTGTATCCAAAAGGCCACAGAGACAAAGCTGTAAGACTGTATGCTATCTTGGATGATCAAAGTAATCGATCCTTGGCTAGATCAACATTCTTTTACCTATTCAACATCAAAGGGCCAAGCACCCCCTACTCATTACAGACATGTGCAGATACCGTGACAACAGCATGCCGGAAAGCTACTGACTACCAAATCAAGTCCTTAGACGGACAATACTGCCTATCACTTCCTACGATCATCGACTGTAACAAGATCCCAGACAACAGATCTGAAATCCCTACGCCAGATGTAGCAATCCATCACGCTCACTTAAAACGCATAGCACACCTTACACCTGAACTCGACCATTAGGCCTAGATAATCCTGCTGTTGGGAGAGATATCCTGCAGGTGCATAAAGTGAGACGTCACATCAATGGACTCCACAATACTCCATATGCCCAAAAGCTAGACCTAGGATGGGTCATAATAGGAAACGTATGCTTGGGATGCATGCACGCCCCATCTTCTGTGACAAGCATGCTGACAAATACATTAGAGAAAGGACGCCCATCTCTGTTTCAACCTTGTAACAACGAATTCCGCGTCAGAGAGCTACCACACAGCATCCAACTGCCCAATCATTTAATATACTTTACTCACAACAGCAGTATAATGTCAGGAAGCTACGAGGATCAGCTAGGGTGCACAGTCTTCCAGAGAACTAAGCAGGACAACCAAGTGGCAATGTCGGTAGAGGACAAGTTATTCTTAGAGGTAATGGACAAGGGTCTTGTTAAAGATGAGACCAACAGCTGGGTCGCACCTCTTCCCTTCAGAACCCACAGACCACATCTACCGAACAACAGAAATCAGGCATTAAAACGTTTCTCCTCTGTCAAACATAATCTGCAAAAGAAACCAGAGATAAAAGATCACTTTTTCTCCATGTCAAAGATTTTCGAAAACTGCCATGCAGAGCTAGCTCCCACTCTCAAAGACTCTGAAGAATGCTGGTTCCTACCCATGTTTGGAGTATACCACCCTAAGAAACCTGGCCAGATTAGAATAGTGTTTGACTCCAGTGCTAAGTTTGATGATATCTCCCTGAACGATGTTCTACTGACAGGACCAGACCTCATTAACAAACTGCTGGGAGTACTTATGTGATTCCGTAAGGATTCCATTGCCTTCATCGCTGACATCCATTGTTTCCTTGTGAGAGAGAGACAGGAGCTTCCTAAGATTCTTCTGGTACAGAGACAATGATCCTACTAAAGAAGTCACAGAGTATCACATGAGAGTGCACATCTTTGGCAACAGTCCTTCACCTGCAGTCGCCATTTATGGACTCAAAAGGTCAGCTCGAGAAGAAGAAGCAGAATATGGAGCAGATGTCAGGCAATTTATAGAAAAAGACTTTTATGTTGATGACTGTCTGAAAGCCATGCCTTCAAATGAGACTGCCATCAGACTTCTCAGGAGAGCCCAGGAGATGCTTTTCTGCTCGAACCTCAGGCTTCACAAAATAGCCTCAGCCAAGAACTCATGGAAGCATTCCCTTCACAAGAATTATATAACGGTCTCAGAGACCTGGACTTGGGGTAAGACCCTGCACTAATGCAATGCAGCCTCGGGCTTCTCTGGAATCTACAGTCAGACACTTTCACCTTTCAGGTCAGCCAGAAAAAGCCTTTCACACGTAGAGGTGTCCTGTCTACCATCAACAATCTGTACGATGATCCCTTGGGTTTCGCAGCTCCTGTTACTATACAAGGCACAGCCTTACTAAGAGACTTAAGGTACTGCCACACTAAGCTATCCGCTAGCGATCTCGTTAGCGTTGCATACTAATGAGATCGCTAGCGGGATTGTTTCTATATCGCTAAATGCAGCCACATTTTAGCGATATAGTTAACGACGCTATCGCCGTTAGCGATCTTCTTAACGACTTTAGCGGTACAAAAGTACCGCTAAATCGCTAAGAAAAGGTGCCACACAGCGATTAGATACTTACCCAGCGGGAGCGCCAGCGATGAAATAGGGTCCGGAGCGATTCCAGCGACGAGCGAGATCACAGCAGGAAGCTCGTCGCTGGAAGCTGCCGCACTGAACAATATCGCTAACGGGATCGCTAAATAGTGACGTTTTTTAGCGATCCCGTTAGCGATATTGTTTAGTGTGGCATACCCTTTAACTAAGGAAACATCTGATTGGGATGCACCTCTGCCACCTGATAAGAGAACTCAGTGGGAAGCATGGAAGAACTCTTTAGCAGCCCTCTCCAACCTGAACGTGCCAAGACCATACACCCCTGTGCCATCTACAAAAATACAAAGCCAAAAACTGTACATATTTGCAGATGCTTCTGTCAAAGCAATTGCCACCGTTGCCTATCTCAAAACCGTAGATTCGAAATGTCAGAGCCACATTGTGTCTGATATGGGGAAGGCCAAACTCGCACCACAACCAGAGCACACTATACCCAGGTTAGAGCTTTGTGCCGCAGTCTTAGCCGTTGAGTTAGTAGAGTTCATCGCATCTGAGATGAATATCGACCTGAAACGGGGCAAGTTCTACTCAGACAGCAAAGTAGTCCTGGGATATATCCACAATGAAACTAGACAATTCTATGTTTATGTCAATAACAGAGTGCTACGAATTAGGAGATCAGTTCATCCAAAACAGTGGCATTACATACCCACGGACCAGAATCCCACGGATCACGCAACTAGAGCAGTTGACGCAAGTCGACTGGGAAGCACAACATGGCTCTCAGGACCAAAATTATTGTACACTGAGGAACGTTTCCCAGACACCTTTGAGCTAGTAGGAGAGGACTCAGATGCCGAAATCCGCCCTCAGGTGTCTACACTTCATACAATGACCTCTGCTATCCAGCTTGGATCTCACAGGTTTGACAAATTTTTAAGTTGGAAGTCACTTATTCGAGCCATTACCTGCCTGACTCATATAGCTCGCTTGTTCAGGACCACCAGATCTTGTGACACAGAAAAATGTAAAGGTTGGCACCTTTGTAAAAATACCTATGTTACCTCTGACTTAGAATTTTCCAGAAACCACATCATCTTCACTGTTCAAAGAGAACCCTACTCTGCAGAAATCCAATGTCTTATTAACAAAGCTCCAATAACAGCGAGAAGCATATTGAGAAAACGCGACCCATTCATCGACAACGGCCTGCTGAGAGTAGGAGGCTGACTCAAAGAAGCTAAAGTGGAGTTTGAGGAGAAATTCCCTCTTATCCTTCCCGCAAAATGTCATGTTGCCTACTTAATCGTACAACACTACCACAATCTGGTCAAGCACCAAGGAAGACTATTTACAGAAGGAGCCATCAGAACTGCTGGCCTTTGGATTGTCGGTGCAAAGAAACTCATCAGAAGTGTCATCTACAAATGCATTAATTGCCGTAAGCTTTGTGGTTTGACTCAAACCCAAAAGATGGCTGACCTGCCAGCAGATAGACTCAGCCCAGACCCTCCCTTTACCAGCGTTGGTCTCGATGTGTTTGGGCCTTGGTCAGATGTTACATGACATACGAGGGGCGGACAAGCCAAAAGTAAACGTTGGGCTGCCATGTTTACCTGTATGTCAATCAGAGCCGTCCACATAGAGCTCATTGAGTCCCTTGAAACTTCAATCTTCATCAATGCTTTGAGACGTTTTATTGCCATCCGTGGTCCTATCAAGCATATACGTTCAGACAGAGGTACTACATTGGTGCAGCAAAAGAATTAGGAATACCTTCAAATCTAGACTATAAGACTCTTGAGAGGTTCCACAATGACCAAAGTTGCACATGGTCGTTCAACCCGCCTTACTCTTCACACGGTGGATCTTGGGAACGAAAGATTGGTCTAGTGTGGAGAATTCTTGACTCCACTCCTCAAGAAGGAGCAGCGAGACTTACCCACGAAAGCCTAATCACCTTCATGGCAGAAGCCGCAGCTATAATCAATGCAAGACCTTTGGTTACAGTCCCTAACGACCCCGAGGAACCCTTGTTATGGACTCCAGCTACTCTCCTTACCCAGAAAACGGGATTGTCCAGTGCCCCTCCAGGAGGATTAGACGCTAAGTACCTCTACAAGCGCCAATGGAGACAGGTACAAAGTCTTGCAAACACATTCTGGGACAGGTGGCGCAAACAGTATTTGTCTACCCTGCAGCCACGGATGAAGTGGCAATCTACTAGGCCTAATCTGAGCATAGGTGACCTCGTCCTCGTGAAAGACTGGCAAGTCCACCGGAACCAGTGGCCACTTGGTCTAGTTACCGCAACATTCCCGAGGAAGGATGGCAATGTCCGCAAAGTTAAACTAATGATGACCAAAGGGAATGAACGTAAGACATTTTTCAGACAGGTAACTGAACTGGTCCTGTTGTTGCCTTCAGAAAAAAGGGATAGCCACATACGTTGATGCCAGACGGGGTGTGTTCAGTCACCGACATCTAATTTGTAATCTCTGATTATATGTTTGTTAATATTTGCAGTAATTTACTAGTAACAATATAGAGAAACTTACATTTTCATAGACTCTATTTGTTTGCAGTGTTTTGGCTCCGTCTAGTGGCCAGAGTCATATTCACAGTCTTATCTCTCTTGTTTTTCCATTTTCAATGTCTGAATCTCCTCCCTTCTTTTGCAATGCATTATGGTAGCTTTCCCTCCACTTTCCTCCATTTTCCTTCAGCCTGTATCTAAGAAGGAGCTCCTTCATTGCTGTCCCCTTGCAATTGCATTGCCCGGTGTGTGTGTTATGCTCTTTATAGTTAACTCCTGTTCTAATATTAATGAACATAGAAAAACCCCATAATGGCATCAAAATAATGCCAATTATGCGGATAAACATACCCACACACAAAAAAAGGGACACGCACTCCCAAATAGTATGCATAATAGGAGAAATTGGAGCAATCAGAAGGTAGAAGTAAAATTCATGTTTTATTATAGCAAAATGACAGAGTAATACAACAATATACAAGACATAAGTATAAAAAAGACTATTGCTGGAAAAAACCCCAAGGCACCTCAGAGTACAGAATCCCCAGAGTGATCCCTAATACATATCACAACAGTAAAATAATCATACTAGATCTAAAGTGCCAGTGCATAGAATTAGATGCATAGGGTTGGTAAGGAGTCTCAAATAGCAGCCGCCGCTGTGATATAAGTAATGTAATGCAAGGCTTAAAATAAGCCTGCAAGTAAAAGAGAGCTTACCAAAGTGAAGAACACTGGGGAGGACCCTGTAATATTAGCCTGGCTTAGTCAGTCCGACTCCTGGGTCAGCTACTAGTGTGTAAATGTTCATTCACAATGTATGTCATGTATAAATGTATTTCTGTTGTACCCTCTACTGATTGTATGTATTATGATTGTTTACAGTTTCACCGCACCAATACTATCACGTTCAATAAAAGCACAGACTCAACCACAGTCTCCTTATTGGACTCTAGTATAGCGGTTTAGCTGTCTGTATAAGCTGCAACAAGTCTGCCTCATTCAGTGAGGACAGAACATAGAGTGACCCCATGTAATTTTTTTGGGGGAGGTTCACCTCTTGTAAAGGCTAAGTAGACTGGTGTGAGCTGATATTAATAGCCTGGTAAGCTCCTTGCTTACTACCTCCTTCCCAGGCTGTAAAATCAGCCCCCAGCTGTCAGCTGGTTAAGAAAAAGTTGGTGGCTCCCACACCATTTTTTTCTTTAATTTATTGAATTATTAGCTAAATACATGTACAGTAAACTACACATGCCATGCACTGATATATAGCTCAATGACATCTATCAATCTATGCCAGATCTATCATCTATATCTAAAATTGTTTTATTAGTTAGTAAACTAGATTGAAATGACAATTACTGTATGTAAACGCTAATGCTAAAAACTCATTGCATATGGATTGCATACGGAAGTCATACAGCTGTCATACGGATGTTAGGTTCTAAAAATCGCATTGTACTCGCATGACACTCGTCCGACTTTTCAGGAACAACATCGGACTGATTTTATTCATGCTGATGAGTATGAGCCCTAACAAAGAGTGGAATACTCAAGTTTATTGTCATCACTACAATTTTTGGCTTTAAGTAGATTCAGATGTGAAAAAAATTTGTTTTTCGGAATTTTTCCTACCTGCACTGGAGTCTCCAGAGTGTAGATATGTTCTCCTCGGACATTGTAGAACTTTATTATGGCACTTTTAAGGGATGGACCATTGCCAAGATCAGGTAAAAGATTCTGTTTCTCCATACCTGCAACAGCTAGCAAATCTCCTTGTGTGCACCACTGAACCACTGCATCTGAAAATCAAACATATCAGCCTTGAAACAATTACAGCAAGAAACCATTGTACTTTCTTTTCAGACAATTGTTTATTGATGTGATGAAGAGATTTTTGTAAGAAATTCTGTGGCTATACAATCCATTTCAAGTCCTCTTTAGTGAGGGTATTCCTGTTATTTGTGTTGAGTAAAAAGCTGAAAAAAAATGGGAGTCTCTGATTTCTTGCCTAATACAAACTTGTACTGATTGAGCAGCCGAGCAGGATATCTGCAGAGTGAACAGAATAGAAATAGAGGATTATGCTACTAAGTGAGGCACAAGCTGCAATAAAAGCATCCTTATAGAATAAGGTATTCACAACAACAAACATTATGCAGCAAGTAAGCCTTAACCGAGCGACTTGGTAGGTTAATGACCAGGCGTAATTTTTTAAATCTGACCAGTGTCAATTTATGAGGTAATAACTCTGGAACTCTTCAACGGATCCCACTGATTCTGAGACTGATGTTGGTGACATATTGTATTTCATGATAGTGGTAAAATTCCTTAAATATAACTTGCTTTTATTTGTGGACAAAAACATAAATTTAGCAAAAATTTCACAATTTTATAACATTTCCCACATGTCTAGTTTACATCAGTACAATTTTTGAAACATTTTTTTGTTAGGAAGTTACAAGAGTTAAAAGTTGACCAGCAATTTTTTCCAATAAAGTGCTTAGGTGCTTTATCATAATGGTGAACCTACTGTAGATGCAATACATAGATGACAAAACAAAGTTGTATTGTTTTATGCTCACAATGAGTATGGCGGATAATAAACAGAGTATCTGTATTGATTGGCTATTGTTTCTTAATAGATGACAATAGATTTATAGATATTTATAGATACCATGTTGTCTTAATAGGTCCAAACATATCTGATGGCAATCATACCCAAACCAACTCTCAGGAGAGTACACCCCAAATTGTGTATTAGACCAAACAGTGTCTCAATGGCAAAAAAGATGCACCGTATTTAACATATGTTTAACTGGCAACACATTATCCCTTAATATACAGTTGTGTCACTCTCAGTGAGCATTACAGACAAGTTCAGCAGCACATGAAACCATATATTACAAATTGTATCACTTAGTTTAAAAAAGAATGTATACCATCTTGACGCGTTTCACCCCTCTTTTAAATGAATTCAGTTGTTCATCAGGGGATTCTGAGAGTGAGGAGCTCCAATCAGCACCCAATTACTCTGACCGCATAAGTCAATTTCTGCCAGTGTGTGGACCCTTACATTGTGATGACTCATTATATAAAGACATCGCTTAGTGAGACCAGAAGTAATGTGTTGGTCACATGCGTACTCTGGACTGCATGTACTAGTATGCTGGAACGCATATTGCTCTCCACCCAAGGACCAGAAGTGACTGCACATCTCCTTATACAAATGTTGCTTCATGAAACCGGATGTACTCCACCGGTCACATGACCACTCCGGACCGGATGTAGACATATGGTGGGACGCATATCGCTCTTCAACTGAAAACCGGAAGTGATGCATCCACCGCATCACTTCCGTTTTCTTTATTTAAATTGTAATTTTTATTAAAAAAAATTCAAATTTTACAGGAAAAGAAAAAATAATTAGGCATTTTAGATTTTTCCGTATCATTTATAGATTAACAACCAATGTTATACTATAGTAATAGTTAAACATTTTCAAGTAGCTAAAGAGTAAAATTTTACAAACACACAGACTCAGACAAAAGGAAAGGGGGGGAAATAATGTGGAATGTTACGACCTAGTTATATGCATCTCATAGAGGCCATATATTTAACATGGACCAAAAGGAATCCTAAGGAGACCAAACAAGGTTAAATCTCTCTTCAAAATATAGATCTAGTTGGGAAGGTGGAGAGGTTTGCTTCCAGTGGTAGGCAATCAAACATCGTGCTGCTGTTAACGTATGTAAAAGCAGTCTAATGGATCTCTTGGATATGGATTCAGGGATAATATTTAATTGAAAGGACTGAAGACTTAATGGGAGATCCACTCCAAAAACTTGTTTAATGAGGAGTTGGACTATAAACCAGAACAGTTTAATAAGTACCGTATATACTCATGTATAAGCTGACCCGTGTATAAGCTGACCCCCCTAATTTTGCCACAAAAAACTGGGAAAACTTATTGACTCGCGTATAAGCCTAGGGTGAAAAATGATTATGCCCCCATATGAAGCTCCACAGATTATGCCCCTATATGCATATAAGAGTGTCTAGTTAGGGAACCTGTGTCTGGAGCTTGTAGAATATTGTAAATACTAGATATTAAACCTCTTGTTGTTGAACTATTCTTGCACAGTCTCTCGAAGGAGGTAGGAATGGAAGTCTGTAGACCGTGGAATAATAATGAGGCAAAGTGCCCAAGTTTAATATATTGAAATAATATAAGAGAATGGAGGGAGAATTTTGTTTTCAGCTCATCATAGGAATGTATAATTCGCATTTTATAGTTAATTTCTGTATGGCAGTGAAGTTAAACAAGCCAGACTGAGTCAATACCCCTGTAAATGAGTGGGTTAAACTTTCAGGGAAATTCGGATGGAAAGGGAAGTAAGGGCAGAATTCATTGATGTCAGACTGAATTTTTTAAAGCAGACCCTCCATATCTTTCTGGTATGCATCATTGGACCCAATAGGTCTATTGACGGAGGATTGTAAGCCCCATTCCAGAACAGAGATTTGGGGTGAGCTGAGGCTAACCGTAATTTTTTAATCTCCATTCATTTTGTATATGCAGGTTTAGAAGACCACGATGGGATTGTGCGGTTATGCGATGCCCAATAATAATAATGTACAAGGTTAGGTGTCGCTAGACCTCCAACATTACCGACTTTGGAATTCTATGACGTCGTTCTGCCCATATGAAATTTAAAGTGACTGCTTGAAAAGCATGTAAATCTCTGAGCGGAACCGATATGGTTTCAAAAAGATATAACATTTTTATTGCTGAAATGCGTCCAAATAGTGAGAGAGGGAGTGATAGTCAATAAGGATCGCATTTTTGTATATAATGGAGGGAAATTGTTCTCGTATAAAGTAGAATACGAGGTTGTGAGATGAATTCCTACGTATTTGAGAGAGGTGGTGCGCCAGTGGTATTTAAATTTACTCTGGAGGTAATCTAAATGGGAGTCATTTATGTTAAGTGGAAGGGCTTCAGTTTTACTTGTATTTGTGGAGCAATAAAAGAAAAACGTAGCACTCACCAGCAAGATAAGATCCAATAGTCCTTTATTCACGTAAGTGCCATGGACAGCAAGTGGACAAGCAGGACATGTGAGACATGCGTGGGAGAGAGAGGACTATGGCCGTTTCAGGATTACTCGCTTCTACGTGTCCTGGTGCAGTAATCAACCTCAGGTCAACTCCTTTATAGGAATCAAGACCTTAACAAATTATAACAAGCTATGCAAACATACACCAACATTCAACATATAAAAACATATCACAATTACCGTATATACTCATGCATAAGCTGACCAGTGTATAAGCCGACCCCCCTAATTTTGCCACAAAAAACTGGGAAAACTTATTGACTCGCATATAAGCCTAGGGTGAAAAATGATTATGCCCCATATGATGCTCCACAGATTATGCCCCCATATGCTGCACAGATTATGCCCAATATGCTCCACAGATTATGCCCCCATATGCTGCACAGATTATGCCCAATATGCTCCACAGATTATGCCCCCATATGCTCCAGATTATGCCCCCCATATGCTCCAGATTATGCCCAATATGCTTGAGATTATGCCCCCATATATTCCACAGATTATGCCCCGTATGATCCACAGATTATGCCCCCATATGCTCCAGATTATGCCCCCATATGTTCCACAGCTTATGCCCCATATGCCCCAGATTATGCCCCCATATGTTCCACAGATTATGCCCCTATATGCTCCATATTATGCCCCCATATGTTCCACAGATTATGTCCCCATATGCTCCAGATTATGCCCCATATGTTCCACAGTTTATGCCCCCATATGCTCCATATTATGCCCTCATATGCTCCATATTATGCCCCCATATGTTCCACAGATTATGTCCCCATATGCTCCAGATTATGCCCCATGTTCCACATCTTATGCCCCCATATGCTCCAGATTATGCCCCCATATGTTCCACAGCTTATGCCCCATATGCTCAATATTATGCCCCAGATTATGCCCCCATATGCTCCAGATTATGCCCCCATATGTTCCACAGCTTATGCCCCCATATGCTCCATATTATGCCCCAGATTATGCCCCATATGTTCCACAGTTTATGCCCCATATTATGCCCCCATATGTTCCACAGCTTATGCCCCCATATGCTCCATATTATGCCCCCATATGCTCCAGATTATGCCCCCATATGTTCCACAGCTTATGCCCCCATATGCTCCAGATTATGCCCCCATATGCTCCAGATTATGCCCCCATATGCTCCAGATTATGCCCCCATATGTTCCACAGCTTATGCCCCCATATGCTGCACAATTATGCCCCATATGCTGCTGCTGCAAAAAAAAATGACATACTCACCTCTCGTCGCTGGGGGCCAGGTGCCGGTGTCCTGAGCAGGCGGTGACACCGGCGCGCTATTGGGGACAGGTGCCGGTGTCACCGCTCGCTCAAGACCCCAGCACCTGAGATATTTACCTGTCCTCTCTGCACCGCTGCACTGCGTCCTCGGCAGTGAATGATCAGGCAGGGGGCGGGGCGCGCACTAACGACGTCATCGCGCCCTCTGCCTGATCATTCACAGCCAGAGGAGTCAGACGAGGATGCAGCGGTGGAGAGAAGACAGGTAAATATCGCTATACTCATCCCTCCACCGGCGCGTCTCTGCAGCCTCTCCTCTTCTCCCGGCGCTCTCCGCAGCGCTTCCTTCCTACAGCGGTCACCTGGTACCGCTCATTAAAGTCATGAATATATGCATATTCATGACTTTAATGAGCGGTGCCAGGTGACCGCTGCAGGAAGGAGCCGGAGATCGTGGGAGAAGCAGGGGGGCTGCAGGGACCGCGCCGGCGGAGGGGTGAGTATGATCCGACACCCCGCTCCCCCTCCCCCGCCAACCCCCGTATATGACCCGCGTATAAGCCGAGAGGGGGACTTTCAGCCCTAAAAAATGGGCTAAAAATCTAGGCTTATACACGAGTATATACGGTACTACTATATGCAGAGTACAAAAATTATCAAAATTTATGGCTTCAAATAGCAATATATAAAAAGAGAGCTGATAGCACAATCATAGAAAAACAGAGAGATCAATTCTATCATTTAGCCCAAGCAGACCCTGCGCATTAGCCCTTAGGATCCAACGGGCTTTTTGTCTTAATAAAATTTTATCATAATTACCTCCTTGCGGTGGGTAATCAATTTTTTCAATGCTTGCAAAACTTAAAGTTTCAGGGTTAGCATTATGCTTTTCAATGATGTGTTTAATGAGGCGCAGTGATCCTTTACCTGTACTAATAGAGCGATAATGCTCACTAAACCGCACATTCAGTGGCCGAATAGTCTTTGCTATATAAAAATAATGACAAGGGCAAAATAAAATATAAACTACCCCTTTCGTTTGACAATATAATTCTGAACCATATGTTTAACAGAGCCAAAATATATGGGGTCAGATGTTGAATGCAGGTGACAGTATTTACAGTGTCTACATTTATAATTACCTTTAGGTAAGCTGGAACGCAACCAATTATTATCAGAAGGGAGCAAGCGATTATGCACCAATAAATCTATATTATGTGCCCTCTTATAAGCAAATTGTGGAGTTAGCATACCCATCTGTTGAAAAGCTTTATCTAAACTGATAAGATGCCAATTCTTCCTTATCGCCGCATGAATAAATTTATCTATAGGGCTATGTTTAAAACAAAAGGAGAATTTCTGCGGTTTTTCACCTTGCGATACATCATCACATTTTTTCATTTTTTTATTATTATACAACAGGTCAACCTTCAGGATATCTCCTTCCTCCTGGAGGTCCCAGGCAGGAGATATTAATGACGCATTTCCCATCATGATTTTAGCTTTCTATAGATAGGAGACATGATATATCTAATTTTATTAATCTGGCTGATATTAATTCGAGGCTGATGTGCAGACTGCACAGTGATGCTAAGGGTATGTGCACACGTTGCGGATTCTGTTGCAGTTCTGCAGCAGATTTTGCCTTGCAGATCTGCAGCAGAACTGCAAGTGATGTACAGTGCCATTCTAGTCAATGGAAATCAAAAAATGCAGTGCACATGCTGCAGATTTTTCTGCGCAGATTTGGTGCGGATTTAAAACTGCAGCATGTCACTTCTTTTGTGCAGAACTGCAGCGGTTTTACACCTGCTCCATTATAGGAATCTGCAGGTCTCAAAAGGCAGGGGAAATCTGCACAAAAACTGCAGTAAATCTGCAGATAAAAAGGACAAAAAAAGGATAAAAACTGCGCGGATTTTGACCTGCAGTTTCTGCCAAGAGATGCAGATTCTGTGCAGAAAATTCTGCAGACCAATCTACAACGTGTGCACATAGCCTTAAGCTCACCACTTCGTAACAAAAATATGTCTCCCATAACTATAGGACCTACACCTGTCTCACGTTACCAGTGCTCTGTAAACACTCACTACGTGTGACAGCGGCTATGTAAGCTGTCTTCCTGGGGGATACAAACACATTCCCATCATCCTGACATGCTCTGGATAACACTTTCCCATCACCCTGACACGCTGTGGGTATCACTTTCCCATCACCCTGACAGGCTGGGTATAACACTTTACCGCCATTCTAACAGGCTGTGGGTAACACTTTTCCTTGTGGCTGGCAGGCTGTGGGTAACACTTTTCCATAACCCTGACAGGCTATGGATACCACTTCCCACCACCCTGACAGGCTGGGAATAACGCTTTCCTGTCATCCTGACAAGCTAGGGTTATCACTTTCCCATCATCCTGACCGGCTAGGGATAACACACTCCCATCATCCTGACAAGCTAGGGATAACACTCTCCCATAACCCTGACAGGCTGTGTGTATCACTTTTCCGCTATACTGCCAGGCTGTGGTAACACTTTCCCACTATCCTGATCCTGACAGGAGTTGCATAACACTTTCCCCTCCTCCCATAATACCTCAGGATCAGTGATAATCAGGGTGCAGCTACCACCGGCCCTCTCATAGTCCTTTGTGACACTGGCGAGCTGCACGTGACCACCTTCCTCATGTTTCTCATACATGTCCCCATCGCCCTTAGCAATGATTCTCACTACTTTGAAGGGGATTCCAAGCAACATCACCCTGCAGCGTGACATGGCAGAGTTCTCCTGTACAATGAAACACATCATCCTCATGCACAACATTGATATCCACATTAGCAACATTTGGATTACATGAAGTAGCATATCTGGGAAGTTTGCAAGGACTGTTTTGAGCGGCCAACCATCCCAGAACAGTCCCCAATAAAATATTTGTGGGGGGGTTGTCGGACACCCCTACTTTCCTCAACCCCCACCCAGCACCCTAGTCTAGGAAAGGCCATCGGTAAAGTTCAGTGAACACACTGGGACAGGTCACTGGGGCCGTATGTGAGGGGAGATACAGTGGGTAAGGAAAGTATTCCGGCCCCTTTAAATTTTTCACTCTTTGTTTCATTGCAGCCTCATGAGACCCTCGCAGCCTCCTAATGGCCAGCATCTGAGACCCACGCAGCCTCCCCATTGCCAGATTTTGAGGCCTATGAAGCCTCCCAATGGCCATCATTTGAGGGCCACACAGCCTCCTCATGGCCATCATCTGAGGCAATGAAACAAAGAGTGAAAAATTTAAAGGGGTCTGAATACTTTCCATACCCACTGTATTCTGCATTTCAGAAACGCATATGACAAATGACAGATTACATCTAACGAAGAGGGTATGGGTGAGGGAAGAATATCACTCAATCTATTTATCGCATGCCAGAAGTGTAAGGGTCCTAATACATAAGAATAATTCATTTATACAGTAAGTGTCACGCCTGGTGAGGGAGAAGTAAGGTGCACAACAACGGGGAGAGAGAGGGGGAAGACCAAACACTAGGTAAGGGGGAGTGGAGACCCTAGGCAGATCTAACAACAGCCTGTCTGTGGTAAACCTCCCTATATAGGTTCTGCACCTGTTGCCAAGCAGGAACCTTAGTTTCTGCTTGACCCTAGCGATAGGTTCTGGAATAGGGAGGGGACAGGTTGAGCGCTAGACAGCCCCCACTACAACTAAAGACAGAGAGGGTAGACAAACGAGGGGATACACTTAGCTTGAGAAGACCACCAAGATATGACGCCAGCAATCTTCAAGAGGCTCCAAGAAGACACTAACCGACTGCTAGTACTTCCACCAAGGCAGAGGGAAATTGAGCTAACACCCGCACTCTGCGGCAGAAACTGAATGTATTTAAACCTTCAGCAAAGGTATGTTAATTAGCAACAGAAGGTGGAGGTAACTGCTGGGTCCCAGAGGGAGAAGGATATCACTCCATAACAGAGATGCAAAAATCAAACAGGTGCTTGTAAAGGATGACTGTCTGTCACACCTGTGACAATAAGGCTGGCAACAAAAATAGATGCAAATCGCAGATATACATGTATTGCTGGCGAAGTTTATAACACAAAAATAATTATACAAAAAAAAAAAAAAAAAAAAAACCCTGTTTGGGAGAGAAGAATAGACAAATCGCGGCGCCCTAAGTGCGTAAAAACAATATTATAGTCTTTAGAGTGTGCACAATTTTATGCACTCACCTGATAGAAGACTAATATGGCTTTAGATTGTGTATCCTCAAAAATCCTTCTGGGATACTTTTCAATAGACAGGGCTTGCAGCTTGCCTCAGGTGGATCCAAGTGAAAGAGCCAGATTCAGGCTCACACAGGATGAGTAAATCAAGAAAGGCACATCCAGCCCATGAATGGCAGCGCTTCCCAGGACTCACATCCAAAGATAATATTTCATATTTTTTTATTTAATAAGTTAAAATGGAGGAGATACAACGCGTTTCGGATACAGTATATATCCTTCATCAGGTATCATAAAAACACAGTACAAATCCTAATAATATAAAATTCAGTAACACTTATATATAGTGGCAAACCTTTTATCCCAGTCTCAGACACTTGATTTAGGGAGTGGACCAAGTTCAGGAGCACACCCACCAACTTTGACAGCATAGATGCAAGAAGAAAAAAAAAAAAAAAAGCTTTCAAACTCTCTCTATGATATCATTCAATCCATTTGGATATAATGTTCCCAGACGATATATCCAAAAAGTTTCTTTCCGGTTTAAAAGAGCATTCCTATTTGCAACACCAGAGGGTATCTGTTCCACTGGAGTTACTTTTATGTTGAAAATTTTGTTATGTTTAATTAGCAGATGCCTTGAGAGACTATGTTTTAAAAACCCATTTTTTGCTCTATTTCTGTGACCATTAATGCGGGACCGCAGTGTCTGCACAGTGCGTCCCACATATTGCAAACCGCAACTGCATGTGATGACATATACAACATAATCACTGCTACAGCTGAGTCTTTGTGAAATATCAAAGACCTCACCAGTATTGTTACATTTGATAGTTTTAGCCCCGTGATCTAGGATCCCACAGGTACAACATTTTTTGGAGGTGCATTTGAAAACTCCGGTTCCTTGAAAAACACCACTTGAAATTTGATCCGTACCTTTTTTATTGTTTTTTCCTTTTGAATCCAACTGTTTTTTTAATTTACTGGGGGCCACCAAGTTTTTCAAAGTTTTCCCCCTTCTATATGTAATCCCTGGTTTATCAGGGAGATGTTTTCCCAAAACAGGGTCACGCTTCAAGATATACCAATATTTTGAAAGCACAGTTCTTATGACTTTATTTCCCCTATTGAATGTTGTCACAAAATTCAATTTCCAGCGATCATCACTTTTTTCTTTACCAATAGTCAAATTATCCCCCTTCCAATTTTTTCCTTTTAAACATTCCTCCTGTGTTTTTATTTTGTTAGCCCTATATGCACCATTTATCAAATTTCTTGGGTAACTTTTTTCCTTGAATTTTCTTTTTAGAATTTTAGACTGAGCTACATAATCAGATTCTCTCGTACAATTCTTTCGTATACGAAAAAATTGGCTGTGGGGTATATTTACCTTCCACTTTTTGTAATGTGCACTGTTGAAATCTAAAAAGCCATTTGAATCCACCTTTTTGAAGTGGGTTTTTGTAATAATTTTTTTCCCACTATGGCGTATCTCTAGATCAAGAAACACCATTTTTTCTTTATTAAATTGAGATGTAAAGGTGATCCCCTAGGTGTTATTATTGAGCTCCTTTATAAAATGTGCCGCTTCCTCCTCTGTCCCCTTCCATATGATGATCAGATCATCAATGAAGCGCTTATAAAGCCTTATTTTATCATTAAAAACAGGCTTAGAGAGTGACGATGAGGACTCGAATCGCCCCATGAATAAGTTTGCGAAACTTGGCGCGACCCGAGTCCCCATCGCGGTGCCGAGCAACTGTAAGTACAGTACGCCTTCAAAAATGAACACATTGTGTTCAAGAATGAATTTGAGACCCTTTAACAGAAAGTCTCTTTGTTCAGGGAGAATCTCTGTCTTTGCTAAATAAAAACCCACCGCATTTACCCCCATTTCATGATCTATGTTGGAATATAATGAATTTACATCCAATGAGATAAAGGAATAGTTGTCTTCCCATTCAATATCCCTCAATTCCTCGATTAATTGTGTGGAGTCTCTCAAATATGAAGGAAGAGACTTTACTAAATCTTGTAAAAACAAGTCAATATAATGAGAAAGATGACAAGTCAAAGACCCTATTCCTGATATTATCGGTCTGCCAGGTGGTTTTTCAGGGTTCTTATGCAATTTTGGTAAATGATAAAATAATTCCATGGTTGGCGCTGTATTTGTTAAAAACCTTTTTTCTGTTTTATTAAGAATATTCCTCTCATAGGCTTCCTTGATCATATGGTGATAGTCCCGGACAAAGGATTGTGTAGGATCTTCTTTTAGAATTTTGTAATATCTCATATCAGACAATATGTTCAAAGCTTCCTCAATATAGTCAGATCTGTTTTGCACAACCACTCCTCCCCCTTTATCAGCTTGCCTTATTACTATATCTGTATTTTGTCTTAAATCCTCCAATGCCACTTTTTCTCTTTTAGAGATGTTATTCTCCTTTTTTATCTTATTTTTCCCAATTCCATGCTTTTCGATTTTATTTTTATTACCATTATTTTCCCATTTCCTAAATTCTTCAGATACTAATGAAAAAAAAGTGTCTATATTTGGTCCTCTGTGTTGATGAGGATTAAATAGAGATTTTGGGTGTACCTCCTTGTGGATAAATTCACTTTCTTTATTTGTCTCTAATGGGATCAGTATTTTTTTGAGATCCCCAATGTCCTCATTTTTTTCAGTCAACAAGAAATGTCTTTTAAGAGTAAGTTTGCGAGTATATGCATTTAAATCAAAGAAAAATATCAAATGCATTCATGTCTTGAGCAGGGCAGAAATTTAGTCCCTTACTTAAAATTTCCATTTCTGGAGGGGATAAAATGTGGGATGATAAATTAAATATTTTAACCAGAGGCAGATTTGGTTGTTTATTGGTTTCTGGGTTCCTTGTTTTTTTATCTATTCTCAGATATCTATTAGATCCTTTACCTCTTTTTCCTCTTGATCTACTTTTCTTTTTTTGGACCTTGATGTTACAGCTGGTGCGAAGTAATTTGTGATATGATTCTTTTGTATTGGGCTTAAAATTTTGGCTGTTTGTGAGGAGCTGATTAGTGGTGGTAAAATTATTTCTGAAGCACTTGGACGTGTGGGACCTATCTCTAAAAAAGAGATGTTGGATATTACTGAGGATGGGGATGGTGTAGGCGCTTGTATTACTGTGGTGAATATAGATGAGGATTCTGTAGTATCATGGATGGTTAATTCATTTAGATCAAATTCAACATTGGAAATTTCCAAGCTATGGGGAATAGTTGGAATTTCCAGTGGGGGAAGTCCTGGATTGGGGAGAGGTAATGGAGCATTTTTTATTACAATGATCCTGGGCTCTAATGGAATGGTTTTTTCTATGAGTGGAGTTTTTTTCTTTTGTACATTTCTATTGAGTATAGTGTGAATATTCTCGGGGGTGGACGTATTTAGAGGTAATTTAATTTGAGAGATAGTTCTTTCAACATCATGTATATTTTTTATATTTGAATTGGTTATGATCCTTGTTTGTTTCACACCTAATTCCTGTGGGACCAGGACTTCTGTCCTTAAATTACCAGGGTTTTTCTTTATAGGTGCATTGATACCTGTCAGGTTTTTGTTCCTGATCGGTTCCTTTGACATTGGTTTAGTTTTAATGGTATCCCTGCGAAATTTCTTTATTTTTACATCTACTAGATCATTTTCAAATACTTTGAGTTTCCTAGTAATGTCATCATTCACCAGATTGAAAAAATGTAAACTTTTAAACCTTTCAAGTTCAAATAATTTTTTTTCACATATCATTGCGGCTTTACTGGCTAGCTCAGAGCGCTTTTCCACTAACAAACTCATGAGACTATAAGAACAATCATTTAAAATATTATTCCACTTGTTGGTAAAATTACTGTCATCTAAAAAAGTACTATTAAAATGAATCTTCAGACCATTTGGAACTATTTTTTGATCAATACAAATACCTAGAAATTCTGCATCAATCTGATGTCTTATTTCCATCTTCATATGTTTTTCAAAGTCCAAAAAAAGACCAGTGATGGTCTTTTTTGTCTCAATATCAATCACAGGTTCAGTACAGGAATTGTGGCAAACCTTATATATGTGTTACTGAATTTTATATTATTAGGATTTGTACTGTGTTTTTATGATACCTGATGAAGGATATATACTGTATCCGAAACGCGTTGTATCTCCTCCATTTTAACTTATTAAATAAAAAAATATGAAATATTATCTTTGGATGTGAGTCCTGGGAAGCGCTGCCATTCATGGGCTGGATGTGCCTTTCTTGATTTACTCATCCTGTGTGAGCCTGAATCTGGCTCTTTCACTTGGATCCACCTGAGGCAAGCTGCAAGCCCTGTCTATTGAAAAGTATCCCAGAAGGATTTTTGAGGATACACAATCTAAAGCCATATTAGTCTTCTATCAGGTGAGTGCATAAAATTGTGCACACTCTAAAGACTATAATATTGTTTTTACGCACTTAGGGCGCCGCGATTTGTCTATTCTTCTCTCCCAAACAGGGTTTTTTTTTTTTTTTTGTATATTGTCACCGAAAGGAGCTTTTCCTAATCGGTTGAAGACAGACACCCCAGACAGCTAAGGGGAGCGAGCAGCCTGCAGTGAGAATGGAGTATTATAACAACAGAACTGAGAGGAGAAAGGAGCTGTTATCATCCATTAAGAACATGACCAATATAAGGTTGGACAATTCCTGTACTGAACCTGTGATTGATATTGAGACAAAAAAGACCATCACTGGTCTTTTTTTGGACTTTGAAAAACATATGAAGATGGAAATAAGACATCAGATTGATGCAGAATTTCTAGGTATTTGTATTGATCAAAAAATAGTTCCAAATGGTCTGAAGATTCATTTTAATAGTACTTTTTTAGATGACAGTAATTTTACCAACAAGTGGAATAATATTTTAAATGATTGTTCTTATAGTCTCATGAGTTTGTTAGTGGAAAAGCGCTCTGAGCTAGCCAGTAAAGCCGCAATGATATGTGAAAAAAAATTATTTGAACTTGAAAGGTTTAAAAGTTTACATTTTTTCAATCTGGTGAATGATGACATTACTAGGAAACTCAAAGTATTTGAAAATGATCTAGTAGATGTAAAAATAAAGAAATTTCGCAGGGATACCATTAAAACTAAACCAATGTCAAAGGAACCGATCAGGAACAAAAACCTGACAGGTATCAATGAACCTATAAAGAAAAACCCTGGTAATTTAAGGACAGAAGTCCTGGTCCCACAGGAATTAGGTGTGAAACAAACAAGGATCATAACCAATTCAAATATAAAAAATATACATGATGTTGAAAGAACTATCTCTCAAATTAAATTACCTCTAAATACGTCCACCCCCGAGAATATTCACACTATACTCAATAGAAATGTACAAAAGAAAAAAACTCCACTCATAGAAAAAAACATTCCATTAGAGCCCAGGATCATTGTAATAAAAAATGCTCCATTACCTCTCCCAATCCAGGACTTCCCCACTGGAAATTCCAACTATTCCCCATAGCTTGGAAATTTCCAATGTTGAATTTGATCTAAATGAATTAACCATCCATGATACTACAGAATCCTCATCTATATTCACCACAGTAATACAAGCGCCTACACCATCCCCATCCTCAGTAATATCCAACATCTCTTTTTTAGAGATAGGTCCCACACGTCCAAGTGCTTCAGAAATAATTTTACCACCACTAATCAGCTCCTCACAAACAGCCAAAATTTTAAGCCCAATACAAAAGAATCATATCACAAATTACTTCGCACCAGCTGTAACATCAAGGTCCAAAAAAGAAAAGTAGATCAAGAGGAAAAAGAGGTAAAGGATCTAATAGATATCTGAGAATAGATAAAAAAACAAGGAACCCAGAAACCAATAAACAACCAAATCTGCCTCTGGTTAAAATATTTAATTTATCATCCCACATTTTATCCCCTCCAGAAATGGAAATTTTAAGTAAGGGACTAAATTTCTGCCCTGCTCAAGACATGAATGCATTTGATATTTTTCTTTGATTTAAATGCATATACTCGCAAACTTACTCTTAAAAGACATTTCTTGTTGACTGAAAAAAATGAGGACATTGGGGATCTCAAAAAAATACTGATCCCATTAGAGACAAATAAAGAAAGTGAATTTATCCACAAGGAGGTACACCCAAAATCTCTATTTAATCCTCATCAACACAGAGGACCAAATATAGACACTTTTTTTTCATTAGTATCTGAAGAATTTAGGAAATGGGAAAATAATGGTAATAAAAATAAAATCGAAAAGCATGGAATTGGGAAAAATAAGATAAAAAAGGAGAATAACATCTCTAAAAGAGAAAAAGTGGCATTGGAGGATTTAAGACAAAATACAGATATAGTAATAAGGCAAGCTGATAAAGGGGGAGGAGTGGTTGTGCAAAACAGATCTGACTATATTGAGGAAGCTTTGAACATATTGTCTGATATGAGATATTACAAAATTCTAAAAGAAGATCCTACACAATCCTTTGTCCGGGACTATCACCATATGATCAAGGAAGCCTATGAGAGGAATATTCTTAATAAACAGAAAAAAGGTTTTTAACAAATACAGCGCCAACCATGGCATTATTTTATCATTTACCAAAATTGCATAAGAACCCTGAAAAACCACCTGGCAGACCGATAATATCAGGAATAGGGTCTTTGACTTGTCATCTTTCTCATTATATTGACTTGTTTTTACAAGATTTAGTAAAGTCTCTTCCTTCATATTTGAGAGACTCCACACAATTAATCGAGGAATTGAGGGATATTGAATGGGAAGACAACTATTCCTTTATCTCATTGGATGTAAATTCATTATATTCCAACATAGATCATGAAATGGGGGTAAATGCGGTGGGTTTTTATTTAGCAAAGACAGAGATTCTCCCTGAACAAAGAGACTTTCTGTTAAAGGGTCTCAAATTCATTCTTGAACACAATGTGTTCATTTTTGAAGGCGTACTGTACTTACAGTTGCTCGGCACCGCGATGGGGACTCGGGTCGCGCCAAGTTTCGCAAACTTATTCATGGGGCGATTCGAGTCCTCATCGTCACTCTCTAAGCCTGTTTTTAATGATAAAATAAGGCTTTATAAGCGCTTCATTGATGATCTGATCATCATATGGAAGGGGACAGAGGAGGAAGCGGCACATTTTATAAAGGAGCTCAATAATAACACCTAGGGGATCACCTTTACATCACAATTTAATAAAGAAAAAATGGTGTTTCTTGATCTAGAGATACGCCATAGTGGGAAAAAAATTATTACAAAAACCCACTTCAAAAAGGTGGATTCAAATGGCTTTTTAGATTTCAACAGTGCACATTACAAAAGTGGAAGGTAATATACCCCACAGCCAATTTTTTCGTATAAGAAAGAATTGTACGAGAGAATCTGATTATGTAGCTCAGTCTAAAATTCTAAAAAGAAAATTCAAGGAAAAAAGTTACCCAAGAAATTTGATAAATGGTGCATATAGGGCTAACAAAATAAAAACACAGGAGGAATGTTTAAAAGGAAAAAATTGGAAGGGGGATAATTTGACTATTGGTAAAGAAAAAAGTGATGATCGCTGGAAATTGAATTTTGTGACAACATTCAATAGGGGAAATAAAGTCATAAGAACTGTGCTTTCAAAATATTGGTATATCTTGAAGCGTGACCCTGTTTTGGGAAAACATCTCCCTGATAAACCAGGGATTACATATAGAAGGGGAAAACTTTGAAAAACTTGGTGGCCCCCAGTAAATTAAAAAAAACAGTTGGATTCAAAAGGAAAAAACAATAAAAAAGGTACGGATCAAATTTCAAGTGGTGTTTTTCAAGGAACCGGAGTTTTCAAATGCACCTCCAAAAAATGTTGTACCTGTGGGATCCTAGATCACGGGGCTAAAACTATCAAATGTAACAATACTGGTGAGGTCTTTGATATTTCACAAAGACTCAGCTGTAGCAGTGATTATGTTGTATATGTCATCACATGCAGTTGCGGTTTGCAATATGTGGGACGCACTGTGCAGACACTGCGGTCCCGCATTAATGGTCACAGAAATAGAGCAAAAAATGGGTTTTTAAAACATAGTCTCTCAAGGCATCTGCTAATTAAACATAACAAAATTTTCAACATAAAAGTAACTCCAGTGGAACAGATACCCTCTGGTGTTGCAAATAGGAATGCTCTTTTAAACCGGAAAGAAACTTTTTGGATATATCGTCTGGGAACATTATATCCAAATGGATTGAGTGATATCATAGAGAGAGTTTGAAAGCTTTTTTTTTTTTTTTTCTTCTTGCATCTATGCTGTCAAAGTTGGTGGGTGTGCTCCTGAACTTGGTCCACTCCCTAAATCAAGTGTCTGAGACTGGGATAAAAGGTTTGCCACTATATATAAGTGTTACTGAATTTTATATTATTAGGATTTGTACTGTGTTTTTATGATACCTGATGAAGGATATATACTGTATCCGAAACGCGTTGTATCTCCTCCATTTTAACTTATTAAATAAAAAAATATGAAATATTATCTTTGGATGTGAGTCCTGGGAAGCGCTGCCATTCATGGGCTGGATGTGCCTTTCTTGATTTACAAAAATAATTATAGTAGCAATTTATATCCTCCCTCCAAACTCCTCAGAGATTCTGAAATTGATATTTTCTTTTGCAAAAGATTTCCTAGGTTTTCCTATAATGGTGGTGGAGACTTTAATGCCTATCCACATCCGTTTTTTTTTAAACATAATTTTTATTAGAAATTTCAGAAAACAGGTTAACAAACCAGACTGTTTAAGATAATCAATTGTCCGTACGCAGACAGGACAAATAGTAACGTCTTTTAAGGATTTATCTGGTGTAGACTGTTCAGGGGGTATATAGCTCTGGGATCGCCGTCTCGGGTAGACGGAGTGGCATAAAGAGTCCAGACAGCAGTACTGGTGCAAACTGGCCACAACTAGTTTTATTAAAGTCCACAGCAACAAAACATAAACCAAATCATAAACAAAAGTCCTAAGCCTGGCAGGCTGCTAACTAAACACAGTTCCCTCACTACTGTGAACTAGGCTCTAGCAGCCTGGCCACAACAACACATATATTGTAATTACCAGAGATGGGCTTGCAGGAGACTCCAACAGCATCTGAAGCCAGATTCAGACTGAGAGCTCTGTCTGTGTAACTCTACCACCTATTTCTGGCTGCTTAATTAGGCAGCTGTGTGTACTCAGGGTTGAGCTGCAAGCCTGTACTGGATGGGGAGTGGAGTGAACGTCGTACTGCCATCCTACCTTCACTCCTATAATCCTTATGCGACCCAGCTAAGAAACCTGGGCGAGATATACACCCCGTCCAGTACGCACCCCTTCCCTGTCTCACACTGGTAATACATAAAGTACAAAAATTAACATTTAAACCTTTAAGCCATCGACATCCATTTATCAAGTGATTTAGTTGACAGTGTATGTTATTTAAGCCATCATGAAAAGACTTTTATTCAAAAGCAAAATAGAAACCCTGACCAGTTATCTCCCTCCATTTCTGTCTCCGCCTGCCCGCTCGCGCTTTCTCCGCAGAGACTCTCCATCCAAGCTGACTGCATTAATGGAGGAGGGGCCTCCGGATCCTTCCTCCACCAATCAGCGTGTGAAACAGCTGACGCGATGACGTCATGTCATTGCGTCAGCTGTGTACTGCGGAGAGTCAGCGCATCGGAGACAGGAGCAGCGCAGAGCACCGTGGAAACGGGAGAAAGGTGAGTACTTGTTTTTTTGTTTTTTTTTTTAACTCCTTACTGCCAGCTGACGGAATAGTACATCAGCTGGCAGTATCCCCCGCTTTGAGGTGGGCTCCGGCGGTGAGCCCACCTCAAAGAGCGACATGTCAGCTGTTATAAACAGCAGACATGTGCCCGCAATAGGCGAGAGGTGGTCAGCGCTCATAGCAATGCTGTAATTCTACTACATAGAGGTGATCTATGCATCACCTCTATGTAGCAGAGGCGATCGTGCTATGGCAGCCTCTAGCCTCCTATGGAGGCAATTGAAGCATGCCAAAAATTAAAAAAAAAGTGTTTAAAAATTTAAAAAAATAAAAAAAACATAAAAGTTCAAATCACCCCCCTTTCGCCCCAATCAGATTAAAACAAAAAAAAATTAAACCTACACATATTTGGTATCGCTGCGTTCAGAACTGCCCGATCTATCAATAAAAAAAAGGATTAACCTGATCGCTAAACGGCGTAGCGAAAAAAAAATCAAAGCGCCAGAATTACGTTGTTTTGGTCGCCGCAACATTGCATTAAAATGCAATAACGGGCAATCAAAAGAACATATCTGCACAAAAGTGGTATCATTAAAAACATCAGCTCGACATGCAAAAAATAAGCCCTACCCGACCCGCGATCACAAAAAATGGAGACGCAATGGGTCTCGGAAAATGGAGCAATTTTTTTTTTTTAAAACTTTGGATTTTTTTTCACCACTTAATTAAAAGAGAACCTAGACATGTTTGGGGTCTATTATCTGGATAATCATAATGGCAGGTCAGTTTTAGCATTTAATGAACCTAGCAAAAAAGCCAAACAAAAAACAAGTGTGGGATTGCATTTTTTTTGCAATTTCACCGCACTTGGAATTTTTTTCCCATTTTCGAGTACACTACATGGTAAAACCATTGGTGTCATTAAAAATTACAACTCGTCCCGCAAAAAATAAGCCCTCACATGGCCATATTGACAGAAAAATAAAAAAGTTATGGCTCTGGAAAGAAGGGGAGCGAAAAATGAAAACGCAAAACCGAAAAAAGCTCCAGGGATAAGGGGTTAATTATGTATATGTGATGTTTGGCTGCACATGGGGAGGCTATATGAGACTTCTCATGGACATGGGGAGGCTGTTTGGGCTGGCTTATATGGTGGCCATGGAGAGGCTGCGTGGGTCTCATATGGTTTGCCATGGGGAGGCTGCGTGGGTCTCATATGGTTGCCATGGGGAGGCTGCGTGGGTCTCATATGGCGGCCATGGGGAGGTTGCTTGGGCCTCAGATAATGGCCATGGGGAGGCTGCGTGGGTCTCATGGTGGCCATGGGAAGACTGCGTGAACCTCAAATCCTGGCCATGGGAAGGCTGCGTGGGCCTCAGATGCTGGCCATTCGGAGGCTGTGTGGGCCTCGGATGCTGGCCATTCGGAGGCTGTGTGGGCCTCGGATGATGGCCATTCGGAGGCTGCGCGGGCCTTGGATGCTGGCCATTTGGAGGCTGTGTGGGCCTAGGATGCTGGACATTGGGAGTCTATGTGGGCCTCAGATGCTGGCCATTCGGAGGCTGTGTGGGCCTCGGATGCTGGCCATTCGGAGGCTGTGTGGGCCTCGGATGCTGGCCATTCGGAGGCTGTGTGGGCTAAAGATGCTGACCATACAGAGGCTGTGTGGGCCTCATACAATATAATAAAGGAGCTGTATTCGGGTTCAAATGGTATATAGCGGGATGTCAACATACTAAATTCTGCGCAATATTAAGTGATAATATTAATATATTTATTAATATAATTATAATTAATATTTTGATATTATTATTGAGCCTAATTAAATTTCAGCCAATTGGTTCGGCTCTCTGACAGCAATCACAGTCTCTCATGTGGCTCCTTGGGAAAATGAATTACCCACGCCTGCTCTAATATATACCAGCTGTAGAGACAAAAAGATTAACCATATTCTCTTTTTACCTGAAGAGCAACAATTCACAATAAATTGCTTCCACTTGAAAGAAACTTGCCTGCTTGTGTTTCTTTATTACATAGGGCATTCCGATGTTCTACCTCCATGAAATGTTTCATTTGTGCTATCAATTCTTCGACCAGGGGTAAGTGTGAATCTAGCCAATATTTAAGAAGCATATTTTTGCTAATATAAGCAAGGTATGCAGCAATCTGGGAGGACCACCTGTCTTCTTGTTAGAAGCATCTGTGTTATTCCAGAAGTGAAACAAGGCTAAGTAAGGAGACAGGGAGTAACCTGAACCCTAAATGGTATTAATCAAATTTAAACCAGTCCCCCAAAAGAGACTGGCGCAGGACAAGACCAAAGGCTGTGTATGAGTTCAGAGTTAAAGAGATGGCATTTAGGACATGCAGTTAGTCTATTTGATAGAGGATCTTTTTTGGGTATATTGAAAGCATAGATGGCCATATGCATGATATGGGTTTCTCTCCATGTTCCGTTTATAATGTGTTTCCTAAACAAGCTCCACCCTGCTCTAATCTTGTAGGGAATCTATACATCGTCTAATTGCTGCTTCCAATATTTAAATAAGATGTCTGGGTGCACCCCCAACAAATTAGATTTCATTGCAGAATAAAGAACCGATATTGAAGGGGTACCCATGGGAGATAACAATATGACATCCAACTCGGTTTAGGAAATCTCAAATGTAAGGTCTTTTAAGTTGGCCGTAATGGAAAGTTTGATTTGTTCATATTGAAAATAGTGCTGGATAGGTGGGTTATATCTCTCTAGACATTCTGTACATGTTAGCCATCTCAATTCAGTTGGGTGGAGAAGATGAGACGTTTTTTATTCCCGCCTGTTGCCATTTTAAAAAAAGTTTGTTTTCCCCACCCTGTGGGAATTTGTGGTTTTGCCATAATGGAAGGTGCTTTGAAACTCTAAATGAAAGGCCAAACTTTTTCCTTATTGCCTTCCAAGTGGAGATAGTATCCCTAATAATTACTAATCTCTTTACCTCTGAAGGTAATGAGGCAATATGGAAATGGAGGAGAGCTGTGAAGTTAAAGGGGTATACATAATCAGATTCCAGCGTGTGATCAGAATACGTATGTCTTTTGTGGAGCCAGTCTATTATGTAGCTGGAGAGGCAGGCAAGATTGTAGTTTCTAAAGCTTGGAAAATTAATACCTCGGTCGTCTTTAGACACCATGAGTTTGTTCAGACTAATCTAGGATGTTTACCTCTCCAGATAAAATGACTGAAGGGCATATTGAGTATAGTGACATCAGAGTGTTTCAGAAGTAATGGTAAGTTTTGAAGTTGGTACATGAGCCTGGCTGTACTGATCATTTTAACCAAGGATGCTCTCCCCATGAACAATAAGGGTAAATCCTGTCATGCCTTTAGCTGACTAGTAATTTTCTTTATAAGAGAGGGATAATTTAGGGTGTAAGAGATGTTGGCAATCGGCCTATTTTAATTCCCAGATAAGTAATATACGAATGTTCTAAAGACAAGCCGCCTAATGACATATTTGAGTAAAGTTTTATTCCTTTTTCAGTTAATGGAAGTATTTTGCATTTTTTACCATTGATTTTACAACTAGAGTAAGAATTAAAGTCCATAAGCAAGTCGAACACTATAGGCAGGTTTTGAGAGGGATCAGACATAAATAGAATGACATTATCTGCAAAAAAGGCCACATGAATCGATTTCTTGGTCATTCGGATCCCATAAAAAGTATTTGGATCCGATAAAATGCGGACTAAGGGTTCCAGAGCCATTTTGAATAGGAGGGGGGACAACGGACAGCCCTGTCTCGTTCCCTTTTCGATAGGAAAGGAAGTAGACAAAAAACCCGGAGTGTATAACTGAGCTCTCGGAGAAGCGTAAAAATTGCAAACGTAATTAAAGAAGGGGCCTGTTACATTTTTGGAAAAGACTTTGTATAACCTCTCCCAGTTAATGTTATTAAAGGCCTTTTCAGCATCTAATGAAATTATCGCAGGGGAATCTTTTAAGTTAGATGAGGAATGGATTTTATGCAGCACCAAAAGTACTTTTCTGATATTCAAAGTGACCGAGCGACCTCTTATAAACCCCGCCTGGCATAGTAAAGGGACATTCTCTCCTCCTTTGGAGATTACTATAAAGGGTTATATAATATAGATGGCCATCACAAAGATATGCCTATCCAACAGCTATGTGATAAAATAAAAACGTACTTACAGCAGACCAAAATACCCACAATATCAGAGACTGAGTTGTTAGAGTTGGAAAGAGACTTTCCGTTAGAGGAAGTCTCTGAGACTATTAATGAATTGAAGAAGGGGAAAAGCCCCTTCTCAGTCATTGATCGCCCACATTGCAGTGTTCCCCAAACCGGGTAAGGATCCCTCTGCGTGCGGTAGTTATCGCCCAATTTCGCTGATAAACCTAGATATCAAAATCTATGCAAAAATGATACCAAAAAGATTATGCCCCCTATTGCCAGAGCTGATAAATCAAGACCAGGTGGGATTTGTGCCAAGACGGGAGGCAAGGGACAACACCATCCGAACTATCTCTTTGATTGATAGGGCGGTCAAGAGAGAGGAACCCATGTGCATTCTGTCGATTGATGCAGAAAAGGCTTTTGACAGGGTGCACTGGGATTTTATATTTCAAACGTTAGAAGGAATTGGCTTAAAAGAAACTATGCTCCGTAGGATTTCTGCCCTTACTCATCTCCTAGTGCTCAAGTTAAAATCAATGACACACTTTCAAACACATTTTTAATTCGTAATGGCACGAGGCAAGGTTATCCTCTCTCACCCTTGCTTTATATACTCACTATGGAACATCTAGCAACCGTGACCCGGAATAATCCCTCCATTAGAGGCATAAAAGCCCAATCAGAAGAGCACAAATTGGCCCTTTTTGCAGATGATGTCCTATTGTATGTCTCTTCCCCAACTATAAGTTTCCCGAATATTATCTCAGAATTACATAGATTTGGTCGTCTGAGCAATTTCAAATTAATACCCACAAATCGGAGATTCTCAATATCTCAATCCAACCAAGTGAGGTGGAGAGGTTGGCAGCTTCATTTCCATTTAAGTGGTGTTCAGATTCTCTTACCTATCTAGAAATAAAAATCACCTCCAAAGTATTTAATCTTTATGAAGCGAACTTTAAGACAGCTTTACATAAAGCTGAGTTATACTTAGAAAAATGGCATAAACTACCTTTATCTTGGTTTGGAAGAGTGAGCGCTATTCAAATGGATCTCTTACCCCATCTCCTATATTATTTCCAAACAATCCCCTTATATTTACCTGCCTCCTTTTTCTCACGTCTTAAAAAAAGAGATTACTCAATTTATTTGGTCACAAAAACGAACATGTAATTCATACTTATTGTTAAGTAGATCGAAGCAGAAGGGGGAATAGGTCTGCCAGATTTTGCTATGTATAGCCAAGCAGCAATTGGTACATGTATTTTATATCTGTTTCATAATAAAAACAACAAAAAATGGGTCACATTAGAAAATTATCTTAATGGACGTGACTCCCGTATAGTTATCTTGTCCCCGACGGAAGAGCAGGGTATACCTTTACCCTTCCTCACCAAAAACATGATATCATTTATCAAAAGAGGGAGTTGAGAGCTGGGATTCTCTTCGTCTCCTGGCCCCCTAACTCCTACATATGACAATCCATCCTTTCCTGCAGGATTAAAAAGAGACACTTATCTACATAAAAATAGAGCTTCATGCCCCATTGTCCATGATTATGTTACAAGGACAGGGATGAGGTCTCTCCAGGACATTTTTCAGGACAAGGAGCCACCAACAGGTGCATGGTTCTTTTATGAACAAAGAAAAAGTTTTATTATTAAATTAGCCAAACAATCCGATCCATACAGAATATTATCTCCGTTTGAGACTCTTTGTTTATCAGCAAATTCTTTAGACCACACTATCTCTTTATTATACAAAACCTTCCAAGAAGGGCAGACCCCATCGCGAGATTTCCCAGCATTTTTTTCAAAATGGGAGATTGATTTGGGTAGACCCTTATCAGTTGAAGAAAGAACAAAGATTCTCTTATGCACATTCAGGTTATCGCTCTGTTCGACATCACAGGAGAGGAGCTACAAAATCTTGTCGAGGTGGTACAGATGCCCATCAGATTTAAACTTAATTTATCCAACAACACCGGATACGTGTTGGAGATGCTTAAAAGACAGAGGCTCATTTGCACACATTTGGTGGCACTGCCCACTCATACAGAAACTGTGGTTAGCATCTTTGATCTCTTCAACAGACTGTCTATAACCAAAATTACACCCACAATGGAGGTGACCCTGCTGTCCTTGTGTAGCTCCTCGATTTCTAGATTTAAGAAAGGTCTTCTTAGGCATATTCTCATTGCAATCAGAAATGTGATTCCTAGATTTTGGAAACAGGAAAAGGTTCCCTCGCGTTCGGATTTGGTGATGGAACTCAACGACATATATAGAATGGAACAACTGATAGAACAACTGAATGGTACCACAGGAAAGGTATATAACACTTGGGCCCCCTGGGTTATGTTTAGAGAATCATCGGAATTGGACTCTTGGTTGATAGACCCATAGATGATGGGTCGTATGTAGGGTTGAGCATTCCGATACTTCCGATACCTGAAATCCAATGTAAGTCTATGGGAACAAAATATCGGAAGTAAATACTTCCGATATTTTGTTCCCATAGACTTACATTGGATTTCAGGTATCGGAACTGGGTTTCGGTATCGGAATGCTCAACCCTAGTCGTATGAGTTTATCTACTGGATGGAGCCACATCTCCTACCCCACTCCTTAAAATCCTCACCCCTCCCCCCCCCTTTTTTTTTTCTCTTCTTTCCCCCTTGTTTCTTCTCTATCTTCTGTTCTTTTGTAGACCTAGAGTCTTAGTCTAGGTACCTTCTTCTTTAAAATTTATAAACAAAGTAATATTGATATTAATTGCCTACATGAGCAAACACCTCAGGCGCTCATCCAACATTTGTTTTATATGTATGACTTTCTGAGGAAAAGTTATCATAGTTGCTATATAATTTTTTTTTTGCATGTGATAGAAGAGGTATGTTCTTTTCTCTTCCTGTTATTAATGATTGATGTGTATAAATACCTCAATAAACTTGATTTACACAAGGGTGTTGCTGGGCTTCCGGACTCCGGCTTGGCGTGTGGAGCGGGGTTCTGTGTGTGGTCCTGTGCTCACGTCCCACTTGGGGGCGCTGTGTCCTGCTGTGGAGGCGGGTTTGGTTTCCCGGTTGGTCCGTGCCTTGGGGGCGGACTGGAGTGCTGGCGTCCATTTCGGATGCAGTCCTGGTTAGATATGAAATAGTTCACTCTCGGTGCTTGCAGTCTTCGAGGGCACTGTTCCGTCCGGTAACAGATACCCAGATACCACGTTGTTTGTATCCCGCGCCGTGCTAAGGCTTACTATCAGCGGTGAAGGAAAAAAGAGAAGGCGATGGGTCCGTAGTTCCTAGCTACGGAGCGCTCCTTGGACCATAAAATCCTTCGCGTTTCAGAATCTGCGGATTCCTTAGTCAGGGATGGTCCAATGAATCTCCTCAATGCCACAGAGTGGCTACAAAAGCATTAAGGAGGACTGTGTCCGGGGTGGACATCGGTGGGCCGGTCTGCTTCTAGAGTGTGGACCGGCTGGGGGACTGGGCTTGTTTTTGCAGCGGGGTGCGGTGCTCTCGGGTGGGGCATGGGGCTGCGCGTGTAGTTCTGTTCCGCGTGTTATGGTCAGGAGGCCTGGTGATACTTTTAACGGTACTCTTGTGATATTTATACAATAAACCCCGCCTGGGCAGGAGATATGAGGTGAGGTAAAACTGAAGCCAGTCTGTCAACCATTATATTGGACATGATTTTGATGTCAGAGTTAATGAGAGATATTGGCGTATACGAGTTAGGGGATAAAGGGTCTTTGTCTGGTTTTAGTAGTAATTTAATATAGGCCATATTTGCTTAAGGGAAAATGGGAACACCTTGAGATACTTTATTGAAAACTGATTCCAACTAAGGGGAAATTTCAGTATTTAAAGATTTGTAAAATTCGTTTGTATAGCCATCTTGGCCGGGGCTTTATTTGGACTCAGTTTCTTGATTGTATTAGTGACCTCTTCTAAGGAGATGGGCTTATTGAAGATATTTTTTTGTTCGTCTGAGAAAGAGGACAACTTGACCTTATCTAATAGTGTATCTGTGAATGAAGGTTTTTGCTGGCGATTTTTATATAGGTCCTTATCGTATGAACCTAAAGTATCTTTAATTGTTTTAGGATTGGTGTGAATTTCTCCATTAATATTTTTTAACTGGAAGATTCCTTGTGGTTTTCTCACCCTTTTAGTCAAATTAGCCATCAAGCGCCCTGATTTATTTCCAAATCTATAAAAATAAGGTTCTGATTTCGATAAGTAATTTTTTCCCTTAAATCAGCATATTGATTAAATTCTGTTTGTTTTTGTTTCCAGTGGTTTTTATTTATGAGAGACGGGTCGAGTAAAAATTTGGTATAGGCTTGTTTTAATTCATTAGAGAGTTCACCATATTTTTTATATAGGAAAGATGTGTATCTTCGTACCGTGTTAGCCAGTAGATAGAAAAATATTTAGACTTGAGAGTCCTCGGCCATTAAAAGGTATCAACCACCGAGGACTCTCAAGTCTAAATATTTTTCCATATTTTTTAAAGATTTTTCTTTTATGGGTGAATGTAAATGCCAAAAATTGTCCCCGATGCACCGCTTTAGCCAACTCCCATAGCAACATAGGATCATCTTTGTGTGTCAAATTATCTGAACTCTTGCCACCATAGTCTGAGAGAGAAGGTAAAGGAGTCATCCTTGTGGAAATAACTCGGGAATCTCCACAAAAAGTCCAAACCCCTAGGGAAAACCCTTGCAAATTCCATAATTACAGATGCGTTGTCTGAAATGACAGTGTTATCAATATGTACCCTAATTAGTTTGGCCAACAGGGAGAAGGAAACTAAGATATAATCTTTCCAGGACCAAGAGTCATTGGAGTGTGAAAAATGAGTATGCTCTCTATTACTTCTATTACTAGAGTTAAGGAATTTCCATGAATCAAATAAATGACAGGTAGACAACAGAATCTGGAGCATCTTGTCATGAGTATCATATTTTTCAGACTATAAGACCAGACCATAAGACGCATCGCAAATTTTCAGAAGGAAAATGGGGAAAAAATATTAATGCGTCAGATGGGAGTCCGTCTTACAGTCCTGAATTCAGCTTACCCTGGGGGGATCAGCAGTGCTGGTGAAGCGGAATAACAGGATGTGCTTGGTGGTCCAGCGATATGACCCAGACTAGTGTGGAAGGGTCGGTGGTGTGGGGGCTCCAAGATTTTCTGAAAGCCTGAAGCCCCTGAACATATATTGCTGCGATGCGGTGGTCTCCGGGAAATCCCATCCAAGGCTGCTGCTGCAGGTTTGGTGGTGCGGGGGTTCCATCAACTTTTGTGAAAGCCCGGAGCCCCCACACTTCCATTGCCTTGATGCTGTGGCCTCCAGGAAAATGGCTGCCGGAGGAGGCGCATGCGCAGATTGAGATCTCGGCCGTTTTTCCGGAGGCCACACCATCGAGGCAATGGAAGAGCAGGGGCTTCAGGCTTTCAAAAAATGTCACCGGAACCCCGCACCACCATGCACCACTGAACCTGCCGCACAAGGCTGGGATGGGAGTGAGAGTAACCCCCTGCAGCGTCGCACTATCAGAAGAATCGCTCGACTCCTGCTGCCACTACGCTAATTGTACGTACATTCCGACTATAAGATGCACCCCCTTTTTATCCCCAAACTTTGGAGGAAAAAAGTGAGTCTTATAGTCTGAAAAATACGGTAGTTATTTGTTGATCATTACCTGCGACATTTTTCCTGTCCTTGGGGACAGATACCACCGAATTAAAATCATCACCCACTATTTTATTAGAGTTGGTGTCAAGCAAAAGTCTAGTCTAGAATTAGAAACACGTCCGAAACATTGGCAGCTTTGGGGTCGGGCTTATAGCCGTCTGTGGGTAAGATAGCGGACGCAGCCTATCATAATCTTCTAGTCCAGCAGTATCCCACAATCCTAAATTCACTGGTTTTCCATCCACCATGACATCAGCAGAGTAGTTGTCAAATACAGTTGGATGTATTCTGCGGGGAATGCATTTGTTGTATAGTTGTTTAAAAAAGGATTTGTTCCCTACATTTGGGGCATAGATATTGTAAATATAAAAGACCCCACTAGGTATGGATATTGTTAGGTGGATCAGCCTACTGATTGCTGGCTAATGATCTGATGTGTGAAGTGTTTATTTATTAGGATTTAAGCTTTCCTGTCCATCGAAGACGAGCCATAGACCTCGCCCACCCACAACTTCCTCATCCAGGGGAAATCTGCCTCTAGACGGTGTGTTTCCTTTAAAAGGGCTATGTCAGGTTTTAAGCGTTTTAAATGCCTGAGGATCTTCAAACTTGAGAGTCCTCAGTGGTTGATACCTTTTAATGGCTAACTGAAAAGATGGTAACAAATTGCAAGCTTTCGAGACTACTCCGGTCTCTTCATCAGGCAAAGACTAAAAAAAAAAAACCAATTTGTTACCATCTTTTCAGTTAGCCATTAAAAGGTATCAACCACTGAGGACTCTCAAGTCTAAATATTTTTCTATCTACTGGCTAACACGGTACGAAGATACACATCTTTCCTATATGAGGATCTTCATGCGTTTTTGAGGAGATCTCAAGCGCTTAACATTCCATGACTCAATAAACATACCTATGACCAAATTGGATGATCAGAACTGGTAGGATAATTACAGGACAATGATGGCATGTAGCTAGATCAGAAAACAAAAAATAGTAATTCACAACATTGTGTTACAAACCTAAACAATAGATATCAAACAAAACAATAGCGGATAACTGCCCTAGCAGGAGTAAGGACATTTTGTTCCAACTCGCTAGGAAAAAACCTCTACTCCTGGATTTCTCTTCTGCCCAACCATATATATGTATATATGAACCCTCTTCTAGCAATATTTTCCTGTTCCGTACACCACTCTCACCTTCTCTATCCCCACCAACTTCTCTCCTCTCTATAACTCCCGTGAGAAGTTTAATTACCTCAGTAGAGGTATCAAAAGTAATAAGAACCCAGAGAGAGAAAGAGGTAAAAGTAAATGGCAACCAAACTATGACTATTTAGCATTTCTGTGGTCCGTAATCAGTGAGCCTCTTCGTCAGCTTGGAGAACCCGATCAGAACTGCCAGTTAAATCCAGAAGTTTGTTAACAAAAGTCCCTGCCTTGTCAAGTGATGTAAATTCACAAAAGGAACCTTCAGGATCCTTTAAACGTAAAGTAGCCGAGTAACAGAGTTGAAAGCGGATTTTTTCCTTGTGTATCCTGGTGCATATGGAGCTGAAAGTCCTGCGTTTTCTGGTTACCTCTATGGAATAGTCCTTGAAAAGCAGGATCTTAAGGCCTTGAATGATCAGCGGTCGATTCAGCTGCCTGTATGCCCGAATAATGTTCGTTTTTTCATTGAAATCCAGATACTTCATGATGACTTGTTGCGGTCTAAGTGCATCCTGGGTAGCGGAGGAAGATGGCGGAGGGCCAATCCTGTGGACTCTTTCCACTCTTTTGCCCCCAGGTAGTTTTAGAGCTCTTGGAACATAATTTTTCACATAATGGTTTCAGGGCATCCTGTGAATATGACTCCGGTAATCCCACTAAACGTAGATTGCTTCTGTGGGAGCCATTTTCTAGGTCATCAATATGATCCCTCAAAATTGTGTTTTCACGGGCAATAGCTACTACTTTGGCATGGTCATCATTTGAAACATCCTCAATGGATGATACTCGCGTTTCTAATTTGGTCAGCTGCTCAGCCTGCTCATCCTGTCTATCTTGCAGGTCTTTCAGGGCAGTATTAAGAGTGGATTCAATTATGGTTTTAATTTCAGGTAGTAATTTGGCCATGACTTCAACTGCCAGGTCAGAAGGGTCCATTTGTGTTTCCCCTTTCTTTGTAATAGAGGTGCAGGTCAGTTTGAGGTAATGATCTGACTTCTCCCCACTCTCTGTTTGGGAAAATTATTCATCTTGATCAAGAGTGGGAGCCATTTTGGGGAGGTCAGAGATGTCAATAAGACAGGAAGAAACAGGCTGTTTTTGCCCACTGTGAAGGAGATAGCAGTCCATACAAGCAAGCATTATTATTTAAAGGTCTAGTTTAGATTTATGTCAACTTTAAAGACCATGAGGAGGTAAAAGTCAAAAAGTCAAGTGGCTAAATGATATGAACAGGGGTAAACATAAGCGGTGATAAGAATTCACATGATCGACGCCTGAACCGGAAGACCTACAGTCCCATATTTTGCAGCGGTGATAGACCCATGTTCAAATAGATGAATAACACCAAGGTAGTCCACTCATTAGCCAGTTAAGAGCTCTGGCTGTAATAATGCGCCAAGACACCAGATGGCAGCAGAGATCCAGGCCGACAGCACCAGAATAATGAAAGTGGAAACTGGCATATGATTTGAAACACGTAATGGAGAGAGACTCTCCAGGTGCCCCAGTGTGCATATAATCAACAGACTTTCCAACTGCCCAAATGAAGGAGGTATTAATCAGATTGTAACGGAGGATACACCTCCAGACTTTTGTATCTTGCAGAAGTTATAATTAGAAAGTGCTGGCATTTCTTCTAGATTCATATATCCTGCCTCACTCCCAGTATTTCCCTTGGTAATATCTTCAGATGGGGGGAGGGGGACAATGACCAAGTGCCGACCTCTAGCAAGTCTCCCCTCCGATCCTGCCGGACAGAGACATAAATCTAGACCGACAGGGCTCACACACGCACCGTTCTGCTTGTGGCACAGCAAGGGGACGAAACCCCGTCAGTCAACACCGCAGGACCTCACATGAGCAGCGGCGCGCACTTCACCACCCGACTCACCGCCTCCGATCCACTATGGAAGGAGAGTCGAGCGCCTCCGCTAGAGTGCCGGGGGGCCCTCTTCAGAGGACTCACCCTTAGCCGACAGATACTTCCATCTGGGGGGCCTGTCAGGAACAGAAATAGGAGCCAGGGAAGCGCTCCCACGTATTTGAAATGGCGGCCACCACCATCCAAGCCCCACTCCTCAGCAAGGGATCTGTGGAAGCAAGGACCAGCCTCCAAATGATCTTCAGGTGGGGGACAGTTTGGGAGGTAAAATCCCAGGCGTTCAAGTCCAAAATGTCCCGTAGCTTGGGAATTGTGCAGGAGCTCTGACAAGCACGTCCTGCTACTTCAGCTTCCGGTGGGCATATCCAAATCCTTTTGGGATAAGCACCATTCAGGTAATATACCACAAAATGCTAGACCAACAGCTCTGCACTACCTATTTATCAGAAACGGGATTGCTGGACTTATGGCGCTTAAAGGGAACCTGTCAGCAGGATTGTGCATAGTAACTTACAGACAGTGGCAGCTCGGAGATAGCTGAGAGCTGCTGCTGCACAGGCGTGGGCGGTGCCATCTTGGAGGAGAAATTTTTTTTCTTCTCCTGTAAGAAGGCACCGCCGGCGCATGCGCAGTAGCCAATATCGGATCACAGCAGCAGACACTAATAGTGGCTACTGCGCAGGCGCGGCAGGTGCCATTTTCACTTTTTTTTTTCCTCCCCTAGCTGAATAACCTGAAAAAAAATGTATTATTGGCACAAAAAACATGCGATTTTGCTGCAGAGCAGGCTGGCAGCTGCCTGCAGAAGCATTTTTTTTAAGTATATACAGATATTCACTATGCACACTAGGAGGCAGATCAGTGAGGGATTAGTTATCAAAAATATGTGATGGATGTGATGGTCAGTTTTTTGATATTTGTTCATTTACCTTCTGACTGAGCACTCCGCCTCTTAGCCGCAGGTGTTTTTAAATTACAGATATTAGAAAATTCAGCGGCGCTAGGGTATTTAGGGTTTTAGAGTGCTGCGAAGCAAGACAATAACCGCAGCTTTGCCAAAGGGAAATTCAAAATGTAGATAAAAATAGATTTGCACACATAAAAAACTCTGAGATAGTAATGATATTTGAGTACACTAAAAGCCTATGTTTACAGTGCAATCTGATGTATCAATATACTCGAGAAAAATATAATGGAGAAATGAAATTGCACCTGGCCCAGCGTTAAGATTGCGTTAAGAGTGCAATCATAACGCTGGTCCAGGTGTGACTCTATATCCTTAGTGTATTGACTTATTGAACTGTATTATTATTAACTATCTCCTCCCTAGGTGCTGCTCTGGATTCAGTCTCACAATCTCTTATCTCCTTTAGGTATTTGCTGCTATACTACTCTCATCTGGGCTGAGTGCAATCTTAACACTTGGCCAGGTGCAGTTTAATTATTTCCATTATATTTTTCTCGAGTACTTTGATATGTCAGATTGCACTGTAAACATAGGCTTTTAATGTACTGAAATATCAGTTGTTATTGTGAATATCATTGTCTAATAATATCTTTTACTTCTTTCATACATTACTATCTCAGAGTTTTTTATGTGCACGAATCTATTTTTATCTACATTTGTTTTTCAATTACAACAGGACAACTACCCCTCTACAGAGATGTAGATTTTAGTCTAAAGAGAGGATTCTTACATTCCCATACAGCTGGAGACTTTTCTAAAGGTACTGCCACACTAAGCGATCACACTAGCGATCACGACAACGACGCAAGCTAACAAGATCGTTGGTGTGATCGCTTTAACCCCTTCATGACCCAGCCTATTTTGACCTTAAAGACCTTGCCATTTTTTGCAATTCTGACCAGTGTCCATTTATGAGGAAATAACTCAGGAACGCTTCAACGGATCCTGGTGATTCTGAGAATGTTTTTTCGTGACATATTGGGCTTCATGTTAGTGGTAAATTTAGGTCGATAATTTTTGCGTTTATTTGTGAAAAAAATGGAAATTTGGCGAAAATGTTGAAAATTTCGTAGTTTTCAAATTTTGAATTTTTATTCTGTTAAACCAGAGAGTTATGTGACACAAAATAGTTAATAAATAACATTTCCCACATGTCTACTTTACATCAGCACAATTTTGGGAACATTTTTTTTTGTTAGGAAGTTATAAGGGTTAAAAGTTGACCAGCGATTTCTCATTTTTACAGCAAAATTTACAAAACCATTTTTTTAGGGACCACCTCACATTTGAAGTCACTTTGAGGGGTCTATATGGCAGAAAATACCCAAAAGTGACACCATTATAAAAACTGCACCCCTCAAGCTACTCAAAACTACATTCAAGAAGATTATTAACCCTTCAGGTGCTTCACAGGAGCTAAAGCAACGTGGAAGGAAAAAATGGACATTTTAATTTTTCCAACAAAAATTTTCTTTTAGCATCAATAAACAGATACCTCACATTTGGTCATAAACCACTGTATGGGCGCACGGCAGGGCTCAGAAGAGAAGGAGCACCATTGGACTTTTTGAATGGAAAATATGCTGGAATATTTAGTGGTTGCCATGTCGCATTTGGAGAGTCCCTGTGTACCTAAACATTGGAGCTCCCCCACAAGTGACCCCATTTTGGAAACTAGACCCCCTAAGGATCTTATCTAGATGCATAGTGAGCACTTTGAACCCCCAGGTGCTCCACAAATTGATCCGTAAATAAAAGAAAGTACTTTTTTTTCACAAAAATTTTCTTTTAGCCTCAGTTTTTTCATTTTTTGTCATGTATAGTGTACAGTTCCTATAGCGTCTTGTGCTTGGGTGCGAGGAAAACACATGAGACACAGGTTGATATGAAATGACTTGTATTACTTCATACAAGCATGCAGAAAAGGTCACACAGTTTGCAGGAACAGAGGCAGGAGACACAGCAGGCCAGAGTAACTTCAAGCTCTACAATAACTCTCCAAAGCAGGTTCAGGATCTCTTCTCTGTACTGTAATTCCTCTGCAAACATGGATTCACCAGACAGCAGGTTTCCAGAGTCCAAAAGTGTTCCAAAGTTCCTCAGTAGGAAATAGCTGGAGTCCAAAATCCTAGGTTTCCAGGAGTCAGGTCACAGGCTGACTGAAGCTTGATTCAGGAGCACTGATTGTTCAGCTGAGGATGCTTAAGAAGCAAGAGGAGAGAATCAGGGCGGGAACATGAAAGCTGGAACCTCCATATTAACTGAGGGCAACATAGCTGCAGCAAGACAGAAAGCAAAATGGCCGACGGAAAACTGAGTTTCAAGGAACATGTCAAAAGAGACAAAGAACCTTACATTACTCCCCCCTTAGGGACAACCTCCGGATGACCTCAGACCAGGCTTGTCAGGGTACCTCTGATGAAACTGGCGGAGCAGGCGAGGAGCATTTACATTATTGACTGGCTCCCATGAGTTGTCCTCCACTGGGTAGCCCTGCCATTTAATCAAATATTGCAACTGATTTCTGTACAACCTGGAATCTAGAATCCTTTCCACCATAAATTCTTCCTGACCATCGACCAGCACTGGGTCAGGGCAAGGAGAAGAGCGTCCAGGAAACGTATTGGGTGTTGCAGCCTTTAGTAGGGATACATGAAAGACAGGGTGGATTCTCATAGTTCTGGGCAGTTGAAGACGACAAGCAACTGATCTTATAAGGTCCAATGTACTTATGTCCCAATTTAGACGATGGAATCTTTATTTTAAGATTTCTGGTTGACAGCCAGACCAAATCTCCTACCTTGAAAGCTGGTGCAGGTTTACGAAATTTATCTGCTGCTTTCTTGTACCTTTCCTGAGCCAATTCTAGATTTTCCTTTAGAAGATCCATATTCTTTTGTAAAGAAGTGATTCTTTCAGCCACTGCCGGCAAGGGCGTATCTATGGGAAATCGAGGAAGAATGTTAGGATGATAACCTAGATTGGAGTAAAAAGGAGACTGCTTAGTGGGGGCGCTCTGAGAGTTGTTATAAGAGAACTCAGCCAGTGGAAGTAGATCCACCCAATCATCTTGTAGGTGGCAGATAAAGCAGCGGAGATACTGCTCCAGGGTCTGATTGGTTCGTTCTGTCTGTCCATTAGTCTGGGGATGAAAAGCAGAAGAAAGGTTTACTTTAATGTCCAATGCGGCACAGAAATTTTGCCAAAACCTTGAAGTGAATTGCACCCCTCGATCCGAAATGACCTCATCCGGTACTCCATGTAAGCGAAACACATTCTTAATCATTAAGTCTGATGTCTGTTTTGCAGTGGGTAAACCGACACAAGGGATAAAATGAGCTGCCTTTGTTAGACGATCAACCACCACTAGAATGGTGTTCTTCCCTTGAGAGGTTGGTAACTCCACAATGAAGTCCATAGAAATGGATCCCCACGGGCGGGACGGGGTGGGAAGAGGTTGTAACAGACCAGTTGGTGAGGAGCGAGGTGTTTTGCATCTTGCACAGACTTCACATGAAGTGACATAGTTTAAAACATCTTTCCTGTAAGTGGGCCACCAAAAGAAACGAGAAAGAAATTCTTGTGTCTTTAGAATTCCCCTATGCCCGGCTATCTTGGAATCGTGGATGAGTTGCAATACTCTCAATCTGACTGTTTCAGGTATATACAGACGTTGTCCCTGAATCCACACACCATTCTTAAAAACAAGACTTACGTCCCTTGGGGGTTGAGCCAACAAAGAATCTGCATGGTATGCTTCCTTGATGTCCTTAAGTAGGTCTTGATTATGAATCACTCCCAGGAATCTAGAGTCAGGAAGAATAGTCTTAGGAGGAGTAAGTGGACGTGTCTCTGCTGAATGAATCCTAGAGAGTGCATCAGCCTTTCCATTGCGCGATCCTGGTCTATAAGAAATTACAAAATTAAATTGGTTTAGGAAAAGATTCCAGCGAGCCTGGCGAGGAGTCAGGCACTTAGCCGACCTGATAAATTCAAGGTTACGATGGTCTGTCAGGACGACTATTTGCTGCGCAGCTCCCTGAAGAAGATGTCTCCATTCCTTGAAGGCGGCAATAATGGCCAACAATTCTCTATTGCCCACATCGTAGTTCCTCTCAGCCGAAGACAACTGCTGGGAAAAGAAGGCACAGGGATGCAAGACATTCTTCTCATCTGTTCTCTGAGAGAGTATAGCTCCAACGGCACAGTCTGAAGCATCCACCTCTATTATGAAGGCAAGCTCGGGGTTGGGATGTACTAAGATAGGTGCGGTGGTAAATTTATCCTTTAAACAGGAAAATGCTTCCTGCGCTTGCGGGGTCCAGGAGAACCTAGACTGTTTCCGGGTAAGTTGGGTGATAGGTGACACTACCTCAGAGAAATTCCTAATGAAACGTCTATAGAAGTTGGCAAACCCGATGAAGCGCTGCACCTCCTTCACATTTCTAGGAATTGGCCAATCCTTGATGGCTTGGGTCTTGCTTCCATCCATACTAATCCCTTGCGTAGATAGTACATACCCCAGAAATTGAATTTCGGTCCTATGGAATTCACACTTTTCAAGTTTGATGTAGAGATGGTTTTGTCTTAGGCGTTCTAAGACCATTCTCACATGTCCATGATGTTCCTCTGTGGAGTTAGAAAAAATTAAATATCATCCAGATAAATCACCACAAATGTATCTAGGAGATCCCTGAAGATGTCATTCACCAAGTGTTGGAAAGTGGCTGGGGCGGTACTCAGACCAAAAGGCATAACTAGATATTCAAAGTGTCCATAGCGTGACCTGAATGCAGTCTTCCATTCATCCCCAGGTCTAATACGGACCAAGTTATAGGCCCCACGGAGATCCAGTTTAGAGAAAATTTTGGCGTGCCGCACTCTCTCCAACAACTCAGGGATTAAAGGCAATGGATAACGGTTTCTAATAGTAACCTTATTGAGTTCCCTATAGTCTATGCAGGGTCTCAGAGATCCATCTTTCTTCTTCACAAAGAAGATGGGTGCACCTGCGGGAGATGAAGAGGGGCGTATGAAGCCTTTGGCTAGATTTTCATCTATGTAGTCCTTCAAAGCTTTTAGCTCGGGCCCCGCTAGGGGGTAGATCTTACCAAAAGGTATCTCGGCTCCAGGCAATAATTCGATTGGACAATCATATGGACGGTGAGGAGGAAGCTGATCAGCGTTCTTCTTGTCACATAAATCCACATAGTCCTGGTATACAGCTGGTAGTTCAGGGACTGACATGGTTCCTTTAGGAACAGAGCAAGCTGAAACTCCTTGACTCATCTGTTTCTCCGGAAAGTGTAATTCCTTGGTCTCCCAGTTAATCGTAGGATTCTGCGCCTGTAGCCATGGTAGCCCTAGAATAATGGGAAAGTGGGGAGAAGAGATAAGCATAAAAGACATTTTCTCCTGATGATCTTTACCCATAAGGACCCTCAAAGGCTCTGTTTCCTGATCCACTGGTCCAGAGGTCAGCAGGGAGCCATCCACAGTCTCCATCTGTACTGGAGTAGCCTTCTTCACTGAACGTATCCCGTTTCAGAGCAAAGGAGATATCCATAAAATTTCCACTTGCTCCTGAGTCGATCATAGCAGAGCTAGACACCCAGACTGAGTCAACCCAGAGTTTGATGGAAAGGAAGCAATGAGAATTGTTTCTTTTACAACTCAGCTGGGACACCGCTGAGGAAACTTGAAAAATTTCAGCGTTTATACCGTCATTGTCCCCAGAACTAACAGAGTTTAACTCCGAAAAATTAAGATCTCTTGCAGCAGATCTCTCTGGAATCTGAGGCTCGGACATGACGGAGCTCCTCTCGCAACACTCACAGTGAATGACTGCTGCAGTAGTCTTACGAGAACGGCTGGGGCAGTTTATAATGAAGTGCCCTGACTTACCACAGTAAAAACATAGATTTTCCTTTATACGATGTTCTTTGCGGGCATTACTAACCCGTCTTTGTAAAGAGTCCACCTGCATGGGTTCAGGTTCTGGTTCCCTTGTGATCCTACTCAAAGGTTCCTTAGCTGAGGAGGGAGGTAGGAAAAGGTTAGTGCGATTATTTTCGAACCATCTCTCTTGTCTGCGTTCAGTCAGACGAGCATCAATACGGATACAATAGTTAATAAAGTCACCTAACGCAGTGGGAGGGTCGGCACGAGCAAGTTCATCCTTAATCAGTGGAGACAACCCTTTCCGAAAAATAGATTTTTTGGCGGAAGTGTCCCAAGTGGTATCAAGAGCCCATCTCCTGAAATCCAAGGCATATTCGGCTACTGAACGCTTACCTTGGCGCAAAGTTAACATGGCTGCTTCAGCTGTTGCACCTCGATTGGGGTCATCAAACACCTGCCCCATGGCTGAAATAAAAGCATCAAGGTGATTCAAACAATCATCCTCAGTCTCAATCAGAGGGTTTGCCCACATCAAAGCCTTATTGGTAAGCAACATGATTATAGTAAGCACTTTGGATCGTTCAGTGGGAAATTGTGAAGCATGTGCAGAGAAAAATAGATTGCATTGGTTAATAAATCCCCTGAATTTCTCACGTTCACCGCCAAAACGAAAAGGAGGTAACTTGGGGATCCCAGAACTCGGGGTTATGGCAGGAGCCTGGACTCGTTCCTCTAGAGCCTCAATCCTGGCTCGTAATTCCTGGGTAGTTTGTCCAAACACTTGCAAATTATGATTAGTGAGGTCCTGTAGGCTTGCAAAACGGGTCTTTATAGTCTGTATATCTGCAAGGATTGTATCAGTCACTCCGCAAAGCTCCTTTATGCGGGCCTCCATCTTCCAGATCTTTTAAGGCAGAAGTGCTGGAAGGAGAAGAGAAAAGGAAAAAAAAAAAACAATAGTGTTTACCTGTGGTAACACTCCAGAGTAACATTTAAGGGAATGCGCTCACCTGGAATGGTTGTGAGAAGTCACAACCACTGTCATCACAGAAGGTATTAAACGGACATCTGATATCCACAGTCACAGCAGACACGGCTTTTCCAGACCCAGCAGACACTAAACATTGGCTCCTGAATCTTGTCATGTATAGTGTACAGTTCCTATAGCGTCTTGTGCTTGGGTGCGAGGAAAACACATGAGACACAGGTTGATATGAAATGACTTGTATTACTTCATACAAGCATGCAGAAAAGGTCACACAGTTTGCAGGAACAGAGGCAGGAGACACAGCAGGCCAGAGTAACTTCAAGCTCTACAATAACTCTCCAAAGCAGGTTCAGGATCTCTTCTCTGTACCGTAATTCCTCTGCAAACATGGATTCACCAGACAGCAGGTTTCCAGAGTCCAAAAGTGTTCCAAAGTTCCTCAGTAGGAAATAGCTGGAGTCCAAAATCCTAGGTTTCCAGGAGTCAGGTCACAGGCTGACTGAAGCTTGATTCAGGAGCACTGATTGTTCAGCTGAGGCTGCTTAAGAAGCAAGAGGAGAGAATCAGGGCGGGAACATGAAAGCTGGAACCTCCATATTAACTGAGGGCAAGATAGCTGCAGCAAGACAGAAAGCAAAATGGCCGACGGAAAACTGAGTTTCAAGGAACATGTCAAAAGAGACAAAGAACCTTACATTTTCACATGGGCAACAGTATAAATTGGATCCTAAAATTTGTTGGGCAATGTCTCCTGAGTACACAGATACCTCATATGTGGTCATAAACCACTGTTTGGGTGCACGGCAGGGCTCAGAAGGGAAGGAGCGCCATTTGACTTTTTGAATGGAAAATATGCTGGAATATTTAGCGGTTGCCATGTCGCATTTGGAGAGTCCCTGTGTGCCTAAACATTGGAGCTCCCCCACAAGTGACCCCATTTTGGAAACTAGACCCCCCAAGGAACTTATCCAGATGCATAGTGAGCACTTTGAACCCCCAGGTGCTTCACAGAAGTTTATAACGCAGAGCCGTGAAAATAAAATTTTTTTTTTTTTCTCAAAAAATGATATTTTGGCCCACTATTTTTTATTTTCACAATGGTTACAGGAGAAATTGGACCCTAAAAGTTGTTGTCCAGTTTGTCCTGAGTACGCTAGTACCCCATATGTGGGGGGGAACCACTGTTCGGGCACACATTGGGGCTCGGAAGGGAAGTAGTAACGTTTTGAAATGCCGACTTTGATGGAATGGTCTGCGGGCGTCATGTTACGTTTGCAGAGCCCCTGATGATGGAAACTAGACCAAGCAAAGAACTTATCTAGATGTGTGGTGAGCACTTTGAACCCCCAAGGGATACACAGAAGTTTATAACGCCCGGGCATGAAAATAAAAAAATCATATTTTTTCCACAAACATGATCTTTAGTCCCCAATTTTTTTATTTTCCCAAGGGTAACAGGAGAAATTAGACCCAAAACTTTTTGTCCAATTTGTCCTGAGCACGCTGATATCCCATATGTGGGAGAAAACTACTGTATGGGCACACGTCGAGGCTCGGAAGGGAAGTAGTGACGTTTTGAAATGCCGACTTGATGGAATGGTCTGCTGGCGTCATGTTACGTTTGCAGAGCCCATGATGTGCCTAAACAGTAGAAACCCCCCCAAGTGACCCCATTTTGGAAACTAGATCCCCCAAGGAACTCCTCTAGATGTGTGGTAAGCACTTTGAATCTCCAAGTTCTTCACAGAAGTTTATAACGCAGAGCCGTGAAAATAAAAAATCATTTTTTTTCCACAAAAATCATTTTTTAGTCCCCAATTTTTTTTTCCCAATGTTAACAGGAGAAATTAGACCCCCAAAGTTGTTGTTCAATGTTTCCCGAGTACGCTGATACCCCATATGTGGGGGTAAACCACTGTTTGGGCATACGTCGGGGCTTGGAATAAAGGGAGCACTGTTTGACTTTTTGAACGCAAAATTTGCAGGAATCAATGGTGGCGCCATGTCGCGTATGGAGACCCCCTGATGTGCCTAAATAGTGGAAAACCCTCAATTCTAACTCCAACCCTAACCCCAACACACCCCTAACCCCTACACACCCCTAACCCTAATACAAACCCTAACCATAACCCTAACCCCAACACACCCCTAACCCTAATCCCAACTCTAACCATAAACCTAACCACAAGCCTAACCCTAATCCCAACCCTAAACCCAAAACACCCCTAACAGTTATCCTAACTCTAACCCTAACCACAAACCTAACCCTAATCCCAACCTAACCCAAATTTAACCCTAAACCAAATTCCAACACTAACCCAAATTCCAACCGTAACCCTAATTCTAATCCTAACCCTAATTCTAACCCTAACCCTAGTTCTAACCCTAACCCTAAGGCTGAGTTCATATTGAGTTTTACCAGCCCGTTCAACACGTAGCGTTGACCGGCTGGTAACAGTATACCATAACGCGATCGCGTTATGCTATACCCGCTAGCGCAGATTAATCAGCAGATGATTCATCTGTGCTAGCGGTGACGGAGCCCAGACGCTGCAGCCCATGTCCGAGGCTCCGTCACTGAATGACGGCACGCCGCGAACGCATGCCGCTTAACAGCATGCGTTGCGATGCGCACACAAATGGGGTGAATGGCAGCGCTAACGGACTGTGTTACACCGCGTTGAAACGCACTCCATCTAACGGACTGCCATAATGCAATATGAACCCAGCCTAACACTAACCCTGAGGCCCCGTGCACACGTTGCGGATTTTTCTAAAATCCGCAGGTAAAATGACCTGCGTTTTACCTGCGTATTTAGCGCGGTTTTTCCCTGCGGTTTTACACCTATAATGGAATAGGTGTAAAACAGCTGCGGAATCCGCACAAAGAATTGACATGCTGCGGATTTAAAACCGCAGCAAATCCGCGCTGAAATATCCGCAGCATGTGCACAGCGTTTTTTTTTTACCATTTATTTGCATTGTACTGTACATGGTTTCTGGATCTGCTGTGGATCCGCAGCGCCAAATCTGCTGCGGATCAGCAGCAAAATCCGCTGCGGATCCCCAGCAAAATCCGCTACGGATCAGCAGCAAAATCCACTGCGGATCTGTCATGGGTGTATCGCCACGAGGATCGTCGCGATTACACACTCTGACTTCTCACAGCTGAGTTGCTGTTTCTTTGTGTTTGGTAATGAGGGAGTTAATTTTACCTAGCTCTTTGCTAAGACTAGGTCCAGCCTCGCCCGGCTGCTTTTGATTATGTTCTAATTAGATTCCTTCATATACCTGCCAGTCTGGGTGTTAGATGCCGGTGAAAGCATTCATGTAGTCTAGCAGACTGGATCGGTTCTGAGAATATTTAAGCTAAGAGCTCCTTAGTTGTTTTTACTCTTATAGCTTATAGTTTATCTCTGAGACCTTAGGTGTTCCTACTGTGTGTGAGTGTTGTATGTAAGACTTTATTTACTTTATTCCTTGTCTTTCTTGTATGTCTTTCTGTTCATTAACCGTTACCTGTTCATTCCCTTTGGTGGTAATCAGGGTCCTTCTTAGGACTAGATTACAGTTGGCAGGGATTGATAGGAGACAGGGTTTACGCTGGTGGCCTGGACCTCTGTACCTTTAACAGTACCTCCAGGTAGAGGGATTAGTTAGGACCCCAGTTTAGGGTCAGCATAGACCCCGGTCACCCTCTAGCCGGAGACAGCGTATAACGGATTCCGTATTGACCCACTGGACTTTCTGTCAGGTAATTCTATGTTATCATATATCTATGCGCATGTTATATAGTATGTTGCCCTTTTGATATAGATTACTGACATCACATATATATATATCTGCTATACAGCGTGACATTTTCACCGGCCCATACTAAAGATTCTCCCCAGCTGTCATGGATCCAGTAGCCCAGCTGGCCCGGCAGTTGCAGGGGTTGTCCATGGAGTTTGCAGACATTAAGTCCAAGGTTTTGTCACCCCCGGAGCAAACCAGATCTGAACCTAAGGTTGCTCTCCCGGACAGGTTCACTGGTGGGCGGGACAAATTTTTTACTTTCCGGGAGGCATGTAAATTGTACTTTCGGCTGCGGCCTCGGTCATCTGGGAGTGAAGAGCAGAGGGTGGGAATTGTTATCTCGCTCTTACAAGGGGACCCTCAATCTTGGGCGTTCTCTATTCCTCCAGGCTCCCCAGATCTCCAGTCAGTGGATCGATTTTTTACTGCCCTGGGTCTGGTATATGATGATCCGGATCGTGTTTCCCTTGCTGAAACAAAGTTACGTAAAATACGGCAAGGAAATCGTCCAGCGGAGGAATATTCTTCTGAGTTCCGTAGATGGGCAACAGATACTCAGTGGAATGACCCAGCTCTTAGGAGCCAGTTTTGTCAAGGGTTGTCTGACAAATTAAAGGATGTGTTGGCTCAGTATGATTCTCCTCCATCACTGGAGGCTGCTATGGCCCTCGCTATTCGCATTGATAGACGAATTCGGGGAAGACGCGAGGTAACTCCGCCTCCCGTGATGACTCCACCTACTACTAAAGTCCCTTATACTGAGGTTCCCCTGGTCTGTTCTGAGGAACCCATGCAGTTGGGAGGGACATCTTTTTGTAGGAGGGAATCGGCGGTGCACCGCAAGACTAGAAGGTGTTTCTTTTGCGGGAGAGAGGACATTTTGTTGGGGGGTGTCCATCCCGGGCCTCTTTGAGCAAAGGAGTTAACCTGGGAGTGTGTATTTCGTCCCCAAATCCCTCTCAGTTTCTCGTGCCTGCGGAGGTGGTGACTGGTACTAGAACTGAGAGGATTTCTGTTTTTCTTGATAGTGGGTCCGGGGCTAATCTGGTGGACGCTCGGTTTGCCCAGGTGCATGGTATGCAACTGAGTGTATTGGCCAAACCGGTCCCTATAGTCTCTATTGATTCTAGACCTCTCGGTCAAGGTAGCTTGGTACAAGCTGTTCATAACATAGATCTTCGAGTAGGGGCAATACATAAAGAGCAATTGTCTTGTTATGTGTTGGAGGGTCTACCTACTCCTATTGTGTTGGGACTTCCTTGGTTGGCTAAACATAACCCAGTGATTGATTGGCAATCCAGAAAGATAAGCCAGTGGGGTGAATTTTGCAGGAATAACTGCATGAGCACGGTCATCGGTGCGGTTGTGCCTAGGACTTTGTCTCCTTTTCTGGAGGACTTTGGGGAGATGTTCTCAGAGGAGGGGTGTAAAGAGTTACCTCCTCATCGCGCATATGACTGCTCAATAAAGTTGCTTCCTGATGCCTTATCTCGTACTTTCCCAGGGGCCGGGAAGACGGATGATCCGGTTCCTATTTCTCAGGAGGGAGTTGTAGTGTCAGCTGTATGCTCTGAGCTTGAGGGGGAGGTATTGGGGGCTCAGGGGGACGCCCCTGTGGGACTTCCAGGGAGACTGATAGTTCCAGATCGGTTAAGACTGAAGGTTACGGGGAACCGTTACAAACGGATGGCTGATAGGGGGAGAGTTTCTGGTCTAGATCTGAAGGTGAACGATCTAGTTTGGTTGTCTACCAGGAATATAAAACTTAAAGTTTCCTCCTGGAGGTTGGGTCCCAGATTCATCGGGCCGTACAGGATCAGTTCCATAATTAATCCTGTGGCATTTCGTCTGGACCTCCCTCCTACGTTTAAAATTCATAATGTGTTTCACAAGTCATTACTTAAAAAGTATGTGGCACCAGTCATACCGTCACCTCTACCTCCTCCTTCAGTGGTGGTCAATGATAACGTGGAATTTCATGGGTCGAAAATCATTGACTCACGTCTCAGTCGCCGATCCCTTCAGTACTTGGTTCATTGGAGGGGGTATGGTCCTGTGGAGAGGACGTGGGTTCCTGCGTCTGATGTTAACGCAGATCGATTGGTTCGGACCTTTCACACAACTCACCCGGGAAGACCTGGCCCTGAGGGTCCGGAGTCCCCTCGTAGAGGGGGGGGTACTGTCATGGGTGTATCGCCACGAGGATCGTCGCGATTACACACTCTGACTTCTCACAGTTGAGTTGCTGTTTCTTTGTGTTTGGTAATGAGGGAGTTAATTTTACCTAGCTCTTTGCTAAGACTAGGTCCAGCCTCGCCCGGCTGCTTTTGATTATGTTCTAATTAGATTCCTTCATATACCTGCCAGTCTGGGTGTTAGATGCCGGTGAAAGCATTCATGTAGTCTAGCAGACTGGATCGGTTCTGAGAATATTTAAGCTAAGAGCTCCTTAGTTGTTTTTACTCTTATAGCTTATAGTTTATCTCTGAGACCTTAGGTGTTCCTACTGTGTGTGAGTGTTGTATGTAAGACTTTATTTACTTTATTCCTTGTCTTTCTTGTATGTCTTTCTGTTCATTAACCGTTACCTGTTCATTCCCTTTGGTGGTAATCAGGGTCCTTCTTAGGACTAGATTACAGTTGGCAGGGATTGATAGGAGACAGGGTTTACGCTGGTGGCCTGGACCTCTGTACCTTTAACAGTACCTCCAGGTAGAGGGATTAGTTAGGACCCCAGTTTAGGGTCAGCATAGACCCCGGTCACCCTCTAGCCGGAGACAGCGTATAACGGATTCCGTATTGACCCACTGGACTTTCTGTCAGGTAATTCTATGTTATCATATATCTATGCGCATGTTATATAGTATGTTGCCCTTTTGATATAGATTACTGACATCACATATATATATATATATCTGCTATACAGCGTGACAGGATCAGCAGCAAAATCCGCTGCGGATCAGCAGCAAAATCCGCTGCGGATCAGCAGCAAATTCCGCTGCGGATCTGCAGCAAAATCCACTGCGGATCAGCAGCAAATTCCGCTGCGGATCAGCAGAAAATTCCGCTGCGGATCAGCAGCAAAATCCGCTGTGGATCTGCAGCAAAGTCCGCTGCGGATCCCAGCAAAATACGCTGCGGATCCGCAGCAAAATATGCGGCGGATCCGCAGCAAAATCCGCAACGTGTGCACAGGGCCTAATAGGAAAAAAAAAACTTTATTTTTTTATTTGTCCCTACCTATGATAAAGGGGGGGGTTCATTTACTTTTTTTTTTATTTTGATCACTGTGACAGTTTATCACAGTGATCAAAATAAATTTTTGGACACTGGGGGGCGCCGGGATGGATCCAGGGACATCGGTGGACCGGGAGAGGTGAGTAGGGGGGTCGGAAGGTTAGGGGGGGGATCGGAACGTGGGGGCAGCGGAGCAAAGGAGGAGGGGAGCTGTTAGTGACGGCGGTGACCGATCGCTGCCATCTTTCGGTGGCGGCGGACGATCGCTGCTGTGACTACGTGTGGGGGGGGGGTCAGGGCTCGGTGTTCAGCCATGGCAGATGCTATTGCAGCATCGGCCATAGCTGGATTGTAATATTTCACCAATTACATCTGTGAAATATTACAGATTGCTCTGATTGGCTGTTTCACTTTTAACAGCCAATCAGAGCGATCGTGGCACGGGGGGGTTAGGACAACCCCCTGTGGTGAAGCACAAAGGGTCCTGTGCCTGCGCGTCGGGTGACCTTTGAGTGACCCCGGTCACCCGGCCCGCAGGAACGCGATCCTTTCATGACACAGGGTATGCGTCATAGGACGGATTGGCACCGACTTTCATGACGCATACACTGTGTCAAAGGTCGGGAAGGGGTTAAGGTCGCTAGTAGCTTCCAAACAGGACGATCTCATTAACGACGCATCAGCAATCTGTATAACGACTTCGGCGGTCGTTGGGACGTGCCACACAGCATGTATTGTTAAAGATCACGAACTCGATAGGCGTGATTGAGCGCAACCTTTTCCACGCCCCTCAGCACAGATTGGTGGTCACTATATATGTCATGACTGTTTGTCACAGCTCTCTCGCTGTGTGATTGGTTGACCGCGTCATAAAAGATGACGTATCAGCGCTCCTTTCCATTGCTCTCGAGCAGAAGCGGTTCATTCAAATCTCCAGCATCGTTCCAGTGCGTCCTGCTAGCCTTCTTTGCAGCTACTGCGATCCAGTCTGTGCCATTATTGCGTTTGCTGCGATCCAGTCTGTGAAGTTATTGATTTTCTGCGATCCAGTCTGTGCCTCTCGTGCATTTTTTGCGATCAAGTCTGTGCCGTTATTTATGTTTCTGCGATCCAGTTTGTGGCGCTATTGCGTTTCCCGCGGATTTTTTTTTTTATTCAGGATCACAAACAAGTCTTGTAAGGTAGGTATTTTTTTTGACACATTTAATTTTAAATTTTTTAAATTTAATTTTACAAATCCATTTTAAGATCCCAGCTGTTGTTAACCGTTGTCATCCATCAAATTTTTTTTTGCCATTGTTTTGATCTGGCGCGCCCACCACCCACCATTTTAATTTTATGATCCCTGCTGTTTTTACCGTAGTTGTCCATTTATGATTTTTAGTTTGGTCTGCCATCGTTTTCTCCTGCTGCACCCTCCACCACCATTTTATGATCCCTGCTGTTTTTACCGTAGAGGTCCATCTATGACTTTTATTTAGGTCTGCCATTGTTTTCTCCAGCTGCGCCCACAACCACCATTTTATGATCCCTGCTGTTTTTACCGTAGTTGTCCATCTATGATTTTTAGTTTGGTCTGCCATTGTTTTCTCCAGCTGCGCCCACCACCACCATTTTATGATCCCTGCTGTGTTCTATGTTGTAGGCTATGTAAGCATTTTATTTAACCATTCTGCCATTCTCACATAATCCTTTTTTTATTACAGATGGCCGATAACCATGAATTTCTGCGGGAATTCATCGAGATGTACCGCTCGATGCCTTGCCTGTGGAAAATAAAGTCAGCTGTTCACTGCAACAGGCTAAAAAGAAGGAGGCGTACCAAAAACTGGTGGAGCTGTGCAAGAACCGATATCCCGATGAACCAGCGGATGAGTCATCGGTCAAAAAACGTATTCAGGCCCTCCGCACTGTTTACAAGAAAGAGTTAAATAAAGTCCAAAATTCTACCTAGTCTGGAGCCGGGGCCGAAGATGTGTATGTCCCCAAATTGTGGTACTTTGAGCTGTTTTCTTTTACAAGGGACCAAGAAGTACCCAGACAAGCGACTTCCATGTTGGAACCAGACCCCGTGATCCGGCCGGACTCCCCTGTCGTACATGTAAGTACCTTTGTATTAAAACACATTTTAATGTACATGCCAAAGTGGACTTGAAATTAAAAATATAATTGTGAAATGTAGATAAAATGGCTGAATTAATCCCTTCATGTACTGATAATTTATCTAGCTCAACGGTTGAGGCCTAGCCATTTACAAGTGTCGTTTTTCACATTTTTGCTGTATTTTGGTGTTATAGTGTGAAGATAAATTTCTTTTTCTTTGTCATTTAACATTTGTTTTTTTTTCATGCAGGACACAGAAGAGGCTGTCTCCACACCTCAGACTGAAGAAGACAGCATGGCTGTCACGTTACTGGCGATACAGGACTGGAAGTCAGTGGCCGGAGCAGAAGTGTGCAGATGAGCGGACCAAGGAAGCACTTCTGGAAGTGCCGTATATGGCGGTGGTGGTTCACTATGTCGGCAGATGCCGGAGTCCGCCCGAGCACGGGCCGGCCGAGATCACACACAAGCACCAAGTCCGTTTAGGTGAATAGAGTTGGAGGTAGGAACCAGCAGGGTTTCCACAAGAGACAGGAAGATGCCAGCAGAACACCTTCCAGATCAGGAGCTCAGATAATGCTTCACTCAGTTAGACTGAGCACCACAATATACTCAGCAACAGGAAGCTGCACAGGGCCAGGTATATATAGCAGGTCCAATCAGTCTTAATCAGGGCGAGAACAATCAGCGGGGCAGGTGATGATCTCTATCCAATCAGTCTCAATCAGGGAGGGAACAATCAGCAGGGCAGGATACCGCTGGTGAAATTGTCTAATCAATCGAGGAGCATTGACGTTGCTTACTGGTTCCCATGAATTTTCCTCCGTGTCGTAGCCCTGCCATTTGATTAAATATTGCAAACAATTTCTGTGTATTCGGGAATCCAAGATCTTTTCCACCACAAACTGCTCCTGTCCGTCCACTTCAATTGCATCGGGAGGCGGAGGGGATCGTTCTGGAAATGGATTGGCTGTGGCGGCTTTCAACAACGACACATGAAAAACAGGATGAATCTTCATTGATGTTGGTAGCTGTAGACGTACGGCCAATGGACTCACAATCTTACTGATTTTGTATGGTCCCACAAATTTTTGTCCTAATTTAGGAGAAGGAATCTTCAATTTCAAATTCTTAGTGGATAACCAAACTCGATCTCCAATCCTAAACGTGGGAGTGGGTCTCCGATACCTGTCGGCCGCTTTTTTATATTTCTCCTGAGCTTCCTTTAGAGTGTCTTTCAGAACATTCAGATTTTGCTGTAGCAGAGAGATTCTTTCTGCGACTGCTGGTATTAATGGTGCCACAGGATTTTTGGGAAGGATGTTTGGGTGATATCCCAGATTTGCAAAAAATGGCGTCTGTTTCGTAGAGGCATTCTGTGAATTATTATATGAAAATTCCGCAAATGGCAGCAGATCCACCCAGTCGTCTTGCAGATGGCAAATATAACAACGAAGATACTGCTCCAGCGTCTGATTTGTACGTTCTGTCTGGCCGTTAGATTGCGGATGGTAAGCGGTTGACAATCATACTTTGATGTCTAGTGCTGAGCATAAACTGTGCCAAAATTTAGATGTAAATTGCACACCTTGATCTGAAACGACTTCATCCGGCACTCCGTGGAGGCGAAAAACATTGCAAATTATCAGATCAGCTGTATCTTTTGCTGAAGGTAGACCTGAACACGGGATGAAATGCGCTGCTTTTGTAAGTCGATCCACTACTACCAGAATGGATGTCTTTCCCTTGGACTCTGGTAGATCTACAATAAAGTCCATTGAAATTGATCCCCACGGTCGTGTTGGGATGGCGAGAGGCTGCAATAGTCCCATAGGGGATGCACGTGGAGTCTTATATCTGGCACAGATGTCACAGGAATTAACGTACTTCTTCACGTCTTCTTGAAAGTTCGGCCACCAAAAGAAACGTGACAAAAACTCCTGCGTTTTCTGTGTCCCTTTGTATCTTGCAATTTTAGAATCGTGCACTAGTTGTAGGACTCTTAACCGAGCTGCTTCTGGTACATATAGTCGTCGACCATCAGTCCATACTTGATTTTTAAACAACAGATGCATGTCCCCTGATGGATGTGATAGAAACGAGTCTGTTTTGTATGCTGCTTTCAAATCTTCCAGCAAATCTCCATCATGTATTACTCCCAAGATCTTAGTATCTGCCACAATGGGTTTGGGTGTTGTTACAAGATTAGCTTCGCTTGAAAACATTCTGGATAATGCGTCTGCTTTCTTGTTACGGGAGCCTGGTTGATATGAAATTACGAAATTGAATTGATTCAAAAACAGACTCCAACGAGTCTGCCGAGGAGAGATGCATTTTGCAGACCTGATAAACTCTAGATTGCGATGATCGGTCAACACCAAAATTTGTTGTGCAGCCCCTTGAAGATGATGTCTCCACTCTTTGAATGCTGATATGATGGCGAGCAATTCTTTATTTCCCACGTCATAGTTCTTCTCGGCTACAGACATACGTTGTGAGAAAAATGCACATGGATGCAGCAACTTCTTTTCCCTGTCCTTTGAGAAAGGATAGCGCCGACCGCACAGTCTGAAGCATCCACCTCGATGATAAAAGCCAATTCAGGGTCAGGATGGCGTAATATGGGAGCCGTTGTGAATTTCATTTTTAAACGAGAGAACGCTTCTTGCGCTTGGGGTGTCCAGATGAATTTTGCTCCTTTTTTTGTTAATTGCGTGATGGGTAGCACGATTTCTGTAAAATTCTTAATAAAGCGTCTGTAAAAGTTGGCGAACCCTACAAAACGCTGAACTTCTTTCACATTTTTAGGGATAGGCCACTCGGTGATAGCTTGCGTTTTCTTAGCATCCATCCGTAATCCTTGAGGTGAAATGACGTATCCCAAGAACTGAATCTCTTCTCGATGGAATTCACATTTTTCTAATTTAATATATAACGAATTCTCCCTTAACCGTTGTAGCACTTGTCTTACGTGCGTCTGATGTTCCTCCATAGAGTTTGAAAAGATCAGGATGTCATCTAGATAAACGACCATGAACTGATCCAACAGGTCTCGGAAAATATCATTTGCCAGGTGCTGGAAGGTAGGTGGAGCATCAGTGATTCCGAAGGGCATCACTAGACTTTCAAAGTGTCCGTATCGGGTACGAAAGGCCGTTTTCCATTCATCTCCAGGCTTTATACGTACTAAATTGTATGCCCCACGTAAATCTAACTTAGTGAAGATCTTCGCACTTTGTACTCTTTCTAGGAGTTCCGGGATCAACGGTAGAGGATAACGTTTTTTTACCGTGACTTTATTAAGCTCCCTGTAGTCCACTACTGGGCGTAATGTTCCATCCTTCTTCTTGACAAAGAATATAGGGGCTCCAGCGGGCGAAGATGATGGACAAATAAATTTTTTGCTTAGGTTTTCATCAATAAATTCTTTAAGAGCCTTCAGTTCAGGACCCGCTAAAGGATAGATAGTTCCAAACGGTATAGCCGCCCCCGGGAGTAGTTCTATTGGGCAGTCGTATGGTCGATGCGGCGGAAGTGTATCCGCTCCCTTCTTGTCACAGACATCCAAGAAATCTTCATACACCGCTGGTAGCTGAGGCAATTCTGGACTCTGAACTGCTTCTAATGTGGATTCGCTTGGAACCCCCGTCTGAACTTCCTTTTCGGGGAAACTGATCTTTTTCATCTCCCAATCGATGATAGGATTGTGCTTCTGCAACCAGGGCAAACCTAAAATGATGGGAAAATGTGGAGAAGAAATAATTAGGAATGTCAACATCTCACGATGCTGCGGCTCAATATAGATCTCCAAAGGTCCTGTCTCATGACCTACTGGCCCCGAGTTCAGTGGAGATCCATCTACCGTCTCCATCACAATAGGTGAACGTCTTTTCTGTATATCTATGCCATGATTTTGAGCAAATGCAGAATCCATGAACATCCCGCTGGCCCCAGAGTCGATCATGGCTGATGCAGTGATCCACTGGGAGTTAACCTTCAGTTTGATAGTTACAAAATAGTGAGATTCACGGCTCTCCTTCCTGGTAGGTGGAACTATGGATGATATGGACTGGATCTCATCTTTAGCATAATCAGTCTCTGAGATGAAAGACTCCTCGTCGGAAGAATCAGGATCCATTATAGCCGCCACCATTTTTCTTGAACGGTTTGTGGGACGACTTGGACAGTTGATAAGAAAATGTCCCGTTTCCCCGCAGTACAGACATAGATTCTCTTTAAATCTCTGTTCTCTTCGTTCTGCACTCGCTCGTCTCTGGATCGCATCCACTTGCATTGGCTCTAGTTCTGTATCTCGGACATTCCGGCTAGGCACTTCTTTAGTGACCGATGGCAGGGAGGAGTTATAAGAGTTAGTTGAACGATTCATGGAGGTCCACTTCTCTTGTCGTCGTTCAGACAGACGGGTGTCAACCCGGATGCAATGCTTGATGAAATCATCCAGATCCGAAGGGGTCTCTCCACGGGCAAGTTCGTCCTTTACTGCACTAGAAAGTCCTCTTTTAAAGAAAGTTACTTTTGCTGCATTATTCCATTCAGTGTCAACGGCCCACCTCCTATACTCCATAGCATACTCTGCGACGGGGCGTTTGCCTTGTCGTAATGCCAGCAACGTCGATTCAGCGGTAGCTGCACGGTTTGGGTCATCAAACATCTGCTGCATCGCTCGAATAAACTCGTTCAGATTGTTTAAACGTGCGTCCCGAGTCTCAATCAGAGGATTAGCCCAAGCGATCGCTTTGTGAGTTAACAGCATAATGATGCATAGCACCTTTGACCTATCAGTCGGGAACTGATTAGCATGTGTATCGAAGAACAGGTAACATTGATTCAAAAATCCACAAAATTTATCTCGATCACGGCCAAAACGAAAAGGTGGTAGCTTGGGGGGCGTGGCAGACGCTGAGACGGAAGCTTGTCCTTATAGCTGTGTAATTCGAGCAGTCAACACTTGTACTGCATTCTGCAGATCTTGGATAGCTTGTTGGTGGTTCTGGACATTATGATCGCTTTGTGCAATAAATGCGTCCATCCGTGCTTTTCCATTCACTTGTTCGGTGTGCAAACTGGACATTGCACCCTGCAGTTTTCTGACACGTGTTTCCAAAGTTTCTGCTCCAGCGGCCTCCATTTTGAGAGGCTGAGTATTCTGTCACGTTACTGGCGATACAGGACTGGAAGTCAGTGGCCGGAGCAGAAGTGTGCAGATGAGCGGACCAAGGAAGGACTTCTGGAAGTGCCGTATATGGCGGTGGTGGTTCACTATGTCGGCAGATCCCGGAGCCCGCCCGAGCACGGGCCGGCCGAGATCACACACAAGCACCAAGTCCGTTTAGGTGAATAGAGTTGGAGGTAGGAACAGCAGGGTTTCCACAAGAGACAGGAAGATGCCAGCAGAACACCTTCCAGATCAGGAGCTCAGATAATGCTTCACTCAGTTAGACTGAGGACCACAATATACTCAGCAACAGGAAGCTGCACAGGGCCAGGTATATATAGCAGGTCCAATCAGTCTTAATCAGGGCGAGAACAATCAGCGGGGCAGGTGATGATCTCTATCCAATCAGTCTCAATCAGGGAGGGAACAATCAGCAGGGCAGGTGATGATCTCTATCCCAGACGAAGTTCATATGGTTTCAGGCTGAAGTTATTCAAGTTCCGAAATAGCTCCACAGCAAGGGAACAGACCAACAAGCCATGGCTCACAGGTTCAAATCCTAACAATGGCGTTGGTCCAAGATGACGAAGCAGTTGAGCCACCATCCTCATCTGTGCGTAGCCGGCTTACATTTTCTGGCAGAAAAAGGAAGGCTCCCACCTCGGCTACTCCAGAATTGGTTGAAATTGCCAAAAAAGTGCTAATGGCGGAAAAAGAACAACCTAAAATAACTGGCTTTGCATACTACGCTAATGAGAAGCTCCCAACACTGGATCCTATACAGCGGGTTCATGCAGAGAGACTCATGTTTGAGGTCCTGACTCAAGCGTCATTAGGAAACCTTGATAACAGTTATGCTGTCACGGCCAGACTGCAGTACCCGGAATACTCATGGCCGCACAATCCTGTGCTGAACCCAATTGGGAATCCACCAAATACAAACGTTGTTGCTCCACCTTATTTTTATACAACGCCGAGGCAACGTGGTAATGGCAACGATCCATCTTACCAGCAGTTGTAGCTTTTAAAATTTTTTAAAAAGGTTTTTGTTGTCTATATTTTTTTAAATTGTTACATTTTTTAATAAAAATCTTATTTATCTAATGAAATGTGGTCTTTTATTCTTATGTGATGTCAACAATTTTGTAGTCAACTATTAAAATTTTGTATTCCATTTACTTGTTTCTACTTGTCACACACTTGGGGTCATGGGAGTATCAGCAGTCATAGGAATTCCAGCATAGGTAAAAAAATGAAATGAAAAAAATTTCAAAAAATTACCAACATTTCTTTTAAAGGCCCCTGGTCACACTAGCACTAAAACCTTATAATAAAAAATAATACACCACAGCTGCGTATATAAACTTAAAATATATCTATATATTTGTGTGTCATATATATTTTTTTCATATATATATATATATATATATATATAATATATATACACACACAGGTACAAAATAAACAAAAATAAAAAAGTAACAATAAGATAATACAGATAAAAAAACAAAAAATTATGACTGACTGCACCCCCGATTGAAGGCCAGCCACACACCAAAAAAAAAAAATACTATAATACAAATAATAATTAATTAAACAAAAAATTACGGAGGGCCCCGGAGTCCAGCCACTACCCTCTCCAGCATCACCGCGTGGTCATGCAGAGCTCCCATGGCGCTGTTCATAGCCGCCATCAGCCGGCGATGTGACACCAACAGGTCCTGGGCAGTGGGGATTTCTGTGGAGGTAATGGTAACAGTTAATAGTGAATTCTATTGCAACATCAACATGTACATGTTATGTTTGTTAACACTTACGGTTTTCATCAGAGGGCCGCTGACTGCCCAACCAGAACCTGTTGCTCCATCGGCTAGGGAAACACAGAAAAAAAAAATTATATCACAACAGCCATTACACATAAGACCTAACAAAGTTCTCAAACTTGTCTGAAGCTTATATAATGTGCGTAAATTACCTGAAGGCGAGCCTGCATCCATGTCATGGGGTGACGCTGGAGAGAAGCCATAATCAGGTAAAGGGCTGGAAGACCCCAAATCAGGAGGGGGGGTTGCTGCAGGCGAAGGGGTTGAAAGGTATGGAGATGATGGAGGTGGAGGGGTAGCTGGGGAAGGAGATGATGGAGGTGGAGGGTAGCTGGGGACGCTGGAGCAGCTGGAGCTGGTGAAGGTGGTGCTGTAAATAAAATATACAATTAAGTCAAATAATCCTACTAACCCCATTACTGCCAGTACTTCAATAAATGACTGTAACCCCCTCACTACTGGTACTCCCGTTACTGCCAGTACTTCCATCAATGCCTGTAAACCCCCTCACTACTGATACTCCCATCACTACTGGTACTCCCGTTACTGCCAGTACTTCCATCAATGCCTGTAAACCCCCTCACTACTGATACTCTCATCACTACTTGTACTCCCGTTACTGCCAGTACTTCCATCAATGCCTGTAAACACCCTCACGACTGGTACTCCCATCACTACTGGTACTCCCATCACTGCCTGTAAACACATCACTGCCGGTACTCCCATGACTCCCGGTACTCCCATCACTGCGGGTGCATTGATATAGGTAGATAACCCACAAAACATAACCTCTCCAGATACCCTCATCAATACACGATGACGAGTCTGACCTCCATCTTTCAACTTCCATCTTTCAAATTACAGATTTCTAATTACTATTCTCTGAATTAGACTAGAATTGGACTGGAATTTGACTGTAAGTTGACATAATATATAATCACTACCATGTTTCCTTTTCTTTTCACTTTCACCCCCATACTACTTACTTTTTTCCTATTCCCTGTAATCCCTCCACCTAGTAAGGAAGTAGTCATTTCCCCTTCCATTCTCCCCAGACATCTCACATTCTCCTCAGAACTGTTCCTCCACATACAATCCTTTTTCTCCAGAAACACACGGCCACACCATGTCTTATCCTGTTCCCACCTTCTAACGCTCTGTCTGTTACTCCTCATCGCTGGCAATGTATCCCCAAATCCAGGCCCTCCTCAACACATCCCCACACTCACTACTATCACCCTGCCACGATCCTCTACACGTCTTCGCAACCATGATAACCTCATACCCATTCACCCAGCCCCCACTCCTCCGGTTCCCCTACCTGGAGCACTATGGAACGCACGCTCTGTCTGCAATAAACTGTCATTTATCCACAACCTCTTCATCACCAATAAACTCTCCTTCCTTGGCATCACTGAAACCTGGCTCACACCCTCTGACTCAGCCTCACCAGCTGCACTCTCATACAGTGGATTCCACCTATCTCACACCCCTCGCCCCAGCAACAAACGTGGTGGAGGAGTTGGTTTGCTCCTATCTGACACCTGCTCCTTTACCCCAATTCCATTACCCCCCTCCGCTACTATTCCCTCATTTGAGGTGCATTCCATCCGCATCTACTCCCCCTCCAACCTCCAGCTCGCTGTCATCTACCGCCCCCCAGAACTTGCCATCTCCACCTTTCTCGATCACTTCACCACCTGGCTGCTCCATTTCCTCTCTGTTGACATCCCCACTATTATCATGGGTGACTTCAACATCCCCATTGATGCTTTCACCCCAGCGGCCTCTAAACTCTTATCGCTCACTGCCTCCTTTGGCCTCACTCAATGGTCCTCTGCAGCCACTCACAAAGATGGTCACACGCTGGACCTTATCTTCACCCGCCTCTGTTCCCTTACTAATCTCACTAACTCACCCCTTCCCTGTCTGACCACAACCTACTGACGTTCTCTTCTCTCTTCTCTTCTAGTGCACAACCCCACTCCACAAACTCACCCACCCTCGCAGAAATCTCAAACACCTCAATTTACCAATGCTCTCTGAGTCCCTCCTCCCTCTTACAGACATATCTTCACTTCATGACACAGATTCTGCTGCCACCTTTTATAACACTACAATAACAGCAGCACTTGATTCGGCCGCCCCCCTCACACATAGCAAAACTTGTACAATCAACAGGCAGCCCTGGCTGACAAGCCTCACCAAAGAACTGAGACGGGCTTCCAGGGTTGCTGAGCGGAGATGGAAAAAATCCCGCTCTGCCGAGCACCTGCATACAAGCAGTCCCTCACCAGCTTCAAGTCCACGCTCACTGCTGCAAAGCAAACTTACTTCTCATCTCTCATATCCTCCCTTACTCACAACCCTAAACAGCTCTTCAAAACTTTCAATTCTCTACTCTGTCCCCAGCACCTCCTCCTTCTCCTCTCATTTCTGCTGAAGACTTTGCCTCTTTCTTTAAGCAGAAGATCGATACGATCAGAGAAAGCTTTGGCCCACAGCCCCCATTGCCCCTCTTAGCTGCTCAACCCTCTTCCTCCAAAACCAACTTCTCCATCTTGACAGAAGATCAGCTTTCCACCCTCCTATCAAGATCACACCTCACCACTTGCATGCTTGACCCGCTCCCATCCCACCTCATCCCTAGCCTCGCCACCGTCTTCACCCCTACTCTAACACACCTCTTTAACCTCTCACTTACAAATGGTGTCTTCCCCTCATCCTTCAAACATGCCTCGATCACACCCATTCTCAACAAGACCTCCCTTGACCCATCCTCTGTGTCTAGCTATCGCCCGATATCTCTCTCCCTTATGCCTCAAAACTACTGGAACAGCATGTCCATCTTGAACTGTCCTCCCACCTCTCCTCCTGCTTCCTCTTTGACCGCTTACAATCAGGCTTCCGACTGCATCACTCAACTGAAACTGCCCTAACTAAAGTCACCAACGACCTACTAACCGCCAAGAGCAAGCGACACTACTCTGTCCTCCTTCTCCTGGACCTGTCTTCTGCCTTCGACACTGTGGACCATTCCCTCCTGCTACAGATTCTCTCATCTCTCGGCATCACAGGCTTGGCCCTATCCTGGATCTCATCATATCTAACAAACCGAACATTCAGTGTCTCCCTCTCCCACACCACCTCCTCACCTCGCCCCCTGTCTGTCGGTGTTCCCCAAGGCTCAGTTCTAGGACCCCTACTCTTCTCCATCTACACCCTCGGCCTGGGACAGCTCATAGAATCCCATGGTTTGCAATATCATCTCTACGCCGACGACACGCAGATCTACCTATCTGGACCTGACCTCACCTCCTTACTGACCAAAATCCCACAATGTCTGTCTGCTCTTTCTGCTTTCTTCTCTGCTCGCTTTCTAAAACTGATCATGGACAAAACAGAATTCATCATCTTTCCCCCATCTCACTCTACCCCCCCACCAGACCTGTCCATCAACGTCAATGGCTGCTCACTTTCCCCAGTCCCGCATGCTCGGTGCCTCGGAGTGATCCTCGACTCTGCCCTCTCTTTCAAGCCACATGTCCAAACCCTTGCCTCCTCCTGCCGTCTCAAACTCAAAAATATTTCCTGGATCCGGGCATTCCTTGACCATGAAACTACAATAACACTAGTGCATGCCCTCATCATCTCCCGCCTCGACTACTGCAACCTCCCACTCTCTGGCCTTCCCTCTAGCACTCTGGCACCACTCCAATCCATCCTGCACTCTGCTGCCCGACTAATACACCTGTCTCCCCGTTATTCCCCAGCCTCTCCTCTCTGCCAAGCCCTTCATTGGCTTCCTATTGTCCAGAGGCTCCAGTTCAAAACCCTAACCATGACCTACAAAGCCATCCACAATCTGTCTCCCCCATACATCTGTGACATGGTCTCCCGGTACATACCCACACGCAAAATTCGATCCTCTCAAGATCTCCTTCTCTACTCCCCTCTTATCTCTTCTTCCCACCACCGCATACAAGACTTCTCCCGTGCCTCTCCCATACTCTGGAACTCTCTACCCCAACACATCAGACTCGCGCCTTCAAAAAGAACCTGAAGACCCACCTCTTCCGACAAGCCTACAACCTGCAGTGATCATCAGTCTACTGAACCACCGCACGACCAGCTCTACCCTCTCCTAGTGTATCCTCACCCATCCTGTAGACTGTGAGCCCTTGCGGGCAGGGTCCTCTCTCCTTCTGTACTTGTGTGTGCCTTGTATTGCTCATGTTTACTGTACTTGTCTATATTTGCCCCTCTTCACATGTAAAGCGCCATGGAACAAATGGCGCTATAAAAATGTATAATAATAATAAATAATAATACTCACTCAGAGGCCAACGTAACTGGGCCCGGATGCTGGCGACCCTCTCGCTGGAGCGGTATCGGAGGTCCGCCAGCTTTTTGCGGATTTGTTTCCTGGTCCGCTCCACCCCAAACCTTCTTGCAAGGCCCCGCTGGATTTTGTGCAGGACTACCTTTTTGTGGCGCATAGGATGCGCCACAGGTAGCCTGCACTCATAGTCCCACTGGTCTGTTTTGCGGATGAGATACCGCACCTCCCCGTCACTCCAGGCAGCGCAACGCTGTCTCGCCGCCATTGCAATACAAATAACAACACATGAAGGACGCCAGCGCCATGACGTCACAGCGTACGTACGTGCGGCAGCACTTGCGACGCAAGACGCTATTGCGATCGCACAGTGACCGCAGCAGCCATGCGCCCCAGCTACGCACAGATATGAGACGCTGTTGCGATCACAAGATGATGGTTCCAAGCTAGGCGCCCCAGCCTATAAAGGCATGTTCAAGGACGATGCGATTATCTTGCCTAATTGGCAGCATCAGAGCTAGTGGGCTACTGACCGCTTACTTTTTGACCATGTTTACAAAAGTTTCCATTCATTGTAATAACTTCTGTAATAAAGTCATTTTATGAACCGTCACTTTGCGATCGTAATGGCGTCTCATGTCTGTGCGTAGCTGGGGCACCTTGTGAGAATCGTCACCTTGCGGTCACAGTGGTGTCGCATATCTGTGCATAGCTGGGGCACCATGTGAGAATCGTCACCTTGCGATCGCAGTGGCGTCTCATGTCTGTGCATTGATGGGGCACCATGTGAGAATTGTCACCTTGCGATCACAGTGGCGTCGCATATCTGTGCATAGCTGGGTCATCTTGTGAGAATAGTCATCTTGCGATCACAGTGGTGTCGCATATCTGTGCATAGCTGGGGCACCATGTGAGAATCGTCACCTTGCGATCGCAGTGGCGTCTTGCGTCGGCTTCGAGAACGCAAGTGTGACACAAAAGATTCCCTGGTGAATGTTGACCTTTACCTCCCAATTTTTTTATTTAATTTTTATCACAATTTTTTATCTCTCATATATGACGAAAAATATATATTATTATATATTTAAACTTTATATACGCAGCTGTGGTGTATTATTTGTTATTATTTTTAATTATAAAGTTTGAGCGCTAGTGTGAGCATGGGCCTTTAAAATAATTGTTGTAAATTTTTGAAATTTTTTTCTTTTTATTTTTTTAACAATGCTGGAACTCCTATGACTTAGAGAGGAGTGACATTAGTTAGGACCTGGAATACGAGAAACGCCTTAACGTGGCTTTCAGGTACACATAAATTGGCCATTTAATGCGCTAAGCTTTCTCAATTTTTCATATTTCTAAGGCAGTGATGCAATTCATTTTTCATATCTCATGTTTGCAAGCTTTGGCACTACAGAGTACTTCCTTTTTTGTTTGAGTGAGGGATCAGTGACCTGTCAGCAGTCTGCATTTTGAATATCTAATCAGAGCGCCAAATACCCCAACACCGACTTATGGCACGAGACTCTCATTAACACAAAACTGAAAATAAAGGTTAAAGAACAACCATAAAACGGATTTCATCAACCAAGGTATCATTTTAATCAGTATAACAGCGCCGACCTGACACTGTCTGCAGGTTACTGTACACAATCCTGCTGACAGGTTCCCTTTAAGTCATCCATATGTCAAACAATATTCGTGTTGTTCCTCGTCTCATCATTCGTCATCACGTATAGACTTGGCTATTGGGAATGCAGCCATTCTGAGATATATTAAATCAGTAGATTTTCTATCAAGAAATCTTTCGGATCATTCCCCATTGTTGATTTGTCTACAGATAGGTGAGGGTATTCAGGTAAGGAGGCCCTTATTGCGCCTTCATCCATATTGGTTGCAGAATATAAGAGGGTCAATGTCAGCCATGATCTTTAGAATTTTCAAAATGAATGATGGGACAGTGGGGGACAATACAGTATGGGATATAATGAAGGCCTATGTGCGTGGCATATGTATAAGGGATATCCGTGAAATAAAAACTAAAACAAGGGAGAAGTCTCAGAAATTACAACAAGAGATCTTATCACGGGAGGTGACTTATCTAGCAAATATGTCTGATGACAATAGAATACAGTGTGAAACTTCTTAGAAAAACATGGAAGATCACTTATTACTAGCACTTACTAGCACTTTCTACACAGAATATGTTTATCAAACAAAATCATTTAATTGAAGGGGAGAGCGCTGGGCACCTGTTGTTTCTAAAAAGGCACAGGAGGGGTCATCACATATAGTTAGACTTGTGTCAAGAGATGAGAATGTGCACACGCATACCTCAGATATTTTGTCAGTCTTAAGTCAATTCTACAAGGAGAAGGATATAATGACATACTTCGGGGTTAAACTTCCTAAATTATTAACAAAAGCTAGTGAGAGTCTAGACCAGGGGTCCTCAAACTTTTTAAACAGGGGGCCAGTTCACTGTCCCTCAGACCATTGGAGGGTCTGAGGTGCCCATCAATGCAGTCTGATCAGTTCCCATCAATGCAGATTTGCCAGTCCATATCATTTCAGCCTCACCAGTGCCCATATGGGTGGAACTCCGCTTTTACCTCACGCTCACACTTGTGTGGTGCGAGAGTCCCCAGTAGGCAGGTAAATGTCCCCAATAGGCAGGTAAATGTCCCCAATAGGCAGCATAGGTCCCCAATAGGCAAGTAAATGGTCCCAATAGGCAGGTAAATGTCCCCAATAGGCAGGTATAGGTCCCCAATAGGCAGGTAAATGTTCCCAAAAGGCAGCATAGGTCCCCAATAGGCTGGTAAATGTCCCCAATAGGCAGGTAAATTACCCCAATAGGCAGCATAGGTCACCAATAGGCAGATAAATGCTCCCAATAGACAGGTAAATGTCCCCAATAGGCAGCATAGTTCCCCAATAGGCAGGTAAATGTCCCCAATAGGCAGCATAGGTCCCCAGTAGACAGGTAAATGTCAACCAATAGGCAGCATAGGTCTCCAATAGGTAGGTAAATGTCCCCAATAGGCAGGTAAATGTCTCCAATAGGTAGCATAGGTCCCCAATAGGGAGCATAGGTCCCGAATAGGCAGGTAAATGTCCCCAATAGGCAGTATAGGTCCCCAATAGGCAGGTAAATGTCCCCAGTAGGCAGGTAAATGTCCCCAAAGGCAGCATAGGTTCCCAATACGCATGATAGACCTGACCCGGCGTTAAAAAAAAATACCAGTACTCACCTATGTCCCTCACTGCTCTGAAGAGGCACCCGCTCGACTCCGTCCTCTGGCAGAGGCGACGTGACGTCATCAGGCCGCATGATGACAATCATTTTGTCTGTGCTGCATACAGAGGGCGGCAAATCTTCTGGAGTAAGAGCGCATAGCATTTTCTCACCGCCTCGTCATTCCGCCCGCGAATACAGGGCCCGCTGGCATTGAACTGTAGTGAAGTCCAATGTCAGTCGAGCTCAGGGGCCGGTGTAGCTGAGGTAGGAGAAACAGTTGCTCGGGCCCCTTGAGACGGGCCGGATAAATGTCCTCGGCGGGCCGCATGTGGCCCGCGGCCGTAGTTTGAGGACCCATGGTCTAGACCAACCACTGACAGTGGAAGAGTTGGAGGAGGCTTTAGGTAAACTCCAGAATTAAAAGGCCCCAGGGCCCTATGGTCTCTTTGGAGAATTTTACAAGGAATACAGGGAGATTCTGCTTCCGAAACTACTAAAGGTTCTATCACGATCCACATTTGGATCTTTGGCAGATCTCTCTTTGCATATTAAAACCTTTTTCCTTTCAGGCCATCAGGAGTTAATGTCAGTTTTTCCCCCGGTGGCTGCTGGTGTAATTGCATTGCTTCTGACTTTTCAGGAGAAGGCGGTGACCACTCCCTTCATCCTTTAAAAGGTCATCTTAGGCGTCAGCTGACTGTTGGTGATATTGCTTCTTTTGGAGACCAACCAAGCTGGAGCCAGGAGCAGCTGAGCGCAGTGGTGCTTCTGCTATTTCCCTGTTCTGGTGCCTTACTCTGCTGTGCGGTGCTTTGCAGAAGAGAAAGCTAAGTGTTATTATTTAGTTATTTAACCCCTAGGTGTCTGTCTTTCCCTTTGTTGTTTTGATGTTATTCTCATTATTCCCTGTCTCACCTCCTGGGGAGGGGGTTGGTGGGTTTAGCTCAGGGCTACACAGGAGACAGGGACAGGTCGGTTGCTTGGGCCTCACTACCTTCAAGTGAACCCCTAAGTTAAGGAAAGACAGGGCCCTTCCTTAGCCTTAGGGGCAGTTCAGGAGCCCAGGTTCCTTGTCCCCTGTATTTCTACAACTGCCCCGTGACATTATCACCAACTGACACATTTTTTTTTCCCTTTCTGGTGAGCCATGGCCCAAATACAGGCCTACGCTCAACTGCTTCAGACCCTCATAGATGAGTTTAAGGTGCTGTGGGGTGAGGTGGTGCAGCAGTTACATCAGTTGGTGGGGTTCTGGGCCTCGGCTCAGATGCAGGTTCAACCAGAACATAAGATATCTCTCCCTGACAGGTTTTCTGGAGGGAGAGATAAATTTCTGGTCTTTCAGGAAGCCTGTAAATTGTATTTCAGGCTCCGCCCCCGTTCATCAGGGAGTGAGGAACAACGTGTGGGGATTATTGTCTTCCTTCTTAGGGGTGGGTTTAGCTTAAGGGTATGCCACACTAAACGAGATCGCTAACGAGATCGCTAAAACGTCACTATTTAGCGATCTCGTTAGTGACCTCGTAGTGTGTGGCATGTAGCAACGATGTGGCCCCTGCTGTGATGTCGCTGATCGTTCACTAGCGTTCTGGACCGTTTTTTGATCGTTGGTGTCCCGCTGGTGAGCCTATATCGCTGTGTTTGGCACCTTTTGCGAACGAAGAGCGACCTCGTTTGTGACGCATATGACAGCGGCGCAGGCGGGACTAGGGTTTTTAGCGTCACGGAGTGGATCACAATATCTGTAAGATCTCTTTTGCGTCACAGAGAGGATCACAGAAGTTGCAAAGCAGGCTAGCAGGACGCAGAGAGCAGGAGCGATGCTGGAAATTCCTATGAATCAGAAGCGCTCAGTACATGCTAATGACATCCTAACGACCGCCAAAGTTGTTAAAGAGATCGCTGACCGCTGATGTGTCGTTTATGAGATCTCCTGTTTGGCAGCTACTAGCGACCTAAAAGAGATCACACCAACGATCTCGTTAGCTTGCGTCGTTATCATGATCGCTAACGAGATCGCTAAGTGTGGCAGTACCTTTAGGGCTAAACAGGAGACAAGGACAGGTCGGTGGCTTGGGCCTCACTACCTTCAAGTGTACCCCCAAGTTAAGGAAAGACAGGGCCCTTCCTTAGCCTTAGGGGCAGTTCAGGGGCCCAGGCTCCTCGTCCCCTGTATTTCTACAACTGCCCCGTGACAGGTTCTGGAGGGTGCAGCAACAGTTGGAAGCTTGCCTGCTTCAATGAATGAAGCCATTATCGTCTTGCTACTAAAACCAAGCAAAAATCCTGAATGCCCTGATTCCTGTAGACGGTATTTTTTCTTCCGGTAGATGTAAAATTATTTGCTAAAGTACTAGTCATAAGGCCTAATAAAGTGTTATTGGAACTGATACATGAGCTCCAAACAGAATTTATGCCCAATAGGTCCATGGCTATCAATAATAGACACTTATGAAACGAACAAATAAGGGGCATAGCCCCAGCCAGCTCACCAACCACCACCGAAGCTCGGAATCAAAGTCCAGACCGGGACATGCAGCAATGGGATAGACGAAAGACGTTCCAGCTTCCAATAAAATTTTCCTTTATTCAGTCCAATAATAAAACTTTACAAAAGGTGTGCTCCTCAATGCAGCAGACGGAAAGTTAGCCTTATAGTTGTAACAGCAAAGTGTTTCGACCACTTAAGGTCTTTGCAAAAGCACTAAGCTTTAACAAAGACCTTAAGTGGTTGAAACGCGTTGCTGTTACAGCTATTGGTGCTAACTTTCCGTCTGCTGTATTGAGGAGCACACCTTTTTGTAAAGTTTTATTATTGGACTGAATAAAGGAAAATTTTATTGGAAGCTGGAACGTCTTTCGCCTATCCCATTAGACACTTATACCTTAATTTGCAATTGGGTAGTATGGAAAAAGGATGTAGAGCAATAATGTCTTGCGACACTGCGAAAGCATAAGCATTAAACAGCCTTGAGTAGAATTATTTACAAGTGGTTCTGAGTAAAATGGGGTTGGGCCACAAGTTTAAAAGTTGGATCAAATTACAGTATGGGTCACCTGTGGCAAGGATGAGAGTTAATGAACATTTGTCAGATCCATTCGTATTAGGTAGGGACATAGGACAGGGCTGCCTGCTCTCACACCTCCTATTTGCTTTGGCAATAGAGCCGTTGACATGCAGACTAAGGGACTTAAAGAAATTTGTTGGGTTCAGGTGTAATAATATAGAGAAAAAAGTATGTTTATATGCTTATGCTATGTTGCTGTATGTGGGAAATATAGAAACGTCCATAGGCCCAATAATGTCGGAAATAAAGGAGTTCAGTCTCTGGTCAGGCTTGACAATTAACTGGGGAAAATCATTTCTATTATCTGTGGATCCTCTCCCTCCTATGTAAATAATATCAGATGCACAAATTCAAGCGGTAGAAAAGTTTAAATACCTTGAAGTAGTGATTGGACTACATATAAAATATGATATAATACTAAACATTAACCTCATGTTAGACAGTTTTAGATCTAAAGTAAATGCGTGGTGTAGACTTCTGTTATCCGTAATCTTTAGGGGTAATCTCATATTCCTCCTCCCATATTCTGTAAAGTGCAGACATTGTTTCGAGAATTAATTTTGGTGTAAGCGTAATGCGAGTATTAAAATACTAACACTCCAGAGAGAGAAAACAGGGGGTGGGTTGGTGATACCAGATCCATCTATATATTTTATAGCATCACCTATGCAGCATTTTCATAGCTGGGAAACAATGGATTCAATGGGTAAGGCTGGAAGTCTTGTCTTGCAACACAAGAAATGCTTTTCACTTATTCACATTTTGGAAGGAGGTGCAGGTTGCCTAGATGGAGATAGACCAACTTTGGCACTACTGTACAATGTGTGGGATAAGAGAATACATTTTTGGGAATTACCTGTTGTACCAGATTCACTCCAATATTGAATAATCATAAGTTAGCTGAGTTTGGCAAATTAAAGGGGGTTGGGGTTTAGGAGCTGAGGGGAATACAAACAGTGGAAAATCTACTAGAAAATGAGCTTCACTAAACTTCAACAAGAGTATGAGCTTTTCCCAAGCTTCCTTTTTCCAATACTTACTACTGAGACGTGTGTTCCAGACTCAGTTTTGTGATGCAGCACCCGTAATTTTAAAAAGCTATGCACTTGAGTCATTACCGTAACTACTGCAGTCCTGTTTCAGTGGTCATAATTGGACAGTAAAATTTAAATGGGAAGAGGATGTGGGGCAGGTTACAGAAGAGAAGTGCAAGGAGCTTTTGGAACATTTTCCTAGAAAAAATGTGAATCTCAGAGACTGGCAGATATACATCATACATAGAGTATATAAAATCCTGAGCTTTTTAAGATTGGTTTTCACACAAATGCAGAATGCCCTAGATGTGGGGCGGGGATGCACATTTAATGCACATGTTTTGGGAATGCGGGAGTTTGGGCTTATATTGGCCAAATACCTTGGCCCTAATCAAATGGTTTTTGGGTATCTGGGATAGTCAACAGATTTTGAATCCCCGTTAGCTATTGGATTATCGTGAATTCTTCAGTGGGTATGGAAAGTATTCTGACCCCTTTACATTTTTCACTCATTGTTTCATTGCAGACATATGGTAAATTCAAAAAAGTTCATTTTTTTCTCATTAATGTATGCGCTGCACCCCATCTTTACTGAAAAACAAACAGAAATGTAAACATTTTTGCAAATTTATTAAGAAGAAAAACTGAAATATCACATGGTCATAAGTATTCAGACCCTTTGCTCAGTATTGAGTAGAAGCACCCTTTTGAGCTAGTACAGCCATGAGTCTTCTTGTGAATGATGCAACAAGGTTTTCACACATGGATTTGGGGATTCTTAGCCATTCTTCCTTGCAGATACTCTCCAGTTCCTTCAGGTTGGATGGTGAACGTTGGTGGACAGCCATTTTCCAGTATCTCCAGAGATGCTCAATTGGGTTTAGGCCAGCCAAGAATGGTCACAGAGTTGTCCTTAGTTATGGAGACACTTATTCAAAAAAATCAGAAAGGACGACTCCATCCAGGGGCTTAGAGTTGAGAACTTGGAGATCAAACCGGCAGCCTTTGCTGATTATCTTTTGTTACTAATAGCCAACCCTACTCAAGCCTTTCCCCGGCTAATGTATCTCTTTTTGCAATTGGGTGAACTATACAATTTTAAAATAAATCTAGACAAATCCAAAGCATTGAATGTATCTGCTCCCCAATGTGATATCTCCAGGCTAACGTCCATAACTCCCTTTAAGTGGCCCACTGATCGAATCAAATATTTAGGAGTGCCTATTTCTAATAACTAGAGATGAGTGACTTTGCCTCCGGAAGGGTCGAGTCGGGTTTCGGACCACCCGACTTTATCAAAAGTCGAGTCGAACGAAATCGGCCGACTATCGGCAAAAGTCGAGTTCCGACCGAAACCCGACTCCAATGCAAGTCAATGGGGAATAAAAGTCGGCAGTGAGTGGAGGACAATAAACACACCTACAGTGTCCATTTCAATGACAATGACATCAATTCTTACTACTTAAGCTTGTCAACCTTAATTTACTTTATAATAATAGTAACGCATTGAAAACTGGGGGTTATTTGGCTAAAGTTGTGGGGGGGCAGGGCTGGCTCTAGGTTTTCGTGGGTCCCGGGCGAAAGAGTCTCAGTGGGCCCCTTTAACACATACCACAATTCATGATGCTCTGATATGGCAGAGAAATATAGGTATAGTACAATGCCAAATACTTCACTTCTTACATTACATGAGTGATATCTATTTTAAATTCTACAATAGCTCAAAAACCGGACAGTATAGTCCTCCATACAGTATTATGGGCACCACATAGTGCGCCATACAGCATAATGAGCCCCATATATTGCTCTATACAGAATAATGAGTCCCATATATGATGCTCCTGTAATACGATTATGCTAATGTCCTATGGAGACAGATGACGTGGGTCAGAATGAAGACAAACACGGTATATCACAGTTCAAGATATATATATATATATATATATTGTAGAGCGATGAACATCAGATAACTGACTCTACATATAAGCAGGCAATAAACAGCCTCAAGAATATGCAGATGATAGCACTACAGACAGAGGGTGTGGGTACAAGTCCAGCAATGAGGATCCAGAGGTCCCGGGCTGGCTCCTAATGGAGGGCAGAGCATAGCAGAGGTGGGTGCAGAGCAGGTGTAGAGCAACAGAGTCTTTCCAGTGGTAAGAAGCAAGCGGGGTATCCCGTGGAATAGAAGAACAAGCAGGTTGCAAGTCCTTGAGCTTGGCAGCAAGTGAGCAACAAGATACACAAGCAAGGTACAGTGTGCAGAGTTCCTTTATATATGCAGCAGACAGGAAACAAGGAGTATCAGACATGAAACAAGATGGCCCCCGTGAAGCCTGTAACTCCATCTTGGGTCAGGGCAGAATCCAACAGAACTAAGGGCAAGAACAGACAAAACAGGTACGCAGTCCCAGTCCTTACATTACTCTCCTCTTTAAAGATGTCCTCTGGACGTTCTTATATCTGGTTTATTGGGGTATCTGCTGTGGAACTGTCTGATCAGATGAGGAGCGTGAATATTTTCCAGAGGTTCCCAGGAATTCTCCTCAGACGAGTACCCTTGCTATTTTACCAGATACTGGAGTCGTCCCCTATGAATCCGAGAATCGATGATCTTCTCCACGATGAATTCCTCCTGCTCGTCGATGAGAATTGGATCAAGAGGAGCAGATGTGCACCCGGAGAAAGGATTTGCCACTATCGGTTTAAGCAGGGAAACATGAAAAACAGGATGTATTTTTAAAGAATTAGGCAACTTGAGTCGACAGGCTACAGAACTCACTATGTCACTGATCTTGTACGGACCAACATATTTTTGTCCCAGTTTAGATGTTGGAACTCTGAGTTTCAAGTTCTTTGTTGAAAGCCAGACCATGTCTCCTACCTTGCATGTGGGTACTGGCTTACGGAATCTGTCTGCTGCCTTCTTGTATCTTTCTTGCGCTGTGGCCAGCGTCTGCTTCAGAACTTCCAGATTCTGCTGAAGAGACGAAATGCGGTCGGCTACCACAGGTACAGACATGTCTATCGGAAGTCGAGGAAGAATGCTGGGATTACCCTTATTAGCAAAGGATGGAGACATTTTGGTGGACGCACTCTGTGAGTTATTATACGTGAATTCAGCCAGCGGGAACAAACTCACCCAATCATCTTGTAAGTGACACACATAGCAACACAGATACTGCTCCAAAGTCTGATTGGTCCGGTCAGTTTGGCCGTTAGACTGCGGATGGAAAGCAGATGACAAATTTACCTTGATGTCCAGAGCAGCACAAAATTTTGCCAAAATTTTGAAGTAAATTGAACTTGTCGATCAGATATTACTTCATCCGGGACTCCATGTAATCGAAAAATATTTTGTACGATAAGGTCTGTTTGGCCGTCGGTAACCCGGTACAGGGAATGAAATGAGCAGCTTTGGTTACTTGATCAACTACTACTAGAATCGTGTTCTTCCCTTGGGATGTAGGCAACTCTATGATAAAGTCCATTGAGATAGACCCCCAGGGATGAGATGGAATAGGAGGAGGTTGCAATAGTCCAGTAGGTGAGGAGCGAAGAACTTTTGATTTGGCACATACCTCACATGACAACACATACAGTCAAACGTCTTTCTGGAAAGTTGGCCACCAAAAGAAGCGAGACACAAATTCTTGAGTTTTCTGAATTCCTCTATGACCGGTGATCTTAGAGTCATGCATTATTTTCAATACTAATTAAATTTACCTGAATAGGTGGTTGAATCAGAAGTGAGTCTGTGGCGTAGGCCTCCTTAATATCCTTTAATAGGTCTTGATTGTGCAGCACACTTACAAAGTTTGTTCAGATAGTATGGTCCTTGGAGGCGAAGCCGAGGTTACGTCATCCGAATGAATCCTGAACAGAGCGTCAGCCTTCCCATTGTGAGAACCTGGTCTATATGAAATAATGAAATCAAATTGGTTAAGAAACAGATTCCACCGAGCTTGTCTGGGTTTTAGACACTTTGCCGACATCATGAATTCAAGATTTCGATGATACGTGAGCACAACAGTCTGTTGAGATGCCCCTTGTAGTAGATGCCTCCATTCTTTAAATGCGGTTATAATAGCCAACAACTCTTTATTCCCAACTTCGTAATTCTTTTCTGCAGGTGACAACTTTTGGGAAAGAAAAGCACAAGGATGTAGAAGGTCTTTCTCTCCTGTTCTTTGCGAGAGTATGGCCCCTCTAGCACAGTCCGAGGCATCCACTTCCACTATGAAGGCCCGATCCGGGTCCAGATGCACGAGAACAGGGACCAAAGTAAATTTAGCCTTCAATTTAGAAAATGCTAGTTGTGCCTGTGGTGACCAAACAAACGGCGTCTTCCTCCGAGTCAATTGAGTAAAGGGTGCGACGAACTCTGAAAAGTTTTTAATGAACCACCTGTAAAAATTGGCGAATCCAATGAATCTTTGGATGTCCTTCACAGACCAGGGAATTGGCCACTCTTGAATAGCTTGCGTCTTGCTCGCATCCATGCTGAGACCCTGGGAAGAAATAACATAGCCCAGAAATTGTATTTCCGTTTTGTGAAACTCACATTTCTCCAGTTTAATGTAAAACTGATTCTGCCGTAAACGATCCAGAACCATTCTCACGTGCCGCTGGTGATCCTAGATATTGCTGGAAAAAATTAAAATGTCATCCAAATAAATCACAACAAAAATATGGAGTATATCCCTAAAAATATAGTTTGCCAGATGTTGGAATGTAGCCGGTGCATTGCGCAGACCAAAAGACATGACGAGGTGCTCAAAATGTCCATAACATGACCGGAAAGCTGTTTTCCACTCGTCCCCGGGGTAAATCCGTACTAAACTGTAAGCATCACGGAGATCTAATTTTGTGAAGATCTTGGCGTGTCGCACCCTCTCGAGTAATTCGGGAATTAGTGGAAGCGAATAAGAGTTCCTAATCGTAACCTTGTAAAGTTCACGGTAATCTATACACGGTCAAAGAGAGCCATCCTTCTTTTTGACAAAGAAGATTGGGGCACCTGCTGGGGAAGAAGATGGTCATATCAATCCCTTTGCTAAGTTCTCATCAATATACTCCTTGAGGGCTTTCAATTCTGGTCCGGACAAGGAATAAATATTCCCAAACGGAATTGCGGCACCAGGGAGTAATTCCACAGGGCAATCATATGGTCGAGTGGTGGCAATTTGTCTGCATTTTTTTTTATCGCATACATCCGCAAAATCTTGATATTCAATTGGTAATTTTAACTCAACTGTAACCGTTGACCTGACTGAAGTTAATTCTCCAGATGATGTCTGTTTACTTGGAAACCGCAATTCTTTCGTCTTCCAATCGATAGTGGGGTTTTGCCTCTGTAACCATGGTAACCCTAGAATTATAGGGAAGTGAAGGGAGGAAATTAGCAAAAATGACAGTCTTTCAGAATGATATAATAAACTTGGCACTCAACAATAGAAGTAGGTGAACAATGTTTTTATTGTGGCATCCATATAGACAGAAGTTTATATTTTTAAACGTTTTCGGTCCAAGCCTGGACCTACATCAGAAAAATTACTTCCATAGAAAATAAGCTGTTATGGAGATAATGCCAGACAAACTCCTATAGCATAGGAAAGGTTGTAGTGAAAAACCTGTGATACTGGATATATCATAGACAAAGTAACAAATGGCACAGCGTTTAGTCACAGCGTGGTGTGTCACAAGAAAGGACACGTTCAATAGTTTGAAACGTGACACCTCAAAGCAGCTTGCTGTCCTAAAATGGCAACTCATAAAGACGCACTTGTAAATAGCAAATTAGCATGGGTACAGTGCTGTGCAAGCAGGCTAAGATAGTGGCACACCAGTAGTGTGTAGGCGAGTTCTGCTGCAGGGTATAGCCGGGGTTAATCCCCGTGTTGGAGTTTTTTGGAGATTTAAGCTGTGTCCAGGAGACATTTACCTCTTTGTTCATGCCTGTGAAAACATCTCCTCCAGCATCTGGGTCCTGAATTTAGTGCGGGAAGACCTTGAGGATAGAGTTTCACTATCCGCCGCTTCAGACATTTGTAGTAACCCTCATCAGAAGATCAGGAGGAGACTTGCCATAGAGACAGAGATTCTGAGCCTAGTGGGCAAACAGGTCTTACGTGAGGTACTGACAGAACAAAAACGAAGGGGATTTTATTACCTTCAAGATGTAAGTAAGTGAGTACGGCCATAAAACTTCTCCATCACAACATCACAATTGTTTTATGATGGTAGTCGACTTAAAGGATGCTTACTATCACATCCCGATCCATCTGGACCATCAGAAATACCTGAGGGTAACCCTATACAGTCATGGCCAAAAGTTTTGAGAATGACACAAATATTAATTTTTACAAAGTCTACTGCTTCACTTTTTCTAATGGCAATTTGCATATACTCCAGAATGTTATAAAGAGTGATCAGCTTAACAGCAATTACTTGCAAAGTCAATATTTGGCTAGAAAATTAACTTTATCCCCCAAAATACATTTCAAAATCATTGCAGCCCTGCATTAAAAGGACCAGCTAACCTCTTTTCAGTGATTGCTCCATTAACACAGGTGTGGGTGCTGATGAGGACATGGCTGGAGATCAATCTGTCATGATTAAGTAAGAATGGCACCACTGGACACTTTAAAAGGAGGCTGGTGCTTGGCATCATTGTTTCTCTTCTGTTAACCATGGTTATCTCTAAAGAAACACGTGCAGTCATCATTGCAATGCACAAAAATGGCCTAACAGGGAAGAGTATCGCAGCTAGAAAGATTGCACCTCAGTCAACAATCTATCGCATCATCAAGAACTTCAAGGAGAGAGGTTCCATTGTTGCCAAAAAGGCTTCAGGGCGCCCAAGAAAGACCAGCAAGCGCCAGGACCATCTCTTAAAAGTGTTTCAGCTGCGGGATCGGGCTACCAGCAGTGCAGAGCTTGCTCAGGAATGGCAGCAGGCAGGTGTGAGTGCATCTGCACGCACTGTGAGGCGGAGATTCTTGGAGCAAGGCCTGGTCTCAAGGAGGGCAGCAAAGAAGCCACTTCTCTCCAGAAAAAACATCATGGACAGACTGAAATTCTGCAAAAGGTACAGGCAGTGGATTGCTGAGGACTGGGGTAAAGTTATTTTCTCTGATGAATCCCCTTTTCGATTGTTTGGGACATCAGGAAAATGCCTCATTCGGAGAAGACAAGGTGAGCGCTACCACCAGTCTTGTCTCATGCCAACTGTTAAGCATCCTGAAACCATTCATGTGTGGGGTTGCTTCTCAGCCAAGGGAATCGGCTCTCTCACAGTCTTGCCTAAAAACACAGCCATGAATAAAGAATGGTACCAGAATGTCCTCCAAGAGCAACTTCTCCCAACCCTCCAAGAGCAGTTTGGCGATAAACAATGCCTTTTCCAGCATGATGGAGCACCTTGCCATAAAGCAAAGGTGATAACTAAATGGCTCAGGGAACAAAACATAGAGATTTTGGGTCCATGGCCTGGAAACTCCCCAGATCTTAATCCCATTGAGAACTTGTGGTCAATCATCAAGAGACGGGTGGACAAACAAAAACCTAAAAATTCTGATAAAATGAAAGCATTGATTGTGCAAGAATGGACTGCTATCAGTCAGGATTTGGTCCAGAAGTTGATTGAGAGCATGCCAGGGAGTAGGGTTGAGCATTCCGATACCGAAACCCGGTTCAGATACAAAATATCGGAATATTTTTAATTCCGATATTTTGTTCCCATAGACTTACATTGGATTTCAGGTATCGGAACCGGGTTTCGGTATCGGAATGCTCAACCCTACCAGGGAGAATTGCAGAGGTCCTGAAGAAGAAGGGTCAACACTGCAAATATTGACTTGCTGCATTAACTCATTCTAACTGTCAATATAAGCTTTTGTTACTCATATGTTTGCAATTATTATATTTCTGTCTGTGATAAAAACATCTGTCAAACACACATAAAAACCAGAGGGCAGCAGATCATGTGAAAATATAATATTTGTGTCATTCTCAAAACTTTTGGCCATGACTGTACATTCAAGGCGAAGTTAGACTTTTTCAGTTCCAAGCTCTTTCCTTTGGACTGTCAATAGCCCCGAGAGTATTCACGAAAGTGGAAACTACGGCCTTCTTCCGTATCCGGAACACAGTTATTGTTAATTATCTGGACGACTTTCTGATAGTAGGAAGGTCAGAGGAGCATTGTGCTGCGCAGCTGAAAGACATATCAGTGGCCTTACAAAAACTGGACTGGATGATGAACACTCAAAAATCAAGGCTAAAACCCTTAAGGGTGCCGACCTTCTTGGGCCTTGTCCTGGACTCCGAGCTGCAGGCTTGTTTCTTGCCGGACAACAAGGTATAGAAGGTGGTGAAGCTAACCTCGGCAGCCATAGAACTTCCACACATGTCCCTGAAGGAAACAATATCCCTGTTGGGAACCTTAAGGTCATGTATCCCAGCAGTCAGATGGGCCCAATTCTATACCAGGCAGCTACAATGGGAGATACTGTTCACACAAAGATTTCTAAGAGAGCGTTTAGAAGGGAGGGTAGATCTTTCTTCAGAGGTTAGAAGTTCCCTCAGATGGTGGACAAACAGGGTGAACTTGACATCAGGAGTTCCATGGGAAAGACCAGTAAGTGACATAATCAGGACAGACGCAAGCATCTCAGGCTGGGGTGCACAGGCAATTCCAGGGGTCTTGGGCACCTTCAGTGTTGGAGAAGTCATCAAATGTAAAGAAACTGAGCGGTAGAGAGGGCTCTAAAAATCTTTCTCCCTCTCTGTTGTGAATGGGTTTGAGATGAGTTCTGAGCAGAGGCTCCCTCTGGTGGTTACAAGCGGTGCTAGTGAAGATTGTGAGGACTGGGAATCAGGTGTTACTGACTGGTCTTATATAAGGGAGTCATTTTCCCATCAGGGTTGCCGGTGATCAATTGTTCTGGTCTGAATCCTTCTTTCCAGTTTCCCTTGTAGCCTGCTGTGTCGTGTCTGCTTCTCCTGCTAACAGATAAGTCTTTTTCTGCTTTTGTGTTTGTGCTTGATTTTTGCATTTTGTCCTGCACTTCTGTGGGGGCCTTCAGGGTCCCTCCGGGGGCTTCTGCCCTCTCAGTTTAGTTCAGCCACTGAGTTTTGTTCTTTTGCTTTTTCCAGCTTTTTCAGTGGCTGCTGTTTTGATTTTGTTACACCAGAGAACTAATTTAGGTGGTAGAGGTCGTGTGATCTCAGGTGATTTTGAAATTAGTAGAGTTGGTGTTTTTCAGGGTTTTCTGGGATTGCAGTAAGTACCCTTCCTATCCTTTTCTATTTAGATAGTTTGGGCCCCAGCGTTTGCTCATACTATTTTCTTTCTGTGTCTGTATTTCCTCTTGTCTAACCGCCATTACATGTTTGGGGGCTTTCTATTATCTTTGGGGTTCTGCTCCGGGGCAGTTAGCTTTCCTATTTCTATCTTTAGGTGTAGTTAGTTTCTCAGGCTGTGACGAGGCGTCTAGGACCAACGTAGGAACGCTCCACGGCTGCCTCTAGTTGTGGTGGTTAGTCAGGGTACTGCAATCCCATAGATTCCAACTGCTCTGGTGTATTGCCTTTTTTTCCTGCACTCCTCAGCTACCGAAACATAACAGTATCACCGGCCCAAAAATTGAAAATTGTATGGTACTCACAGAAGGGAAAAAATATTTGAAAGAAAAAAGGTTGTCAGAGTTGTCAGAGATATTTTTCTGTTTGTTGCATTTTTTTTTTTTTTTTTTTTTCCCTCTGTATCTCTGGGTGCTGGGGAGGATCTTTTCTCCCAATGGAGTTTGCACAGTTGTCTGGCCGTGTGGATCAGCTTGCCACTGAGGTTCAGAGTATTGCTGCATATCTTGCTAGGTTGCCTGTTGTGGAACCTAGGATCCCCATGCCAGATTTGTTTTTAGGGGATCGAGCTAAGTTTCAGAATTTCAAAAATAATTGTAAATTGTTTTTTGCCTTAAAATCTAAGTCCTCAGGAAACGCAGCGCAGCAGGTTCAAATTATCATCTCTCTCCTGCGCGGCGATCCTCAGGATTGGGCTTTTTCCCTGATACCTGGGGATCCTGTTTTGAGTGATGTTGATGCGTTTTTTCAGGCTTTGGGGTTATTGTACGATGAGCCTAATGTCACTGATCAAGCTGAAAAAGCCTTGTTGGCATTAAATCAGGGGCTTGATGACGCTGAGTTATACTGTCAGAGATTCCGTAGGTGGGCAGTCCTGACCAAATGGAATGACGACGCTTTGGCGGCCCTTTTCCGGAAGGGTCTGTCAGATAATGTAAAGGATGTTATGGTGGGATTCCCTGTCCCCTCTGGTCTCAATGATTCTATGTCATTAGCGATTCAAATTGACAGACGTTTGCGTGAGCGGAGAAGTATGCGTGGAATGGTGTTGCCTTGTGAACCAGCTTCTGAACCCATGCAGTGTGATAGAGTGGTGTCTGGGGCACAGCGTCATGAGTTTCGAAAGCGCAATGGGTTATGTTTCTACTGTGGTGATGCCTCTCATGCTATTTCAGTCTGCCCTAAGCGGGGAAGACGTTTTGCACGCTCAGTTGTCTTGGGTATTGTTCAGACTAAGTTTTTATTAACTGTCACTCTGATATGCTCTCTGTCCTCATTTTCTGCTCAGGCTTTCGTTGATTCTGGAGCAGCTATTAACCTGATGGATTATGATTTTGCTAAACGTTGTGGGTTTCCCTTGATACCCCTACAGAAGTCTATTCCCCTACTGGGGATCGATTCTACCCCTTTGGCTGAGAATAAACCCCAGTTTTCTACTCAGGTGATAATGAGGGTTGAACCTGATCACCAGGAGTGCTGCAAATTTTTGGTTCTATATAATCTGCATGACATTATCGTGCTGGGTTTCCCTTGGTTACAGTCTCATAATCCTGTTTTGGATTGGAAATCTGTGTCTGTAACCAGTTGGGGCTGCCAATGTGTTAATACCAACACTCCTGTTTTTTCTGCCTCCCCCCAGGCTCAGGATGTTCCTGACTTTTTGTTTGATTTTTCTGATGTGTTTAGCGAAAGTAAATCTGCTTCCTTGCCTCCCCATAGGAGCTATGACTGCGCTATTGAATTAGTGCCGGGTAGTAAATTCCCTAAAGGTCGCCTTTTTAACTTGTCTGTACCTGAACATGACGCTATGCGGTCTTATATCAAGGAATCATTGGAGAAGGGTCATATCAGACCATCCTCTTCACCCTTAGGTGCCGGTTTTTTCTTTGTGGCCAAAAAAGATGGTTCATTAAGGCCGTGTATTGATTATCGTCTCTTGAACAATATTACTGTGAAATATCAATACCCGTTACCCTTGATTTCTGACCTGTTTTCCAGGGTGAAAAACGCTACTTGGTTTACCAAGCTTGACCTCAGGGGGGCGTATAACCTTATTCGCATTAAGCACGGGGATGAATGGAAGACGGCATTCAATACCCCTGAAGGGCATTTTGAGTACCTAGTGATGCCTTTGGGCTCACTAATGCTCCTTCCGTCTTCCAGTCCTTCATGAATGACATTTTCAGGGATTTTGTGGACAAATTTCTGATTGTTTATTTGGATGATATCTTGATTTTTTCTAATGACTGGGACTCTCATGTGAAACATGTTCGAACTGTATTCCAGATTTTGAGAGAGAATGCTCTGTATGTGAAGGGATCAAAGTGTCTTTTTGGCGTACAGAGGATCTCATTTCTGGGATTCATTTTGTCCCCATCTGTTATTGAAATGGACCCGGTCAAGGTTCAGGCCATCTGTGATTGGGTCCAACCTACTTCATTAAAGGCTCTTCAGAGATTTTTGGGTTTGCCAATTTTTATCGTAAATTTATTGGTAATTTCTCGGTTATTGTTAAACCATTAACTGATTTGACCAGAAAGGGTTCTGATGTGGTGAATTGGCCTCCTGAGGCAGTCTCTGCATTTCAGGAACTTAAGCAGAGATTCACTTCTGCTCCTGTTCTACGGCAGCCTGATGTTTCTCTGCCATTTCAGGTGGAGGTTGATGCCTCTGAAATTGGGGCAGGTGCCGTTTTGTCCCAAAAAGATCCAGAGACCTCTAAAAGTAACCCTTGTGCCTTTTTCTCTCGAAAATTTTCTCCTACTGAACGTAATTATGACGTGGGTAATCGGGAGTTATTGGCCATGAAGTGGGCTTTTGAAGAGTGGAGACATTGGCTGGAGGGAGCCAAACATCAGGTGGTGGTCCTTACGGACCATAAGAATCTGGTCTATCTGGAATCTGCCAAGCGACTCAATCCTAGACAGGCCAGGTGGGCCTTGTTTTTCACACGTTTTAATTTTGTGGTTTCCTTTCTTCCTGGCACTAAGAATGTTAAGGCGGATGCCCTCTCGAGGAGTTTCCTTGCGGACTCTCCTGAGTTATCTGATCCTTCTGTTATTTTGAAAGAGGGTGTAGTTCTTTCCGCCATCTCGCCCAATTTGAGACTTGCTCTGGAGGGGTGTCAGGAGGATAGGCCCGAGCGCTGCCCTGTTGGAAAATTGTTTGTCCCGGACCAATGGAAAAAGAGTGTGATGTCTGAGATTCATTGTTCCACATTGGCTGGGCATCCCGGAATTTTTGGTACCAGAGACTTGGTTAGTCGGTCCTTTTGGTGGCCTACCTTGTCTCGTGATGTCAGGGAATTTGTGCAGTCCTGCGGGACTTGCTCTCGCTCCAAGCCTTGCTCTCGCTCTAGTGGTTTGTTGATGCCATTGCCTGTGCCCAAGAGACCATGGACCCATATCTCTATGGATTTCATTTCCGATCTTCCTGTTTCTCAGAGAATGACCACCATCTGGGTAATTTGTGATAGATTTTCCAAAATGATACTTTTTGTGCCATTCCCCAAGTTGCCTTCCCCTCTAAAAATTGGGGGCCGTTTTCCTTCCCCCCTGGTTCGTTTACACGGTTTCCCCGGACATTTGTCTGACAGAGGAGTCCTTTTTTTCCCAATTTTGGGGCTTTTTGTTCTAAACTGGGGTTATTGCTTTCTCCTCTGTTTTCATCCTCAACAAGGTAAAAGAGAGAAAAACCGACTTGGGACTTATCAAATCTTTGGTCTGCTGACAGGATGCGGGTCTTTTTTTTCCTTTGGTGAGTTTGTTTATAATGGGCTAGCTCCCCCACTTTGATTCCCGTTTTTCTGTAATTCGGGTTTCCCCCTCGTTTTTTTTGGAAAGAGGGGGCTTCTTCTGTAAGGTGTTGATCTTTGTGGGCGTAGCAACAGATTTGGGCAGGTATAAAGAGGTGTCCTCTCTGGGGAAAGGCCCAGGGTTTGCAAACCGCTAGGCTGATGGTCCTCGGTTTAAAGGGGGGGGATTGGGTTTGGGTTGTTAAAAAATTTCCCCTATGAGGTAATCCCAAATTTAAGCCTGGTTCTTGGGGCCTTTAAAATCGGGGAGTTAAATTTTCCTTTTTCTTTTTTTGTTCCGGGATTTTTTAAGATCCATAACTTTTCCCAACCTTTTTAAAGGGGGTTTTTGGCCAGGGGTTCCGCTGCTGTGCCCCTCCCTTTTTGGTTGGGGCAATCTGGAGTATTGTTTGAAAAAATTTTTTGGTTCTCTTTTTTGACGGAAACCCATATTTGGTTAATGGGAGGTTAGGTCAGGGGACATTTTGGGGTGTTGTTCGGACATCCAGGGAAAACTTACGGGGTACTAGAACTCACCTGACGCCTGGTTGCTAAAAATGGGGTTGGGGGCCCCCCTGGGGGGGGTACTTTTGTGAAGGGTTTGAGAGGTTTTCTGAGCAGAGGCCCCTTGGGGTTAAAAGGGGGTTTTGTAAAGTTGGGGGGCTGGGAATCAGGTGTTACTGAGGTCTTTTAAAGGGATCATTTTCCCCAGGGTTCCCGGTGCCAAGTTCGGTCGACCTTTTTCCAGTTTCCCTTGTACCCTCGTGTCGTGCTGCTTTCCTCTAACAGATAAGTTTTTTCTGCTTTTGTGTTTTTGCTTGTTTTTGTTTTCCCCTGCACCTGGGGGGCCCTTTTAAGGGCCCCCCGGGGGTTTTGCCCTCCATTTGTTCACCACTGGTTTTGTTCTTTTTTTTTTCCCCAGTTTTTCAGGGCTGCTGTTTTGTTTTGTTAACCAGAAAACAAATTTAGGTGGTAGGGTGTGTGATCTCAGGTATTTTAAATTTATAGAGTTGGTGTTTTTCAGGGTTTTGGGGGATTGCGTAAGACCCTTCCTATCCTTTTCTATTTAGATTTTTGGGCCCCCAGGTTTGCTCAATTTTTTTCTTTTGTGTCTATTTCCTCTTGTCAACCGCCTTACATTTGGGGGCTTTTTTTATCTTTGGGGTTCTGCCCGGGGCGTTATTTTCCTTTTTCTTTTTTAGGGTAGTTTTTTTCGGCTGTGAAGGGTCTGGCCCAAAACGTAAAACCCCCAGGCTGCCCTATTGTGGGGTTTATCAGGTACGCAACCCCATGTTCCAATGCTGGGGTGTATTGCCTTTTTTTCCGCACCCCCCAGCTACCAAAAATAACACCTCCCTCCGGGGGCACACGCCCGCATTTTCAGACAACCGGGACACGTGGCATCTCAATCACCAAAGGGGAACAAGGCCCTTCCCTAAAGGAGCAAAACAAATCCCCCCGGAGCAAAAAACATTCCCCTTTCCCCTTCGGCACTACCATAAGGGGAACGAGAACATCGGGACTTCCAATCCCCCAAAATCTAAAACAGGGGAATGGGGCCCCAAACTCCAGAAGTTTCGCAGATTTCCCTATAGAGTTTGCAAAAAAAAGATCTGTTTCCAAAAAACAAACAGTACACTACCCCCAAGGAGACCCAAAAGGCTCCAAAAATTCAATAAAAGCACAAAAAAGCAGCAAAAAACCCCCCGCCCAGATTTGAACAAAAACCTTTTAGGGTGCGCCCCCATAAAGCAAGGTTTGCAGCAAGGTGCAAAAACCAAATTAAAAGCCACTCTCCAAACCATTTAAGGGGGGGTGACTGCTCGTATCCCCAAATTTCACAATGAGGCCCCCATAGGGGCCGTTCACACAAAAGGGAAAATGCACATGCCGATTTACAGCATTAATTACGCCCCTATATTCGGGGGGTGGCCCGTACACCTCAACGCACCCCTGTGAACACCCCCCTTTCGAACCCAAAAGTGCCCCGGGGGCGGGTGCACCCAAAAAAAAAAATGCAAAAAATTCAAAAAGTGGGGTTTTTCACCGCCCAACTCCTTGGGCTAGTGTGTTAGGGACTTGTAACGTGGGGACCTTGGGGGGAGGTTCAAGCTTATTTTTGGCCCAAAAATTAACTAAAATCCATATTTTGAATTTTTTGCCTTTATTTTCGGGGGGCCAGCCGGATTTGGGCCCATAAGGGTGTTCACACTGGTGCGCATTCACAAATGCAATTGATACTACGATGTGGCCCACCCCGCCCCCCCTTTTTTATAACAGCACAGGCCGGCCCCAAAAAAAAGGCCAAGAAACTGTTGCAGAAAAAAATATCAGGACCTTGTCGGCCAAAAAGGGGCGCTCAAAAACCTGAGCATGTGACCCCTGATCTCCAATGAGAGATCTCACTTGGGCATCTCGAAGGGGAAACAAGGACTTTGTCCTAAAGATTGCTCGCCGCAACCATACTGGCCACAATAGCAAGCGGGAGAGGCCCCAGTAATCCCGCACATTTTTGAGGGCGAGACACGGCCCCCACGTCTAAGCTGAGCAAGAAAAAGCGCCGGAGACGAAGGGGAGACACAGCCGGAATGGCTTGTTTTTCCCCCCTTGGCAGAAGGGGAACTTCCCCCTAACTTACCCCCCCTCTAGGCCCCCCTTTTTCTCTCCCCCTCGCTCGCTCAAAGGCGGCAAGGCGCGGGCATGAACCCCCCGGGGGCGGGCCCCCCGGGACCTATCCTTGGCCCCAAAACCCCTCCAACCCCCCAAAAATTTTTTTCCCGTCCCCCCTGCCCCCTTTACAATGGCGTTCACATCGTAGTTGTTCCCAAAAAGAGGGGAACCCCGGGCCCCCGGCAGTGACCAGGGGTTTAGGAGGGACACAGGAAGTGTGGGAGATACCAAGGCGGGGGGGAAAAGGGGCCCAAACGGAAAACCCAAAGGGGGTTCACCTCTCGAGAACCTTAAAGGGCCCCAAAATTTGGGGGGGGGCCCCCAATTTTGTGGATTCCACCCTTACCTGATTTTTTGGGGCGGGGGCCCCAAAGGTCACCGGGACAAAGTCGGGGGGGGGAAAGGGGGGTTTTTGGGGAAAGGGGGACCCATCCCTTCCTTTTGGGGAAAGGGGGGCCCCTTAAATGCATCCGGGTGCGGTCCCATATTTTCCCGTGCCTCCAAAACCCCCAGTCGCCCCCGGGTCGCGGCCCCCCGGGCGGGGGGACCGGTACCCCGGTGCGGCCGTAATTTAAGAGGAAGGGGGCTGTCCGGTGGGTAAACCCCACAGCATTTTTTACGCGAACTCCGCCCACGGGGGAAGAGCCCCGCCCCCCGCCTGGCAAAACAAAATGTTGAAAATGGGGGCCCAAAGGGTTTCTTTTTTGGGCCCCCTCACCAACCCATTCTCTCGGGGGGGATATGCAGGGAGAGGTTCAATCAATGCAGAGTAATGACACAAATGTCTCCAGCCCCCAGACGAAAAATTGGGGGGGCCTGGGTTCGCTGAAAAACTTTTCGGGGATACCGTGAACGGAAGATGGTCTAATAAATAATGCTCCCAAAGGGGCCCTTGCAGAAGGAAACCCCGGGGGACGGCACTAATTGCCCATTTTGGAGAAGTGGTGGGGCCCCCAAAAAGGATAGTGCAACCCCGGACGGGTAAGCCCACCAAAAAGTCATCCCAAACCCATCTCCCGGGGCCCTGTCGCCCCCGGGAAAGGAAAAGAAAAACCCCTGGCTGTTTTTGGGGGGGCTTTTTTCCGGGGGGGGGGGGGAGGGGACACCCCTAAAATTTTTCCCCCTGCCTCACGGACCATTTTTGGCCACCAGTATGTCCCCCCAAAATAACTCGTTGCCCCCTTTCCCCCAAAAATGTCCCCCCCCCCCCGGACATGTCCCCCAAGAGAGTCCCCGGTCGAAAAATTTGTGGGAAAAAAAATCTTGCCCGGGGGACAGACCTAGAAAAAACCGGGGGGGGCTACAGTTCTAGGCCCCTTTTGGGGGCAAAAAGCCGGGCTCCTAAATCCTCCTCCTCTAGACACTAAGGACGAGAGAGAGCGTCGGCCCGAACATTTTTCTAAACCCAGAGAAAATGGAGGTGAAGTGGAACGGAGAAAAAAATGGGGGCCCACTGGCCTGGCAAAATTTACCCGCTGACCCGTTTGAAAATTTTACCTTTTTTTGGGGTGGGTAAATTTTTGGGGAAGGGAAAACCCCCCCCCTCCAAAGTTTGCCCCCACAAAGGGGAAGGGGCCCAAACTTCAAAAGCCACCCCAAACCCCCCTTTCCCCCCGGATGGAAAATTCCTCTCTGCTGGAAAAGGCTTGAAAAAAAGAAGCGGGGGTGCTTCCGACCTTGAGCATCCTTTTGATAAAGGTTTTGCCCCCAAAACCAAAAAGAGGGGTCCACCCAAAAAAAAAAGGGGTTCAACACGGGGGAATTTTAATTGGAGCACTGGCAAAATGCGATTTTATGGAAAAAACCCTTTGGAACCTCCCCCCAAAACCCTGGATTTGCCCCCTTTTTGGGGAGGGTCCCCAAGGGGGCTACCAAAGTCGGAAAGGGGAATGAACGGGGATAAAAATTTAAATTTGCCCCCATAAAGCCTGCCCCCCTTTAAAGGGAATGGGGTTCTTGCCCCCCTTTCAGCCTGTTTTTTGGGGATCCAAGCCAACCCCTGGGCAGAGATGATAAGCCCAGTAAAGGAAAGGGGCTCCTCTAAAAACACACATTTCTCCATTGGGTTTAGAGGGAGTTTCCCCCCTAAGAGGTCAAACTCGTTGACCCCTCCGGTGAGAGCAAAACTGGTGAAAAAATGGGGAATACACCCGTAGACTGCTACAGAGGGGGAAGCCCCCCCGGAAAAATATCTTTGGGACAAAGTCTTGGAAAAAGCGAGAGCAACAGACCCAAAGGGGCATCACCAGGTATTCATAATGCCCATCCCGGTATTAAAAGCTTTTTTCCCCACTCGCCCCCCAGGGATGCGAATTGGTTATACCCCACGAGATAAAGCTTGGAAACCCCCTTTTTTCCCCCCGGGCCCCCTAAAAAGACTCAGAGAGGGGGGGCAACGGGTATTATTCTTGACTAAAAAGGTTTTTAAAAACCCCCCCGTAGTCAATACAGGGAGTAATTCCCTTCTTCTTTTGCACAAAAAAAAAACCCGGGGCCCCCCCGCGGTGACCCGTTTAAAAATTATTTTTATTTTTATTCCCCTTTTATATAGCCCCAAATTTTTTCCCCATGGCGCTTTACTTTAAAAAAAGGGGGAAAATATAGACGGGTACAATAAACGTGTGCTAGAAAAGGGGGAAAATAAGTACAAAGGAAGGGACCCTGCTCGCGAGGGCTCCATCTACAGCTAAAACCCCCTTGCCAATTCTCCTAAAATTTTACGGGGGGCAGGCCCCCCTCTCGGGAAAACCGAGGAGGAGACTCTCCCCCGAGGGGGGTTTTGTCCGGGGAAAAAATCAATGGACAGTCGTAGGGGGATGAGGGTAAGAGCCCCCGCCCCCTTCTTGGAAAAAAAAAGTCGCTTTATCCCAAATTAAAAAGAGGAAAAAAGTGAGATCTATGGAACCTTTTTTGACCTGAAGCACCCCTGACCACCTGCCTCTACATGAACCCCCCAAAACCCAGTATCCTCCAGGGGGCCCCCCAATATGGGGGGGTGGTAACGGACCCCAAATCCCCCCCAGCAACCCCCCGTCATTCCCTGGGGGAAAGGAAAAAAAAAAAAATACTTTCCTAGGGGAAAAAAAGGGGGCATAGATAAAGTAGAGGGATATTTCGGGGGTGATTTTTGGGGGGAAGTTTCCCCTTCACCCGCACAGCCCACCGGTTTGGCAGCATCACCAAGGATAGGTGGCGGAAAAAAAAGCAAGGGACAGAAATTCCCCTCCCCCAGAATCCACCAGAGCTGGGCGGGAGCGTGGATGACCTCCCCTAATTGTCCCCAAAGGGAAAAAAATTGGGGGGAAAAAAACCCCAGTGTCTAGTAAAACCTACCCCAAAAGGCCCCAAAGGACCGTTTTCCCGACCACTGGGACTTTTTTTGGGGATAAGTCAAATGCGGCAGATTTTTCAGACCAGGGGACTCAGTGGCCCGGACTTGGGTTTCCCGCCGAGAAACCTCCAGGCCCCCATGGGAGTCGGGCGCC
>JARQOD010000005.1:407627170-407689958 GCA_033576555.1 Oophaga sylvatica
TAACGAGAATCGCTAAAACGTCACTAATTAGCGATCTCGTTAGGACCTCGTATTGGTGGCATGACAACGATGTGGCCCCGCTTTATGTCGCTGATCGTTCCTAACGTTCTGGACCGTTTTTGATCGTTGGTGTCCCGCTGGTGACCATACGCGTTTTGGCCCTTTTGCAACGAAGAGCACCCTTTGTGACCATATGACAGCGGCGCAGGCGGGACAGGGTTTTTTAGCGTCACGAGGGATCAAATATTAAATCTCTTTTGCGTCACAGAGAGGATCCAGAAGTTCAAAGCACTACGGACCAGAGACAGAGCGATGCTGAAATTCCATGAATCAGAAGCGCTCAACATGCAAATGACATCCTAACGACCGCCAAAGTTGTTAAAGAGATCGCGACCGTGATTGTCGTTTAGAAATTCCTTTTGGCACTAAGCGACCTAAAAGAATCACACCAACGATCTCGTTAGCTTGCGTCGTTTAACAGATCGCAACGAGATCGCTAAGTGTGGCATCCTTTAGGCTAAACGGAACAAGGACAGGTCGTGGCTTGGGCCCACTACCTTCAAGTTACCCCCAAGTTAAGAAAACAGGGCCCTTCCTACCTTAGGGGCATTCAGGGCCCAGGCTCCTCGTCCCCTGTATTTCTACAACTGCCCCTGACAGGTTCTGGAGGGGCAGCAACAGTTGAAGCTTGCCTGCTTCAATAAATGAAGCCATTATCGTTTCTACTAAAACCAAGCAAAAATCCGAATGCCCTGATTCCTTAACGGTATTTTTTCTTCCGGTAGATGTAAAATTATTTGCAAAGTACATCAAAGGCCAATAAAGTGTTATTGGAACTGATACATGAGCTCCAAACAGAATTTATGCCCAATAGGTCCAGGCTACAATAATACCTTATGAAACGAACAAATAAGGGGCATACCCCCCACTCACCAACCACCACCGAAGCCGAATCAAAGCCCCGACCGGACATCAGCAAGGATAACAAAGACGTTCACTTCCAAAAATTTTCCTTTTTTCAGCCAATAATAAAACTTTACAAAAAGGTTGCTCCTCAATGCAGCAGACGGAAAGTTAGCCTTATAGTTGAACAGCAAAGTTTTCGACCACTTAAGGTCTTTGCAAAAGCAAAACTTTAACAAGACCTTAATGGTTGAAACGCGTTGCTGTTACACTATTGGGCTAACTTTCCGTCTGCTGTATGGGAGCACACCTTTTTGTAAAGTTTTATTATTGGACTAAAAATAAAGGAAATTTTATTGGAACGGAACGTCTTTCGCCTACCCATTAACACTTAACCTAATTTGCAATTGGGTAGTAGGAAAAAGGATGAAGCATAAGTCTTGCGACCTGCGAAAGCATAAGCTTTAAACCCTTGAGAGAATATTTACAATGGTTCTGAGTAAAAGGGGGGGCCACAATTTTAAAAAGTTGGATCAAATTACAGTATGGGTCACCTGTGGCAAGGATGAGAGTTAATGAACATTTGTCAGATCCATTCGTATTAGGTAGGGACATAGACGGCGCCGCCTCACCCCCTATTTGCTTTGGCAATAGAGCCTTGACATGCAGACTAAGGGCTTAAAGAAATTTTTGGGTTCAGTGTAAAATATAGAAAAAAATTTTTAATGCTTATGCATTTGCTGATTGGAAATTAAAAACTCCATAGGCCCAATAAGTGGGAAAAATAAAGGAGTTCATCTCGGTCAGGCTTACATTAACTGGGGAAAATCATTTTTTATTATCTGTGGATCCCCCCTCCAAAATAAATATCAATGAAACAAATTCAAGCGGTAGAAAAGTTTAAATACCTTGAATAGATTGGACACATAAAAAATAGATATAAAAACATTAACCTCATTTAGACATTTTTAGATCAAAGTAAATGCGTGGTGTAGACTTCTGTTATCCGAATCTTTTAGGGGTAATCCATATTCCTCCTCCCCAATTCGTAAAGTGCAGACATTGTTTCGAGAATTAAAATTTTGGTGAAGCGAAATGCGAGATTAAAATACTAACACTCCAAAGAGAAAACAGGGGGTGGGTTGTGATACCAGATCCCCTATATTTTATAGCATCCCCTATGCACTTTTCATACTGGAAACAATGGATTCAATGGAAGGCGGAAGCTTCTTGCAAACCAAGAAATGCTTTTTCACTTACACATTTTGGAAGGGTGCAGTTTTCCTAGAGGAGATAGACCAACTTTTGGCACTACTGTACAATGTGTGGGATAAGAGAATCATTTTTGGGAATTACCTGTTTACCAATTTCACTCCAAATTGAATAAACATAAGTTACTGAGTTTTGGCAAATTAAAGGGGGTGGGTTTAGGAGCTAGGGGAATACAAACTGGAAAATCTACTAGAAAAGACTTCACAAACTCAACAAAGTATGAGCTTTTCCCAAGCTTCCTTTTTTCCAATACTTACTACTGGGAAACTGTTTCCAACTCAGTTTTGTGATGCAGCACCCTAATTTTAAAAAGCATCACTTGACATTACCGAAACTGCATCCTGTTCATGGTCATAATTGGACAGAAAAATTGAAATGGGAAGAGGATTGGGGGCGGTTACAGAAGAAAGTGCAAGGACTTTGGAACATTTTCCTAGAAAAAATTGAATCTCAGAGACTGGCAGATATCACATACATAGAGTAAAAAACCTAGCTTTTTAAGATTGGGTTTTTCACACAAATGGCAGAATGCCCTAATTGGGCGGTGCACATTTAATGCACATGTTTTGGGAATGCGGGATTTTTGGGGTTATATTGGCCAAAAACCTTGGCCCAATCAAATGGTTTTGGTATCTGGGATAGTCAAAAGATTTTTAATCCCCGTTACTATTGGATTATCGGAATTCTTCAGTGGGATGGAAAGTATTCTGACCCCTTTACATTTTCACTCATTGTTCATTGCAGACATAGGTAAATTCAAAAAAGTTCATTTTTTTTCTCATAATGTATGCCGCACCCCATCTTTACTGAAAAACAAACAGAAATGTAAACATTTTTGCAAATTATTAAGAAAAAAACGAAATATCAAAGGTCATAAGTATTCAGACCCTTTGCTCAATTGAGTAGAACACCCTTTTGAGCTAGTACAGCCATGATCTCTTGTGAATGATGCAACAAGGTTTCACACAATTTTTTTGGGGATTCTTGCCATTTTCTTGCAGATACCCCAGTTCCTTCAGGTTGGTGGTGAACTTGGTGACAGCCATTTTCCATATCTCCAAGATGCTCAATTGGGTTTAGGCCACCAAGAATGTCAAGAGTTGTCCTTTTTTATGGGAACACTTATTCAAAAAAAATCAAAAGGACGACTCCATCCAGGGCTTAGAGTTGAAATTTGGGAAATCAAACCGGCAGCTTTCTGATTATCTTTTGTTACAAAAACAACCCACTCCAAGCCTTTCCCCCTAATGTATCTTTTTGCAATTGGGGGAACTATACAATTTTAAAATAAATCTAGAACAAATCCAAAGCATGAATTATCGCTCCCCAAGTGATATCTCCAGGCTAACGTCCATAACTCCCTTTAAGTGGCCCACTGACGAATCAAATATTTAGGAGGCCTATTTCTAATAACTAGAGATGATGACTTTGCCTCCGGAAGGGTCAGTCGGGTTCGGACCCCCGACTTTATCAAAATCCGAACGAAATCGGCCGACACGGCAAAAGTCATTCCAACCGAAACCCACTCCAACAAGTCAAATGGGAAAAAAGTCGGCAGGAGGAGGACAATAAACACACCTACGTTCCATTTCAAACAATGACATCAATTCTTACTACTTAACTTGTCAACCTAATTTACTTTATAATAAAAAAAGCATTGAAAACGGGGTTATTTGGCTAAAGTTTGGGGGGGCAGGGCTGGCTCAGGTTTTCGGGGTCCCCGGGCAAAGAGTCTCAGTGGGCCCCCTTTAACACATACCACAATTCATGATCCTCTTATTGGCAGAGAAAATAGGTATAGTACAATCCAAAACTTCACTTCTTACATTACATGAGTATATCTATTTTAAATTCACAATAGCCAAAAACCGGACAGAAAATTTGTCCTCCTACGTAATAAGGGCACCAAATGCCCATACAGCATAATACCCCATAATTGCTCTATAAGAAAAGATCCCATAATGAGCCCGTAATACGATTATGCAATGCCTATGGAGAAGTGACGTGGGTCAGAAGAAGAAAACACGGTATATCACATTCAAGAATATAAATATATATATTTGTAGACGAAACATCAGATAACTGACTCTACAATAAGCACAATAAACAGCCCAAGAATAATCAGATATACACACAACAGAGGGGTGGTACAAGCCCCAGCAAGAGGATCCAGAGGTCCCGGGCTGGTCCTAATGGGGAAGCAAAGCGAGGTGGGTGCAGAGCAGGTGAAGGGCAACAAGCTTTCCAGTGGTAAAACAAGCGGGTACCTGGAAAGAAAACAACGTTGCAAGCCTTGAGCCTGGCAGCAAGGGGGACAACAAATCCACAACAAGGTCATTGCAGAGTTCCTTATTATGCAGAACAGGAAACAAGGGTATCAAATGAAACAAATGGCCCCAAACCTGAACTCCATTTTTGGGTAGGGCAGAATCCAACAGAACTAAGGGCAAGAACGACAAAACAGGACCAGTCCCAGTCCTTACATTACTCCCTCTTTAAAATGTCCTCTGGACTTCTTATATTTTGTTATTTGGGGTTCTCTGTGAACGTCTTCAGATAGGACGTGAATATTTCCAAGGTTCCCAGGAATTCTCCTCAACGAGTACCCTTGCTATTTACCAGATACTGAGTCGTCCCCCCATGAAACCGAGAACGATGATCTTCTCCACGATGAATTCCTCCTGCCGTCTGAAAAATTTGGGATCAGAGGACAGATGTCACCCGGAAGAAAGGATTTGCCACTATCGTTTAAAGCAGGGAAACATGAAAAACAGGAGTATTTTTTAAAAATTAGGAACTTGATCACAGGCTACAGAACCACTAGCACGATCTTGTACGACCAACAAATTTTTTTTCCCATTTAGAAAGTTTGGAACTCTGAGTTTCAAGTTCTTTGTTGAAAGCCAACCATGTCTCCTACCTTTTCATGGGGTACTGGCTTACAATCTGTCTGCTGCCTTCTTTATCTTTCTTGCGCTTGGCCAGGTCGCTTCAGAACTTCCAGATTCTGCTGAAAACGAAATGCGTCGGCTACCACAGGTAAACAGACATTCATCAAACGAGGAAGAATCGGATTACCCTTTATTAGCAAAGGGATGGAGACTTTTGGTGGGCCACTCTGTGAGTTAATATAGTGAATTCAGCCAGCGGGAACAAACCACCCAACATCTTGTAAGGACACCATAGCAACACAGAACTGCTCCAAATCGAGGTCCGTCATTTGGCCGTTAGACTGCGGAGGAAAGCAGATGACAAATTTACCTTGATGTCCAGAGCAGCACAAAAATTTTGCCAAAATTTTGAAGTAAATTGAACTTGTCGATCAATATTACTTCATCCGGGACTCCTGTAACGAAAAATATTTTTGTAACGAAAGGGCTGTTGGCCGTCGGTAACCCGGTACAGGGAAAGAAATACACTTTGGTTACTGACAAACTACTACTAGAACCGTGTTCTCCCTTGGGATGTAGGCAACCAATAAAGTCCATTGAGATAGCCCCCCAAAAAAAAGATGGAATAGGAGGAGGTTGCAATAGTCCAGTAGGTAGGAGCGAAGAACTTTGATTTGGACATACCTCAATACAACACAACATCAAACCTTTCTGGAAAGTTGGCCACCAAAAACGGACACAAATTCTTGAGTTTTCTGAATTCCTCTAACCGGTGATCTTAACAGATTATTTTCAATACTTATAATTTACCTGAATAGGTGGTTGAACAGATGAGTCTGTGGCGTAGGCCTCCAAAAAATTTCCTTTAATAGGTCTTGATTGTGCACACACACAAATTTGTTCAATAGATGGTCCTTGGAGGCGAAGCCGAGGTTACGTCACCGAATAATCCTGAACAGAGCGTCACCCTTCCCTTTGGGAAAGAACCTGGTCCAAATGAAATAAAAAATCAAATTGGAAAGAAACCATTCCACCGACTTGTCTGGGTTTAGACACTTTGCCGCATCATAATTCAAGATTTATATAGTGAGCCAACATCGTTGAGATCCCCTTGTAGTAATGCCTCCATTCTTAAATGCGTTTTTTTATAATAGCCAACAACTCTTTATTTCCCAACTTCGTAATTCTTTTCTGCAGGTGACAACTTTTTGGAAAAAAAGCACAAGGATGTAGAAGGTCTTTCTCTCCTGTTCTTTGCGAGAGTATGGCCCCTCTAGCCAGTCCCGAGGCATCCACTTCCACTATGAAGGCCCGATCCGGGTCCAGATGCACGAGAACAGGGACCAAAGAAAATTTAGCCTTCAATTTAGAAAATGCTAGTTTGTGCCTGTGGTGACCAAACAACGGCGTCTTCCTCCAGTCAATTTGAGTAAAGGTGCGACGAACTCTGAAAAGTTTTTAATGAACCACCGTAAAAATTGGCGAATCCAATGAATCTTGGATGTCCTTCACAGACCAGGGAATTGGCCACTCTTGAATAGCTTGCGTCTTGCTCGCATCCATGCTGAGACCCTGGGAGAAATAACATAGCCCAGAAATTTATTTTTTTGTGAAACTCACATTTCTCCAGTTTAATGTAAAACTGATTCTGCCGTAAACATCCAGAACCATTTCCACGTGCCGCTGTGATCCTAATATTGCTGGAAAAAATAAAATGTCATCCAAATAAACACAACAAAAATATGAGATAATCCCTAAAAATAAGTTGCCAGATGTTGGAATGTACCGTGCATTGCGCAGACCAAAAGACATGACGAGTGCTCAAAATGTCCATAACATGACCGAAAAGCTGTTTTCCACTCGTCCCCGGGGTAAATCCGTACTAAACTGTAAGCATCACGGAGATCTAATTTTTGAAGATCTTGGCGTGTCGCACCCTCTCGAGTAATTCGGGAATTAGTGGAAGCGAATAAGAGTTCCTAATCGTAACCTTTAAAGTTCACGGTAATCTATACACGGTCAAAGAGAGCCACCTCTTTTTGACAAAGAAAATTGGGGCACCTGCTGGGGAAGAAATGGTCAACATCCCTTTGCTAAGTCTCATCAATAACTCCTTGAGGGCTTTCAATTCTGTCCGGACAAGGAATAAAATTCCCAAACGGAATTGCGCACCAGGGAGTAATTCCACAGGCAATCATTGTCGAAGTGTGGCAATTTTCTGGCATTTTTTTTATCGCATACATCCGCAAAATCTTGATATCAATGGTAATTTAACTCAACTGTAACCGTTGACCTGACTGAAGTTAATTCTCCAGATGATGTCTTTTACTTGGAAACCGCAATTCTTTCGTCTTCCAATCGATAGTGGGGTTTGCCTCTGTAACCAGGAACCCAGAATTATAGGGAAGTAGAAGGGAGGAAATTAGCAAAAATGACAGTCTTTCAGAATGAATAAAAAACTTGGCACCAACAATAGAAGTAGGTGAACAAATTTTTTATTGTGGCATCCATATAACAGAAGTTTATATTTTTAAACGTTTTCGGTCCAAGCCTGGACCTACATCAGAAAAATTACTTCCATAGAAAATAAGCTGTTATGGAGATAATGCCAGACAAACTCCTATAGCAATAGGAAAGGTTGTAGTTGAAAAACCTGTGGATACGGATATATCATAGACAAAGTAACAAATGGCACAGCGTTTAGTCACAGCGTGGGTGTCACAAGAAAGGACAAGTTCAATAGTTTGAAACGTGACACCTCAAAGCAGCTTGCTGTCCTAAAATGGCAACTCATAAAGACCACTTGTAAATAGCAAATTAGCAGGTTACAGTGCTGTGCAAGCAGCTAAGATAGTGGCACACCAGTAGTGTGTAGGCGAGTTCGCTGCAGGTATAGCCGGGGTTAATCCCGTGTTGGAGTTTTTTTGGAGATTTAAGCTGTGTCCAGGAGACATTTACCTCTTTGTTCATAGCCTGTGAAAACATCTCCTCCAGCATCTGGTCCTGAATTTAGTGCGGGAAGACCTTGAGGATAGAGTTTCACTATCCGCCCTTCAGACATTGTAGTAACCCTCATCAGAAGATCAGGAGGAGACTTGCCATAGAGACAGAGATTCTGAGCCTAGTGGGCAAACAGGTCTTACGTAGGTACTGACAGAACAAAAACGAAGGGGATTTTATACCTTCAAGATGTAAGTAAGTGATACGGCCATAAAACTTCTCCACACAACATCACAATTGTTTTAATGATGGTAGCGACTTAAAGGATGCTTACATCACATCCCGATCCATCTGGACCACAGAAATACCTGAGGGTAACCCTATACAGTCATGGCCAAAAGTTTTGAGAATGACACAAATATTAATTTTTACAAAGTCCCTGCTTCAACTTTTTCTAATGCAATTTGCATATACTCCAGAATGTTATAAAGAGTGATCACTTAACACAATTACTTGCAAAAGTCAATATTTGGCTAGAAAATTAACTTTACCCCCAAAATACTTTCCAAAATCATTGCAGCCCTGCAAAAAAGGACCAGCAACCTCTTTTCAGTGATTGCTCCATTAACACAGGTGTGGTGCTGATGAGGACATGGCTGGAGATCAATCTGTCATATTAAGTAAGAATGGCACCACTGGACACTTTAAAAAGGAGGCTGGTGCTTGGCATCATTGTTTCTTTCTGTTAACCATGGTTATCTCTAAAGAAACACTGCAGTCATCATTGCAATGCACAAAAATGGCCTAACAGGGAAGATATCGCAGCTAGAAAGATGCACCTCATCAACAATCTATCGCATCATCAAGAACTTCAAGGAGAGAGGTTCCATTGTTTGCCAAAAAGGCTTCAGGGCGCCCAAGAAAGACCAGCAAGCGCCAGACCATCTCTTAAAATGTTTTCACTGCGGATCGGCTACCACAGTGCAGAGCTTGCTCAGGAATGGCACAGCAGGTTGATGCATCTGCACGCACTGTGAGCGGAGATTCTTGGAGCAAGGCCTGGTCTCAAGGAGGGCACAAAGAAGCCACTTCTCTCCAAAAAAACATCAAGGACAACTGAAATTCTGCAAAAGGTACAGGCAGTGGATTGCTGAGGACTGGGGAAGTATTTTCTCTGATGAATCCCCTTTCGATGTTTGGGACATCAGGAAAATGCCTCATTCGAGAGACAAGGTGAGCGCTACCACCATCTTTCTCAGCCAACGTTTACCAGGGAGTAGGGTGAGCATTCCGATACCGAAACCCGGTTCAGATACAAAATATCGGAATATTTTAAATTCCGATATTTTGTTCCCATAACTTACATTGGATTTCAGGTATCGAACCGGGTTTCGGTATCGGAATGCTCAACCCTACCAGGGAGAATTGCAGAGGTCCTGAAGAAGAAGGGTCAACACTGCAAATATTGACTTGCTGCATTAACTCATTCTAACTGTCAATATAAGCTTTTGTTACTCATATGTTTGCAATTATTATATTTCTGTCTGTGATAAAAACATCTGCAAACACACATAAAACCAGAGGGCAGCAGATCATGTGAAAATATAATATTTGTGTCATTCTCAAAACTTTTGGCCATGACTGTACATTCAAGGCGAAGTTAGACTTTTTCAGTTCCAAGCTCTTTCCTTTGGACTGTCAATAGCCCCGAGAGTATTCACGAAAGTGGAAACTACGGCCTTCTTCCGTATCCGGAACACAGTTATTGTTAATTATCTGGACGACTTTCTGATAGTAGGAAGGTCAGAGGAGCATTGTGCTGCGCAGCTGAAAGACATATCAGTGGCCTTACAAAAACTGGACTGGATGATGAACACTCAAAAATCAAGGCTAAAACCCTTAAGGGTGCCGACCTTCTTGGGCCTTGTCCTGGACTCCGAGCTGCAGGCTTGTTTCTTGCCGGACAACAAGGTATAGAAGGTGGTGAAGCTAACCTCGGCAGCCATAGAACTTCCACACATGTCCCTGAAGGAAACAATATCCCTGTTGGGAACCTTAAGGTCATGTATCCCAGCAGTCAGATGGGCCCAATTCTATACCAGGCAGCTACAATGGGAGATACTGTTCACACAAAGATTTCTAAGAGAGCGTTTAGAAGGGAGGGTAGATCTTTCTTCAGAGGTTAGAAGTTCCCTCAGATGGTGGACAAACAGGGTGAACTTGACATCAGGAGTTCCATGGGAAAGACCAGTAAGTGACATAATCAGGACAGACGCAAGCATCTCAGGCTGGGGTGCACAGGCAATTCCAGGGGTCTTGGGCACCTTCAGTGTTGGAGAAGTCATCAAATGTAAAGAAACTGAGCGGTAGAGAGGGCTCTAAAAATCTTTCTCCCTCTCTGTTGTGAATGGGTTTGAGATGAGTTCTGAGCAGAGGCTCCCTCTGGTGGTTACAAGCGGTGCTAGTGAAGATTGTGAGGACTGGGAATCAGGTGTTACTGACTGGTCTTATATAAGGGAGTCATTTTCCCATCAGGGTTGCCGGTGATCAATTGTTCTGGTCTGAATCCTTCTTTCCAGTTTCCCTTGTAGCCTGCTGTGTCGTGTCTGCTTCTCCTGCTAACAGATAAGTCTTTTTCTGCTTTTGTGTTTGTGCTTGATTTTTGCATTTTGTCCTGCACTTCTGTGGGGCCTTCAGGGTCCCTCCGGGGGCTTCTGCCCTCTCAGTTTAGTTCAGCCACTGAGTTTTGTTCTTTTGCTTTTTCCAGCTTTTTCAGTGGCTGCTGTTTTGATTTTGTTACACCAGAGAACTAATTTAGGTGGTAGAGGTCGTGTGATCTCAGGTGATTTTGAAATTAGTAGAGTTGGTGTTTTTCAGGGTTTTCTGGGATTGCAGTAAGTACCCTTCCTATCCTTTTCTATTTAGATAGTTTGGCCCCAGCGTTTGCTCATACTATTTTCTTTCTGTGTCTGTATTTCCTCTTGTCTAACCGCCATTACATGTTTGGGGGCTTTCTATTATCTTTGGGGTTCTGCTCCGGGGCAGTTAGCTTTCCTATTTCTATCTTTAGGTGTAGTTAGTTTCTCAGGCTGTGACGAGGCGTCTAGGACCAACGTAGGAACGCTCCACGGCTGCCTCTAGTTGTGGTGGTTAGTCAGGGTACTGCAATCCCATAGATTCCAACTGCTCTGGTGTATTGCCTTTTTTTCCTGCACTCCTCAGCTACCGAAACATAACAGTATCACCGGCCCAAAAATTGAAAATTGTATGGTACTCACAGAAGGGAAAAAATATTTGAAAGAAAAAAGGTTGTCAGAGTTGTCAGAGATATTTTTCTGTTTGTTGCATTTTTTTTTTTTTTTTTTTTTCCCTCTGTATCTCTGGGTGCTGGGGAGGATCTTTTCTCCCAATGGAGTTTGCACAGTTGTCTGGCCGTGTGGATCAGCTTGCCACTGAGGTTCAGAGTATTGCTGCATATCTTGCTAGGTTGCCTGTTGTGGAACCTAGGATCCCCATGCCAGATTTGTTTTTAGGGGATCGAGCTAAGTTTCAGAATTTCAAAAATAATTGTAAATTGTTTTTTGCCTTAAAATCTAAGTCCTCAGGAAACGCAGCGCAGCAGGTTCAAATTATCATCTCTCTCCTGCGCGGCGATCCTCAGGATTGGGCTTTTTCCCTGATACCTGGGGATCCTGTTTTGAGTGATGTTGATGCGTTTTTTCAGGCTTTGGGGTTATTGTACGATGAGCCTAATGTCACTGATCAAGCTGAAAAAGCCTTGTTGGCATTAAATCAGGGGCTTGATGACGCTGAGTTATACTGTCAGAGATTCCGTAGGTGGGCAGTCCTGACCAAATGGAATGACGACGCTTTGGCGGCCCTTTTCCGGAAGGGTCTGTCAGATAATGTAAAGGATGTTATGGTGGGATTCCCTGTCCCCTCTGGTCTCAATGATTCTATGTCATTAGCGATTCAAATTGACAGACGTTTGCGTGAGCGGAGAAGTATGCGTGGAATGGTGTTGCCTTGTGAACCAGCTTCTGAACCCATGCAGTGTGATAGAGTGGTGTCTGGGGCACAGCGTCATGAGTTTCGAAAGCGCAATGGGTTATGTTTCTACTGTGGTGATGCCTCTCATGCTATTTCAGTCTGCCCTAAGCGGGGAAGACGTTTTGCACGCTCAGTTGTCTTGGGTATTGTTCAGACTAAGTTTTTATTAACTGTCACTCTGATATGCTCTCTGTCCTCATTTTCTGCTCAGGCTTTCGTTGATTCTGGAGCAGCTATTAACCTGATGGATTATGATTTTGCTAAACGTTGTGGGTTTCCCTTGATACCCCTACAGAAGTCTATTCCCCTACTGGGGATCGATTCTACCCCTTTGGCTGAGAATAAACCCCAGTTTTCTACTCAGGTGATAATGAGGGTTGAACCTGATCACCAGGAGTGCTGCAAATTTTTGGTTCTATATAATCTGCATGACATTATCGTGCTGGGTTTCCCTTGGTTACAGTCTCATAATCCTGTTTTGGATTGGAAATCTGTGTCTGTAACCAGTTGGGGCTGCCAATGTGTTAATACCAACACTCCTGTTTTTTCTGCCTCCCCCCAGGCTCAGGATGTTCCTGACTTTTTGTTTGATTTTTCTGATGTGTTTAGCGAAAGTAAATCTGCTTCCTTGCCTCCCCATAGGAGCTATGACTGCGCTATTGAATTAGTGCCGGGTAGTAAATTCCCTAAAGGTCGCCTTTTTAACTTGTCTGTACCTGAACATGACGCTATGCGGTCTTATATCAAGGAATCATTGGAGAAGGGTCATATCAGACCATCCTCTTCACCCTTAGGTGCCGGTTTTTTTCTTTGTGGCCAAAAAAGATGGTTCATTAAGGCCGTGTATTGATTATCGTCTCTTGAACAATATTACTGTGAAATATCAATACCCGTTACCCTTGATTTCTGACCTGTTTTCCAGGGTGAAAAACGCTACTTGGTTTACCAAGCTTGACCTCAGGGGGGCGTATAACCTTATTCGCATTAAGCACGGGGATGAATGGAAGACGGCATTCAATACCCCTGAAGGGCATTTTGAGTACCTAGTGATGCCCTTTGGGCTCACTAATGCTCCTTCCGTCTTCCAGTCCTTCATGAATGACATTTTCAGGGATTTTGTGGACAAATTTCTGATTGTTTATTTGGATGATATCTTGATTTTTTCTAATGACTGGGACTCTCATGTGAAACATGTTCGAACTGTATTCCAGATTTTGAGAGAGAATGCTCTGTATGTGAAGGGATCAAAGTGTCTTTTTGGCGTACAGAGGATCTCATTTCTGGGATTCATTTTGTCCCCATCTGTTATTGAAATGGACCCGGTCAAGGTTCAGGCCATCTGTGATTGGGTCCAACCTACTTCATTAAAGGCTCTTCAGAGATTTTTGGGTTTTGCCAATTTTTATCGTAAATTTATTGGTAATTTCTCGGTTATTGTTAAACCATTAACTGATTTGACCAGAAAGGGTTCTGATGTGGTGAATTGGCCTCCTGAGGCAGTCTCTGCATTTCAGGAACTTAAGCAGAGATTCACTTCTGCTCCTGTTCTACGGCAGCCTGATGTTTCTCTGCCATTTCAGGTGGAGGTTGATGCCTCTGAAATTGGGGCAGGTGCCGTTTTGTCCCAAAAAGATCCAGAGACCTCTAAAAGTAACCCTTGTGCCTTTTTCTCTCGAAAATTTTCTCCTACTGAACGTAATTATGACGTGGGTAATCGGGAGTTATTGGCCATGAAGTGGGCTTTTGAAGAGTGGAGACATTGGCTGGAGGGAGCCAAACATCAGGTGGTGGTCCTTACGGACCATAAGAATCTGGTCTATCTGGAATCTGCCAAGCGACTCAATCCTAGACAGGCCAGGTGGGCCTTGTTTTTCACACGTTTTAATTTTGTGGTTTCCTTTCTTCCTGGCACTAAGAATGTTAAGGCGGATGCCCTCTCGAGGAGTTTCCTTGCGGACTCTCCTGAGTTATCTGATCCTTCTGTTATTTTGAAAGAGGGTGTAGTTCTTTCCGCCATCTCGCCCAATTTGAGACTTGCTCTGGAGGGTGTCAGGAGGATAGGCCCGAGCGCTGCCCTGTTGGAAAATTGTTTGTCCCGGACCAATGGAAAAAGAGTGTGATGTCTGAGATTCATTGTTCCACATTGGCTGGGCATCCCGGAATTTTTGGTACCAGAGACTTGGTTAGTCGGTCCTTTTGGTGGCCTACCTTGTCTCGTGATGTCAGGGAATTTGTGCAGTCCTGCGGGACTTGCTCTCGCTCCAAGCCTTGCTCTCGCTCTAGTGGTTTGTTGATGCCATTGCCTGTGCCCAAGAGACCATGGACCCATATCTCTATGGATTTCATTTCCGATCTTCCTGTTTCTCAGAGAATGACCACCATCTGGGTAATTTGTGATAGATTTTCCAAAATGATACATCTTGTGCCATTACCTAAGTTGCCTTCCTCCTCTGAATTGGTGCCGTTGTTCCTTCAGCACGTGGTTCGTTTACACGGCATTCCTGAGAACATTGTGTCTGACAGAGGAGTCCAGTTTGTTTCCAGATTTTGGAGGACTTTTTGTTCTAAACTGGGTGTTCAATTGTCTTTCTCCTCTGCATTTCATCCTCAGACCAATGGTCAAACTGAGAGAACAAACCAGACATTGGAGACTTATCTAAGATGCTTTGTGTCTGCTGATCAGGATGACTGGGTCTCTTTTTTGCCTTTGGCTGAGTTTGCTCTTAATAATAGGGCTAGCTCTGCCACTTTGATGTCTCCGTTTTTCTGTAATTCTGGGTTTCACCCTCGATTTTCTTCAGGACAGACGGAGGCTTCTGTCTGTCAAGGTGTTGACTCTGTTGTGGAGCGTATGCAACAGATTTGGGACCAGGTAGTGAAGAGGTTGTCCCTCTCTCAGGAGAAGGCCCAGCGGTTTGCTAACCGGCATAGGACTGATGGTCCTCGGTTTAAAGTGGGGGACTTGGTCTGGTTGTCCTCAAAGAATATTCCTATGAGAGTAGCATCTCCTAAATTTAAGCCTAGGTTCATTGGACCTTATAAGATCATGGAGATTATTAATCCTGTTTCTTTTCGTTTGCTTCTTCCAGGGACATTTAAGATCCATAACGTGTTCCACAAGTCCTTGTTGAAGAGGTTTGTTGAGCCAGTGGTTCCTGCTGCTGTGCCTCCTGACCCTGTTTTGGTTGAGGGCAATCTGGAGTATGTGATTGAGAAAATATTGGATTCTCGTTTTTCTAGACGGAAACTCCAGTATTTGGTTAAATGGAGAGGTTATGGTCAGGAAGACAATTCTTGGGTGTTTGCTTCGGACATCCATGCTAGGAGACTTATCCGTGCGTATCATAGAACTCATCCTGACTGACCTGGTTGCTCAAATGAGGGTTCGGTGACCCCTCCTCAAGGGGGGGTACTGTTGTGAATGGGTTTGAGATGAGTTCTGAGCAGAGGCTCCCTCTGGTGGTTACAAGCGGTGCTAGTGAAGATTGTGAGGACTGGGAATCAGGTGTTACTGACTGGTCTTATATAAGGGAGTCATTTTCCCATCAGGGTTGCCGGTGATCAATTGTTCTGGTCTGAATCCTTCTTTCCAGTTTCCCTTGTAGCCTGCTGTGTCGTGTCTGCTTCTCCTGCTAACAGATAAGTCTTTTTCTGCTTTTGTGTTTGTGCTTGATTTTTGCATTTTGTCCTGCACTTCTGTGGGGGCCTTCAGGGTCCCTCCGGGGGCTTCTGCCCTCTCAGTTTAGTTCAGCCACTGAGTTTTGTTCTTTTGCTTTTTCCAGCTTTTTCAGTGGCTGCTGTTTTGATTTTGTTACACCAGAGAACTAATTTAGGTGGTAGAGGTCGTGTGATCTCAGGTGATTTTGAAATTAGTAGAGTTGGTGTTTTTCAGGGTTTTCTGGGATTGCAGTAAGTACCCTTCCTATCCTTTTCTATTTAGATAGTTTGGGCCCCAGCGTTTGCTCATACTATTTTCTTTCTGTGTCTGTATTTCCTCTTGTCTAACCGCCATTACATGTTTGGGGGCTTTTTATTATCTTTGGGGTTCTGCTCCGGGGCAGTTAGCTTTCCTATTTCTATCTTTAGGTGTAGTTAGTTTCTCAGGCTGTGACGAGGCGTCTAGGACCAACGTAGGAACGCTCCACGGCTGCCTCTAGTTGTGGTGGTTAGTCAGGGTACTGCAATCCCATAGATTCCAACTGCTCTGGTGTATTGCCTTTTTTTCCTGCACTCCTCAGCTACCGAAACATAACACCTCTCCTCCAGGGTCACCACGTCCGCATTATGTCAGACAACCGGGACACAGTGGCATACATCAATCACCAAAGGGGAACAAGGTCCCATTCCCTAAAGGTAGCAGCAAACAATATCCCCCAGGTAGCAGAACAACATCTCTTGTCCATTACGGCACTACACATAAGGGTAACAGAGAACATCGAGGTAGACTTCCTAATCCGCAATATACTAAAGCAGGGGAATGGGCCCTAAACTCCAGAATGTTTCAGCAGATAGTCCATCTATAGAGTTTGACAAAAATAGATCTGTTTGCCAACAAACACAACAGTACACTATCCACTAAGGAGACTCAAGGTCTCCAAAAATTCAATATAAACAGCACAAAAAAGCAGCAAAACTCACCTGCCCAGATCTCAGAACAAATGCACTACAGGGTGCAGCCAGCCCATAAAGCAAGATGTTAGCAGCACAGGTGCAAAATACCAGATTAAACAGCCACTCTCCACATACCCATTCAAGGAGGGGGTGACTGCTCAGTATACAATTGCACAATAGAGGCCCGCATAGGGTGCCGTTCACACAAGGATACTGCACAGTGTCCGATTCACAGCCTATTAATTACGCCCCTACTATTCGACTAGGTGGGCTGGCCAGTACACTCTCAATGCGCACCAGTGTGAACACCCCTTATGCGAGACCAAACGTGCCTGGGCTCGGCTGCACCCCGAAAAATAAAGTGCAAAAAATTCAAAAATAGTGGGGTATTACACCTGCCCAGATCTCCTTAGTGGCTAGTGTAGTGTAGGTACTTGTAAGCGTGGGGACCTTTGGCGCAGGTTACAAGCTTACGTATTTTGGCCAAAATATTAACTAATACTCCACTATTTTGAATTTTTTGCACTTTATTTTTCGGGGTGCAGCCGAGCCCAGGCACGTTTGGTCTCGCATAAGGGTGTTCACACTGGTGCGCATTGCACATAATGCAATTGATACTAGCGCATGTCGGCCCAGCCATGCCACCCTTTTATAGTAACAGCTACAGGACCGGCCAGAAACAAGGACCAATGAAACTGTTGCAGAACACCAGTAGTCACAGGACCTTGCTGGCGGACCAATAGGAGCTGCTGCAGTACCTGAGCATGTGACCCCTGATCTCCAATGAGAGATCTCACTCTGGGCATGCTCAGAAGGGGAAAACAAGGACTTTGTCCTAAAGACGTCTGCTCGCCGCTAACCAGTACTGGCCACAATAGCAGAGCCTGGAGAGGCAGCAGTAATCCTCTGCACACTGTTAGACTGGGCGAGACACTGGGACCGACGTCTAAGCTGAGCAGAGTCTACTGCGGCCGGAGACGAATGGGAGACCACAGCCGGAATGGCTTGAGATTCCCCTTGTGCAGAAGCGGGAACTTGACCCCTAACATTACCCCCCCTCCTAGGGCCCCCCCTTCTCTGGACCTCGCTACGCTCAAAGGCGGCGATGAGCTGCGGAGCATGAACATGCTCGGCAGGCTCCCAGGACCTATCCTTAGGCCCATAACCCCTCCAATCCACCCCAAAAATTTTTTTGTCCCGTACCACCTTGCACCCTACAATGGCGTTCACATCGTAGTTGTCCAAAGACGAACCCGACGTCCCGGCAGATGACCACGGGTTTTAGGAGGGACACATGGAAGGTGTCGGAGATACCAAGGCGAGGTGGAAGGGCCAAACGGTAAACCACAGGGTTCACCTGCTCGAGAACCTTGAAGGGACCCAAATAGCGGGGTGCCAACTTAGTGGATTCCACCCGTAGCCTGATGTTTCGGGCGGAGAGCCACACTAGGTCACCAGGAGCAAATGTCGGAGCAGGACGCCGATGGGCATTGGCAGAAGACCTCATCCCTTCCTTGGAAGCCTGAATTGCATCCTGGGTGCGGTCCCATATGTCCCGTGCCTCCACAGACCAGTCTGCCACCCTGGAGTCGGCGGAAGCCACGGGCGTGGGCACCGGTACCCGCGGATGCTGGCCGTAATTTAAGAGGAATGGGGTCTGTCCGGTGGAGTCAGCCACAGCATTGTTTATCGCGAACTCCGCCCACGGGAGCAAGGATGCCCAGTCATCCTGCCTGGCAGAGACAAAATGTTGCAAGTAGGTGACCAAGGTCTGGTTGGCCCTCTCTACCAACCCATTCGTCTCGGGATGATATGCAGAGGAGAGGTTCAACTCAATGCAGAGTAGATGACACAAATGTCTCCAGAACCGAGACGCAAATTGGGGACCTCGATCGCTGACAATCTTGTCTGGCATACCGTGTAGACGGAAGATGTGTCTAATAAATAATGCTGCCAAGGCCCGTGCAGAAGGTAACCGTGGTAGCGGCACTAAGTGCACCATTTTGGAGAAGTGGTCGGTGATCACCCAAATGATAGTGCAACCCCGAGACTTGGGTAAGCCCACCACAAAGTCCATCCCGACCATCTCCCAGGGCCTGTCTGCCACCGGCAAAGGAAAAAGTAACCCAGCTGGCTGTTGTTGAGGGGACTTGTTCCTGGCGCAGGAGACACACGCCTGAACATACTCCCTGACGTCACGGACCATATATGGCCACCAGTATGTCCTCGCCAATAACTCAGTTGTCCTCTTTGCCCCAAAGTGTCCACCCACCCTGGACGAGTGTGCCCAAGAGAGTACCTCCGGTCGCAAATTAGTGGGCACAAAAGTCTTGCCCGGAGGCACAGACTCTAGCGAAACCGGGGCTACAGTTCTCAGGCTCTCTTCGGGGACAATAAGCCGAGGCTCCTCATCCTCCTCCTCTGATGACACTAAGGAGCGAGAGAGAGCGTCGGCCCGAACATTCTTCTCACCCGAGAGAAAATGGAGGGTGAAGTGGAACGGAGAGAAGAATAGGGACCATCTGGCCTGGCGAGAATTTAGCCGCTGAGCCGTTTGCAAATATACCAAGTTTTGTGTGTCGGTGAAGACTTGGAAGGGAAAACGAGCCCCCTCCAGAAGATGTCTCCACTCAGAGAAGGCCAACTTCATAGCCAGCAACTCCCTGTCCCCGATGGAATAATTCCTCTCTGCTGGTGTAAAGGTCTTAGAAAAGAAGAAGCAGGGATGCTTCCGACCTTGAGCATCCTTTTGATAAAGGACTGCTCCAGCACCAACAGAAGAGGCGTCCATCTCTAAAATAAATGGATTATCAACATCAGGGCAATGTAATATGGGAGCACTGGCAAAATGCGACTTGATGGAAGAGAACGCCTTGGAGACCTCCTCAGACCACAACTTGGGATTTGCTCCCTTCTTGGTGAGGGCTACCAAGGGAGCTACCAAAGTCGAGAAATGGGGAATGAACTGGCGATAATAATTAATGAACCCTATAAAGCGCTGCACCGCTTTAAGAGAATGGGGTTCTTGCCAGTCCATTACAGCCTGTAGTTTGGCAGGATCCATAGCCAATCCCTGGGCAGAGATGATATAGCCCAGTAAAGGTAAGGACTCCTGCTCAAACACACATTTCTCCAGCTTGGCATAGAGGGAGTTTGCCCGTAAGAGGTCGAAGACTCTGTTGACATCCCTCCGGTGAGAGTCTATATCTGGTGAAAAGATGAGAATATCATCCAGATAGACTGCTACAGAGGTGGAGAGCATATCCCGGAATATATCATTGACAAAGTCTTGGAAAACAGCGAGAGCATTACAGAGCCCGAAGGGCATCACCAGGTATTCATAATGCCCATCCCTGGTATTAAAAGCTGTCTTCCACTCGTCCCCCTCACGGATGCGAATTAGGTTATAGGCACCACGTAGATCAAGCTTGGTAAATACTCTTGCTCCTCGGAGCCTATCAAAGAGCTCAGAGATTAGGGGCAACGGGTACTTATTCTTGACTGTGATGGCGTTAAGACCCCTGTAGTCAATACATGGACGTAATTCTCCGTTCTTCTTTTGCACAAAGAAGAACCGCGCCCCTGCTGGTGACACCGACTTCCTAATTATTATTATTATTATTACACATTTATATAGCGCCATTTATTCCATGGCGCTTTACATATGAAAAGGGAAAATATAGACAGGTACAATAAACGTGTGCTAGACAAGGGACACATAAGTACAGAAGGAGAGAGGACCCTGCTCGCGAGGGCTCACAGTCTACAGCTGAACCCTCTTGCCAGATTCTCCTGAATATACTGGGACATGGCCTCCATCTCAGGAAGCCAGAGGAGGTAGACTCTCCCCCGAGGAGGTTCTGCTCCAGGCAAAAGATCAATAGGACAGTCGTAGGGGCGATGAGGTGTAAGAGTCTCCGCCGCCTTCTTGGAGAAAACGTCTGCATATGACCAATAACACTGAGGAAAAAAAGTGAGATCTATGGGTATCTCTGTGGTGGTGACCTGAATGCACTCCCTGACACACCTGCCTCTACATGAATCACCCCAACCCAGTATCCTCCCAGAGGACCACTCAATATGGGGAGAGTGGTAACGGAGCCAAGGTACTCCCAGCAACACCTCGTCTATTCCCTCGGGCAGGACAAGAAAAAAAATACTTTCCTGATGGGAAGGGGACATAGATAAAGTGAGAGGGATAGTCTGGTGGGTGATTTGTGAGGGCAGAGTTGATCCATTCACTACTCGCACAGTCACCGGTTTGGCGAGCATCACCAGAGGTATAGTGTGGCGGAGAGTAAATGCAGAGGACATGAAATTCCCCTCGCTCCAGAATCCACACAGAGCTCGGCGGTGAGCGTGGATGGACCTACAGTAATTGTCCCCTTAAAGGACAACTTGGTGGAAAATGCCGCAGTGTCTAGTGAACCTCATCCCAAGGTCACTAGATGCGACCGTTTTCCCGACCACTGTGGACATTTGTTGGCATAATGTCATAACTGCTGGCAGATGTTACAGACCACGGGTACTCGAGTGGCCCGGGACTTAGGTCCTGCTCGAGAAACCTCCATGGCCTCATGGGAGTCGGGCGCCTTGCTGGAAGATTCTAGAGGTCTGGCGAAGGTGGGAGCCAGCCAAAACCTCTGCCTACACTGGGACCGCTCCAACCTCCGCTCGTGAAAACGGAGGTCGATGCGGGTAGATATGGCGATAAGCTTCTCCAGTGTGGGGGGAATCTCCCTGGTAGCCAAGGCGTCTTTCACATGGCCCGCTAGTCTTCTCCAAAACACGGGAATGAGGACTTTATCCGGCCAGTCCAACTCCAAGGACAGAGTCCGAAATTGGACAGCAAAACAGCTGACCAAGGACGAACCCTGTGAACTTGCCAGAAGTTGGAGCGCCGCTTCGCGGGTAACCTGAGGTCCTAGAAAGACCTTTTTTAAAGCCTCCAGAAAACGAGGAGCACTCCGCACCACACGGTCATCACGCTCCCACAGCGGGGTGGCCCACTCCAACGCTCTGCCCGACAGAAGAGATATTACAAAGTCCACTTGTGCCCAATCCGTGGGGAAACGTGCAGCCAGAAGCTCGAGTTTATAGAGCTGGGTTCCCCAACTCCTGTCCTCAAGGCCCACCAACAGGTCATGTTTTCAGGATTTCCTTAGTATTGCCCAGGTGATAATTGCATCACCTGTGCAATACAAAGGAAATCCTGAAAACATGACCTGTTGGTGGGCCTTGAGGACTGCAGTTGGGGAACCCTGGTATAGAGCACTGACTCACGAATCCCCGACATTGCTTGCTGTCACCAGCAAACTTGTCTGGAAGTGGGAGGTGGGATATTGTGGCAGTGGACACACTGGCTGGAGCCACGCTAGCATCCTGAACAGCGACTGCGGTAACATCCACAGCTGAGGTTGTGCGCTCAAGAGCCGCCAACCTACCCTCCAGCTGCTGGATGTCCCGCAGTAGACGCTGGTCATCCGCCATTTTACTAGCCAGACCCTGGCACTAGTATTATGCTAGGGTCTGCGGAACGCACCTAATAAATATATTAAGAGAGGTGCGTTCGCAGCCCGGGGTCCACCGTGCAGGCGAAGATGGCGAAAGTAGCGAACTCTGTTATCCCACAGAGTCGCTAAAATAAACGCCGTAGCGTGCTGTGGCAGTAAGTGCGAACTCTGTTAATCCCCAGAGCCACTAACTGGAATGCCACAGCGCTATATGGCGATAGGTGCAAACTCACTTAGATTCAGTGAGCCGCAAAGTAAAACGCTAGGGCGCTGAACCAGCGTTATAAAGCGAACCCTGTTGCGTCACAGAGCCGCTGAGAAAAAGACTGTGTCCTGTTAACACCACAGGGACACACAGATAACTGCTGTGCGGATAGCAGTCCGTGATCACGCAGACAACAACGCAATCAAGCAATCTCCTCACCGGAGAAGCCGTTATTCTAGGGGCTTATTTCAGCCAAGCCCTAACCACTTGCACTCAAATCTCCTCACCGGAGGTGCCGGTATTCTAGGGGCTTATTTCAGCCGAGCCCTAACCACATGCGTGCATGATCACACTGGCGCAAAGCACATAATGCAATTGATACTAGCGCATGGCGGCCCAGCCATGCCACCCTTTTATAGTAACAGCTACAGGACCTGTCAGAAACAAGGACCAATGAAACTGTTCCAGAACACCAGTAGTCACGGGACCTTCCTGGCGGACCAATAGGAGCTGCTGCAGTACCTGAGCATGTGACCCCTGATCTCCAATGAGAGATCTCACCCTGGGCATGCTCAGAAGGGAAAACAAGGACTTTGTCCTAAAGACGTCTGCTCGCCGCTAACCAGTACTGGCCACAATAGCAGAGCCTGGAGAGGCAGCAGTAATCCTCTGCACACTGTTAGACTGGGCGAGACGCTGGGACCGACGTCTAAGCTGAGCAGAGTCTACTGCGGCCGGAGACGAATGGGAGACTGCAGCCAGAATGGCTCGAGATTCCCCTTGTGCAGAAGCGGGAACTCGACCCCTAACACGTATTTTGGCCAAAATATTAACTAATACCCCACTATTTTTTATTTTTTTGCACTTTATTTTTCAGGGTGCAGCCGAGCCCAGGCACGTTTGGCCTCGCATAAGGGGTGTTCACACTGGTGCGCATTGAGAGTGTACTGGCCAGCCCGCCTAGTCGAATAGTAGGGGCGTAATTAATAGGCTGTGAATCGGACACTGTGCAGTATCCTTGTGTGAACGGCACCCTATGCGGGCCTCTATTGTGCAATTGTATACTGAGCAGTCACCCCCTCCTTGAATGGGTATGTGGAGAGTGGCTGTTTAATCTGGTATTTTGCACCTGTAATGCTAACATCTTGCTTTATGGCTGGCTGCACCCTGTAGTGCATTTGTTCTGAGATCAGGGCAGGTGAGTTTTGCTGCTTTTTTGTGCTGTTTATACCGACAAACACAACAGAACCCATTTTCAGTAGACTCTCTCCAGATTCCCTGGAATTTCAGGATGGCTTAGGCCTTTCCTCCATTAGCCATGATCCCATCAGTTATGAGGAAAATCAGGGGAGATCAGGCGAGAGTGATTATGATTGCCCACTTCTGGCCAAAAAGACCTTGGTTTTCCCAGTTAAGGACAATGTCTCTATCAGACCCATGGATCATGCTGGAGATCCTGGAAATTCTCATGCAGGGGCCAATATTCCACACCCAAGTTAAGGGCTTCCATCTAGAAGAGTGGAATTTGAAAGGGCACTACTGAGTAGCAGAGTTTTTTCACCATGGCTAGTTTCCACCTTGCTAACAAGTAGGAAACCCATAACCACCAGAATCTATGGCAGGACATGGAGAAAATTCTTGGAATTTTTAGGTAAAGCCAATGGGCCAAAAGCCTCCAATTGGTCTCATCCTAGGGTTCCTGCAGGTGGTAGTTGAACTGGGATGGGCTACTAGTACCCTTAAAATCCAGGTGTCTGCCTTGGGTGCATTGTATAGTTGTAACCTTGTGGCTAATACATGGATGGGAAGGTTCATAAAATGCTGCGATAGATCCAGACGAATCGCAATCCCAAGGGTTTCCCCATGGGATCTGAACTTGGTATTAGAGGCTCTGACCAAGGAGCCATTGGAACCCGTACAGGAATTATCAGTGAAATATCTTACCCTAAAAACAATCATGTTAGTGACTCTGACATCAGCCCGCAGGGTGAGTGACTTATACTCAAATATATGAGGATAGAGTTGTGTTAAGACCTGATCCAGCATTAAGGTTTCATCGAACTCAAGAGTTTGTCCTACCCTCCTTCTGTAATAACAATAAGAATCCGGGAGAGAAGTTTCATAATCTTGATGTTAGAAGGGCACTGTTAGAATATATGTCTGTGACTAACCAGTGGATGAAGTCCCAATCCCTATTCGTAGCCTTCCAAGGTAGTGGGAAGGGTTATGAAGTGTCAAAGGGTACCAATGCCAATTGGATTAGGGAGGCCACTAAGTTAGCTTACTCTGCTAGTGGCGCTCCGATCCCTGATGGCATCAAGGCTCACTCCACCAGAGCCGTGGCGACCTCCTGGGCAGAAAAGGCGAGGTATCAATTGATCAAATCTATAAAGCCGCCACCTGGTCCTCACCATCCACCTTTAGACTTGTTACACCCGGTCCCATACCTCTGCGGGTCCCCGTCGGGACTCCCGCTCTGTGCCGGTCTCTGGCCATCCTGCTGCAGCCTCTTCTACTTCCCCCTCCTTTGCTTCCTGGCGCGCTGTTGGCAGGTCCCCGGGGAGAGTGCTTAGGTCGCACGCGCGTTCCTGGGCTCTTAAAGAGACAGCGCACATTTTTTGGAAATGTCTTTATCCAATGGTGTGTTACTGATGACTATTTCTGGCCCCTCCGTCATAGGTAGGGCGCCGGAGCAACAAGTACCTACTGTTGCTAGCTTCCGGTTCCGCTGTGTTTGTGCTTGGGTTTTTGCAGTGTTCTGCCTTCTGCTTTGCTTACACTGTTTGTCTCCGCAGACTATCAGTTACCTGTTACCCAGCTGTCCAGGACAGCATTTGTATGGACAACGCCACCTCTGTTCTGTACCGCCACTCAGCCATCCGAAACTTTGGACAACGCTGGTACCAGCTTAAACCCGAGTACCTTGAACTCGCCAGTCCGCTCTAACATATCTGTTGTATCTGTTTACCCATTGGTCCCACTGGGACAGCTGCCATGTGTCCGGGGTCTAACTGGAGGTAGCACCTGTGTCCCCCAGACATTCCATTCTGACACTGTTCGAAGGGACTTAAAACAGGTGTGTGGGGCTCACTTAGTCACGACCCCTTCAAAACCCCCCGGATCGTGGTCCCGAGGTACCACTCTAAAAATAAAAGACGAATGTGAACTTCACCATCCGTGCCTCCGCCTCCATTCGTTACACAACTGAAGCAGGGGTGAGGTACCACCCTTTTTTTTCAGTAGGTTCCTGTCCTGGCTGGGCGGATCTCTCTCTCAGGTGTGCTGTCGTGGGTTCTGGAAAAACACATACTGAAAGTAACCTTGGTGTTTCTTCACTGCCTAATGGTATAAAAGTCTGTGACACACTTGTGGTGTCAATGTAATCACTGCAACCCTAGATTAATTAATTGAGAGGTTTAGTTTGTAAAATGGGTTACTTATGGGGGTTCTGCTGTTCTGTCACCTCAGGGGCTCTACTTATGTAACATGACACCCTCAAGCAAGTGCACTGTAATATGGCGTTTTTTCCCTTCTGAGTTTCTCAAAATGTCTCAAAAGTAGTTTTTAACCACATATGGGGTATTGGTGAACTCAGGAGAAATTGCACAACAAATTTTGAGGTCCGTTTTCTCCTGTTACTCTTCTGAAAATACAAAATGTGGAGCTAAAAAAGATTTTTGCGGGAAAAAATAATGTTATAAACTTCTGTGATGCACCTGGGGGTTTAAGGTGCTCAATACACATCTAGATAAGTTCCCAAAGGGGTCTAGTTTCCAAAATGGTGTCACCTGTGGGGGGTTTCCACTGTTAGGCACGTCAGGGGCTCTCTAAACACGACAAGGCATCCGCTAATTATTCCAGCAAATTTTGCATTCAAAAAGTCAAATGGCGCTCCTTCCCTTGCAAGTCCTGCAGTGCATCCAAACAGTAGTTTTCCTCCAGATATTGGGTATCTGCGCACTCAGGAAAAATTGCACAACAAATTGTATGGAGAAATTTCTCTTGTTACCCTTCAGAAAATGCAAAATTTGGAGCAAAAGATTTATTTGGGTAAAAATGTGATTTTTTTTTATTTTCACAGCTCTGTTATAAACTTCTGTGAAGTGCCTGTGGTAAACTTCTGTGAAGCGCCTGTGGATGCGCAATACACATCTAGATAAGTTTCCTAAGGAGTCTAGCTTCCAAAATGGGGTAACTTGTGGGGGGTTTCCATTGTTTAGTCACATCAAGGACTCTCCAAACATGATATGGCATCCGCTAATTATTTCAGCAAATTTTGCATTCCAAAAGTGAAATGGCGCTATTTCACTTGTAAGCCCTGCCGTGTGCCCAAACGGTGGTTTTCCACCACATGTGGGGTATCGGCTTACTCAGGAGAAATTGAACAATAAATTGTATGGTCCATTTTCTCCTGTTACCTTTGCCAGAGTAAAAAAAAAAAGGTCTAAAGGAAAATTTTTGTGAAAAAAAAGTGAATGTTTATTTTTTCCTTTCACATTCCATTAATTCCTGTAAAGTACTTGAAGGGTTAATAAACTTCTTGAATGTGGTTTTGAGTACCTTGAGGGGTGCAGTTTTTAGAAAGGTATCACTTTTGGGTATGTTCTGTCATATAGGTCCCTAAAAAATGGTTTTGCAAATTTTTGTTGTAAAAATGAGAAATCGCTGGTCAACTTTTAACCCTTTTAACTTCCTAACAAAAATAAATAGTTTCTAAAATTGTGCTGATATAAAGTAGACATGTGGGAAATGTTATTTATTAACTATTTTGTGCAATATGATTCTCTGATTTATGGGCATAAAAATTAAAACTTTGAAAATTGCAAAATATTCAAAATTTTTGCCAAAGTATAATTTTTTTTCACAAATAAACGCAAGTCATATCAATGAAATTTTACCACTATCACGAAGTACAATATGTCATGAGAAATCGTTCTCAGAATCAGCGGGATCCACTGGAGCGTTCCAGAGTTATGACCTCAAAGTGATAGTGGTCAGAATTGTAAAAATTGGCCTGGTCAGGAAGGTGAAGGAGTTAATACATATTTGTACAGTATATTTTTGGACTTAGAGTGGTAAGATACAAAAAGGAAGCATCTTATTGGGTGTATTAACAACTTACTACTGGTTATAATTCAATCTTCTATGTAGTTGAATAATCATTTCTAACTAATATTTTATAGGCTACATTTCAAGCTTTGGATTGAATGGAACCTGTCATCGGGTTTGACCGATATGAGTTAAGGCCACCACCTTTCTGGCCTGATAAACAGCATTCTATAATGCTGTATATCCGCCCCCCACCCGACCTGAAAGATAAGAAAAAGAGCTTTTATTAACATAGTGTAGGCACACTGTCATGATGGGTGGGTGGTGTCAGCAGGAAGTCCCAAATCCAGAGATAGAAACATAATGTTCCTTCAGAGATATTATGAGGGTCAGTGTGTATGGCGAAATGTATCTTTTCAGAAATTCAAAACAAAACTATTTTGTGTCCAGAACACTAAACAGAAAATGGATGTCGGTGTAATCTCAAAATGGATGACACAGTTACACCACCCATTAATGACTAAATGCAGGTCCTCTGGCCTGAAATTATCACTCATATATTCCTATGATGCTGTTGAAATCGGGTTAGGAGTCCAGTAGTCCGTACGAAAAATCACAGTTGGACCGTGATAAACAGATGTCTTAATTCAGCCTTAAGCTACTTTCAACTGTATTTTCAGCCCATTTACTCTCAAATATTGGCCTTTCTGCTGTGCAAATAAAATTGCAGAATTCAATAAGTAGTCTGGTCCATTTTACTGGGCCAAAGTAATGCAAGGAAATAGCAGACGGTTCCTGCATCTGTCCACTCTGTAGAAAAATCAGACGGAGCGGCACATTGAGAAAGTAAATTTTTAAGTTTGCGGACATGACTGGCCCAAGTTTTACAAGCGCCATCTGAATGTAGTTTAGGAAAGAGTAGTAGATACACTTGTCCTCTGACATACATTAACCTGGAAAACCCAGAAAACCCCTTTAACCTTTAATTACTTGCTATCCATGATTGTTTGCAATATGACTTCAATGATTTCTTCACACAGATTGTGGGTCGCAACGATCTCTCAGAGCTTAATGCAGCTCTCAAGGTAAAAAAAGGTAGGGACCTCTGGTATAAAGTATCATTCAGACGTTCATGTAATACAGTCTGTATATGGACCCATTGACTGGCTGTGGGTGTTAGGGCTGGCGGAACGCACCAAAAAAATATAAATAATAGGTGCGTTCGCAGCCCGGGGTCCACCGTGCAGGCAGAGCCTGCTGCTAGTAAGATGGCACAATATGGCGGTATAAGCAAGCTCTGTTACTCCACAGAGTCACTGATATAGAAGCTGTGGCACTATATGGCGGTAAGAGCGAACTCTGTTACTCCACAGAGTCGCTGTGGTAGAGACTGTGTCCTGTTAACCTCACAGGAACACACAGATCACTGCAGAGCGGATAGCAGTCCGTGGTTATGCAAACAATAACGCAAACAACCAACTCCTCACCGGAGTAGCCGGTATTCTAGAGGCTATTTCAGCCAAGCCCTGAACACGTGCATACAAAAACTCCTCATCGGAGGTGTCGGTATTCTAGGGGCTTATTTCAGCTGAGCCCTAACCGCATGCGTACATGACCACACTGGTGCAAAGCACATAACAGAATTGATACTAGCGCATGGCTGTGCGGCCATGCAACCCTTTTATAGCCGCAGCAACTGCAAGACCTTCCAGAACGAACCAATGGAAGCCTGCCCCAGAACTCGAGAAGCTTCAGGACCTTCCTGGAGGACCAATGGGAGTTGCTGCAGTACCTGAGCATGTGACCCCTGATCTCCAATGAGAGATCTTACCCTGGGCATGCTCAGAAGGGGAAAAGCAGGACTTAGTCCTAAAGTCGTCTGCTCGCTGCTGACCAGTACTGGCTATAATAGCAGAACCCAGAAACGCAGAAGTACTCCTTTGCACAGTATGAGACTGAGCAAGACGCTGGGACCGACGTCTCTGCTGAGCAGGAACCACTGTGGCAGGAGAAGAATGGAAGACCGCAGCGGAGATGGCTCGAGGCTCCCCCTCTGCAGAGGCGGGAACTTGACCCCTAACATTACCCCCCTCCCTAGGGCCCCCCCCTTGGGCATCGCTATGCTCAAAGGCCGCGATGAGTTGCGAAGCCCAAATGTGCTCAGCAGACTCCCAGGACCTGTCCTCCAGGCCATAACCCTTCTGTGACGTCCGCCCACTGCAGGTCTGAACTGCAGGTAAGACAGCACCCCGAGAAACCCCGAGATCCTTTACCCCTATACAGGGATCTGGAATTACAGCGAAGCCCAGGGGGTAGCTGCCTATGAGAGCAGTGGACCAGAGTAGGAAGGACGCTAGGAAGGGAATAAAAAGCGAGACCAAATGCGTAGTCAGAAGTCCAAGGGTCAAAACCAGGAGAGAAGCAAAGGTACAAAATCGGCAGGCAGTAGAAGGGTCAGAAATTCAGGCTAAAGTTAAAGTCAAAACCAGGCGGGTAGCAGAGGTACAAAATCGGCAGGCAGTAGAACAGTCAGAAATCCAGGCAAAGGTCAGAAATACAATAGCAAAACAAACTAGCACACTGGGGAAATCAAGACTATATCTGCAAGCCAGGCTCCAAGGCATTTGAAGGGCATGGCTACCTCTCACAGGCTCACAGTCTGATGACCTCATCTGGACCACCCCCAGAACCAGGCCAGATGGTGATGCATGACTGACACCAACCACTTGACCTCTGACAGAAGAGCGAAGCCTGCGCCGGACCCCTTCTCTGTCGCCAACATTACCCACAGGCGAAACATGGCGATGCGCAGCGACAGAGGCAGGCGTCAAAGGAGCGGAACCATATGAGGATACCGCTCTCCTATCAACAGCACCACCAGCCGAAGGAGTCCGGCGCCTCCCAGCGGCCGAGGCAGGAACACCAGCCACTGAATCCAACGGCGACGTGACACCCAAGTCTCTAGTGACATTTTGGAAGGAAGCTTTCCAAGCTCTGTAACCTTCAGCTTGGTCAGTGAATTTCATGAATCCCTTGGCAACCAGTTCACATCCTGTGAAGTAACCAGAAAAAGAGAAAAAGAAGACCACAATGGATAATGCCTCACAGCGGCCGAGGCAGGAACACCAGCCACTGAATCCAATGGCGACGTGACAGTACCCCTCCCTCTAAGAGGGGCCTCTGGACCCTCAAAACCCGGTTTGTTGGGATGAAGGAGATTGTTGGGATGAAGGAGATGAAACTTCCTGATCAAACCCTTGGCATGGACGTTACTGGCAGGCACCCAGGACCTTTCCTCCGGACCATAGCCCTTCCAATGCACCAGATAATGCACGGATCCCCTCACTAAACGGGAATCAAGGATCCTTTGGACTTCGTATTCCAAAGCACCCCCTACCAAAACCGGAGGAGGAGGGGACTGGACAGGAAAAATCGGAGAGCGGTACAATTTGAGAAGGGACTTATGGAATACATTGGTGTTATGATTTGGTAGCTGAGGAGAGCAGGCAAAAACGGCAATACACCTGAGAGGTTGGAATCTACTGGATTGAAGTACCCTGACTAACCACCACAACTAAAGGCAGCCGTGGAGCGTTCCTAAGTTGGTCCTAGACGCCTCGTCACAGCCTCAGAGGTTAACTACACCTAAAGATAGAAAGAGGAAAGCTATCTGCCCCGGAGCAGATCCCCAAAGAACATAGGAAGCCCCCAAACATGTAATGGCGGTTAGACAAGAGGAAATACAGACACAGACAGAAAATAGTATGAGCAAACGTTGGGGCCCAATCTTCCTAGAAAGAAAAGGATAGGAAGGACACTTACTGCAATCCAAAAAACCCTAAAAAATACCAACTCTACTAATTGCAAAAACACCTGAGATCACACGACCTCTACCACCTAAATTAGTTCTCTGGTGTAACAAAACTAAGCCGCAGCCACTGAAAAAACTGGAAAAGGCAAATGAACAAATAACAGTGGCTCAGATAAACTGAGAGGAGCACAAGCCCCAGGAGGGGACCTGGCTGACCTCCACAGAAGTGCAGAGAACAATGCAAAAAGCAAGCACAAAAATAAAAGCAGAAAATATCTTATCTGATAGCAGAAGATGCAGGCAAGACTCAGCAAGCTTCAAAGTGAACCAGGAACCACAGTTGAGACAAGAACAATTGATCACCGGCAAACATGATGGGAGGGAACCTCCCTTATATAAGACCAGTCTGTAACTCCTGATTGCCAATCTTCACAATCTTCATTGAATGGTTCAGTACTGTTTGTAACCACCAGAGGGAGCTTCTGCTCAGAATTCATTTCTAACACATTCACAACACATTGGGCAGTTTAAATGATTGAGAGAGCTTCAGATGAAAGGCTACTGGATTAATCACCTCAATAATTTCATACGGACCAATAAACCTGGGACCTAGTTTGGCAGATGGCACTTTGAGCTTAATATTCCTGGTAGAAAGCCAAACTTTGTCCCCAACTCCTGGTCCGGACCCTTGGAACGACGTCTATTAGCAGACAAAGCCTGTCTAGTCTGAGCCCCTTTCAAGTTTACGTTGACTTCTGACCAGATAGTTTTTAACTGGTCTATGGTCCTTTCTACCCCAGGGACATCTGACATCCTAGAAGAGAACGAACCAAAACGTGGGTGCAGCCCATGATTACAGTAGAAAGGGGTAGTCTTGATGGACTCCTGGTACTGATTATTCATGGCAAACTCTGCTAGCGGTAGGTGTTCCACCCAATCGGACTGATGCTCAGAGACATAACAACGTAGATTCTGCTCAAGCGCTTGGTTGGTGCGTTCGGTTTGACCATTGGTTTCAGGGTGATAGGCAAAGGAAAAGGACAATTCCATTCCAATTCGTTTACAGAATGCCCTCCAAAACTTCGAAACAAACTGGGTGCCCCTATCGGACACGATATTCACAGGAATACCATGCAATTGCACAACATGAGTAATGAATAATTTGCACAGGGTCTCGGAATTAGGCAATCCGGACAGAGGAACAAAATGACACTGCTTGTTGAATCTATCCACCACCACCCAGATACACGTCTTCCCTTCTGAGTGTGACAGATCAGTAATAAAGTCCATGGAGATATGAGTCCAAGGACTCTCAGGGGCAGGCAGGGACTGGAGCCACCCGGCAGGGAGATTATGGGGAGACTTAGCGCGAGCACAGGTTTCACGTGCCAGTACATAGTCCTTATAGTCCTTTACTACAGTTGGCCACCAAAAATTCCTAGTTACAAGTCTGATGGTGTTTTTGATGCCTGGATGCCCTGCAAGGACGGAATCATGTGATTCCTTCAGAACTTAAAGGCGGAATGTGGCCGGAACAAATAGTTTTTGGGGAGGAGTAGTGTCAGGTGCCTGTTCTGGGGATCTAGGGATTTCTTCCAGAAGATCCAAGGATATAGCTGAAATAACAATTCCCTTGGCTAGTATTGGAGTCGGTTCAGAGTCCTCGACCTGTGAGGGGCAAAAACTTCGAGAAAGGGCATCAGCCCTTACATTTTTAGTACCCGGTCGAAAAGTAATCACAAAATCAAACCTAGAAAAGAACAAGGCCCACCTTGCCTGTCTAGGATTCAGTCTTTTTGCTGACTCCAAGTAGGTCAGGTTCTTGTGGTCAGTAATTACAGTGATCTTATGTTTGGCACCTTCGAGAAAGTGGCGCCATTCCTCAAAGGCCCATTTGATTGCCAACAATTCCCGATTACCTATATCATAATTCCCCTCGGTGGAAGATAATTTTCGGGAAAAGAAGGCACACGGACGAAGTTGAGTGAGGGATGCAGTGCCTTGCGAAAGCACTGCTCAGACTCCCAACTTCAGAGGCATCTACCTCTACAATAAAGGGGCAGTCCAGATCAGGCTGAACCAATATCGGGTTAGAGGAAAAACATTTCTTTAAGGCAGAAAATGCATGAAGTGCTTCAGGCTTCCAGTTAACCACATCCGCCCCTTTCCGAGTCAAATCAGTGAGTGGTTTGGCTATCTCGGATAAAACTTTAATAAATTTACGATAGTAGTTAGCGAAACCCCAAAATCGCTGCAGTGTCTTTAGAGACTGGGGTTGTACCCATTCCTTAATGGGTTGAATTTTAGAAGGATCCATGCGAAACCCTCTAGCTGACAAAATATACCCCAGAAACTGTATCTCCTGTGTCATGAAGACTCATTTCTCTAGTTTGGCGAATAAAGAATGCTCTCTGAGTCTCTGGAGGACAGAGCAGACGTGTTGGACGTGCGGCACAATGTCAGAAGAGTAAATCAGGATGTCGTCCAAATAAACGACCACATTAACACCACTAATATCTCTGAAAATCTCGTTCACAAAATTCTGAAACACTGCAGGTGCAGTACTGAGCCCGAACGGCATTACGAGATACTCAAAGTGGCCGAGGGGTGTGTTAAATGCGGTCTTCCACTCATCTCCCTTTCTTATACGGACAAGATTATATGCTCCTCGGAGGTCAAGTTTAGTAAACCAACGTGCTCCCAACAGCTGATTATAAAGATCAGGAATGAGTGGAAGCGAATACTGGTTTTTCACAGTGATTGCGTTTAACTAACGGTAATCAATGCAAGGTCTGAGACAACCATCTTTCTTTTCCACAAAAAAGAACCCGGCCCCCACTGGTGAGGTGGATGGTCTAATAAACCCTTTTCGCAAACTGTCTGCTATGTAGTCTTTCATGGCCTGACGTTCTGGACCAGAGAGGTTAAATATTCTCCCCTTAGGGAGGCGAGAATCTGGTACTAAGTCTATGGGGAAATCGTACTTTCTATGAGGGGGTAATTTCTCTGATTCCAATACAGAAAATACATCCTCATAATCTCTTAATGCATAGGGTACAAAGGTGGGAGGTGTGATTTTAACTTGGTTCACTGATAGCGATATACAATTATCCTGATACTCTGGGCTCCAGCGCACGATATCACCCAAGTGCCAGTCAATGACTGGATTATGTTTGCGTAACCATGGCATACCCAGAATAACAGCGGATGATAAATTATGGATAACAAAAAATGACATATGTTCAGCATGTAACGATCCACTGACATTGATATTTCCTCAGTGACAAACTCCACTCCATTCTGGACGACAGGAGTGCCATTAATAGCAGTGGTTTTAATGGGCGCATTAAGCCTTAGCAGTGGTACATCAAGATTTCTCGCTACCAGGAAATCTATGAAATTGCCTTCTGAGCCACTATCCACATAAGCCTCCACACACACAGATTTCTTCAGGTAAGACAAAGAAGTTGGTAAAAGGACTTTGGCCGCATCAGCAGACAATACCTGGGCACCTGGGCAGGCATGGCCAGAGCTACCCAGGTGCTGACGTCCAGGCAGTGAAGGCTTCTGACGTCCAGTGTTCTCCCAGAGGTCTCCAGACTGTGGACTGTGCAGCATGTTAGTAGGAGATGATGGGAGTGGTCCTACATAGGACTGAGCAATGAAGCAGGACACAGGTGCTTTACCAACAAAATCAGCTCAGAAAAGGACAGGAAGGAAAAAAAAAATTCAGAGAAAGGGTTAGGAAATGCTTTTATATATATCCAGGATATATATAAAAATGTTTTTTTTAAGGCCAGATATAATGTGACGTCCGCCCAATGCAGGTCTGAACTGCAGGTAAGACAGCACCCTGAGACCCTTTATCCCTATACAGGGATCTGAATTACAGCGAAGCCCAGGGGTAGCTGCCTATGAGAGCAGGGGACCGGAGTAGGAAGGACGCTAGGGAGGGAATAAAAAGCGAGACCAAATGTGTAGTCAGAAGTCCAAGGGTCAAAACCAGGAGGGAAGCAAAGGTACAAAATCGGCAGACAGTAGAAGGGTCAGAAATTCAGGCTAAAGTTAAAGTCAAAACCAGGCGGGTAAGAGGTACAAAATCGGCAGGCAGTAGAACAGTTAGAAATCCTGGCAAAGGTCAGAAATACAATAGCAAGACAAACTAGCACACTGGGGAAACCAAGACTATATCTGGCGGCTTGCAAGCCAGGCTCCAAGGCATTTGAAGGGCATGGCTACTTCTCACAGGCTCACAGTCTGATGACCTCATCTGGACCACCCCCAGAACCAGGCCAGATGGTGATGTATGACTGACACCAACCACTTCAACTCTGACAGAAGAGCAAAGCCTACGCCCACCAGACGCCTGCGGGGGGACTCCTTCTCTGTCGCCAACATTACCCACAGGTGAAACATGGCGATGCGCAGCGACAGAGGCCGGCATTAAAGGAGCGGAACCATATGAGGATACCGCTCTCCTATCACCAGCACCACCAGCCGAAGGAGTCTGGCGCCTCCCAGCGGTTGAGGAAGGAACACCAGCCACTTAATCCAACGGCGACGTGACACCTTCCAGTCCACCAAATAGAATTTTTTGCCCTGTACCACCTTGCACCCCAAAATGGCGTTCACCTCGTAATCGTCCGTAGACGAACCCGATGTCCCGGCAGATGACTCGTAAAACTGGGACATGTACACGGGCTTCAAGAGGGACACGTGAAAGGTGTCGGTGATACCAAGGCGTGGTGGAAGGGCCAATTGGTAGACTACCAGATTGACCTGTTCGTGGACCTTGAAGGAACCCAAGAAGCGAGGTGCAAACTTAGTGGATTCAACTCGCAGCCTGATGTTACGGACGGAGAGCCACACTAAGTCGCCAGGGGCAAATGTGGGAGCGGGGCGCCGATGTGCGTCGGCGGAAGACCTCATCCTCTCCTTGGAGGCCAGAATGGCATCCTGAGTGCGGTCCCAAATGTCCGGTGCCTCCACAGCCCTGTCTGCCACCCTGGAGTCGGCAGAAGACACGGGCACAGGTACTGGAACCTGCGAATGCTGACACTAATTTAGGAGGAAAGGGGTTTGTCCAGTGGAGTCAGCCATGGCGTTGTTCAAAGCAAACTCCGCCCACGGTAGCAAGGATGCCCAGTCATCATACCTAGATGAGACAAAATGTCACAGATATGTGACCAAGGTCTGATTGGCCCTCTCTACCTACCCATTCGTCTCGGGATGATAGGCAGAAGAGAGATTCAACTAAATGCTGGGAAGACGACAAAGCTCTCTCCAGAACCGAGACATAAACTGGGGACCCCGGTCACTAACAATCTTGTCTGGCATTCCGTGTAGGCGGAAGACGTGTCTAATAAACAGTGCCGCCAAGGCCCGTGCAGAAGGTAACCGTGGTAACGGCACCAAGTGCACCATTTTAGAGAAATGGTCGGTGATAACCCAAATGATGGTGCACCCAAGGGTTTGCGCAAGCCCAACACAAAGTTTATCCCGACCATCTCCCAGGGTCTGTCTGCCACCGGCAAAGGGTAAAGTAACCCAGCTGGATGTTGGCGAGGAGACTTATTCTTGGCGCAGGAGACACACGCCTGAACATAGTCTCCAACGTCCCGGACCAAATGCGGCCACCAATACGTCCTCGCCAGTAGGTCAGAGGTCCTTTTTGTCCCAAAATGTCCCCCTACCCTGGACGCAAGAGCCCAAGAGAGAACCTCCGGTCGCAAATTGGCAGGTACAAAAGTCTTGCCTGGAGGCACTGACTCAAGCGACACCGGAGCTACGGTTCTCAAGCTCTCTGGAGGGACTATACGCCGAGGCTCCCCCTCCTCCTCTTCAGAGGACACAACGGAGCGAGATAGAACGTCAGCCCGAATGTTCTTCTCTCGAGAGAGGTAATGGAGGGTGAAGAGAAACCGGGAGCAGAACAAGGACCATCTGGCCTGACGAGAGTTTAGCCGCTGGGCTGTCTGTAAGTATACCAAATTCTTGTGGTCGGTGAAGGCTCGGAAGGGAAAGTGAGCCCCCTCCAAAAGATGTCTCCACTCAGAGAAGGCCAACTTCATTGCTAGCAACTCCCTGTCCCCGATTGAATAATTCCTCTCCGCAAGTGTGAAGGTCTTAGAGAAGAAGAAGCAAGGATGCTTCCGACCTTGAGCATCCTTTTGGAAGAGGACTGCTACCACACCAACGGATGAGGCATCCACCTCCAATATAAATGGCTTATCAACATCGGGGCGATGTAGGATGGGAGCGCTAGCAAAATGAGATTTGATAGAAGTGAAAGCCTTGGAGACCTCTTCGGACCACAATTTGGGATTTGCTCCCTTCTTGGTGAGGGCTACCAAGGGAGCTACCAAAGTTGAGAAATGGGGAATGAACAGGCGATAGTAATTGATGAACCCCATAAAGCGCTGCACCGCTTTAAGAGAATGGGGTTCTTGCCAGTCCATTACAGCCTGTAGTTTGGCAGGATCCATAGCCAATCCCTGGGCGGAGATGATATTGCCCAGGAAAGGTAAAGACTCCTGCTCAAACACGCATTTCTCCAACTTTGCATAAAGGGAATTTGCCTGTAGGAGGTCGAAGACTCTGCAGACATCTTTCCGGTGGGAGTCAATATCTGGAGAGAAGATGAGAATATCATCCAGATAGACTACGACCGAGGTAGAGAGCATATCCCGGAAAATATCATTAACAAAGTCTTGGAAACCGGCTGGGGCATTACAGAGCCCGAAGGGTATCACCAGTTATTCATAGTGCCCATCCCTGGTATTAAAAGCAGTCTTCCATTCGTCCCCCTCACGGATGCGAATCAGGTTATATGCACCCCGCAAATCTAATTTGGTAAATACCCTTGCTCCCCGTAGCCTATCAAAGAGTTCGGAAATTAGGGGCAATGGGTACTTATTCTTAACGGTGATGGCGTTAAGACCCCTGTAGTCTATGCATGGACGTAATTCTCCGTTCTTCTTCTGCACGAAGAAGAATCCCGCCCCTGCAGGTGACACTGACTTCCTAATGAACCTTCGAGCCAGATTCTCCTGGATGTATTGGGACATAGCCTCCGTCTCCGGAAGAGAGAGGGGGTAGACCAGTCCCCGAGGAGGTTCTGCTCCAGGCAAGAGGTCTATAGGACAGTCATAGGGGCGGTAAGGCGGAAGAGTCTCAGCAGCCTTTTTGGAGAACACGTCTGCATAGGACCAATAGTACTTGGGAAGGGGAGTGAGATCTGCGGGTATCTCAGAGGTGGAAACCTGAACGCATTCCCTCACACATCTGCCTGTACAAGACGTCCCCCACCCCAGTATCCTCACAGAGGGCCACTCAATATGTGGAGAGTGGCAACGGAGCAAGGGAATCCCCAGAAGAATCTCATCAATTCCCTCGGGAAGGACAAGAAAGGATATACTCTCAGGATGGGAAGGGGACATAGATAGGGTGAGAGGGATAGTCTTGTGGGTGATTTGTGAGGGCAGAGTCAAACTATTCACTACTCGCACAGTCACGGGTTTGGCGAGCAACACCTGAGGTTTAGTGTGGCGAAGAACAAAGACCGAGGACATAAGATTCTCCTCAGCCCCTGAGTCCACACAAAACTCAACAGCGAGAGTGGATGGTCCCAAAGAGATTGTCCCTTTAAAGAGCAACTTGGAAGCAAACGCCACTGTGTCTAGTGACCCTGCTCCCATGGTTAATGGACGCGACCGTAGACACGATCGCTGTGGACATTGGTTGGCAAAATGTCCCAGCTGCTGGCACACAGACTATGGATGCTCGAGCGGCCCAAGACTTAGGTCCCGCTCAAGAAACCTCCATGGCCTCTTGGGGGTCGGATGCCTGATGGGGAGTTCTAGAGGTTTGGCGAAGGTGGAAGCCAGCAGAAACCTCTGCCTACACTGGGCCCGCTCCAACCTCCGCTCGTTAAAACGGAGGTCGATGCGGGTAGATATTGCGATAAGCTTCTCCAGTGTGGCGGGAATCTCCCTGGTGGCCAGGGCATCCTTCACATGGCCGGCCAGTCCTCTCCAGTACACCGGGATGAGGACTTTATCCGGCCACTCTAACTCAGAGGCCAGAGTCCGAAATTGGACGGCAAACTGGCTGACCATGGACGCACCCTGTGAACTTGCCAGCAGTTGGAGCGCCGTATCGTGGGTGACATGAGGTCACATGAAGATCTTTTTCAGAGCCTCCATAAAACGAGAAGCGCTCCACACCACACGATTGTCATGTTCCCACAGTGGCGTTGCCCACTCCAACACTCTGCCCGACAGAAGAGATAATACAAAACCCACTTGTGCTCGATCCGTGGGGAAACATGCAGCCAGAAGCTCGAGCTGTATAGAGCACTGACTCACGAATCCCCGACATTGCTTGCTGTCACCAGCAAATATGTCTGGAAGCGGGAGGTGGATAATGTAGGAGCAGAGGTGGCAGCGGACAAACTGGCTGCAGCCACGCTAGCAGCCTGAACAGCGACTGCGGTAACATCCACAGCTGAGGTTGTGCGCTCAAGAGCCGCCAACCTACCCTTCAGCTGCTGAATGTACAGTTGTAGACGCTGGTCATCCGCCATTTTACTAGTCAGATCCTGGCGCTAGTATTATGTTAGGGCTGGCGGAACGCACCAAATAAATATAAATAATAGGTGCGTTCGCAGCCTGGGGTCCACCGTGCAGGCAGAGCCTGCTGCTAGTAAGATGGCACAATATGGCAGTATAAGCGAGCTCTGTTACTCCACAGAGTCGCTGATATACAAGCTGTGGCACTATATGGTGGCAATAGCAAACTCTGTTACTCCACAGAGTCGCTGTGGTAGAGACTGTGTCCTGTTAACCTCACAGGAACACACTGATCACTGCAGAGCGGATAGCAGTCCGTGGTCATGCAAACAATAACGCAACTCCTCACCGGAGTAGCCGATATTCTAGAGGCTCTTTCAGCCAATCCCTGAACACGTGCATACAAAAACTCCTCACCGGAGGTGCCGGTATTCTAGGGGCTTATTTCAGCCGAGCACTAACCGCATGCGTACATGACCACACTGGCGCAAATCACATAACAGAATTGATACTAGCGCATGTATTGTGAACAAGTTGGAGGCAACTTCGGAGCTGGGGCTCCCTCAGGTGGTTGCTGAGGGTAATAAACCAATTGCTGAATGGCTTTCAGGTGGGTCCAAATGGTCTGATATAAGTGACCTGAACTCTCATCAGCCTTGCCGGTAATCAATTGTTCTTCCAGGTCTTGGTTGGAGCTCAGCTTGCATTCCTGCTTCCATTCAGATAAGTGACTTGCTGTGTTTTTTTTTCCTCTGGTTGGATTTTCCTTGCTGGTTTGCTGCCTAGCAGTGGACTTCAGCCTAGTCCCCTTTTGGGGCCTGGCGTTGCATTTGTGCTCAGTTTTGTTTGCACTTTTGCTCTGTTCCTGTGTCACTTTTTATTTGCTGAATTGCTGTGTGTTACACCAGAGATCTGATTTAGGTGGTAGAGATCGTGTGATCTCAGGTTTTTTGTTAATCAGAAGTGTTGGTATTTTTGTAAGGGTTTTTTGGGTTGCAGTCAGAATTCTTTCCTATACTTTTCTATCTAGACAGTATTGGCCCCCAGCGTTTGCTCATTCTATTTTCTGTCTGTGTTCGTATTTTCTTCTTGTCTAACCGCCATTACATGTTTGGGGGCTTCCTATTTCTTTGGGGGTTCTGCTACGGGGCAGATAGCTTTCATCTTTCTGTCTATGGTTGTAGCTATCTCTCCGGCTGTGACGAGGCGTCTAGGATCACCATAGGTACGCTCCACGGCTACTTCTAGTGTTGAGGTAAGTTTAGGGTTCTGTAACCCAGTAGTTTCCAGCCTCTCTGGTGTATTGCTACTTTGGCTATTTTTGCTATTTCTCTTCAGCTATCGAAACATAACACATGCCGTGCGGCCATGCAACCCTTGTATAGCCGCAGCAACTGCAAGACCTTCCAGAACGAACCAATGGAAGCCTGCCCCAGAACTCGAGCAGCTTCAGGACCTTCCTGGAGGACCAATGGGAGTTGCTGCAGTACCTGAGCATGTGACCCCTGATCTCCAATGAGAGATCTTACCCTGGGCATGCTCAGTAGGGGAAAAGCAGGACTCAGTCCCAAAGTCGTCTGCTCGCTGCTGACCAGTACTGGCTATAATAGCAGAACCCAGAAAGGCAGCAGTACTCCTTTGCACAGTATGAGACTGAGCAAGACGCTGGGACCGACGTCTCTGCTGAGCAGGAACCACTGCGGCAGGAGAATGGGAGACCGCAGCGGAGATGGCTCGAGGTTCCCCCTGTGCAGAGTGGGTCTCCTGCCTCTAACTTACCAGCATTATAGAAATATATAAAGCTGTCACGAGAAGACCAACTACCAGTTTATACAAAAGGGTCCATATACGAACGTCTAGATGAATGGCCATTAACCCCCTTATGCCTATTGATGAATATAACACGTCATGAGCGGTTTACAGTTCCCGCTCCATGTCGTGCTATGTCAATACGCATTCCGCTGGATGCAGACCACATCCGTTCCATTAATTTGTGGTTCACAAACTTGGCATCTTCCTTCATCCTTAGGAGTTGCATGTAATGCACCTTATAATTGTGACCCATTCAACACAGATATATCATAGAATAAAATCATAGAAAGGTTGAGTTGGAAGGGAACTCCTGAGTCATCTGGTCCAACCCACTGCTCAAACCAGGATTCACTGAATCATCCCTGACAGATGTCTGTCCAGCCTCTGTTTGAAGACTTCCATTGAGGGAGAAATCACCACCTCTCGTGGCAGCCAGTTCCACTCATTGATCACCCTCAATGTCAAAAAGTTTTTTCTAATATTTAATCTGTGTCTCCTCCCATTCAGTTTCATCCCATTAGTCTTTCCTTGTGCAAATGAGAATAAAGATGATCCTTCTACAATGTGACAGCCTTTGAGATATTTGTAGATAGCTATTAAGTCTCTTCTCAGTCTTCTTTTTTGCAAGCTAAACATTCCCAAATCCTGCCACCGTTCCTCATAGGACATGGTTTGCAGACCGATCACCATTCTGGTCACTCTTCTCTGAACTTGCTCCAGTTTGTTGATGTCTTTTTTAAAATGTGGTGCCCAGAACAGGACACAGTATTCCAGATGAGGCCTGACCAAAGAGGAGTAAAGGGGGATAATGACTTTACGTGATCTAGGCTGTATGCTTCTGTTAATACTTCCAAGAATTGTATTTGCCTTTTTTGCTGCTGCATCACACTGTTCACTCATGTTTAGTTTATGATCTATTAGTATACCCAAGTCTTTCACATGTGCTGTTGCTTAGCCCAATTCCTCCCATTCTGTATATGCTTTTTTCATTTTTATTCCCAGATGTAGTACATTGCATTTTTCCCTGTTAAAAACCATTCTGTTAGTTGCTGCCCACTGCTCCAGTTTATGTATATTTTTTTGAATCCTCTCTCCTCTAGTATTAGCTATCCCTCCTAACTTTGTGTCATCAGCAAATTTAATCAGTGTACCCTCAATTCCTTCATCTAAATCATTGATAAAGATTTTGAACAATACAGGGCCCAGAACAGAGCCCTGTGATACCCCACTTGAGACATTCTTCCAACTGGATGTGCAGCCATTTACTACCACTCTTTGGGTCCGATCACTAAGACAGTTATGAATTCACCTAACAGTTGCCTTGTCCATTCCATACTTAGTCATTTTTTCAATAAGGATTGTGTGAGATACTTTGTCAAATGCTTTGCTGAAGTCAAGATATAATATATCTACAGCATGTTCCTGATCCATCCAGTCAGTGATTCTGTCATAGAAGGAAATTACGTTAGTCTGACATGACTTATTAGTTACAAACCCATGCTGACTCTGGTTAATAACTTCATTCTTATCCAGGTACAGTACGTACATACATGTTGTTTAATAATTTGCTCAAAGATCTTTCCTGGTATAGAAGTGAGACTCACCGGCCTATAGTTCCCTGAGTCAACCATCTTCACCTTTTTGAAGATAGGAACAACATTTGCTCTTCTCCAGTCTTCAGGGACTTCTGATCTCCAAGAATTTTCAAAGATTATGGAGAGTGGTTCAAAAATTTCTTCTGCTATCTTCTTCAGTACTCTAGGGTGTAATTCATCTGGACCTGGAGATTTGAATTAATTTATGTTAGCTAAGTATTTCCTCACTATCTTGCTGTTTATTGATAGCCAGGATTCTTCTATTCCTTTAATAAGACAGTGAAGATCAGTTGATGTTACATTTCCTTTCTGAGAGAAAACAGATGCAAAATAGGAATTTAAAAGTTCGGCCTTCTCAACATCCTTTCTTACCATTTCATCATTTTCATCTTGTAAAAATCCTATAGCATCTCTGACTTTTCTTTCACTTTTCACATATTCCCAAAATCATTTTTTATTGCTTTTGATGTCTGTTGCAAGCCTTAATTCATTGTCAGCTTCAGCTAATCTGATGTGTCCCCTGCAGGTTCTGAAGACAGCATTATATTCTTCTTTAGATATGCCTCCCTCTTTCCTCTTTGATAAATATTTCTTTCTTCCTTTTTAGCACATGTTTAAGTTCTGTGTTCATCCATCCTGGATTCCTTAAATGCTTCCTATGCGTCCCTCTTTTCGGAATTGTTAACTATTGTGCTTTGAGAATCTCATTTTTCAAAGTTTCCCATCCTTCCTGGACATTTTTGTCCTAAGGATATCCATTCATTGGATCCCTCCAATTCTCTTTCTGAGTACCTTAAAATCTGCCTTTCTGAAATCTGACCTTGAAGTTTGAGTCATCACAGGTGTTCCTCCTCTAGTTATCCAAAATTCTAAAATAGCATGGTCGCTACCTCCTAGGGTCCCAGCCACTCTTACCTCCTCAACCATTTCCTCCTTGTTTATAAGGATTAGACCCAAGGTAGCAGATCCCCTGTTTTCTCCCCTACCTTTTCGAAGATAAAGTTGTCAGCAAGAAAGGATAAGAATTTGCTTGACCTGTTAGTTTTGCCTGAAAGAGAATCCCAACAAATGTCTGGATGGTTGAAATCTCCCATGACCACTATGTCATATCTTTTGGAGAACTTGGCCATTTGATGCATAAAGAGTTCACCCATATCTTCAGCTTGCACAGGCGGCCTGTAGTAAATGCCTACAATGGTGTCCTTTCCGTTGTTCTCTCCTTGTATTCTTACCCAAACAGTTTCCACAGAACTCCCAGTCTCTGAGCTTGAATCTCTGTGCAGATATACGCTTTTCTAACATACAATGCGACACCTCCTCCTCGTTTATCAAGTCTGTTTCTCGCAAATAAGTTGTATCCTTTTAGCCTTGTATTCCAATCATGTGTATCTTCCCACCAAGTTTCAGTGATTCCAATGACATCATATTCCTTTTCCTAGGTTAGTAGTTCCATTTCTCCTTGTTTGTTGCCCATGTTTTGTGCATTTGTATAGAAACATTTTAGTTTGTGATTGGTTTCTCTTTCTCCAATATGTAGATTTTTTGTCTTTGTTCTTCCTTTCCAGTTCTAATAGCAGAGTTCTCAATAGTATTTGTCAGGTGTATGGCTTTTTCTGGCCTTTTGCATCTCTTCCCATTGTTCTAGTTTATATCTATAATTGCTTACTTCAGAGCACCACGTACATTATGGTACAGCACCATTTTTTACACTTTAGCACCCTGCGTAAACATTGATAATTCAGTGCCAACAGCTGTCACTGACAGCTGAGAGGCAAGGGAAGAGGTGCAGGGTCTCATGCTGTTGGTCCTCACAAAAAGATCGCTGTGATCTTGCAGGAGATGCTGAAATATCAGCATTTAATGACCGATCAGTGCAGGAGCTCAGCGCTGCAAGTGGCAGAGCTTTTGCACTAATAGCCAGGAGCGGTGTCAGTTCCCTTAACTGTTAATCCCCTAAATGCTGCAATCGAGCGCGATCGTAACATTCAGAAGGCAGGCAGAGGGATGGGAGCTCTCTGCCTTCAGATCCGTAGCCCGATCATTGCCATGGTGATCAAAGTAAAAAAGCCTCTTTGTTTGCACGTATGCCGCTCCCTTCCGATGTTCAAATGTATTTGCGTCTTTTAGATGATGCTATATTTAAACAGTCTTGCTTTGGGGCAGAGGAGCTCTTGTCAGCCCTTGGGCCGACGTGCAGCCATCATCATGCTACTGACCTTATCACATTGCTGCCTGTGCTGGGGCCACAGAGGAGCAGAGCGTACTGGTAAGAGCTCCAGCAGGAGCCGAACATTAAATGTATTAATTGAAAGGAGGCACAGTTTTGACAGAGACAGTGTGTAGGGAACAGTAATTAAGTCAGAGGTTGAAACTGACTTTAGATCCCTCAAAAAGTAGGATAAAACCAGACAGCAGAAAACCGCCAAGTACTCCCAGTCTGAGTCCTCTAGCTCCGGGGAGAAAGATTCAGATACAGTGCCTACAAGTAGTATTCAACCCCCTGCAGATTTAGCTGGTTGACACATGCGGAATTAACTTGGCATTGTGACATTTGTACTGTAGATCAGCCTGGAAGTGGGAAATGCACTGCAGCAAAAATTTTTGTTTTAATTTTTTTTTTTTTTTTAAAAACGTTAAAAGTTAATTCAGAGTGTCATTTATTATTCAACCCCTCAAACCACAAGAATTCTGTTTGGTCCCCCTAAAGTATTAAGAAGTAGTTCAGGCACCAAGAATAATGAGCTTCACATGTGTGGATTAATGATCTCTTTTGCCAGCCTTTTCTGACTATTTAAGACCCTCCCCAAACTTGTGAACACCACTCATACATGGTCAACATGGGAAAGACAAAGGAGAATTCCAAGGCCATCAGAGACAAGATCGTGGAGGGTCACAAGGCTGGCAAGGGGTACAAAACCCTTTCCAAGGAGTTGGCCCTACCTGTCTCCACTGTTGGGAGCATCATCCGTAAGTGGAAGGCTTATGGAACTACTGTTAGCCTTCCACGGCCTGGACAGCCTTTGAAAGTTTCCTCCCGTGCCGAGGCCAGGCTTGTCCGAAGAGTCAAGGCTAACCCAAGGACAACAAGGAAGGAGCTCTGGGAAGATCTCATGGCAGTGGGGACATTGGTTTCAGTCAATACCACAAGTAACGTACTCCACCGCAATGGTCTCCGTTCCAGACGAGCCCGTAAGGTACCTTTACTTTCAAAGCGTCATGTCAAGGCTCATCTACAGTTTGCTCATGATCACTTGGAGGACTCTGAACAGACTGGTTCAAGGTTCTATGGTCTGATGAGACCAAGATTGAGATGTTTGGTGCCAACCACACACGTGACGTTTGGAGACTGGATGGCACTGCATACGACCCCAAGAATACCATCCCTACAGTCAAGCATGGTGGTGGCAGCATCATGCTGTGGGGCTGTTTCTCAGCCAAGGGGCCTGGCCATCTGGTCCGCATCCATGGGAGGATAGATAGCATGGCCTACCTGGACATTTTGGCCAAGAACCTCCGCTCCTCCATCAAGGATCTTAAGATGGGTCGTAATTTCATCTTCCAACAAGACAACGACCCAAAGCACACAGCCAAGAAAACCAAGGCCTGGTTCAAGAGGGAAAAAGTCAAGGTGTTGGAGTGGCCTAGTCAGTCTCCTGACCTTAACCCAATTGAAAACTTGTGGAAGGAGCTCAAGATTAAAGTCCACATGAGACACCCAAAGAACCTAGATAACTTGGAGAAGATCTGAAAGGAGGAGTGGGCCAAGATAACTCCACAGACCTGTGCCGGCCTGATCAGGTCTTATAAAAGACGATTATTAGCTGTAATTGCAAACAAGGGTTATTCCACGAAATATTAAACATAGGGGTTGTATAATAATTGACCCACACTTTTATGTTTAAAATTTATTAAAATTCAACTGAGCAACATAACCTTTTGTTTTGTAAGATTTATGCTTCTGTTAATAAATCCTACTATCATTTGCAGTTTGAAGACTCTAACTTATTTGCATCTTATCAAACCAGCTAAATCTGCAGGGGGTTGAATACTACTTGTAGGCACTGTATATCAGTTTCCTCCTCATCCTCAGATGATGAAATGGGAGGGCGCCACTGCTTTCCCCTAGAGGAGATAGAAAGTTCGGTTAAGGCGGTGAGATGTACTATGGAGGTGACAGACCCTCACTCCGACAAAACAGTACAGGATAGGGGGATTGGGCCAGAGGAAGCAGAAAGCATTTCCCTTGAATAAAAACATTCAGGCCCTGATTAAAAAAAGAGTGGGAAAAACCTGATAGGAAGAATTAATCAGTGCCTTCCCTTAAAAGAAAATACCCCTTCGAGGATGTAGCGCCAACATCATGGGATAAAGCTCCGAAATTACATGTCGCGGTTGCCAAAGTCTCTAAAAAATTTGCCCTTCCATTTGAAGACATGGGAACCTTGAAAGACCCATTAGAAAAAAGGCTGATGCTTTTCTTAAAGGAGCATGGGAAACATCAGGGAGTAATCTTAGGCCCGCTATAGCAGCTACCTGTACCTCTAGATCCCTTATGATATGAGTGGATCAGCTAGAGAGACAACTCCGGGATGGGATACCCAGAAACAAAGTGCTAGAGTCCATCCCCTTGATATGGGGTGCAGCTGCTTTCTTGGCGTATTCTTCAGCTGACTCAGTCAGATTAACAGCCAAGTTTGCAGCTCTCTCAAACTCAGCCCATAGAGCACCAAGTTAAAATTATGTTTAATCCCATGTGAAGGAGAATTTCTGTTTGGTGAAATCTTAGATGACATCCTTCAGAAGGCAGAAGACAAGAAAAAAGCCAAGAAACATTGCCAAGCTCTAGCTCAAACGGTCCTTTCTGAGCAGAAAATTCTTCCGTAGGAGGCCCCGAGGGAGCAGAGTAGATGGGATGATGGGAAAATGAAAGACAAGGGTTTCCTCTTCGGAAACTCCTCTCGGGAACGGAAGCCCTCGAAGTGACGGTCCTTCCCAGGTGGGGGTCAGACTATTCCGTTTCCTTCGGGCCTGGGAAAAGATCTCAAACAGCCCCTGGATACTAAACCTTGTCAGGACAGGTCTTTGGATAGACTTCCATTCTCTCCCTCCTCAGAACTTTGTTGTGACTCCCCTATGGTCCACTCTGAAGGAACAAGAGGCCCTGGAGTGCGAGGTTTTGGAACTTGTAAACAAAGCTGTTCTACAGGAAGTTCCACCTCGAGAAAGAGGGGAAGGGTTCTACTTTCCGTTATTCCTGGTAAACAAACCAGATGGGTCTTACTGGACAATCATAAACATGAGGGGGCTGAACGCTTATGTAAAAACACAGAATTTCAAGATGAAGTCAATAAAATCGACCATCAAGATACTGTTTCCCAATTGTTTCATGACGGTTCTGGATCTGAGCGACGCATACTACCATGGCCCTATGCACAAGGACTCCCTGATGTTCCTCAGAATAGCAGTCTCCATAAAGGGAGAGATAAAGTATTTCCAGTACCAAGCCCTTCCCTTTGGGTTATCAATAGCCCCTCGAGTGTTTACCAAGTTAGTGGTGGAGTGTTATGTTACGGTAGCTGAGGAGTGCAGGTAAAAAAGGCAATACACCAGAGCAGTTGGAATCTATGAGATTGCAGTACCCTGACTAACCACCACAACTAGAGGCAGCCGTGGAGCGTTCCTACGATGGTCCTAGACGCCTCGTCACAGCCTGAGAAACTAACTACACCTAAAGATAGAAATAGGAAAGCTATCTGCCCCGGAGCAGAACCCCAAAGATAATAGAAAGCCCCCAAACATATAATGGCGGTTAGACAAGAGGAAATACTGACACAGAAAGAAAATAGTATGAGCAAACGCTGGGGCCCAAACTATCTAAATAGAAAAGGACAGGAAGGGTACTTACTGCAATCCCAGAAAACCCTGAAAAACACCAACATACTAATTTCAAAATCACCTGAGATCACACGACCTCTACCACCTAAATTAGTTCTCTGGTGTAACAAAAACAGCAGCCACTGAAAAAACTGCAAAAAGCAAAAGTACAAAACACAGTGGCTGGACTAAACTGAGAGGGCAAAAAGCCCCCGGAGGGGACCAGAAGGCCCCACAGAAGTGCAGGACAAAATGCAAAAATATAGAAAAAACACAAAATAAGAAATTGTCTTATCTGATAGCAGGAGATGCAGACACGACACAGCAGGCTACAAGGGAAACTGGAAAGAAGGATTCAGACCAGAACAATTGATCACCGGCAACCCTGATGGGAAAATGATTCCCTTAAATAAGACCAATCAGTAACACCTGATTCCCAATCCTCACTAGTACCGCTTGTAACCACCAGAGGGAGCCTCTGCTCAGAACTCATCTCAAACCCATTCACAACAGTACCCCCCCCTTGAGGAGGGGTCACCGAACCCTCATTTGAGCAACCAGGTCGGTCAGGATGAGTTCTATGATACGCACGGATAAGTCTCCTAGCATGGATGTCCAAAGCAAACACCCAAGAATTATCTTCCTGACCATAACCTCTCCATTTAACCAAATACTGGAGTCTTCGTCTAGAAAAACGAGAATCCAATATTTTCTCAACCACATACTCCAGATTGCCCTCAACCAAAACAGGGTCAGGAGGCACAGCAGCAGGAACCACTGGCTCAACAAACCTCTTCAACAAGGACTTGTGGAACACGTTATGGATCTTAAATGTCCCTGGAAGAAGCAAACGAAAAGAAACAGGATTAATAATCTCCATGATCTTATAAGGTCCAATGAACCTAGGCTTAAATTTAGGAGATGCTACTCTCATAGGAATATTCTTTGAGGACAACCAGACCAAGTCCCCCACTTTAAACCGAGGACCATCAGTCCTATGCCGGTTAGCAAACCGCTGGGCCTTCTCCTGAGAGAGGGACAACCTCTCCACTACCTGGTCCCAAATCTGCTGCATACGCTCAACAACAGAGTCAACACCTGGACAGACAGAAGCCTCCGTCTGTCCTGAAGAAAATCGAGGGTGAAACCCAGAATTACAGAAAAACGGAGACATCAAAGTGGCAGAGCTAGCCCTATTATTAAGAGCAAACTCAGCCAAAGGCAAAAAAGAGACCCAGTCATCCTGATCAGCAGACACAAAGCATCTTAGATAAGTCTCCAATGTCTGGTTTGTTCTCTCAGTTTGACCATTGGTCTGAGGATGAAATGCCGAGGAGAAAGACAATTGAACACCCAGTTTAGAACAAAAAGTCCTCCAAAATCTGGAAACAAACTGGACTCCTCTGTCAGACACAATGTTCTCAGGAATGCCGTGTAAACGAACCACGTGCTGAAGGAACAACGGCACCAATTCAGAGGAGGAAGGCAACTTAGGTAATGGCACAAGATGTATCATTTTGGAAAACCTATCACAAATTACCCAGATGGTGGTCATTCTCTGAGAAACAGGAAGATCGGAAATGAAATCCATAGAGATATGGGTCCATAGTCTCTTGGGCACAGGCAATGGCATCAACAAACCACTAGAGCGAGAGCAAGGCTTGGAGCGAGAGCAAGTCTCGCAGGACTGCACAAATTCCCTGACATCGCGAGACAAGGTAGGCCACCAAAAGGACCGACTAACCAAGTCTCTGGTACCAAAAATTCCGGGATGCCCAGCCAATGCGGAACAATGAATCTCAGACATCACACTCTTTTTCCATTGGTCCGGGACAAACAATTTTCCAACAGGGCAGCGCTCGGGCCTATCCTCCTGACACCCCTCCAGAGCAAGTCTCAAATTAGGCGAGATGGCGGAAAGAACTACACCCTCCTTCAAAATAACAGAGGGATCAGATAGCTCAGGAGAGTCCGCAAGGAAACTCCTCGAGAGGGCATCCGCCTTAACATTCTTAGTGCCAGGAAGAAAGGAAACCACAAAATTAAAACGTGTGAAAAACAAGGCCCACCTGGCCTGTCTAGGATTGAGTCGCTTGGCAGATTCCAGATAGACCAGATTCTTATGGTCCGTAAGGACCACCACCTGATGTTTGGCTCCCTCCAGCCAATGTCTCCACTCTTCAAAAGCCCACTTCATGGCCAATAACTCCCGATTACCCACGTCATAATTACGTTCAGTAGGAGAAAATTTTCGAGAGAAAAAGGCACAAGGGTTACTTTTAGAGGTCTCTGGATCTTTTTGGGACAAAACGGCACCTGCCCCAATTTCAGAGGCATCAACCTCCACCTGAAATGGCAGAGAAACATCAGGCTGCCGTAGAACAGGAGCAGAAGTGAATCTCTGCTTAAGTTCCTGAAACGCAGAGACTGCCTCAGGAGGCCAATTCACCACATCAGAACCCTTTCTGGTCAAATCAGTTAATGGTTTAACAATAACAGAGAAATTACCAATAAATTTACGATAAAAATTGGCAAAACCCAAAAATCTCTGAAGAGCCTTTAATGAAGTAGGTTGGACCCAATCACAGATGGCCTGAACCTTGACCGGGTCCATTTCAATAACAGATGGGGACAAAATGAATCCCAGAAATGAGATCTTCTGTACGCCAAAAAGACACTTTGATCCCTTCACATACAGAGCATTCTCTCTCAAAATCTGGAATACAGTTCGAACATGTTTCACATGAGAGTCCCAGTCATTAGAAAAAATCAAGATATCATCCAAATAAACAATCAGAAACTTGTCCACAAAATCCCTGAAAATGTCATTCATGAAGGACTGGAAGACGGAAGGAGCATTAGTGAGCCCAAAGGGCATCACAAGGTACTCAAAATGCCCTTCAGGGGTGTTAAATGCCGTCTTCCATTCATCCCCGTGCTTAATGCGAATAAGGTTATACGCCCCCCTGAGGTCAAGCTTGGTAAACCAAGTAGCGTTTTTCACCCTGGAAAACAGGTCAGAAATCAAGGGTAACGGGTATTGATATTTCACAGTAATATTGTTCAAGAGACGATAATCAATACACGGCCTTAATGAACCATCTTTTTTGGCCACAAAGAAAAAACCGGCACCTAAGGGTGAAGAGGATGGTCTGATATGACCCTTCTCCAATGATTCCTTGATATAAGACCGCATAGCGTCATGTTCAGGTATAGACAAGTTAAAGAGGCGACCCTTAGGGAATTTACTACCTGGCACTAATTCAATAGCGCAGTCATAGCTCCTATGGGGAGGTAAGGATGCAGATTTACTTTCGCTAAACACATCAGAAAAATCAAACAAAAAGTCAGGAACATCCTCAGCCTGGGGGGAGGCAGAAAAAACAGGAGTGTTGGTATTAACACATTGGCAGCCCCAACTGGTTACAGACACAGATTTCCAATCCAAAACAGGATTATGAGACTGTAACCAAGGGAAACCCAGCACGATAATGTCATGCAGATTATATAGAACCAAAAATTTGCAGCACTCCTGGTGATCAGGTTCAACCCTCATTATCACCTGAGTAGAAAACTGGGGTTTATTCTCAGCCAAAGGGGTAGAATCGATCCCCAGTAGGGGAATAGACTTCTGTAGGGGTATCAAGGGAAATCCACAACGTTTAGCAAAATCATAATCCATCAGGTTAATAGCTGCTCCAGAATCAACGAAAGCCTGAGCAGAAAATGAGGACAGAGAGCATATCAGAGTGACAGTTAATAAAAACTTAGTCTGAACACTACCCAAGACAACTGAGCGTGCAAAACGTCTTCCCCGCTTAGGGCAGACTGAAATAGCATGAGAGGCATCACCACAGTAGAAACATAACCCATTGCGCTTTCGAAACTCATGACGCTGTGCCCCAGACACCACTCCATAACACTGCATGGGCTCAGCAGCTGGCTCACAAGGCAACACCACTCCACGCATACTTCTCCGCTCACGCAAACGTCTGTCAATTTGAATCGCTAATGACATAGAATCATTGAGACCAGAGGGGACAGGGAATCCCACCATAACATCCTTTACATTATCCGACAGACCCTTCCGGAAAAGGGCCGCCAAAGCGTCGTCATTCCATTTGGTCAGGACTGCCCACCTACGGAATCTCTGACAGTATAACTCAGCGTCATCAAGCCCCTGATTTAATGCCAACAAGGCTTTTTCAGCTTGATCAGTGATATTAGGCTCATCGTACAATAACCCCAAAGCCTGAAAAAATACATCAACATCACTCAAAACAGGATCCCCAGGTGTCAGGGAAAAAGCCCAATCCTGAGGATCGCCGCGCAGGAGAGAGATGACAATTTGAACCTGCTGCGCTGCGTTTCCTGAGGACTTAGATTTTAAGGCAAGAAACAATTTACAATTATTTTTGAAATTCTGAAACTTAGCTCGATCCCCTGAAAACAAATCTGGCATGGGGATCCTAGGTTCCACAACAGGCAACCCAGCAAGATATGCAGCAATACTCTGAACCTCAGTGGCAAGCTGATCCACACGGCCAGACAACTGTGCAAACTCCATTGGGAGAAAAGATCCTCCCCAGCACCCAGAGATACAGAGGGAAAAAAAAAAAAAAAAAAATGCAACAAACAGAAAAATATCTCTGACAACTTTTCTTCCTTCAAAATATTTTTTTTTTCCCTTCTGTGAGTACCATACAATTTTTATGGCCGGTGATACTGTTATGTTACGGTAGCTGAGGAGTGCAGGTAAAAAAGGCAATACACCAGAGCAGTTGGAATCTATGAGATTGCAGTACCCTGACTAACCACCACAACTAGAGGCAGCCGTGGAGCGTTCCTACGATGGTCCTAGACGCCTCGTCACAGCCTGAGAAACTAACTACACCTAAAGATAGAAATAGGAAAGCTATCTGCCCCGGAGCAGAACCCCAAAGATAATAGAAAGCCCCCAAACATATAATGGCGGTTAGACAAGAGGAAATACTGACACAGAAAGAAAATAGTATGAGCAAACGCTGGGGCCCAAACTATCTAAATAGAAAAGGACAGGAAGGGTACTTACTGCAATCCCAGAAAACCCTGAAAAACACCAACATACTAATTTCAAAATCACCTGAGATCACACGACCTCTACCACCTAAATTAGTTCTCTGGTGTAACAAAAACAGCAGCCACTGAAAAAACTGCAAAAAGCAAAAGTACAAAACACAGTGGCTGGACTAAACTGAGAGGGCAAAAAGCCCCCGGAGGGGACCAGAAGGCCCCCACAGAAGTGCAGGACAAAATGCAAAAATATAGAAAAAACACAAAATAAGAAATTGTCTTATCTGATAGCAGGAGATGCAGACACGACACAGCAGGCTACAAGGGAAACTGGAAAGAAGGATTCAGACCAGAACAATTGATCACCGGCAACCCTGATGGGAAAATGATTCCCTTAAATAAGACCAATCAGTAACACCTGATTCCCAATCCTCACTAGTACCGCTTGTAACCACCAGAGGGAGCCTCTGCTCAGAACTCATCTCAAACCCATTCACAACAGTGGAGGCAATGGCGCACCTGCGAGAACAGGACATTTTGATAGTCCCTTATTTGGACGACTTTCTGGTAATAGGCGACTCAACTTTGCAGAGAACAGTTAAGCAGAGTAATGACTACCCGAGTAGACCTGGGCTGGCTCCTAAACCTAAGGAATTCAAGCTTCAAGCCAAGGACGGTGCAAGAGTTTCTAGGAATAGTATTGGACTCTCGGAAGCAGGAGTGCCGTCTGCCAGTACAGAAAAAGGAGAAGATTATAGACCAGGTCTCAAAAGCCTCATAGAACCCATCCATGATGTCACGACTCCTTGAGTGGACCCTGTGGGACGTGATACGAACCCACCCTGGGTGAGCTGACCTAGTGAGAACCACCCCCTATACAGGGAGCGTCAGGGCAGACCTAGGGGAGTAAAGTACCACGACTGCTGGAACCAGGTGGCCGGCTCACAGAAGACGGAAGTACGCAGGATTTGGGAAGTGTGCAAAGCGTGGACACGGGAACACGCAGAGTAGAAGACACTGCAAGGCATGTGCACGAGTACACAGAGTATAGGGCAGTGCAAGGCGTGTGCACGAGAGCACGCAGAGTATAGGACAGTGCAAGACGTGTGCACGAGGGCATGCAGAGTTCATAACAGTGAAAGGCTTGTGCACGAGGGCACGCAGAGTTCATAACAAGGCAGAGTGCGCGCTGTGAAGCACGCCTGGGTGCAAGGCAAGGAAGGTGTGCTAAGATGCACGACAGGAGACAAGGCAGGAGCTGAGCGTGTGCTAAGGAGCACGACAGAGCACAGAGCTGAGCGTGTGCTAAGGAGCACGACAGAACAGAGCGTGTGCTAAGGAGCACGACAAAGCACAGAGCAGAGCGTGTGCTAAAAGCACGGCAATGCGACCAAGCAGGGACTAAGCAGGCCTAACTGGGAAGCACAACTATAATCAGGCGCCTCCCATAGGAAGAGGCAGCCTGATATAGGGCATGAGCACTGGGACTTCCGGGTCAGGTCCTCCTAGACCATAGAGATGACGTGGCTGCAGTCAGAGCAGAGAAGAGCGCATGCACGCCAGGCATAGCAATGCAGCCACGGGATCAAGTGTGAGAGGTGCGTGTGCGCACCCGGCGGCACCCCCGGAGAGTCCGCGGCACCGGAAGTGGTGACGTCAGGCGCGTTCTCTCCGCTCCAGGTGAGCGCGGTGTGACACATGACTTTAAGGAAGGCCATGGCCCTGCTGGGTTCCCTTACTGCTTGTTTGCCAGCAGTTCAGGGGACACAGCTACACACCAGGGACCTACAGTGGGACATTCTAAAGAACAAGGCCTCATTAAAACGTCACTTAAAAGGACATATGACTCTGTCTTTAACCATTATTCATTCCCTAAATTGGTGGGGAGATATCAGCAATCTGTCCAAAAGGGGTCCCTTGGGTGACAAAGATGTCCCAGGTAGTTACCACCTATGCAAGCCCCGCTGGATGGGGGCACACCTGAGCAACAGGGTTACTCAGGGATTTGGAGAGACCAGGAGCTCGAGGTATCCTCAAACCAAATAGAGCTACTGGCAGTAAATTACGCCCTGTCAGAATTCCTGGATACTCTGTGGTGTTAGCATGTGCGAGTATGTTCAGACAATCAGGTAGCAGAGGCCTATCTAAACCATCAAGGGGGAACCAGGTCACGGGCCATAATGGACATAACAGCCCAGATTTTCAGATTGGCAGAAAACAATCTCTTATCCCTATCGGCACTACACATTTGGAGGTAGAGAATCAAAAGGCAAATTTTTAGAGCCGCACTCAATTAAGACAGGGCGAGTGGGCTCTCAACGAGTGTTTTTAAACAGATTGTGGAAATGTGGGGCATCCCAGTCATAGACCTGTTTGCCAATACCAACAACAAGAAGTTAGAGTGTTTTTGCTTCCTAGATCCCAGAGGGAACCCTCAGGCCCTAGATACCTTTATGATTCCATGGAACCAGAGCCTGGCTTATGCTTTTCCCCCAGTCGTTCTCATCCCAGTGGTTCTAAGAAAGATCAGGGAGGACAAATCGAGAATAATTCTGATAGCCCTCTTTTGGCTGAAAAGAACTTGGTTCTCATGGCTGAGGATGAGGTCAATCACCAATCCTTGGGTTCTACCGGAACTTCCGGACCTTTTTCTCAGGGACCAGTGTTCCACCCTCAGGCAGCGAACCTCCATTTGACAGCATGGAATTTAAAAGGGCTGTTAAGGGATAGAGGGTTTTTACCAAATTTGATTTCCATCCTACTAAAGAGTAGGAAGATTGTTACCACAAGAGAATATGGTAAAACCTGGAGGAAATTCTTGTCCACCTCAGGGTAAGAATTCAGGATGGGGTTCCAATTAACGTAATCCTGGAATTCCTGCAGAAGGGGCTGGAACGAGGTCTGGTGACCAGCACCTTAAAAGTCCAGGTGGCAGCCCTATGGGTCCTATACAATCAGGACATAGCAGGCAATCCATGGGTAGCACGTTTAATCAGAGCCTCTGCTAGATCTAGGTCAATTGTTAGCTAGAAGCTAGCGTCATGAGATTTAAATCTAGTCCTATCAGCCCTAACAGGTCCTCCATTTGAACCTCTGGATTCAGTCCCTCTCAAGGTCCTGACATTTAAAATGGTCCTCCTTGTGGCTTTAACATCAGCCCAGAGGGTAAGGGACATTCAGGCCTTATCAGAAGGCCCTCCCTTCACTTAAATCCTAGAGGATAGGGTTATTTTAAAACATGACCTGGTGTACTTGCCCAAGGTAGAATCTCGTTTTCACAGATCCCAAGAGATAGTCCTTCCTTCATTTTGTCCTAACCCTAAGAATAGGGAAGAAGATTCCACACCTTAGATGTTTGCTTCAGTACCTAGAGTCCACCCAGGGGTGTAGGAAGGAAGGATCTCTGTTTGTGTGCTTTCGGGGCCTAGGAAGGGACACAAGGCCTCCAAGAGTACCTTGGCGAGAAGGATAAAAAGATGCAATACCTGTGGCCTACTCATCTAGTGGGAATATCGCCCCGGAGTGTCTAAGAGCTCATTCTATAAGAGCAGTGGTAACCTCCTGGGCAGAAAAATCGGAGGTATCAATAGAGCAGATATGCAAGGCTGCCACTTGGTTATCACCTTCTACCTTTTTCAGGCACTATTGGCTGGACCTAGCCTCTTCTTCTGACCTAAAATTCGGGAAAAGGGTTCTTCAGTTTGTGGTGCCTCCCTAAGTTACAACTTTCTGTAATTCTCTCCGTGGTGCTGTCATGAGGGAACGAGAAAGACGTAGTTACTTACTAGTAATGGGATTTCTCAGAGCCCATGACAGCACCCATTTATTCCCCCCATCACGTGTGTGGTGAGCACGTTCTCACTGTTTGTAGTGTGATTTATGTATAGATACGGTGTGTTTTCTGATAAGTAGTATGATAAAGATATATAATTGTTGTCATTAAACTGGAGGTCTGTTATGTTTCGGTAGCTGAGGAGGACAGGAACAACAGCAGGGCAGCCGAACACCTGAGATGTTGGTAACTGATGGGTTGCAGATTCCTAAACTAACGACACAACTAGAGGTAGCCGTGGAGCGTTCCTACGTTGATCCTAGACGCCTCGTCACAGCCTGAGAGATAACTACACCTAAAGGCAGAAAGATGAAAGCTATCTGCCCCGGAGCAGATCCCCAAAGAAAATAGGAAGCCCCCAAACATATAATGGCGGTTAGACAAGATGAAAATACAAACATAGGCAGAAAATAGACTGAGCAAATGCTGGGGCCACAAGCTGACTAAATAGGATAGGACAGGAGAGATTACTTTCTGCAACCCAGAAAACCCTACAAAAATCCAACAATTCTGATTACAAAAATACTGAGATCACACGATCTCGCCACAAACTAAATCAGATCTCAGTGTGAACAAAAACCAAGCCGCAGCCGCTGAAAAAACAGGAAGAAGCAAATGAGCCAATAACAGTGGCTGCAGATAAACTGTGAGGAGCTCAGGCCCCAGGAGGGGACCTGGCTGACCTCCACAAACGTGCAGAAAACAATGCAAAAAGCAAGCACAAAAAGAAAAGCAAACAATATCTTATCTGAAAGCAGGAGATGCAGGCAAGACTCCAGCAAACTTCCAAAGGAACCAGGAACCACAATTGAGACAAGAACAATTGATCACCGGCAACCATCATGGGAGGGAACCTCCCTTATATCAGACCAGTCCGTGATCCCTGATTGCCACTCCTCGCTGAAAGGTTCAGTACTGTTTGTAACCACCAGAGGGAGCCTCTGCTCAGAAACCATCTCTAGCACATTCATAACAGTACCCCCCCTTGAGGAGGGGTCACCAAACCCTCACTTGTGCAACCAGGCCGATCAGGATGAGCTCGGTGATAGGCACGGATCAGTCTCCTAGCATGGATGTCCGAAGCAAACACCCAAGAATTGTCCTCCTGACCATAACCTCTCCACTTAACCAAATACTGGAGTTTCTGTCTAGAAAAACGAGAATCCAATATTTTCTCAACCACATACTCCAGATTGCCCTCAACCAAAACAGGGTCAGGAGGCGCAGCCATAGGAACCACTGGCTCGACAAACCTCTTCAATAAGGACTTGTGGAACACGTTATGGATCTTAAATGTCCCTGGAAGAAGCAAATGGAAGGAAACAGGATTAAGAATCGCCATGATCTTATAAGGTCCAATGAACCTGGGCTTAAACTTTGGAGATGCAACTCTCATAGGGATATTTCTTGAGGACAACCAAACCAAGTCCCCCACTTTAAACCGAGGACCATCAGTCCTATGCTGGTTGGCAAACCGTTGGGCCTTCTCCTGAGAGACACCCTCTCCACTACCTGGTCCCAAATCTGCTGCATTCGCTCCACAACAGAGTCAACACCCGGACAGACAGAAGCCTCTGCCTGTCCCGAAGAAAATCGAGGGTGAAACCCAAAATTGCAGAAAAATGGAGACATCAAGGTGGCAGAGCTAGACCTATTATTAAGAGCACACTCAGCCAAAGGCAAAAAAGAGACCCAGTCATCTTGATCAGCAGACACAAAACATCTCAAATAAGTCTCCAAGGTCTGGTTTGTTCTCTCAGTTTGTCCATTGGTCTGAGGATGAAAAGCAGAGGAGAAAGATAATTGAACACCAAGTTTAGAACAAAATGTCCTCCAAAATCTGGAAACAAACTGGACTCCTCAGTCAGGCACAATGTTCTCCGGAATGCCATGTAACCGAACCACGTGCTGAAGGAACAAAGGCACCAATTCGGAGGAGGAAGGTAACTTAGTTAATGGCACAAGATGTATCATCTTGGAAAACCTATCACAGATTACCCAGATAACGGTCATTCTCTGAGAAACAGGGAGGTCGGAAATGAAATCCATAGAGATATCGGTCCATGGCCTCTTGGGCACAGGTAATGGCATTAACAAACCACTAGAGCGAGAGCAAGGCTTGGAGCGAGAGAAAGTCCCACAGGACTGCACAAATTCCCTGACGTCACGAGACAAAGTAGGCCACCAAAAGGACCGACTCACCAACTCTGTGGTACCAAAAATCCCGAGATGACCAGCCAACGCGGAACAATGAATCTCAGACATCACACTCTTCTTCCACTAGTCTGGGACAAACAATTTCCCAATAGGGCAGCGCTCAGGTTTATCCTCCTGACACCCTTCCAAGGCCAGTCTCAAATTGGGCGAGATGGCGGAAAGAACTACACCCTCTTTCAAAATAACAGTAGGATCAGATAACTCAGGAGAGTCCGCAAAGAAACTCCTCGAGAGGGCATCCGCCATAACATTCTTAGTGCCAGGAAGAAAAGAAACCACAAAATTAAAACGTGTGAAAAACAAGGCCCACCTGGCCTGTCTAGGATTAAGTCGCTTGGCTGATTCGAGATAAACCATATTCTTAAGGTACTGCCACACTAAACGCTCCCGCTAACGATCACAATAACGACGCATACTAATGCGATCGTTTTTGTGATCGTTTTAATGTCGCTAGTAGCTGCCACGCTTAGCGATCTCGTTAACGACTCATAAGCGGTTAGCGATCTCATTAACGACTTTAATGGTCATTGCGATGTAAAAAACAGCGCACATCGCTCACAAAAGGTGCCAGACACAGCGATATAGCGTCACCAGCGGGACGCCAACGATCTAAATACGGTCCAGAACTCTAGTGAACGATCAGCGAGATCACAGCAGGGGCCACGTCGTTGCTACATGCCACACACAATAGAGTCACTAACGAGATCACTAAATAGTGACGTTTTTTAGCGATCTCGTTAGCAACCTTGTTTAGTGTGGCATACCCTTTATGGTCCGTGAGGGCCACCACCTGATGTTTGGCTCCTTCCAGCCAATGTCTCCACTCTTCAAAGGCCCAGTTCATGGCCAATAACTCCCGATTACCCACGTCACAATTACGTTCAGCTGGAGAAAATTTTCAAGAGAAAAAGGCACAAGGGTTACTCTTAGAGGTCTCTGGATCTCTTTGGGACAAAACGGCACCCGCCCCAATTTCAGAGGCATCAACCTCCACCTGAAACGGTAGAGAAACATCAGGCTGCCGTAGAACAGGAGCAGAAGTGAATCTCTGCTTAAGTTCCTGAAACGCAGAGACTGCCTTAGGAAGCCAATTCACCACATCAGAACCCTTTTTTGTCAAATCAGTCAATGGTTTAACAATACCGGAGAAATTACCAATAAATTTACGATAAAAATTGTCAAAACCCAAAATTCTCTGAAGAGCCTTTAATGAAGTAGGTTGGACCCAATCACAGATGGCTTGAACCTTGACCGGGTCCATTTCAATAACAGACGGAGACAAAATGAATCCCAGAAATAAGACCTTCTGTATGCCAAAAAGACACTTTGATCCCTTCACATACAGTGCATTCTCTCTCAAAATCTGGAACACAGTCCAAACATGTTTCACATGAGAGTCCCAGTCATTGGAAAAAATCAAGATATCATCCAAATAAACAATCAGAAATTTATCCACAAAATCCCTGAAAATATAATTCATGAAGGATTGGAAGACGGAAGGAGAATTAGTGAGCCCAAAGGGCATCACTAGGTACTCAAAATGCCCCTCTGTGGTATTAAACGCCGTCTTCCATTCATCCCTGTGCTTAATGCAAATAAGGTTATACGCCCCCCTGAGGTCAAGCTTGGTAAACCAACTAGCACTTTTCACCCTGGAAAACAGGTCAGAAATCAAGGGTAACGGATATTGATATTTCACAGTGATATTGTTCAAGAGACGATAATCAATACACGGCCTTAATGAACCATCCTTTTTGGCCACAAAGAAAAAACCGGCACCCAAGGGTGAAGAGGATAGTCTGATATGACCCTTCTCCAATGACTCCTTGATATAAGATCGCACAGCATCGTGTTCAGGTACAGACAAGTTAAAAAGGCGACCTTTAGGAAATTTACCATCAGGCACTAATTCAATAGTGCAATCGTAGCTCCTGTGAGGGGGCAAAGATGCAGATTTACTTTCACTAAATACATCCGAAAAATCAGTCAAAAAGTCAGGAACATCCTGAGACTTGGGAGAGGCAGAAAAAAACAGGAGTGTCGGCATTAACACATTGGCAGCCCCAATTGGTCACAGACACAGATTTCCAATCCAAAACAGGATTATGAGACTGTAACCAAGGGAAACCTAGCACAATAATGTCATGCAGATTATACAGCACCAGAAATTTGCAACTCTCCTGATGATCTGGTTCAACCCTCATTATCACCTGAGTAGAAAACTGGGGTTTATTCTCCGCCAAAGGGGTAGAATCAATGCCCAGTAGGGGAATAGACTTCCGCAGGGGTATCATGGGAAACCCACAACGTTTGGCAAAGTCAAAATTCATCAGGTTAATAGCTGCTCCTGAATCAACAAAAGCCTGAGCAGAAAATGTGGACAGGGAGCAAATCAGGGTAACAGTCAACAGAAATTTAGTCTGAACACTACCCAAGACAACTGAGCGTGCAAAACGTCTTCCCCGCTTAGGGCAGACTGAAATAGCATGAGAGGCATCACCACAGTAGAAACATAACCCACTGCGCTTTTGAAATTCAAGACGCTGAGCCCCAGAAGTCACTCTATCACACTGCATGGGCTCAGAAGCTGG
>JARQOD010000005.1:407690058-407757080 GCA_033576555.1 Oophaga sylvatica
ACAGGCAGAGCCTGTCATCGCGACGCATCACAGCTGATTACCTGCTTCCCCGGCGGTGACGTCATCGGACTGACTGCTTTACGGCCGGGATTACCCAGCAGTCACTGCAGTTATCGCGAGAAACTGCATGTGACCGCCGGGGAAAGAAGATTTCGGCCATGAAGCAGTCCAGCCCGTGACCGCCGGAGATCTTCTGCCAGGTAAGTGCCGCTGACTCCTGACAGACCCGACCGACGGACACTGACAGTGACAATCCCGATTCCGGTATCCGATATGACGAAAATATCGGAACTCGGAATCGGAATTCCGATACAGCCAATATCGGCCGATACCCGATATTTGCAGTATCGGAATGCTCAACCCTAATTATAACACATCTTGTTACTGCCCAAATGTCATTTTGCAACAACATGTCAAAAGTCCATTGTGGCTTATCCATGTGAATAGCAACATGATAAGGTCCAAAGTTTAAAAATGTTATAATGTCCTATGCATAATGCATAATTTTTAGAATTCAAGAAATATACTGTATATTTATTATCAAGGATATAGTTTATCTTAATTTTAACAAGTCTATTATTGTGATAGGTTCTCTTTAAATTCTCATTACGTCTTGATTTTGATATCAGTAATTTAAAATGCTCTCATATGGCTAAAAAGAAAGAAAAGTCAAACATAATGAGCTCTGAGGAAAAAAATGTATAAATCTAATTTACTAGATGACGAATTATTGCCAACAGGTGTCATCAATTGCATTAAAGGAAAATGACTTCCAGTTATAATATTAGGAAAATTGAAGAATGAAAACAAATGTTAGTAATGTTACTACCTTTCAATCCTGAGCGAATGATGGTTGGTGACAGGTCATCATAGTTGTTCATCAAGCTAATATCTCCAGATGTAAATCCAACAGTAAGTAGCGGCTTGATATTCTCCACTGGGATGGGATATGCAGAAGGGCCATCTGCAATGATCAATCAATGCAAAGTAAGCAGGAAACTAACAAATCAATAAAATTATGTGAATACAACAGACAATATGCTGTGCAGCATGACATCCTGCTGAACTATCATTATACCAGGTACATAAACTAATAATCCTTTCCCCTCAGCTTCTTTTACTGATCATATGAGCTGTTAATATTATGCAATATTGGTCTGCATTTAGCTAAAAGAACAAAAGTAAACCAAACCTTTGTTGTATTATAAGAGGAAAACTTTGTAAATGTCAATTTGCCATATGTGTATGCAAAATAAATTCTTTAACAAACATAATAGCTACCCATGAGGATGCATTAACTGCTTGCATTGACTTTCTGTGTTATATCACGCTTTTCCACTATTTTCTCAAAATCATGACATAACATGCTGATTTTACTGCACTTTTTCCAAAATTGCAGAAAAAACATGATATGACCATGTAGTGTAAATACACCCTAAAGCCACATTGTATGGTCAAACTTAAGAGTTTTATTGGCTGAGATTTGCTCAAAAACATGATATATCAATTTTGCATCAACATTTTTAGCTAACAGTTTCCATTATAATTTCTACCTATGATACAGCTTTTAGTTTTGGCCTATAAATTTTTATGCGAAATAATGGTAAATACCTTGAGATTAAAAAAAAGTTGTATTTTTAACTGCAATCTTCACTGCTTTATTTATTTCAGACCCCAAATATACAGATCACAACGTGTTGCTATTTTAAAATTTCAGATCTGCCCTCCATTTAGGTCAAGGTTTACCTATTGTTTCAGCTTATGTTATTGATACTTTTTTGTTTTCCTTTTGTAGCTTTGTATGATTCTTTCTATAGCAAACCTAATAAAATAGCTTATGCAAAAATATCATAATCTTTTTAAGGGAATCCTTCAACACATCTGACCTATCGAAACTATCAGGTTATAGACTGCTGAAAAAAGTGATGTCTCATCAGATGCTTGTTGCTGAGAAATTATTTTTGTGAACGGAAATCTGGGATGGTGGTCCCTAAAAAAAACAGCATTAATTCATCAAAGAACTCACAAAGTGATGTTTAACCCCTTAGTGACAGAGCCATTTTGCAGCTTAATGACAAGGCCAATTTTTACAATTCTGACCACTGTCACTTTATGACATTATAACTCTGGAACGCTTTAACGCTGATTCTGAGACTGTATTTTTCATGACATATTGCACTTCATGATAGTGGTGAAATTTCTTCGAAATGACTTGTGTTTATTTATGAAAAAAATGGAAATATGGCAAAAAAATTATAAATTTTGCAATTTTCAAACTTTAAATTTTTATGTCCTTAAATCAGAGAGATATGTCACACAAACTACTTAATAAATAACATTTGCCACATGTTTAATTTTACATCAGCACAATTTTGGAAACAAAATTTTTTTTGCAATGAAGTTATAAGGGTTAAACGTTGACCAGCATTGAATTCTCATTTTTGCAACAAAATTTACAAAACCATTTGACATTTAAAGTCACTTTCACAAGTGTTAAAAGAGAAAATGAACCACAAAATTTGTTGTGCAATTTCTCCTGAATACGCTGATACCCAATATGTGGGGGTAAACCACTGTTTGGGCGCACGGCAGAGCTCGGAAGGGAAGGAGCGCCGTTTGACTTTTTCAATGCAGAATTGGCTGGAATTGAGATCGGACGCCATGTTGCGTTTGGAGAGACCCTGATGTGCCTAAACAGTGGAAACCCCCACAAGTGACACCATTTTGGAAACTAGACCCCTAAGGAACTTATCTAGATGTGTGGTGACTGGTGAGCACTTTGAATCTCCAAGTGCTTCACTGAAGTTTATAACGTAGAGCCGTAAAAATAAAAAATCATAATTTTTTCACAAAAATGATCTTTTCAACCTCAATTTTTTATTTTACCAAGGGTAGCAAGAGGAATTGGACCCCAAAAGTTGTACAATTTGTCCTGAGAATGCTTATACCCCATATGTGGGGGTAAACCTATGTTTGGGCGCACAGCAGAGCTCGGAAGTGAAGGAGCACCGTTTGACGTTTTCAACGCAGAATTGGCTGAAATTGAGATTGGACACCATATTGCCTTTGGAGAGCCCCTGATGTGCCTAAACAGTGGAAACCACCCCAAGTGACACCATTTTGGAAACTAGAACCCCTAAGTAACTTATCTAGATGTGTGGTGAGCATTTTGAACCCCCAAATGCTTCACAGAAGATAATAACGTAGAGCCGTGAAAAAAAAAACATAGAAAATAGACCACAAATGTTGCTGTGCAATTTGTCCTGAGTACGCCCATACCCCATATGTGGGGGTAAACCACTGTTTGGGCGCATGGCAGAGCTCAGAAGGGAGGGAGCCCCGTTTGACTTTTTGAATGCAAAATTGGCTGCAATCACTGGTGGCACCATGTCGCATTTGGAGACCCCCTGATTTAACTAAACAGTGAAAACCACCTAATTCTAACTCCAACCATAACCCTGACCACAACCCTAACACTAATCCCAACTCTAACCATAACCCTAACCATAACTCTAACACCAACACACCTCTAACCCTAATCCCAACGCTAATCATAATCCCAACCCTAACACTTTAGCCCAACTCACTTTAGCCTATCCCCAACGCTAAAACTTTAGGAGAGAGAAATTAAATGGCACATCAGATTATTTTTTTTGTTTCGGTCGCCGTTTTAAGGTTAATAACGGAAATTGCAACCCGAAGTAGGTAAAACCCGACCCGAATCATGTTCTTTGGGGTCTCGGCTACCTCCTGCAGCTGAGACCCCGGAGAAAATCCGACTCTGGGTTTAAGTCCCCTTAACTACGCCGTTAAAAGGCGTATCGGCGGTCGTTAAGGGGTTAAAAAGATTCCCCTATTATTGCCTAATTGAAATCCATATTCTGACCAACACAGAAATTGTGTTTTATAATTGCATTTAATTATTAAATTGTCAAATAAAAGCAAATTTTTAGCCACATTATAAAAATCTTTAGTTGTGGATTATTTGTCATTGGCAATTTGTAAATAAATATTAAATACCCTATGCTGATTCTTTTTGAATAAGTGAATTTCTACACTATTATGATCTTGAGTTTAACACAGTCTCATGAAACAAATAGCTTGCAAAACGTCAAAGAATATATAACCATACACAACCCCAAAAAGAAATTAACTGAGGAAAGACGATATAATGCAAAATATATTAAAAAAAAAATTCTTTATTGAAATATATTAAAAATAATTAAAAATCAAGAAATGAAAACAAAAAAAGAAGCTGTGAGGAACTAAGCCGACCGCCACATGGTAGCCTGGGTATCACAGCTTCTGATACCACCGCCGCTACCAAATGTGAAGGACGATCCCCTTTCCTCCCACGTCACCAATGGGACATAACTCCACAGGTACAGCTCTCCGGCGCCCCTTTTGTCTCTCAGGTCAGTAAGGGAACTGCACCTAGAGCAAATGGCCGCCGGGGAGGGTGTCCTGTTACCCACTGGGTATTCTAAGATTCGTAATCAGAGTAAAAGCATCAGCCCAAGATTAATTTTATGGTTTAATTGCCTTAAGGGCGCACTAGATAATTACAGAAATATACAGTAAACCTATACAACGTAATTACAATGGATTTGCAGTCAGAAAAAAAATACAACGATAATGTACAAGGCTTAAAGGTATAAGCTATAGATCAATATTACCGGGTAGTATGGTCATGGGAAGACAGGGGGCTCTGCCGTCCCCAGGTAACAGTCTTCAGTTGCTGGATAGTCCCCAAAGCATGTGTTGCTGCACCCTTGGCAAGGCAAATCAAATCTGTCCCTTGTGCTTATTGCTGCTGTGAGAAAATGGATTGAGAGCAGCCTGTTCATGGCTACAGCTCTTAAACCTGCTAGACCCCTCCCCTTTGCTTTGAAGCACGCATATTAACTGGCCTGCAATTCATATGGAGCAGGAAACACTGGCCTGAGTCCGAGCCATTCAACATACCAATGACTCTCCCATTCAGACACTGGCCTAAACCAATTAACATACTAAAGCCCTTTTGATTCATAGTGGACATCAAAACCGGTCGTACTGGATATGCTAACAGGCCCTGTGTAGTTAGCAGTCTGTGGCTCAGTGAACTGACAAAATGGAGGCTGGTATAGGCCCTATATAAGATGGTGGCGGTCACGACCTCTCACCTCCTGCTTTTGAGGGCGCTAGGGGGTATCACATTCCTGTGTTCCCCCGTGCGCCCTACCGCACTCTCTCCTTGGCTAGGGTGGCAGATCCAGGAGGATTTCTGACTCTGTCCTCTGAAAGGTTGCACACTGGTTGGGCATAAGCCTCCCGCTCATGGTGGGCCTTCATCATGTTCACATGGAAGGCCTTCCTCCTTCCACGGGTGTGGTCCAGGGTGACCAGGTAGGTGACGGCGTTGAGCTGCTCGTGCACAAGGTATGGACCCTCCCAGGCCGCCTGAAGCTTGTTTTGGGGTACGGGTACCAGTACCCACACCTTTTGACCCACCTGGTAGGTCCGCTCACAAGCATTCTGGTCGTACCATCGCTTCTGGTGAGCCTGAGCTTGGGCCATATTGTCATGCACCAGCCGCGTCAAGGCCATCATTCGGTCCCGGAAGCGCACGACATACTCAATGACCGACACTCCAGGGGTGGCTAAATCCCCTTCCCATGCTTCCTTCACCAGAGCAAGGGGCCCCCGTACACGTCGCCCGTACAGGAGCTCAAAGGGGGAGAACCCCGTTGAGGCCTGTGGGACCTCCGGTAGGCAAACAGCAGGTGTGGGAGATACCGCTCCCAGTCTCTCCCGTGGGAGTCGACCAACATCTTCAGCACCTGCTTTAAGGTGCCATTGAACCGCTCACACAAGCCATTGGTCTGTGGGTGATACGGGCTGGCCACCAGATGTTGCACCTGTACCTGCTTACAGAGAGACTCCATCAGCTGCGACATGAACTGGGTCCCTCGGTCGGTGAGCATTTCCTTGGGAAACCCCACTCTGGAGAAAATCTCCAGTAAGGCAGTGGCCACTTTGTCGGCCCGAATGGACGACAAAGCTACCGCCTCCGGGTACCGGGTGGCATAGTCCACTACCGTTAGTATGAAGCATTTCCCGGAGCGGCTGGGAGTGGACAGAGGTCCAATGAGATCCACAGCCACCCTCGAGAAAGGCTCTTCGATGATGGGCAGAGTTACCAGTGGGGCTTTGGGGCGCGGCCCCGCCTTCCCCACCCTCTGACAGGTGTCACATGAACGGCAGTAGGCTATCACCTCGGTCCTCATTCCAGGCCAGTAGAAATGCTGAGCTAGCCTGGCCCTGGTTTTAGTGATCCCTAGGTGTCCGGCCATTGGAATCTCGTGTGCGATCCGCAACAATTCCGCCCTAAACGGATGGGGTACCACTGTCGGTCCCTGGGCCACGCCTCCGGTGAACCCTGCTGGACCGTTACCCGGTAGAGCCGTCCCTGGTCCCAGACCACTCGCTCGCGGTCGGACTCCAGGGGAGGCTGTGCCGCCTGCTCCTTGAGAGTCTTCAGGCTAGTGTCAGCTTCCAACGCTGCCTGAAATCCCTGACTTGATGTGGCAAGAATTGATGAAACTGCCATGTCCTCTGTCAGTTCCCCGGGATCTGTCTCCTGGCTACTGTCTGATTCGGCAGCCACTTGGTCGGAGAGGGGGAAACCGTCGGACCTCCGCGAGGCTCCTTGGGCTTCAGCGCTCCCACTCCTGGTAACAGCGGCCACGACCGCTGAGACCACGGGTAGCGCCTGCTTTCCCTCGTCCCCTGACCAAGTCGCTGGGTCAGGCAGACTTCCCTGGCTTCCGGACATCCCGGATGTGGGGAACTCCTGCCCTGGGGTCTTACCTGGAGGCTCCTCTCCTGGGACGCCCCTCCCCCCATGGCCTGTTCCTCTTCCTGCAGGGGCCCTAGACTCAGCAGGCTGGGTTCACTTAGGGGCCCTACACTGCCCATAGCAGCCCCTCCCTCCACCTCTGAGCTCTCCCCTACAGCCTCCTCACCTGTCCTCACTGTGAGTCCTGTGTGTGTAGTGTCAGTGCATGGCTTACCATCAGGTTTCACTCCCTCCTCCACTGTTGGAGGCACATTCAATACATTAACATTAGCATTCACAGTAGAGTCATGACATTCTTGGGGAGCCGAACTTGGGGGTTCAGTGGCCACATACTGGGACACTAGCCGCCCCAAATCGGTCCCAAGCAACACATTGGCAGGAATATTTGGCGTTACTCCCACCTCCCGCATCCCCCTCCCGGTGCCCCAGTCCAAATACACCTTGGCAACGGGCAGCGCCGGTTCAACGCCTCCAATTCCGGAGACGGAAAGGGTTTTCCCAGGTACCAAGTCTTGAGGGGACACCACCTCAGGGCGTACCAGGGTTCGTTCAGCGCCTGTGTCCCGCAGTAACATTACCGCTGAGCGGCCGATGGTGACGGGTTGGTAATTGTCTAGGGACCTCCCACCACCCCCTCCCACACACAAAACAGTGGTCGGTTTCTGGGACAGGGATGGGGCCTTCTGGTGCTGGGGACACGCAGCCTTAAAGTGTCCTGGCTGATTGCAATTATGACAACGTCTGGGTTCTGTTCTTGGCCTGGAGAGGGCAGCCGTGGGGTACACTCCTTGCACTCTGGGGGCTGGATATGGGGCTGGGGCAGGATTGGGCTTACCCCCTCTCCAGGTGCTGCTGGCAGGCTTCTTTGGCTCCGGCGCCCTGTTGTTGGCATACTCATCTGCCAGGGCGGCTGTAGCAGAAGCCCCCTTTGGTTTCCGGTCACGGAGGAACTGCTGGAGGTCCTCTGGGCAGTTCCACAAGAATTGCTCCATGACAAACAGTTCCTGGACCTCCTGGCGGGTAGTGAGCTCTAGACCCGAGGTCCAGTGCTCCGCAGCTCTCAGCAGGGCCCGCATGTGGTCAGTCCAGGTGTCCTTTGAACCCCGCTGCAGGCTCCTGAACTTCCTACGGTACGACTCCAGGGTGAGGTTGTAGTGCTGGATCAGGGCCCGCTTGATGCTGTTGTAGTCCTGCTCCTCCCCGGCAGGTAAGTCGCCCAAAACTTCCAGGGACTTACCCCTCAAACGGGGGGTCAGGTACCTTGCCCACTGATCCGGGGCCAGATGATGTTGGAGGCAGGTCCTCTCAAAAGCCAGCAGAAAGGAATCCAGGTCTCCATCCTTTTCAAGTAAGGGAAAGTCCTCCGCCCGGACCTTGGAAGCCCTTGTCTCCGGTGGGCCTGGTGCGTCCAGCGGGGGCCCGTGCTGAGCCATCTCCAGTCGGTGCCGGCGCTCCGCAGCTTCACGGCGTTCTGTAGCCTGCAGCACACGTTCTGTATGCTCACGCTCTGCTGCTGCTTGCTCACGCTCCGCTGCTCTCTCTACCGCTGCTTGCTCACGCTCTGCTGCTTTCTCTGCCGCTGCTTGCTCACGCTCTGCTGCTGCTCTGCCGCCACCAGGAGTCTGTCATAGGCGGCGTCATTACCAGTCTCGAGCTGTGCCATAGCCACTTGGAAAATGGCCTCCGATCTGGACAGGCTGGGACGGGCAGGGGGTGGACAGTCCACTGTGAGAATGAGCACGGGGGTCGGGCTCCTTGGGGAGCCCTGGCTGAGCTCCCCCTCATCGGTATCGAACCCCTCATAGACCACAGCATTGGCCTCCCCCTTTGCCCTACTCCTGGTGCCTTCCGCCATCTTGGGAACCTTTGGTTACTGAAACAGCTGCAACCCCGACCTTGCACACAACTTATTATATTTACACTCTGACCGTCTAGTGCTGGGCTGACCTTAAGACCCCAGCAGTGAAAGTACTGCTGGTAGTCTCTAGTGTCTGGGAGTAGGGGTCCCACGCACACTATTACTCTGATCCCACCGCTGCCACCAATTGTGAGGAACTAAGCCGACCGCCACATGGTAGCCTGGGTATCACAGCTTCTGATACCACCGCCGCTACCAAATGTGAAGGACGATCCCCTTTCCTCCCACGTCACCAATGGGACATAACTCCACAGGTACAGCTCTCCGGCACCCCCTTTGTCTCTCAGGTCAGTAAGGGAACTGCACCTAGAGCAAATGGGCGCCGGGGAGGGTGTCCTGTTACCCACTGGGTATTCTAAGATTCGTAATCAGAGTAAAAGCATCAGCCCAAGATTAATTTTATGGTTTAATTGCCTTAAGGGCGCACTAGATAATTACAGAAATATACAGTAAAGCTATACAACGTAATTACAATGGATTTGCAGTCAGAGAAAAAATACAACGATAATGTACAAGGCTTAAAGGTATAAGCTATAGATCAATATTACCGGGTAGTATGGTCATGGGAAGACAGGGGGCTCTGCCGTCCCCAGGTAACAGTCTTCAGTTGCTGGATAGTCCCCAAAGCATGTGTTGCTGCACCCTTGGCAAGGCAAATCAAATCTGTCCCTTGTGCTTATTGCTGCTGTGAGAAAATGGATTGAGAGCAGCCTGTTCATGGCTACAGCTCTTAAACCTGCTAGGCCCCTCCCCTTTGCTTTGAAGCACGCATATTAACTGGCCTGCAATTCATATGGAGCAGGAAACACTGGCCTGAGTCCGAGCCATTCAACATACCAATGACTCTCCCATTCAGACACTGGCCTAAACCAATTAACATACTAAAGCCCTTTTGATTCATAGTGGACATCAAAACCGGTCGTACTGGATATGCTAACAGGCCCTGTGTAGTTAGCAGTCTGTGGCTCTGTGAACTGACAAAATGGAGGCTGGTATAAGCCCTATCTAAGATGGTGGCGGTCCCGACCTCACAGAAGCACACATGAAAAACCAGGGCACAAAAGTATATTATCAAGAGTGACAATGAAATATGCACTGAAGAAAAAATCACTGGTAATGGCTCAATAAAAAAACAAGCATGTACTGATTGAATACAAGAACCACCAAAATAATAAATTAATGCATAATGCAATGAAAAGTGAGTCCTTATGCCTATAACAGTTTATATAATCATAAATAACTCTCCAAAAAAGGAAACATATGTTACAGTATTAGAAACAAACCAAGTATAAAACGAAGTGCACTCATATATCCAAGTGGATGTTTATGTGCACATATAAAAAAAAACAATTATAATGTGCAAATATGAGAGTATCAATAAAGTGACATGTGCATCCAATACAAATATTAAGCAATGCTGAATCTGACAAAAAAACAAATGATCAGATGGCAATATTTTAACAAGTAATATGTAGTATGCCAGCACAGCAAATAATTATCCTGTGTAGGATGTGGCTACCTATTCCTTTGGGGCTCTACTCCGGGGCAGTTAGCTTTCCTGTTTCTATCTTTAGGTGTAGCTAACTCTCCGGCTGTGCCGAGGCGTCTAGGTCACCATAGGTACGTCCCACGGCTGCTTCTAGTTGTGCGGTTAATGAGGGTATGAAGAAGAAGCAGGATAGCGAAACGGCGCTGTCTGAGTGGGAGCACGCTACCAGAGGCTTCATGCACGTGCACTTTGTAAGTATTCAGATCTCTATCCTCCAATCCTACACAGGATAATTATTTGCTGTGCTGGCATACTACATATTACTTGTTAAAATATTGCCATCTGATCATTTGTTTTTTTGTCAGATTCAGCATTGCTTAAAATTTGTATTGGATGCACATGTCACTTTATCGATACTCTCACATTTGCACATCATAATTATTTTTTTTTATATGCGCACGCACATAAACATCCACTTGGATATATGTCTAATTATTTGCTTTTTTGTCAGATTCAGGCGTTTTAATTATACCAGGTTCATTACCCGTCCACAGAGATGTAGATTTTAAACTGAAGAGAGGATTCATATGTTCCCATGCAGGCAGACTTTTCTAAGTGAGGATTGGCATAGTTAGGACCTGGAAAACGAGAAGAGCCTTAACGTGGCTTCCAGGTACACATAAATTGGCCTTTTTATGCGCTAAGACTTCTCAATTTTTCATATTTCTAAGGCAGTGATGCAATTCATTTTTCATATTTTTTCATATTTTGTGTCTATAAGCTATGGAATGGAATGGCTGTCAGACATGTAGAGAAGCTGATTTTTATAAAACTGTGCAGTGGTCTCTTAATTTTTGCCAGAGCTGTATATTAACCCTCAAACGGCTGTTCAAGGTAAGCATTAATCTCACAAGATGCACACACCTGGTATCATTTTCCATAGAGCACATACTAAATGGAAATAAACAGTACAGATAAAAGCAGAAAAACAAACTAATATGAAAAACACCAAACTATGCTCTTGTGTTAAACTATGCAATTATCTGCACTCCCTACAATTTAAATACAAGAATTGATGTTTTTTGTTCATTCTGCCTCACAAAATAATAATAAAAAGCGATCAAAAATGTAATGTGCCTGAAAATGGTACCAATAAAAACGTCAACTTGTCCCACAAAAAATAAGCCCTCACATGACTGTTGGCAGAAGTATAGAAAAATTATTTTTCTCATAATATGGCCAGGTTTTGCAAAAAAAAAAAATGTCTTTAACCCCTTTCTGCCATCGGACGTACTATCCCGTCCATGGTACCTGTATGGGATAGTACAACTCAGCAATCGGACCCGCTCCCGGGGGGGGAGCGTGGCCGATCACGGACGGGTGTCAGCTGATACCAGGCACTATGTGCCTATGTGCCAGGAGTGGTCACGGACCGCTCCAGGCACACTAACCCCTGGCACACTGCGATCATGTTTGACCGGGGGCACAGGGAAGCATCACGCAGGGAGGGGCTCCCTGCGTGCTTCCCTGAGAAACTCAGAACAGCACAATGTATCGCGCTGTTCCAAGAGACCCTCCTCCCTGCAGGACCCTGGATCCAAGATGGCCGCGAGGTACTTCCGGGTCCTGTAGGGAGGCGGCTTCCTCAGTGCCTGCTGAGAGCCGGCGTGAGAAAGCCTGCAGCAGAGTCAGTGAGATTGGTGGTCTGACAGAGTGCTATGCACACTGTAAGACCAGCGATCTGACCTTATACAGTGATGTCCCAACCCTGGGACAAACAAAAAAATGTAAAAAAAAAATAAAATAAACATCTGTAAAAATAATTAAAAAAAAAAATCCTCAAAAAAAATATTCCCCAATAAATTCATTTCTGTATGTAAATAAAAAAAAACACAATAAAAGTACACATATTTGGTATCGCCGCGTCTGTAATGACCCGCCCTATAAAACTGTCCCACTAATTAACCCCTTTAGTGAACCCCTTAAAAAAACAAAAAAACAAGCAAAAAACAATGCTTTATCATCCTACCGCCGAAGAAAAAGTGGAATAACACGCGATCAAAAAGACGGATATAAATAAACATGGTACCTATGAAAACGTAATATTGTCCCTAAAAAAAAAAGCAGCCATACGGCATCATCAGCAAGAAAATAAAAAAAGTTATAGCTCGCAGAATAAAGCAATGCAAAAATAATTATTTTTTATATAAAATTGTTTTTATTGTATAAAAGCGCCAAAACATAAAAAAAAGATATAAATAAGGTATCACTGTAATCGTACTGACCCGAAGAATAAAACTGCTTTATCAATTTTGCCAAATGTGGAACGGTATAAACGCCCCCCCCCCCAAGGAATTCATGAATTGCTGGTTTTTGTTCATTCTAACCTCCCAAAAATCGTAATAAAAAGCGATCAAAAAATGTCACGTGCCCAAAAATGGTACCATAAAAACGTCAACTCATCCCGCAAAAAATAAGACCTTACATGACTCTGTGGACCAAAATATGCAAAAATTATAGCTCTCAAAATGTGGTGATGCAAAAACTGTTTTTTGCAATAAAAAGCGTCTTTTAGCATGTGACAGCTGTCAATCATAAAAACCCGCTATAAATAGTAAATCAAAACCCCCCTTACCACCCCTTAGTTAGGTAATTATAATAAAATTTAAAAAATGTATTTATTTCCATTTTCCCATTAGGGTTAGGGTTGAGGCTAAAGTTAGGGTTAGTGTTGGGGCTAAAGTTAGAATTAGGGTTAGGGTTGGGATTAGGGGTGTGTTAGGGTTAGGTTTGTGGTTAGGGTTATGACTAGGGTAAAGGGTGTGTTGGGGTGAGGGATGGAGTTAGAATTGGGGGCTTTCCACTGTTTAGGCACATAAGGGGCTCTCCAAATGTGACATTGCATCTGATCTCAATTCCAGACAATTCTGCGTTGAAAAGTCAAACGTTGCTCCTTCCCTTCTGAGCTCTGCCATGCGCCCAAACAGTAGTTTACCCCCACATATGGGGTATCAGCGTACTCAGGACAAATTGCACAATAACTCTTAGGGTCTAATTTCTTCTGTTACCCTTGGGAAAATAAAAAATTGGGGGCGAAAATATCATTTTTGTGGAAAAAAATTATGATTTTTTATTTTTATGGCTCTACGTTATAAACTTCTGTGAAGAACTTGCAGGTTCAAACTTCTCCCCACACATCTAGATAAGTTCCTTGGGTGGTCTAGTTTCCAAAATGGGGTCACTTGTGGTCGGTATCCACTGTTTAGGCACATCAGGGGCTCTCCAAATGCGACATAACGCCCGCAGACCATTCCATCAAAGTCTGCAATCCAAAATGTCACTACTTCCCTTCCGAGCCCGACGTGTGCCCATACAGTAGTTTTCTCAGACATATAGGGTATCAGCGTACTCAGGACAAATTGGACAACAACTATTGGTGTCCAATTTCTCCTGTTATCCTTGTGAAAATAAAATATTGGGGGCGAAAAAATAATTTTTGTAAAAAAAAAATATTTTTTTGTTTTTACGGCTGTACGTTATAAACTTCTGTGAAGCACTTGGAGGTTCATAGTGCTCACCACACATCTAGATAAGTTCCTTGGGGGGGTATATTTTTGCAAAATGGGGCCACTTGTGGGGGGTTTCCACTGTTTAGGCACATCAGGGGCTCTCCAAATGCGACATGATGCCCACAGACCATTCCATCAAAGTCTGCAATCCAAAACATCACTACTTGCCTTCCGAGCAGGGTGGATAAAAATCATGATTTTTTAAAAAAAAATCAAAAAAATCGGATTTTTTTGATTTAAATCGGATATTTTTGATTTAAATCGGATATTTTTGATTTAAATAGGATTTTTTAATCAAATTGTACACAAGCAAAACTTTGTCTTTTTGCAAATCAAATTATTTTACACAAATAAAAATATTAAAGGGCCCGTCTCACATAGCGATATTGCTACCGAGATCGCTGCTGAGTCACTAGTTTTGTGACGCAGCAGCGAGCTCACCAGCAATATTGCTGTGTGTGACATTCAGCGACGATCAGCCCCCCTGCCGGGTATCGCTGATCGTCGCTGAAATGTCAGGACCTTTTTTCGATCGCTGGTTTCCCGCTGACAGGCACGCATCGCTGCGTGTGACAGGCGGGAGACCAGCGATCCGCTGGTAACCAAGGTACACAGCGGGTTTCCAGGCGCGGGGCTGTGCCTAGAAACCCGCTGTGTACCTTGGATACCAGCGCCCTGATGCAGGGAGCTGGTATCCAAGGTACACAGCGGGTTTCCAGGCACCGCGCAGCGCTTGGAAACCCGCTGTGTACCTTGGATACCAGCGCCCTGCATCAGGGCGCTGGTATCCAAGGTACACTGCGGGTAACTAAGCGATGTTACCCGCAGTGTCGCTGTCCCAGATAGCTGCCTGAGCTGCCTGTTTGGCAGCTCAGCAGCGATCATGTAGCGATACACCAGCGATCCTGACAAGTGCATATCGTTGTCGGGATCGCTGGTGTATCGTTACGTGAGACCCAGCCTTTAAACAGTTGATGATTATGAAACCTAATAATTTTTATTTGCACTATTAAACAATCAGAATTGAACTACAGAGAGTAAGTACTTTTTAACAATAGCCTATCTCTAACGTTTGAAGTAAGCAAACATCTTCAGTGAATACATCAGTCCTTTAAGCCTACTGTTTATTTAGGACTTTTAATAGGAAAACTAGTTGTCCTGCTTTAGCAGTTCCTAAGCGGTTTCGGTCCTTTCGGACTGTTGTGTGCACAAAACCAAATGAAGAAAACAATCTCTCTACTCCTGCCGATGAAGCCGATGCAGTCAGTAGCTGAGTACCTACATTTATTATCTTCGCTGGAAGAACAAGTGATTGCGACTTCCACCAGTCCAGTGGTTTTAGTTCATTAACGACGTTATCTGCAAACATGTATTTTTGAAATGGTGCAGATTCACACTTCAATTTCAGCACAGTTGCCACAATGTCATGGTTAGTATTGGCGAGCCACTCCATTGCAGAGTTGATTTCCGCCTCAGATAGTTTTTTCCCTCTGTAGATGGGATGCAAGATATTGGCTAAATAGTGTTCTTCTTTTAATGCTTGGTCCTTGCGGTGGTGTATTGCAACCTTTACATTGTTTGAGAGGTTCAAGCGATCTAGCGAACCTTCTAAATCTTTCCAAACTTCTGTGGCATCAGCTATGGTTGCAGTATCTTTCTGCATTTTATCCAACGCAATAGATATTGGCTTTAACCTTTCCAAAAGGTCCTCGGCATTTCTCTTCACACCAAGATTTAATACTTTGCTTCGTATATTAGCATCAATTTTATCCCGATGTGTTTCACAAATGGACACTAATTTTGACCAGTTGTTAATAAACAGTTCCAAGCATTCAGCCAAGGTATTCCATCTAACATCTTGTGGTAGAACCAACTTCAGTCCTCCCATTTCCTTGTAGGTTGCATGTGCAAAATGATTATTGCGGAAATATTTAACAATTTCTACAACATGTTCCTTGACACCCGAAATATGCAGGTCTTTTGCCAAAAGATGCAACAAATGGGCAGAACAACCGTATGTAATGACATTTGTGTCATCCTCATGTGCCAGTTCCGCTCGCATTTTTGCCACATTGCTTGCGTTATCAGTAACTAAGCTCCTTACTTTACATCCAAACTGTTCTTGGCATTGGTGAATTGAGTTCTTAGCAATTTCAAGTAAATATTCAGCAGTGTGTGAATTTCCAGATGTGTCGATTGTGTCTGTAAGGTAAGTTTCACCATCTTCTGTTGTGACACAAGTGCAAATTATGGGGTCGTTGTGGATGTTGCTCCAACCATCCAAGCTCATGTTAACAACTTTGTCTTTCAAATATTTTGTACAAGCCGCTCTTTCTTTGTCGTATACAGCCTGAAGATGTTTTCCTGAGATATCAAATCTACTTGGTGGTTTGTAGCCTGGTCTTATTCCTTCGATCATTTGTACAAACAATGGGTGTTCAACTAGTCGGAAAGAAGAATTGGTTGCAAATATGAATTTAGCAATTAATTCATCAAAATGTTCTTTCTGGCTCGTCGTAGTCTTTAAGAGGAATTTTTCTACACTTTGCACGCAAAGTTTTTTGTTGGGCTGCTTTGTTGAAGTTGTACCCATATATTGATTGTCACGTGCAGCACAAGCCATATTTGACCCTGAAAGCACAGTAATTAAAAATATAATTCGACTGCGTATTTGAAGAAATATAACGAAAATATTTTGAAACAAACTTTTTGAACAATGTAATGGTCCTCGTCCTATAAGGGCTGTCTCAATAGTTATGCTACTCAAGTTTCCGGTGAAGTTGCTGTAATACTAGTAATATCAGAGCAACTGAAAAAAATGTCACAAAAGTTTTAAATTTTTTTTTTTAAAAAATGGTCAATTTGGCAGACTTCAAAAGTGAATTGTAGCCTACAATAAAAAAAAAATAGGCGTATACACACTCTTTTATTTTTACTTAACGTTAATCTTCTGTGAAATATTGCCTTAACATAAATTTAAATTCTATACTCCAGAACTAGTGCTAGAAATTATTCTTTTCATAGACTTTAACCATCCCAGTAAAACGTCTGTTAAAATAGGTTGTAATTGCCAGACTTACCACTAGTGCTAGGGTCCTGGTGCATAAGAAGCTGTGGGGGTTCATTGACATTAGTTGTATCACTATCAACATCTTCATTTCCCTTCTGGTTGCAGTTTTCATAATGTGATTTCAAACGGCAAACAAGTCCTTGGATATCCTTTTGACAGTATTTGCACTTTGCTCTCCCACCTTTCTTTCCAAGCTCTGCTGGCATCTCAACAAAATTAACCCAAATAGGGTCTCTCTTACGACCTGCCATGGCTCACGCAGATCACTTCTGAAGTTTGATTGTTACTACAGCCAAGTACTGCTGACTGACTATCCAACAAGTTTGGGCATGTCAACTGAATGGAAAAAGAAACTGAAACCAAGCTACAGAAAGTGAAACCAAGCTAGAAGTGTGGAGTTAATTGAACAATGATTGAAAGTTTTAGATTTTAATCGTGATTTATATTAAAAAAAATTCTTTTGATTTAAATCAGTGATTTAAATCATGATTAAAATCACGATTTAAATCGATCTGATTTAAATAGAAAAAAATCATTTGATTTAAATCATGATTTAAATCGTTAATTTAAATCGGCGTGATTTAAATCAATCCACCCTGCTTCCGAGTCCTGACGTGTGCCCATACAGTAGTTTTCTCCCACATATGGAGTCTCAGCGTACTCCGGACAAATTGGACAACAACTTTTGGGGTCCAATTTCTCCTGTTACCCTTGTGAAAATAAAATATTGGGGGCGAAAAAATCATTTTTGTAAAAAAAAATGATTTTTTTGTTTTTTCGGCTGTACGTTATAAACTTCTGTGAAGCACTTGGGGGTTCAAAGTGCTCACCACACATCTACATAAGTTCCTTGGGGGGGGTCTATTTTCAAAAATGGGGTCACTTGTGGGGGATTTCAACTGTTTAGGCACATTAGGGCCTCTCCAAATGAGAAATGACGCCCGCAGACCATTCCATCAAAGTCTGCAATCCAAAACATCACTACTTCCCTTCCGAGCCCCGTCGTGTGCCCATACAGTAGTTTTCTCCCACATATGGAGTATCAGGGAACTCAGAACAAATTGCACAACAACTTTTGGGGTCCAATTTCTCTTGTTACTCTTGGGAAAATAAAAAATTGGGGACTAAAAGATCATGTTTGTGGAAAAAATATGATTTTTTTATTTTCATGCTCGGGCGTTATAAACTTTAGTGAAACACCTGGGGATTCAAAATTCTCACCACACATCTAGATAAGTTCCTTGAGGGGTCTGGTTTCCAAAATGGTGTCATTTGTGGGGGGTTTCCACTGTTAAGGCACCTCAGGGGCTCGCCAAACACGACATGGTGTCCAGCCAATTCTGCGTTGAAAAAGTCAAATGCGCTCCTTCCCTCCGAAATCTGCCATACATCCAAATAGTGGTTTACCCCACATATGGGTATCAGCGTACTCAGGACAATTTGCACAATAACTTTTGGGGTCGTTACCCTTGGGAAAATAAAAATTGGGGTGAAAAGATCATTTTTGTGGAAAAAATATGATTTTTTAAATTTTACGGCTCTATGTTATAAACTTGTGTGAAGCACTTGGGGGTTCAAATTGGTCACACAGATCTAGGATAAGTTCCTTAGGGGGTCTAGTTTCCAAAATGCGGTCACTTGTGGGGGGTTTCCACTGTTTAGGCACATCTGGGGCTCTCCAAATGCAACATGGCGTCCAATCTCAATTCCAGCCAATTTTGGTTGGAAAAAGTCAAATGACGCTCCTTCCATTCCGAGCTCTGCCGTGCGCCCAAACAGTGGTTACCCCCCACACATGGGTTATCAGCGTACTCAGGACAAATTGGATAACAACTTTTGTGGTCCAATTTCTCCTGTTACCCTTGGGAAAATAAAAAATTGGTGACTAAAAGATCATTTTTGTGGGAAAAAAAATAGGATTTTTATTTTCATGCCCGAGCATTATAAACTTGTGTGAAGCACTTGGGGGTTCAAAGTGCTCACCACAGACCTAGATAAGTTCCTTAGGGGGTCTAGTTTCTAAAATTGGGTCACTTGTTGGGGTTTTTCACTGTTTAGGCACATCTTGGGCTCTGCAAATGGAACATGACACCCATCAACGGCTGCATTCCAAAACGTTACTTCCTTTCCAACACCTGCCGCGCGCCCAAACAGTTTCACCCCCCCACATATAGGGTGTCAGTGTACTCAGGACAAATTGGACAACAACTTTTGGGGTCCAATTTATTGGGAAAAATGAAAAATTGGGGACTAAAAAATCATTTTTGTGGAAATTAATTTTTTTTTTCACACCCAGGCATTATAAACTTTTGTGAAACACTTGGGGGTTCAAAGTGCTCACAACCGATCTAGATAAGTTCCAAAGGGGGGTCTAGTTTCCAAACTGGTGTCACTTGTGGGGGGTTTCCACTGTTTAGGCGGAACAGGGGCTCTCCAAACGCGACATGGCGTCCAATCTCAATTCCAGCCAATTTTGGTTTGAAAAAGTCAAACGGTGCTCATTCCCTTATGAGCTCTGCCTTGCGCCCAAACAGTGGTTTTCCCTCACATATGGGGTATTTGCGTACTCAGGAGAAATTGCACAACAACTTTATCTGTCCATTTTCTCCTTTTACCCTTGTGAAAAGATAATTTTTGTGACTAAAAAGTTAAATGTTCATTTTTTCCTTCCACGTTGCTTCAGCTCCTGTGAAGCACCTGAAGAGTTAATAGACTTCTTGAATGTGGTTTTGAGTACCTTGAGGGGTGCAGTTTTAAGAATGGTGTCACTTTTTGGTATTTTTTGCCATATAGACCCCTCAAAGTGACTTCAAATGTGAGGTGGTCCCTAAAAAAAAATGGCTTTGTAAAATTTTGCTGTAAAAATGAGAAATCGCTGGTCAAGTTTTAACCCTTATAATTTCCTAACAAAAAAAAATTTGGGTTCCAAAATTGTGCTGATGTAAAGTAGACATGTGGGAAATGTTATTTATTAACTATTTTGTTGACATATTTCTCTGTTTTAAGGGAATAAAAATTAAAAGTTTGAAAATTGCAAAATTTTCAAAATTTTTGCCATATTTCCGTTTTTTTACAAAATAAACGCATGTTATATCGAAGAAATTTTACGACTAACGTGAAGTACAATATGTCACGAGAAAACATTCTCAGAATCGCGAAGATCCATTGAAGCGTTCCAGAGTTATAACCTCATAAAGAGACAGTGGTCAGAATTTTAAAAATTGGCCCAGTCATTAACGTGCAAACCACCCTTGGGGTAAAGGGGTTAAATGTCAGAGCAGCGAAGCATAAAAAATGCAAAAAATCTGCTATCACTGTAATTGCACCAACCTGATGAATAAAGTCATCTAATCACTTATACTGCACAAAGAACGGTGTAAAATAAATATACAACCAATTCTTGACCTGCTGTTGATTTGTTCATTCTGCCTCCTAAAGATTGCAGTAGGGATAGGCGCACAGTTATCCTGTGCTGTAGCATGAGCATTAATACTGGGATTTGCGTGTAAATCTCTGAAATATGTTATTCAGACAGAACCCCTGATGGGAGATTCCCTATAATGAGGCAAATGGTGACACTGTGGACACCGTCTGGCCTATGATCCGGTGGTGTATGTCTTTTAAAGCGTGCATCAAAGTGTGGTCCGCCACAGTTTTGTGCACCTCTGAAAAGAAGGACACCGTTGAACAGAGGCCAGACAGAATCCAGAATAAGTCTGCTGCTTCATTATTGTGAATAGATCCTTTTGGGGTTTCATCTGAATCACGTCATTAGGATTTAGAAGCAAACTCCAATGAAAGTGCTAAGCTTATAGTGCCGGATAAATGTGGATTTAACTCAATCCACAAAAAAGCAAGTCCCCACTCAGGTCCGTCATCTGATAATAGAAATATAGAGGGCTTCCACACTATTGATAGTACAAAGGCTCTGGAAAAGCGCTATGGCTCCTCGCCCCATAAAAGAAATCCAGTGAATTTTGTGCTCCCAAATCCAAATGCCCTCTCCCTTCTGAGCAACAGTGTAAATAAGCAAAATTTAGAGTCCACATGCTTGGCATTTCTGCAGCCATGAGAGCCTGCCTAATTTACGGGTGCATGTCTCCAGAAGCACAAGCTGGGCATAACGTACTGGGTACTATAATGTACGGACAGTACCATAGCACATTTGGAATTTTGACTCCGCAACATCCATTGCTGCTTGTTTCTGGAAAACACTCATGGAGTCAAAATCGTCACTACACTTGTAAATAAATTCCCAATGGGGTGCAATTTCCAAAAGCAATTCTGCTGTTCTAGCATTTAAGGGCTATGTATATGGAGTCTGCAAACTATTCTAGGAAAATCTGCGTTCCAGGAGCAAATAGAGCTCTGTCTATCCCGAGTCTCGCTGTGTGGCTAAGCAGTAATCTATAGCCACATATGGCATACTTCTATATTCAGCAGAAATTGACACATTTTGGGGCCAATTTTACCCATTTCCCCTTGTAAAAATGTTAATTAAGGGGCTGAAATAATTTTTGTGAGGTAAAAGCGTAATTATTTTTTCTTCACTGTCCAATGGAATAAACCATGGCATCAATATGATCACTGCACCCCTATATGAATTTATTGAGACATGTAGTTTGTGCAATGGGGTCACTTATGAGGGAGGGGGGTCTGCTATTCTGGCACCTTAGGGGCTCTCCCAGTGGCCCATGGCACGAACAAACCATAACAGTATAATCTACACTAAATTATGGCTCTTCTGAGTTTAACACTGTGCCTCAAAGTAATTCCCAATTACGTATAGGGTTTTGGAGTACTCAGTAGAAATTGCACAGAGGTCCATTTTTTCTTATTAGCCGCTATAAAAATAAAAAACTGGGGTTAAAAACATTTTAGCTGTAAAAATGTAATTATTTTTTTTTCACCGTCCAATGGTATACATTTCTGTGAGGCATATGCAGTGTCAACATGCTCACTGCATGCCTAGATGAGTTCATTGAGAGGGTGACATCACTTATGGTAGGGTTTCTGCTGTTCTGCCACCTCAACGGCTCTGACAATGTGACAAGGCACCCTCAAACCATTCCAGCAAAATCTGTACTTCAATATGGCTCTTCTTCCCTTCTGAGCTTTGTACTGTGTCTAAAAAAATGTTTTTGACCACAAATAGGATATCTGTGTACTTAGGAGAAAATGCATAACAAATTGTATGGTCCATTTTGCTCCTGTTACCCTTGTGAAAATTAAAACTTTGGGGCAAAACCAACATTTTTGTGGAAAAAAATTTAGTTTTTTCATTTTCACAGTTCAACATTGTAAACTTCTGTCTGTGCAGCACCTGTGGTTTCAAAGTGTCACACCAATAGCTAGAAAAATTCTTTGAGGGGGTCTAGTTTACAAAATGGTGTCACTTGTGGAGGTTTTCCACTGTTTAGGCACATCATGTGCTCTCCAAACCCAACATGGCATCCGCTAATGATTCAAGCTAATTTTGCTTTCAAAAACTCAAATGGTGTTCCTTCCCTTCAGAGCCCTACCCTGTACCCAAACAATAGTTTTCCTCCAAGTATTGGGCATCGGTGTACTCAGGAAAAATCGCAAAATAAACTGTATTTTGCATTTTCTACTGTGACCTGTCATGGGTTTACAGCGACAAAGAGGAGCCAGAAGACCACAGAGTATGAGTTTTCATACTTCTGCACTGAATAGAAGCACTTTTCCATTATATTAAATGGTGCGGGCTTCTTTCAGATATGCAGGTATAAACTGTTGAGCTTAGCGTCTCTAGTTTCCTGCTTGCAGGATCTTAGCTGTGAAGTATCAGACACTCTCCTCCCCTATACATTTTTGCCTCTGGCAATCAGTCTTGTATTGCCTGGTAAAGGAGTGGTGGATTTAGTTGGTATTGTCATTTTGGAGATTGTTCTGTAACTGTTGCTAGGTGTTTCGGCTGTGTGCAATCCCCCGTTCTCTACTATTTAGTTTCCCTACATTTTCGACCCAGTGCTCCCCTGTGTTGTCTGGGAGTGCATATTTGTATGATTGCTATAATCATTTATCCTTGTATGTCTTTCCTTGTTTGTTTGGTTTATACAGTACAGACCTAAAGTTTGGATACACCTTCTCATTTAAAGATTTTTCTGTATTTTCATGACTGAAAATTGTAAATTCACACTGAAGGCATCAAAACTATGAATTAACACATGTGGAATTATACACTTAACAAAAAAGTGTGAAACAACTGAAAATATGTCTTATATTCTAGGTTCTTCAAAGTAGCCACCTTTTGCTTTGATGACTGCTTTGCACACTCTTGGCATTCTCTTGATGAGCTTCAAGAGGTAGTTACCGGAAATGGTCTTCCAACAATCTTGAAGGAGTTCCCAGAGATGCTTAGCACTTGTTGGCCCTTTTGCCTTCACTCTGCAATCCAGCTCATCCCAAACCATCTCAATTGGGTTCAGGTCTGGTGACTGTGGAGGCCAGGTCATCTGGCGTAGCACCCCATCACTCTCCTTCTTGGTCAAATAGCCCTTACACAGCCTGGAGGTGTGTTTGGGGTCATTGTCCTGTTGAAAAATAAATGATGGTCCAACTAAATGCAAACCGGATGGAATAGCATGCCGCTGCAAGATGCTGTGGTAGCCATGCTGCTTCAGTATGCCTTCAATTTTGAATATCTCCAACAGTGTCACCAGCAAAGCGCCCCCACACCATCACACCTCCTCATGCATGTTTTACGGTGGGAACCAGGCATCTAGAGTCCATCCGTTCACCTTTTCTGCGTCGCACAAAGACACGGTGGTTGGAACCAAAGAGCTCAAATTTGGACTCATCAGACCAAAGCACAGATTTCCACAGGTTTAATGTCCATTCCTTGTGTTCTTTAGCCCAAACAAGTCTCTTCTGCTTGTTGCCTGTCCTTAGCAGTGGTTTCCTAGCAGCTATTTTACCATGAAGGCCTGCTGCACAAAGTCCCCTCTTAACAGTTGTTGTAGAGATGCGTATGCTGCTAGAACTATGTGTGGCATTTACCTGGTCTCTAATCTGAGCTGCTGTGAACCTGCGATTTCTGAGGCTGGTGAATCGGATAAACTTATCCTCAGAAGCAGAGGTGACTCTTGATCTTCCTTTCCTGGGGCGGTCCTCATGTGAGCCAGTTTCTTTGTAGCGCTTGATGGTTTTTGCAACTGCACTTGGGGACACTTTCAAAGTTTTCCAAAGTTTTCGGACTGACTGACCTTCATTTCTTAAAGTAATGATGGCCACTCGTTTTTCTTTACTTAGCTGCTTTTTTCTTACCATAATACAAATTCTAACAGTCTATTCAGTAGGACTATCACCTGTGTATCCACCAGACTTCTGCACAACACAACTGATGGTCCCAACCCCATTTATAAGGCCAGAAATCCCACTTATTAAACCTGACAGGGCACACCTGTGAAGTGAAAACCATTTCCATTGACTACATCTTGAAGCTCATCAAGAGAATGCCAAGAGTGTGCAAAGCAGTCATCAAAGCAAAAGGTGGCTACTTTGAAGAACCTAGACTATAAGACATCATTTAAGTTGTTACACACTTTTTTGATAAGTATATATTTCCACATGTATTAATTCATAGTTTTGATGCCTTCAGTGTGAATTTTCAATTTTCATAGTCGTGAAAATACAGAAAAATCTTTAAATGAGAAGGTGTGTCAAAACTTTTGGTCTGTACTGTACATACACTATTCCTACTCACTTCACTGCGAGGGGGAGGGGACAGTTTAGGGCAGATTCAGGAGGACAGCAAGGTACGTGGCCTCAGCATCTTCACCATCAGAAGTAATCTGGGGAGCAGGGATAGCTAGGGCATTAGGGACAGGATAGGAGCCCCTGGCCTGGGTTATCAGACAACAGAAGCATGATAGTACCATTATGAAAATGTAAAATTTGGGGCCCAAAGAACATTTTTGTGGGAAATGTGACTTATTTTGATGGCTCTACGTTATAAACTTCTGTGAAGCACCCACACGGGGGTTCAAAGTGCTCACCACACATCTAGATATATTACTTGAGGGGTCTAGTTTCCAAAATGGGCTGACTTGTAGGGGGTTTAAACTATTTAGGCACATCGATGGCTCTCCAAATGTGACTTGGCATCCGCTATTGATTCCAGCAAATTTTGCATTCAAAAAGTCAAACTGTGCTCCTTCCCTTCCGAGCCCTGCCATGTGCCCAAATAGTAGTCTTCCATACATAAGGGGTATTAGTGTAATCAGGAGAAATTGCACAACAAATTTTGGGGTCCATTTTCTCTTGTTACCCTTGGGAAAATAAAATATTTGGGGGTAAAGTAATTTTTTTGTGAAATTAAGTAAAATGTTTATTTTTTCCTTTCACATTTCATTAATTCCTGTGAAGCACTGAATTGTTAATAAACTTCTTGAGTATGGTTTTGAGGGATGCAGTTTTTAGAATGATGTCAGTTTGGGTACCGTATTTTTCGGACGCATTTTTTTCCCAAAAATTTTTTTGGGGAAAATGAGGATACGTCTTATAGTCTGGTGATTCTGTGGCGGTCCCGGTCCGACGCTGCAGGGCGATGATCACACTCCCTTACCAGGCTGGTGCGGCAGGTTCGGCAGTGGTGCTCTGTGGTGCAGGGGGGCTCCGCTGGCATTTTGTGAAAGCCTGGTGGCCCCCGCACATCCATTGCTGCGATGCGATGGCCTCCAGGAAAATGGCAGCCGGATGCGGCGCATGCTCAGATTGAGATTTCGGTACTTTTCCCAGAGGCCACCGCATCGCAGCAATGGATGTGCGGGTGCCACTGGGCTTTCACAAAATGCCAGCGGAGCCCCCAGCACCACAGATCACCACCCGCACCAGCCTGGAATGGGACTTCCCAGAGGCCACTGCACCTGCCGCACCAGCCTGGGATGGAAGTGATATCGCCGGACCACCGAATACCCCTTGTGACCACGCTCCACCAGCACTGCCGATTCCCCAAATTGGGGGGGGCCTGGTAAGCTGAGTTCGGACTATAAGAGGGACCCCCATTTGACACATTAATCTTTTTCTTTATTTTCCTTCTGAAAATTTGGGGTGCATCTTATAGTCCAAAAAATACAGTATTTTCTGTCATACAGGCCCAATGAAGTAATTTCAAATGTGATGTGGTCCCTAAAAAACATAGTTTTGTAAATTTTGCTGGAAAAATGAGAAATATCCCCCATCCTCGGGAATTCTTTGCTCCAAGTTGTCCGACTATCAACCACATTCGGATCCTTCATACAGAACCTGAAAACCCACCTCTTCAGGAAAGCTTACAGCCTGCAATGACCCCGCTGCCTCCTCACCATTATCGGAGATATTGCCTCAACCAACACCGGAACTGCCACAACCCCCAACCTACTGTTTGCTTCCCTACCATCCTGTAGAATGTAAGCCCAAAAGGGCAGGGTCTTCTCCTCTCTATCAGTCTGTCATTGTTAGTTTGTTTACTGTAAGTGATATCTGTAATTTGTATGTAACCCCTTCTCATGTACAGCACCATGGAATCAACGGTGCTATATAAATAAATAATAATAAATTCCTGATCAACTCTTTTAACACCCTAAGAAAAAAAATTATGTTTAAAAAATAATTCAGATGTAAAGTAAACTTACTGGAAATGTTTTTATTTACTATTTTGTGTGACATAACTCTGGTTTAAAGGCATAAGAATTAACAGCTTAAAAATTGTGACATTTTCAAAATTTTTGCCAAATTTCTGATATTTTTACTAATAAACACAAGTCATATTGAACAAATTTTACCACTATCGTGAAATACAATATGTCACGAAAAATCAGTCTCAGAATCAATGGGATCCACCATATTTTTCAGACTACACCATGTTCCAAATTATTATGCAAATGATATTTTTCTCTGATTTTCCTAAGTGGTCGGTGCAAATGACAGTTAGTCTAATAAAAGTCATCACCCGTTAAGAGTATACATCGAATTTTATTGAAGAAACCTCCCAATGATAACAGTATAATCTCCAAAATGAATAAAAACTCAAAATGCTCTGTTCCAAATTATTAGGCACTGTAGAATTTCTAAACATTTGAAATGTTTTAAAGAACTGAAAATGCGCATTTGTGGAATTTGCAGCATTAGGAGGTCACATTCACTGAACAAAAAAAGCTATTTAACTCCAAAACATCCTAACAGGCCAAGTTACATGTTAACATAGGAACCATTCTTTGATATCACCTTCACAATTCTTGCATCCATTGAACTTGTGAGGTTTTGGAGAGTTTCTGCTTGTATTTCTTTGCATGAAGTCAGAATAGCCTCCCAGAGCTGCTGTTTTGATGTGAACTGCCTCCCACCCTCATAGATCTTTTGCTTGAAGATACTCCAAAGGTTCTCTATAGGGTTGAGGTCAGGGGAAGATGGTGGCCACACCATGAGTTTATCTCCTTTTATGCCCATAGCAGCCAATGACTCAGAGGTATTCTTTGCAGCATGAGACGGTGCATTGTCATGCATGAAGATGATTTTGCTCCTGAAGGCACGTTTCTGCTTTTAATACCATGGAAGAAAGTTGTCAGTCAGAAACTCTATATACTTTGCAGAGGTCATTTTCACACCTTCAGGAACCTTAAAGGGCCCGACCAGCTGTTTCCCTATGATTCCGGTCCAAAACATGACTCCTCCACCTCCTTGCTAACGTTGCAGCCTTGTTGAGACAATGTGGCGATCCACCAACCATCCACTACTCCATCCATCTGGACCATCAAGGGTTGCTCGACACTCATCAGTAAACAAGACTGTTTGAAAATTAGTCTACATGTATGTCTGGACCCACTGCAACCATTTTTGCTTGTGAGCACTGTTTAGGGGTGGCCGAATAGTAGGTTTATGCACCACAGCAAGCCTTTGAAGGATCCTACACCTTGAGGTTCAAGGGACTCCAGAAGCACCAGCAGCTTCAAATATCTGTTTGCTGGTTTTTAATGGCTTTTTAGCAGCTGCTCTCTTAATCCGATGAACTTGCCTGGCAGAAAGCTTCTTTATTCTGCCTTTATCTGCACGAACACGTCTGTGCTCAGAATCAGCCACAAATCTCTTAACAGTACGATAATCACGCTTACATTTTCGGGAAATATCTAATGTTTTCATCCCTTGACCAAGGCATTGCACTATTTGATGTGTTTCAGCAGCAGAGAGATCCTTTTTCTTTCCCATGTTACTTGAAAACGCTGGCCTGCTTAATAGTGTGGAACATCCAGTTTTCGTTTTATTGGGCTCACATGGCAAACTAATTATCACAGGTATGTGAGATTGATTTCAGTGATCCAAAGAACCCTGAGACACAATACCATCAATGGGTTTCATTTACAAAAAAAAACAAAAAACGCTATGACACTTAAAACCAATTTGCATAATAATTTGGAACATGGTGTAAAAGACGCACTGGACCATAAGACACACCTAGGTTTTAGAGGAGGAAATACGAAAAAAAACTGAAGCAAAAAATGTAGTCTATTCTGTACTTAATATCCTCTATCCTGATATATATGGCCCCCTCATCCCCATCCTGGCATGCATAGTTTTCCTCATCCCCATCCTGGTATGCATGGCCTCCTCATCTCTATCTTGGTATGCATGGCCCCCTCATCTCTAGTCTAGTAGGCATGGCCCCTCATCCCTAGCCTGGTAGGCATGCCCCCCTCATCCCTAGCCTGGTACGCATGGCCCCCTCATTCCTAGCCTGGTAGGCATGGTGCCCTCATACCTATCCTGGTATGCAGGGCCCCCATCTCAGTCTTGGTATGCATAGCCCCATCCTTATCCTGGTATGATTGGCCCCCATTCTGGTATGCATGGCCCCCATCAGAAAAACAAACAAAAAAAACATTATACTAATCTTCCTGCACTCCCTCACAGCGTCTTGTTCCGATGCCAGCAGTAGGACAGCTGCCGGAATACTCACTGCTCCCCATGCGGGACTATGTGCGCAGAGAGCAGTGAGTATTACTTTCTCTTTAATAGCGAGCACAGTGTTAGCTGCAGCCGCTGGCTTCCTGTCGCTACAGGCGTTCACGTGTGCCGCTATTAAAGGGAATGAATATTCACTGCATTCCACGCCTATGGGAGTGGAGAGCAGTGAATATTCATTGCCTTAAATAACGGGGACACGAGAAAGCCTCAGCAGCTGCTGGGCTAATAGCGTGTCCGCGATTAAAGAGAAATATTCACTCTTTAGCAGCGAGCACGGGAGTTAGCCGCAGCCATCAGCTCTTACCTCCTGTGACCCAGTTTCCCCGCTGCGTCTCCCCCATCTACCTACCACAACCAGAACAGGCACATTTTCCTCCACATTTTTGAAGGAAAAAAGTCCGTCTTATAATCTGAAAAAAACGGTACCTTATAAAGTGACACTGGTCAGAACTGTAAAATTTGGCCTGGTTATGAAGGTGAAAACAAGCTTGGGGGTTAAATAATTACTTGAATCATTGTAACATGATTTTACATGATAATATACTGCATGTAGTAACTGTTCTATACAATTTGATTAAAGCAAAATGAATCCCACCTAATAAAGAACATTTATTTTACTCATTTATATTGCGCCATTAATTCCACAGCACTTTACAGACATTATTGGCACTGTCCCCGATGGGGCTCACAATCAAAATTCCCTATCAGTATGTCTTTGGAATGTGGGAAGAAACCGGAGTACCCTGAGGAAAACACACGCAAACACGGGGAGAACATACAAAATCCTTGCAGATGTTGTCCTTTGTGGGATTTGAACCCAGGACCTGTCATGTGTGCATCGCCACGAAGATCGTCGCGGTTGCACATTCTGACTTCTCACAGCGGAGTTGCTGTTTCTTTGTGTTTGGCAGTTAGGGAGTTAATTCTGTCTGTGCTCAGTTCTGGGACTGGGTGCAGTTTCTCCCGGCTGCAATTAATTATTTGTTGATTGGTTTCCTTTAAATCTCTGGTTGTCCGTTTGGGAGTTGCCAGTGAAATTCTTCATGCAGACCACAGATAGGATTGTATCTGTATAGACTTAAGTTAAAGAGCTCCTTAGTTGTTTTAAGCTCACCTTGCTTAGAGTTTAATATCCCAGATCTTTTATGTTCCTTCTGTGTTTGAGTGTGTATGCAAGTCTGTGTTTTCTCCAGTCTGTCTTATATTTCTAATCTGTGTATTTAGCAGAGATCAGCCCATATCCCTTTGGTGGTAATCAGAATCCTTCTTAGGATTGATTACAGGGTTCAGGGACTGATAGGAGACAGGGTTAGGCTGGAGACTTGGACCTCTGAACCATTATCAGTACCTCCAAGGTGAGGGATTAGTTAGGACCCCAGTTTAGGGTCAGGTTAGACCCCCGGTCCTCTTCTTTCCTGTGACAGTGTATCAAGTCCTCAAGATTAATCCTGAGTTCAACGGATATCGTGTCAGGTAAATCTATTCTATATTTACATGCTGATGTTGCTAATCTATATGTTGTATAGAGTGTTGTTCTTTTAAGAATAGTTTACTGACATCGTACACATATCATAAGACCGCGTGACAGGACCCCAGCGCTGCAAGGCGGCAGTGCTAACCACTTAGCCACAGCATAACATCTTTATTTTGATGAATATTTTCTACTTGAAAACTGCAGATTCCATTTTTACTGCTTAGCAAGATGATTCAAAGCCGGTTTAGTAGTTTTCTGCCACACACTCATGAATGTGACTCAGACTTGTCAACAAGCTATTGTTGTATATTACTGTCAAGCCACTAGAATGGTAGATAAATTGTAGATAAATCATACTCATATTTATAAAATTATACAAAACTATACAGAAAGAGCTTTTAGAACAAAAGGATCTCTGTGTGAGAAATAATCAGTTTTTAGAAACAAGTTAATGTAAGGCTAGTTGCAGTTCCATTCATTTAAAGGGGTTATACAGGACTTTTACACTGATGGCCTATCCTTAGAATAGGTCAATATCTGATTAGTGGTGGGGGTTTGACACGTGGCACATCCACCCCTCAACTGTTCCTGGTATTGGATGGAAGTGCTTAGCTGCAGAACTCCACAACTCCTTCAAATGTAAGGTGAATGTGGCAGGGCACTGCACATCCGCCCCTATGTAAATCAATAGGGGCAGATATGCAGTACCCTCCTGTGGCCTCCATACACTTGATGGAGCGGTGCAGCTCAGCAACAGTGCACTTACAACTGCCACAGACATTCGTAGCACATGATCGTGGGGGTGCCAGGTATCGCACACCCCCACCACCAATCAGATATTGACGTATCCTAAGGATAGGCCATCAGTGTAAATATCCCCCCATAACATCTTTAATGGAGTTACAAGGAAAGATGTTCTCAATAGTGTGGACTGGCTTTAATAAGAAAAAACACTTCAAGAATGTGCCAAACCAGGGATTGAAGCTTGAGGAGGACAATTTGCATATTCCAGGTGCCTTCTGGGAAAAGCAAAGAGTCTCCCTCAGCAAGAAGTTCGTTAAGTACAGCCAGGACCAGCTGCTTGGAAAGCATCGCCAAATCGCGCGCCTTACGGATCGCAAAGTTTTGCCTCTAGGTCATCATTGTAAGAAAGTTTGGTTGATTGAGTAGATTACACAAGAAGGAAAAAACTCAGCAGATTACACAAGAAGGTTACACACAGTGGGTTATATAAGAAGGAAGACACACAGCACGTCAGCAGGATCTAGCAGCAGCAAGGCAGATGTGACAACCTACATGGTGAGCTGGGGTGTTGTACTATCTTTCCGGGACTTTCAATGACGAAGGGGAGGAAGCGTACACACGCAGTCTGGCACGCTACTTACATCCCATTCCCTGTGAGGTGAGGCTGCGGAACAGAGGGGCTGTTATGATATGGTAGCCGAGGAGGACAGTAACAAAAATAGCCAAGGCAGCCAGTCACCCAGAGAGGTTGGTAACTAATGGATTGCAGACCCTAAACTAACCACACAACTAGAAGCAGCCGAGGGACGTACCTACGATGACCTAGACGCCTCGACACAGCCGGAGAGTTAGCAAAGCCTAAAGATAGAAAGGGGAAAGCTAACTGCCCCGGAGTAGTGCCCCAAAGGAATAGGTAGCCTCCACACAAATATTGGCGGTGAGACAAGATGAAATATAAATGCAGGCTGAAAATAGAGTAAGCAAACACTAGAGCCCAAAACTGTCTAGATAGGACAGGACAGAAAAGAATACTTTCTGCAATCCAGCAAAACCCTAGGAAAAATTCCAACACTTCTGATTCCAAAAAATACGGAGACCACACGATCTCTTCCCCGCTATATCAGAACTCTGGTGTGAACAGGTAGCTACCCAGCAGCCACTGAAATAACAGGGACTGAACAAATGAACCGTGATAACTGAGAAATAGAGGCCGGCGCAGGCCCCAGCAGGGGGGCCCGGCTGACCTCACTCAGAAGGCAGAAAAACAAAAGAAAACAAAACTACAAAAATAAGCAAAAAATAGATTATCTGAAAGTTGCAGGAGACCGCAGCGAGCTGACTTCCAAACTGGACCAGGAAGAGACAACTAATCACCGACGAGGATCATGGGAAAGTTACTCCCTTAAATCTCCCCAGTCATCACTCCCAGATTGCCAATCGCCCGCAGTTGAATCCACAGCTGAAGGGCCTCTGTCCGTCAAGGCAGCTTCATTAATATCAACAGCCACCAGAGGGAGCCCCAACTCAGAATCCAGAGCATTCACAACAAGGGGCCATACAAATTCTAATTTATGCATGCACACCCCCAAACAATCCCAACCCAATATTTGTTTTCCTGGAAAGGTGGCAAATGTCAACCAATAACCTACTACAAATGCCAGGAATCCCAGAAGAGCAGGCTGCATCAGTTGCTGTGCAACCTCCCCCATGTATGCCAACACCTCAGCCACAGCCCGCCCCAACCCAACATCCGCCACAACATGTGGAATTTTATGACAATACAGCACCTGCCCAATATGGCCACTTGAGCAGACCCTCCACCCCAATATTATGCTTCCCGACAGGATCCTTCCTTGCTTCAGAATCCTGGCTTAGCATCATCCATCCTACAGGGTGAAAATCAGGTTGGCTAACAAACTAGGCCTACCTCACATGCTAGCCTTCCGCCATCACCACCCCAAATCTACCAGGACTTGTAAGGTTAATTGTAAACCTCACATATTTTTTTTTTTTTCTATAGACTCAGATTTGTTGGCCCAATATGCCATATGATACAAATATGGTTGATATGGTACAAAAAAAACATGTTTGAATTAAAACAAGTTAAAACAATATGGGTGTTTTGTGATGTTATGATGGTATAGATGATGTGCTTATTTTCATACTGTACACATTATTAGGCCAACACAACAAACACTTCAACCATTAATATTACTTTATTTTGGTCCCTCAAAAGCAAAAAATTACAACATAGAAACAGCATTGTCTTGCCATGGAGTAGATCCCTCTGGTGAAACAAAAAATTTGTAAATACATCCCACACTTTAAGTCCAGTGGGCTGACGACATGGATGAAGTAAATGTGTAGTAGCCATTCCATTATTTGCATATGCAACGTCATCACCAGCATTTGATGTACAGTCATGGAATCTGGTGAAGTTATGAAGTACCGCAAAGACTTTAATAACCTCATTTCCCTCACTAAGTTGAATGGCTGACTGCAGTACATGCCATCTGGCACAGAGAATGCCAAAGGCACACTCCACAAGTCGTCATGTGCGTGATAGGAGGAAATTAAAGATTCTGCGCCGGTAGTCCAGGCCTCTATTTGGATAGGGTCTCATGACATTGCGTGTTAATTGAAAGGCCTCATCAGCAACTATCACATAAGGCACTGCTTCCATAGTAGACTCTGGTAGCTGACGTAAAGGTGGGAGGTCCAACTCATTATTGCGCAGCCGACACCCATAATGGAAGAATTGAAGACTCTGGAGTCTCCAGTTCTTCCATAGACCCCAATATCTACAATTATAAACCTGTAGGCACTGTCGACCAGGGCCTACAGCACTACAGAAAAACACTTTATAATTATAATATTGGCGGCTTACGCACATGAATGTGCTTCCCATCCAGGGCTCCAATACAGTTTGAAAAAAAAACGGCTGCGTGGCACTCCAATGGGAGGGGTGCACAAATAGGATACCACTCCAAAAATATAAAAAGAAGATTTGGCACTCCCAGTTGAGATGCAAAAAACAATATAATTTTATTAATAAAGGTGTAGCCACAATTTTGATGTTTCGGCCAATATTAGGCCTTGATCAGAATTACACTACATAGAAGATAGAAACAAAAGAGAAAAATTCTTTCAATATACAATAGCAATGTAACAAGGGAATTACACCATGTTTCCATGGTGTTAACATGGTGTAATTCCCTTGTTACATTGTTACTGTATATTGAAAGAATTTTTCTCTTTTGTTTCTATCTTCTATGTAGTGTAATTCTGATGAAAGCCTAATATTGGCCGAAACATCAAAATTGTGGATACACCTATATTAACCCCTCTCTGTCATTGGACAAACTATTCCATCCATGTGCCCTGGGACTTAATTCCCAAGGACGGGATAGTACGTCATAGGTGATCAGCTGCGCTCCCGGGTGGAGAACAGCTGATCGCGGCCGGGTGTCAGCTGTTTATCACAGCTGACACCCGGCACTATGTGCCAGGAGCGGTCACGGACCGCTCCCGGCATACTAACCCCTGGCACACTGAGATCAAAGATGATCGCAGTGTACCGGGGGCACAGTGAAACATCGCGTAGGGAGGGAGCTCCTTGAGACCCTCAGAACAGCGCGATGTGATCGAGCTGTTCTGAGGGCTTCCTCCCTGCAGGACCCCGGATCCAAGATGGCCGCGGGGTCTTGCAGGGAGGCGGCTTCCTCAGTGCCTGCTGAAAGCAGGCGCTTAGAAAGCCTGCAGCACTGCCTGTCAGATCGCTGGTCTGACAGAGAGCTGTGCAAACTGTCAGACCAGCGACCTCACTTTATACAGTGATGGCCCACCCTGGGACAAAGTAAAAATGTAAAAAAAATAAAAACGTGTAAAAAAATAGTTCCTAAATAAAGAAAATAAATATTCCCCAATAAATTCATTTCTTTAATGTAAAAAAACCCACAACAATAAAAGTACACATATTTAGTATCACCGTGTCCGTAATGAACCGCCCTATAAAACTGTGCCACTAGTTAGCCCCTTTAGTGAACCCCTAAAAAAAAAAAAACAAGGCAATAAAACCAAAAAATAATGCTTTATCATCATACCGCCGAACAAAAAATGTGGAATAACACGTGATTAAAAAGACGGATATAAATAACCATGGTACCGCTGAAAACGTCATCTTGTCCTGCAAAAAACGAGCCGCCATAAAGCATCATCAGAGAAAAAATAAAAAAGTTATAGCTCGCACAATAAAGCGATGCAAAAACAATTATTTAATATATCATTGTTTTTATTGTGTAAAAGCGCCAAAACATAAAAAAATTATATAAATGAGGTATCGCCGTAATCGTACTGACCCACAGAATAAAACCGCTTTATCGATTCTACCACACGCGGAACGGTATAAACGCCCCTCCCCAAAAGAAATTCATGAATTGCTGGTTTTTGGTCATTCTGCCTTCCAAAAATCGTAATAAAAAGTGATCAAAAAATGTCAAGTGCCCAAAAATGGTACCAATAAAAACGTCAACTTGTCCCGCAAAAAATAAAACCTCACATGACTCTGTTGGCCAAAATATGGAAAAATTATAGCTCTCAAAATGTGGTGTTGAAAAAACAATTTTTTGCAATAAAAAGCGTCTTTTAGCGTGTGACAGCTGCCAAGCATAAAAACCCGCTATAAATAGTAAATCAAACCCCCCTTTATCACCCTCTTAGTTATGGAAAAATAATAACATTTAAAAAATGTATTTATTTCCATTTTCCCATTAGGGTTAGGGTTGGGGCTAAAGTTAGGGTTGGGTCTAAAGTTAGGAATAGGGTTAGGGTTAGGATTAGGATTAGGGGTGTGTTAGGGCTATGGTTAGGGTTGGGACTAGGGTTAGGGGTGTGTTGGGGTTAGGGTTGGAGTAAGAATTGGGGGGTTTCCGCTGTTTAGGCACATCAGGGGCTCTCCAAATGTGACATGGCGTCTGATCTCAATTCCAGTCAATTCTGCATTGAAAAAGTCAAACGGCGTTCCTTTCCTTCCAAGCTCTGCCATGCACCCAAACAGTGGTTTACCCCCACATATTCGGTATCGGAGTACTCAGGATAAATTGCACAATAACTCTTGAGGTCTTGTTACCCTTGGGAAAATAAAAATTGGGGTGAGAAGATCATTTTTGTGGAAAAAAACATGATTTTTTAATTTTACAGCTATACGTTATAAACTTTTGTGGGAAGTTTCCACTATTTAGGCACATCAGGGGCTATCCAAACGCGACATGGCATCTAATCTCGATTCCAGCCAATTTTGGTTTGAAAAAGTCAAATGGTGCTCCTTCCATTCCGAGCTCTGCTATGCGCCCAATGGTCCACCCCACATATGGGGTATCAGCGTACTCAGGGCAAATTCGACAACAACTTTTGTGGTCCAATTTCTCATGTTACACTTGGGAAAATAAAAAAATTGGTGACTAAAAAGATTTTTTTGTGAAAAAAATAGAATTTTTTATTTTCATGTCCGGACATTATAAACTTGTGTGAAGCACTTGGGGGTCACTTGTGGGGGGTTCCACTGTTTAGACACATCAGGGGCTCTGCAAACCAGGGTGGATTTGATTTAAATCAAACTGATTTAAATCACGATTTAAATCACGATTTAAATCATTAGTCAGTAAGGCTTGATTTAAATCAGTGATTTAAATCAAAGTTTCTACCAGACCGGTATATCTAATTTCATCATGTGCGATACGCCCCAGACTGGTGTATCTAATTTCATCACGTGCGATATGCCCCAGACCGGTGTATCTAATCCCATAATGCGATACACTACACTCAGCCCTGTATCTAGATACATGCAGTGTGTCATGTGCTGTGAATAATCCCAGTGTGTGATACTCTCCACGTATCTGTGCTCAGTTTATAATACAGCGAGCAGCATGGACTAACAGAATAGATGCTGCCGGTCGTCCTCAGTGACAGCCTACTTGTCAGTATCACTGGCAGTCCCCAACAAAATGGCTCCGCTCTGTGAGCCTAAACTACATCCTCTGTTATTACAAACACCTAGTAACGGAGGAGAGAAGTCACACGTGATCATTTTCTTGTCTGCTTGCCCTTCCTCCTCCTCACACTTAGATTCACATTCTTCTTGTGTTGTGCAGATCTATTCCACTCCAAACAATCAGAAACATTGTCTAACTTCTTGGACTTGGCACTGAAGGGGTTGATTCTGTATTCATAGGTTTGTAGAACAATAGGATTAAGGTCTTTTTCTCAACTCTGTTCATGTTGTAACATTTTTGCCGTGAAGAAGAGGCTGGAGTCAAATTCCGCTTTTGAGAACTGTGTAAGTAAAGCGAGCGTCTGTGATAACATAGGAGAGAAACTGCCCACTAATCCTACAGAAACCTCTGGAAGAGCATGGCATTGTGAATGTTACACATATACAGCCTTTTTTTGATTAAACCAGAACTCTGGGTGACATGTTTAAACATAGTTCCAAAATGGAACAGGGCAACTCTCTATCATTTAATATACCACAAAGAATTAGAGCTTCCAGCCCAAATAGAGACATGAGGCAATAATATATATAAAAGATACAAACTTTATTTAACAAATATTACTAAAATGTTCACAATATTGTAAATTTAAGATGAGAGGTACAATGGTGAGTAGGAAGATCTAAACACCTGTCGCACAAAAAATCAGCATATCTGAATCCAAAAAGTGGTCTATCAAGCACAGTATATCAGATAATGTTGAAATAAATCAGTCAATTTAGTATCCGGACAGGAAAACAATATATATTCCCAAAGTGGGGTAATATATCATTCCATATAATATGTGGGATAATAAATCCATCATATCCTGCCTGGAGCATAAATGTGCCAAAGAGTAAGACACACTGCCCCCCGAGGAAGCTCAAGGAGCGAAACGTGCATCGGGGCACGTACCTGGTCCGTTACATTTCCCCAATATGGGTAAGCACTTTCCAGCATCTTTTTCCGCAGCTGACATGGCACCTCACAGGAGCTGGTAGATGTGTGGGGGGGATTTTCTTTCTTTTTTCTGTCCCCCTCTTCTCTCTAATGCCATATCAGATCTATCTGTCTTACTCTTTGGCACATTTATGCTCCAGGCAGGATATGATGGATTAATTATCCCACATATTATATGGAATGATATATTACCCCACTTTGGAAATATATATTGTTTTCCTGTCCGGATACTAAATTGACTGATTTATTTCAACATTATCTGATATACTGTGCTTGATAGACCACTTTTTGGATTCAGATGTGCTGATTTTTTGTGCGACAGGTGTTTATATCTTCCTACTCACCATTGTACCTCTCATCTTAAATTTACAATATCACATATACAGCCTTTATTGTACTGAGTTAAACAACTCAGCTTTATCTCATGATGGAAGAACCTTTGGATGGTAAAATATTTTCCTCAAAAAGCAGTTTATTGAAAAAAATCCAATTTAAATCAAAAAAAATCCGATTTAAATCAAAAAAATCCGATTTAAATCAAAAAAATCCGATTTTTTTGATTTTTTTAAAAAATCATTGATTTTTATCCACCCTGCTGCAAACTGAACATGACACCCATCAAAGTCTGCATTCCAAAACTTCCTTTCCAAGCCCTGAGGTGCGCGCAAACAGTTTCCCCCCCCACATATGGGGTATCAGTGTACTCAGGACAAATTGGACAACAACTTTTGGGGTCCAATTTCCTTGAGAAAAATAAAAAATTGGGGACTAAAAAATCATTTTTGTGGAATTTTTTTTTTTCACACACAGGCATTATAAATTTTAGTGAAACACTTGGGGGTTCAAAGCGCTCAAAACAGATCTAGATAAGTTCCTTAGGGGGTCTAGTTTCCAAAATGGTGTCACTTGAGGGGGGTTTCCACTGTTTAGGCACATCAGGGGCTCTACAAATGCTACATGGCGTCCAATCTCAATTTCAGCCAATTTTGGTTTGAGAAAGTCAAACGGCGCTTCCCTTCCCAGCCCTGCCGTGCATCCAGACACTCGTTTTCCCCCGCATAAGGGGTATCGCCATACTCAGGTGAAATTGCACAGCAACTTCATCTGTCCATTTTCTTCTTTTACCCCTGTTAAAATAAAAAAAATTGTTTGTAAAAGATCATTTTTGTGACTAAAAGTTAAATGTTCATTTTTTCCTTCCATGTTGCTTCAGCTCCTGTGAAGCACCTCAAGGGTTAATAAACTTCTTGAATGTCGTTTTGCGTACCTTGAGGGGTGCAGTTTACAGAATGTTGTCACTTTTGGGTATTTTCTGCCATATAGACCCCTTGAAGTGACTTCAAATGTGAGGTGGTGCCTAAAAAAATGGTTTTGTACATTTTGTTGTAAGTTATATCGAAGAAATTTTACCACTATCATGAAGTACAATGTCACGAGAAAACAATCTCAGAATCATGAAGATCCGTTGAAGCGTTCCAGAGTTATAACCTCATAAAGAGACAGTGGTCAGAATAGTAAAAATTGGCCAGGTAATTAACGTGCATACCACCCTTGGGGGTTAAGGGGTTAATACAATTAAATTGTTTTTTTGCAACTGGGAGTGGCAAATTCTTCTTTTTCCAATACAGTTTGAAAACTGGCATGTTTCCTCAAACCCACAAGCTATCCGCAGCCAGTCTTGTAATTTGGGCTCAGGCACCGATTTATGCAGTTGGGACCATATTTCAGAGCACATAGAACAGACAATGCCTGAGATGGTGGCTTTCCCAATGAAAAATTCAAGATGAAGAGCCACATAGGAGCGCCCAGTGGAAAGGAATCTATAAGGGAATATAAAAAAAATACATATCCATGCCTCAAAAAAAAAAACAGTTTAGGCCTTCCTAAAAGTTCTGGCCAGCAGAAAATAAGCCCTGCCTTAATAAAATAAAACACAATTCAATGCCTTTGCTCCTATTCAAAGCAGCATATAACATGAAAGGCAAAATGTGAGACTAAAAATAATGAAAAAACACTACAACAAAAGGAGTGGATGAGTATATTTCACTAAAACACAAGTACAATACATCATCAACATAGACGATTAATACATACCGTAATATAAGTAAAAGGCGCTCCTCTGCAGAAATATATTTGCGCATCTTGGTGCCCTTGAAGGTGATCCCAGGGCGCACAATCTCCATCAGAATATCAAATGTAGGCATGCTCATTCGACACTACTGGAAGAACTTGTCAGGATGGCTGCGTCCAGAAGCATACAGACGGTGGAAATGGCCTTTAGTCAGCCGTCAACTCAAAAGCGGATGTACCCACATTCGTCTCCGCCTCCTTGGATCCACAATCACTGGGTATGGTTCCCCAAAACGTCAGGACAAAACACAGTGGAAAAGCACCCATTATGATTTGGTAACTGAGGAGGACAGGAGAAAACAGCAAGGCAGCCGAACACCTGAGAGGTTGGAAACTAATGGGTTGCAGATCCCTAAGCTAACCGCACAACTAGAAGCAGTAGTGGGACGCACCAACGGTGACCTAGACGCCACGGCACAGCCGGAGAGATTAGCTACACCTGAAGATAGAAACAGGAAAGCTAACTGCCCCGGAGTAGAGCCCCAAAGGAATAGGTAGCCCCCAAACATATAATGGCGGTTAGACAAGAAGAAACACAAACGCAGGCAGAAAATAGAGTGAGCAAACGCTGGGGCCAAATACTGCCTAGATAGAACAGGACAGAATACTACCTGCAACCCAGCAAAACCCTAGAAAATTCCAACATTTCTGATTTAAAAAATAATGAGACCACACGATCTCGCCACCCGCTAAATCAGATCTCTGATGTGACCAAGCGGCTAACCCGCAGCCACTAAAATAGCAGGGACAGAGCAATGGAACAAAAAAACAGTGGCTACTGAAAAACAGAGAAGCACAGGCCCCTGGAGGGGAACCTGGCTAACCTCCCACAAAAGTGCAGACAAAAAATGGAAATTGCAAACACGATAGAAACAAGCAGAAAATATCTTATCTGAAAGAAGCAGACGAAGGCAAGACACCAGCTGACTTCCAAATGAAACAGGAAACAAAAATTGATCACCGGCGAGGATCATGGGAAGGTAGCTCACTTATATCAGCCCAGTCAGTCTCTCCTGATTGCCAGTCATCGCTCGCAGGTATGGACTTCTACTATCCAGCACTGGTTCAATACACTCAGCAACCACCAGAGGGAGCCCCAACTCAGAAGTCATTTCCAACATGCTCACAACAGTACCCCCCCTTGAGGAGGGGTCACGAACCCTCACCTGCGCCACCAGGCCGATCAGGATGAGCTCGGTGATAGGCACGAACCAGTCTCTCCGCATGAATGTCAGAAGCAAACACCCAAGAATTGTCCTCCTGACCATAACCTTTCACTTAACCAAGTACTGTAGTCTCCATCTAGCCAAACGAGAATCCAATATCTTCTCCACGTCATACTCCAGATTGCCCTCAACCAAAACAGGCTCAGGAGGCGCAGCCATAGGAACCTGTTATGATTTGGTAGCTGAGGAGAGCAGGCAAAAAAGGCAATACACCAGAGAGGTTGGAATCTATTGGATTGCAGTACCCTGACTAACCACCACAACTAAAGGCAGCCGTGGAGCGTACCTACGTTGGTCCTAGACGCCTCGTCACAGCCTGAGAAGCTAACTTCACCTAAAGATAGAAAGAGGAAAGCTATCTGCCCCGGAGCAGATCCCCAAAGAACATAGGAAGCCCCCAAACATGTAATGGCGGTTAGACAAGAAGAAATACAGACACAGACAGAAAATAGTATGAGCAAACGTTGGGGCCCAATCTTCCTAGAAAGAAAAGGATAGGAAGGTCACTTACTGCAATCCAAAAAACCCTAAAAAAAATACCAACACACTAATTGCAAAAACACCTGAGATCACACGACCTCTACCACCTAAATTAGTTCTCTGGTGTAACAAAACTAAGCCGCAGCCACAGAAAAAAATGGAAAAGGCAAATGAACAAACAACTGGCTGAACTAAACTGAGAGGAGCACAAGCCCCCGGAGGGGACCTGGCAGACCCCCACAGAAGTGTAGGACAAAATGCAAAAAGCAAGCACAAAAAACTAAAAGAAGAAAATGTCTTATCTGTTAGCAGAAGATGCAGGCACGAAACAGCAGGCTTCAAAGTGAACCAGGAACAAAAGTTGAGACCAGAACAATTGATCACCGGCAACCCTGATGGGAGGGAACCTCCCTTATATAAGACCAGTCAGTAACACCTGATCGCCAATCTTCACAATCTTCATTGAATAGTTCAGTACTGTTTGTAACCACCAGAGGGAGCTTCTGCTCAGAATTCATTTCTAGCACATTCACAACAGGAACCACTGGCTCGACAAACCTCTTCAATAAAGATTTGTGGAAGACGTTATGAATCTTAAACGTCCCAGGAAGAGCCAAACGAAAAGAAACTGGATTAAGGACTTCCAAGATCCTATAAGGTCCAATGAACCTTGGCTTATTCTTTGAGGACGACCAAACCAAGTCATCCACTTTAAACCGAGGACCATCAGTCCTATGCCGGTTGGCAAACCGCTGGGCCTTCTCCTGAGAGAGAGACAATTTATCCACTACTTGATCCCAAATCTGCTGCATTCTCTCCACCATAGAGTCAACACCCGGACAGACAGAAGCCTCCACCTGCCCTGAAGAAAACCGAGGATGAAACCCGAAATTGCAGAAAAAAGGAGACATCAAGGTGGCAGAACTAGCCCTATTATTCAGAGCAAATTCAGCCAAAGGCAAAAAAGAGACCCAGTCATCCTGATCAGCAGACACAAAACATCTCAAATAAGTCTCCAAGGTCTGGTTTGTTCTCTCCGTTTGCCCATTGGTCTGAGGGTGAAACGCAGAGGAGAAGGACAGCTGAACTCCCAGTTTAGAACAAAATGTCCTCCAAAATCTGGAAACAAACTGGACTCCCCTGTCAGACACAATGTTCTCCGGAATGCCATGCAAACAAAATATATGCTGAAAAAACAAGGGTACCAACTCGGAAGAGGATGGCAACTTAGGCAGTGGCACAAGATGGATCATCTTGGAGAATCTATCACAGATCACCCAAATGACAGTCATTCTCTGAGAGACAGGGAGGTCGGAGATAAAATCCATAGCGATATGGGTCCATGGCCTCCTGGGCACCGGCAGCGGCATCAACAATCCACTAGAGCGAGAACAGGGCATGGAACGAGAACAAGTCCCACAGGACTGTACAAAATTCCTGACATCGCGAGATAAAGTGGGCCACCAAAAGGACCGACTCACCAAATCTCTAGTACCAAAAATACCAGGATGACAAGCCAACGCAGAGCAATGAACTTAAGACGTAACTTTTTCTCTTCATTGGTCTGCGACATACAATTTCCTCACAGGGCAACACTGAGGTTTTTCCCCCTGAAATTGCTCCAGGGCCAGTCTCAAATCGGGTGAGATAGCAGAAAGAACAACACCCTCCTTCAGAATGGCAGTAGGCTCAGCCACATCAATAGATTCCGCAAGGAAACTCCTAGAGAGGGCATCCGCCTTAACATTCTTAGTACCCGGGAGGAAGGAGACCACAAAGTTAAAACGTGTGAAAAACAAGGCCCACCTAACCTGTCTGGGATTCAATCGTTTGGCTGATTCGAGATAGATCAAGTTTTTGTGATCAGTGAGGACCACAACTTGATGTTTGGCTCCCTCCAACTAATGTCTCCACTCTTCGAACGCCCACTTCATAGCCAATAATTCCCGATTCCCCACATCATAATTACATTCAGCTGGGGAAAACTTTCGGGAGAAAAAGGCACAAGGGTTAATCTTAGAGGTTACAGGATCTCTTTGGGACAAAACGGCTCCTGCACCAATCTCATACGCATCTATCTCCACCTGAAATGGTAGAGAAACATCAGGTCGCCGTAGAACAGGAGCAGAAGTGAATCTGCGCTTAAGCTCCTGAAACGCAAAAACTGCCTCAGGAGACCAATTTACAACATCAGAACCCTTTTTGGTTAAATCAGTCAGTGGTTTCACAATACCAGAGAAATTACTTACAAATTTACGGTACAAAAATTAGCAAAACCCAAAAATCTCTGAAGAGCCTTCAATGAAGTGGGCTGAACCCAATCACAAATGGCCTGAACCTTGACCGGGTCCATTTCAATAGCAGACGGGGACAAAATGAATCCCAAAAATGAAACCTTCTGTACTCCAAAGAGACATTTTGATCCCTTAACATACAAGGCATTCTCTCTCAAAATCTGGAATACCCTCCGAACATGTTCCACAAGCTAATTGCCCCGGAGTAGAGCCCCAAAGGAACAGGCAGCCCCCAAACATATAGTGGCGGTTAGACAAGACGAAACACAGACGCAGGCAGAAAATAGAGTGAGCAAAGGCTGGTGCCAAACACTGCCTAAATAGGACAGGACAGAATACTATCTGCAACCCAGCAAAACCCTAGCAAAACTTCCAACACTTCTGATTTCAAAAACGCTGAGATCACATGATCTCGCCACCCACTAAATCAGATCTCAGTGTGAACAAGGCTAACCCGCAGCCACTCAAAAAGCAGGGAAAGAGCAATTGAACAAATAACAGTGGCTACTGAAAAACAGAGAGTAGCACAGGCCCCAGGAGGGGACCCGGCTAACCTCCACAAAGGTGCAGACAAAAATGGAAATAGCAAACACAATAGAAACAAGCAGAAAATATCTTATCTGAAGGTAGCAGACGAAGGCAAGACACCAGCAGACTTTCAAATGAACCAGGAAATTGATCACCGGTGAGGATCATGGGAAGGCAGCTCCCTTATATCAGCCCAGTCAGTGACTCCTGATTGCCAGTCATCGCTGGCAGGTGAGGAGGACCTGTCATTAGATACAGCTTCAGTACCGTCAGCAACTACCAGAGGGAGCCTCAGCTCAGAAATTGTCTCCAACACTTCACAACAGCAACCACTCAGTAGTGTTGAAAGTAAGCCTGTCTGATATGTTTGACACAAAGCAGCAATACCACAACACAAGCACGGACTCTAATGCAAAGATTGGAGGGTGTCCCCTGTTGTTGAGGCAATAAATATGGTTGATGATTACAATTTTAATTAATTTCAGGCCATGGATCTATTAAATGTCCATTTTGCAAGTATGCAAGAAAATAACGGCACACGCATGCCATACGGATGTCACACGAATACTTAGATGCGAGGAAATTGCATGCTCTCATTGCAAACGGATTACACACGGATCACCGTAAGGAAACATTGGTGCGATTCTCGGCCATCAAAATCGGACCGATTTTTTATATGTTAAGTGTGACTCCAGCCTAATCCCAAGTGTCCCACGGCTATCTCATGTGTAGAACAGTCACATCGGGAGATGTGACTGCTCTACCCGGCCACCAGCGATACACTGACAGGAGGTAATTGCTCCCGCAGTGTATCACTGAGCTGCCGTGAGAGAGGTCACCGGAGTTCATCAGCTGATCAGCTCCGGTGCTCTCACTAATGGCACCGCTGCGTTAGAACTTTCTCACGGCAGCTCAGTGCTATACACTGCGGAAGCGATTACCTTCTGTCAGTGCATTGCCGGATTTCTTCGAGAGCAGTCACATCAGTGACTGCTCTCAAAGTCATCAGGATTGTCATGGGACATTATGGATTATCTTCTCTACGGACAGGTGAGGAATATTGTGGTATATTATTTTCTTTTCTGAAGGAAATGTTGGAGCCAGTGGATTAGGCTTTCCGTGAGTATGGTTTCATTTTTCATTCATTAAAGGAGTCTGTGTCATTTCAAATAAAGTACTATATTCTGGGTGTCTGTGTTATATACTGGGTGTCTGTGTTTACAGATGCCTCTTCATTACTAACCTGTGGGCTTGATGTCACCTGACAATACAAATATGAACCCTACTTGCCACAACTACAGGGCAAGTGGGAAGAGCGAGGCTAAGCACCAGATTTGGCGCATCTGTAAGATGCGCCTTTTCTGGGGCAACTGAGAGCTGTTGTTTCTAGTCTGGGAGGGGGCCAATATCAGCCTGCAGCTGTCTGCTTAACCTTTGCTGGTTAGATTTTATAGAGAAACCCTATGTCAATTTTTTCCTGGGATCCCCCAGTAACCTAGGAAGTAAAGACTAAGCAACGAGCTGTGAGCTGATATTAAATAGCCTGGGAACTTTTATGGCTATTGGCTCCTTCCCAGAATATTAACATCAGCCATTTGCCTTCCCTCTGCTGGTTATGAAAATTATGCAAGAGCTCACAAAAAAATGTTTCTCATTTTTTTTCTTAAAAATTAACAGTTACAACCTATGTAGATTCATTCTGTTAATGCTCCTACACAGGCTGGTGACAATGTGTGTGTGTTAACTTATCGGCCTAGTAATGAGGGTGTCAGGCTGTCAGGCCTAGGGCTAGGGGTCAATGACAGCTGCTGAAACCAAGCCCTAATCCCATTACCCTGATGCCACTGCATCAGCATGAAAAAGGTGATGTTGAACCAAGAAATTACATCACAAAACTTTTTTTTAAATATCTTTAGCTCAAATAAACCCTTCATTGCTGTAAAAAAACGCAAATTTTTGCAGCAGCGTTGTCCTGCCAAAAGATGCAGAAATCTTGCTGAAATTTCTGCAAGCAAATACTCAACATGTGCACATAACCTAACAATGGGAAACCCCCACAATTGACCCCATTTTGGAAACTACACTTCTCAAGGATTTTATCAGGGAGACTAGTGAGCATTTTGAACAAACAAGTAAGACACAGAATTTAATAACATTAGGTTGTCACATTGAAAAAGGTCATTTTTTCACAAAAATCTTCCTTTAGCCCCAAATTTCTCACTTTTGCTGGAGGTAACAGCAAAAAGTGGATTTCAAAATTTCCCACTTTCTTACGAGCATGGTGATACCCCACATTTAGTAAAAAAGTTCTGTTTGAACAAATAGCAGAGCTCGGAGCAGAAGTAGCAATATTTGAATACAAATTTGGCTGAAAGAGATGGTGGGCATCATGTACCATTTACAGGGACCCTAAGGTGCCTAAACAGCAGAAACTATTTTTTGTTGCAAGCCAAAAGCGACATAGACACAGGGCCAGACAAGGACAAAATCATCAGAGACGTATAAACGAGGACAAAAAGTAACAAGGGCCGCATGTCCGCTTATCAGAACAACCGGAAACCGTATCGCGAGCGAATATAGAATAGCAGTCTGGGATTTAGACGACAAATACACAGGTATCCTCTGATACATTAGAAATTATTAACTGATCAGATCATACTTTATCTACATGTAAGAACTCTATTCTGCAAAGAGGGTTGACTTTCTGCCCTGTGTAAACGCTGGATAAATTCACATTGGTAAAAAACTTGTTTCATTTCCACAGAAATATGGTTTTCCAAGTCTTAAAAATCACACAATTACTGAGGAAGCGGTAAAAAATGTAATAAAAATATATAAAAACTAATATATATATATATATATATATATATATATATATATATATATATATGTATATATACATATATATATATCACAGAAAAAATTAAAAAAATATATACCTAAATATTATAAAAATATATAAAAAATATATATATACATCCTTATATTACATATATATATATAGATATATATCTATATATATATATATATATATATATATATATATATATAGATATATATCTATATCTATATATAGATATATATATATTACATCATTATTACGCTCACTCAGTGCAGGTGGATATTACAAGTGGGGGCCACTGAATAAGAATAACAAACCAAGCCAATATATAGAAAAAAACAAGAAAGAGACCAATCAGGGTAATTAGGTATCAAAGATTTATTCAATATATAGTGACAATAAACATATATTAAAAAGACTAGAATGTGCGTATACAGGGAAATATAAGATCATATGGGAATATAACAGCCTCAAAAGGTAATAGAATTCATATAAATAGCCCTAGATAAAAGAAAAGTGGTACAAAAATAGTAATAAGTACAACAATAAGGGAATCCAAATATTCAATAATAATGATTAAAATAAGGTGCAATGTGCAAACACAAGAAAATTATCATATTTTATGACCACTTGTTGAAAGAATCATCAAATATAAGTGAACCATGCCTGATATGCAGGTGCAAGAAAAAGTGCAATGTGCAAATAAATCCAGGGATTACATACAAAAATATCGCAGTACCTTATGAGGGTTAAAATCCTGAACGCACCAGTGCCCCAACGCACGTTTCGGATTACCTTTTCCTTCGTCGTCATTCTTTGGCCACATAATAAATTTATAGGAAACAGATACACAGCTTGATGACCCTAGGTTTTATCAGAAGCTTCCTTCAAACCCAACTATGTCCTTTTCTGCTAAATTTAGAGGCCTATCAGACCTGGCAAGTGAGATGGGTATCATGCCCATTAAAGAGAAAAACTATACAGTGGGTTCGGAAAGTATTCAGCCCCCTTTAAATTTTTCACTCTTGGTTTCGTTGCAGCCATTTGGTAAATTCAAAAAGGTTCATTTTTTTCTCATTAATGTACACTCTGCCCCCCTTCTCGACTGAAAAAAAAACAGAAATGTAGAAATTTTTGCAAATCTATTAAAAAAGAAAAACTGAAATATCACATGGTCATAAGTATTCACACCCTTTGCTCAATATTGAGTAGAAGAACCCTTTTGAGCTAGTATAGCCATGAATCTTCTTGGGAATGATGCAACAAGTTTTTCACACCTAGATTTGGGGATTCTCTGCCATTCTTCCATGCAGATACTCTCCAGTTCCGTCAGGTTGGATGGTGAAAGTTGGTGGACAGACATCTTCAGGTCTCTTCAAAGATGCTCAACTGGGTTTAGTTTATTGCTCTGGCTGGGCCAGTCAAGAATGGTCAAAGAGTTATTCTAAAGCCATTCCTTTGTTATTTTAGCTGTGTGCTTAGGGACATTGTCTTGTTGGAAGGTGAACCTTCGGCCAAATCTGAGGTCAAGAGCACTCTGAAAGAGGTTTTCATCCAGGTTATCTCTGTACTTGGCTGCATGCATGTTTCTTTTAATTGCAACCAGTCGTCATATCTCTGCAGCTGAAAAACACCCCCATAGCATGATGCTGCCACCACGTTTCACTGTTGGGATTGTGTTGGGCAGGTGATGAGCAGTGCCTGGTTTTCTCCTCACATAGAATTATCACCAAAAGTTCTATCTTTGTGTCATCAGACCAGAGAATCTTATTTCTCATAGTCTGGGAGTCCTTCATGTGGTTTTTAGCAAACTTTATGCGGGCTTTGATATGTCTGGCACTGAGGAGAGCCTTCCGTCGGGCCACTCTGCCATAAAGGCCTGACTGGTGAAGGGCTGCAGTGATAGTTGACTTTGTGGAACTTTCTCCCATCTCCCTCCTGCGTCTGTGGAGCTCAGCCACTGTGATCTTGGGGTTCTTCTTTACCTCTCTCAACCAAAGCTCTTCTCCCACGATTGCTCAGATTGGTTGGACGGTTTAGGAACACTTCTGGTGGTCCCAAACTTCTTCCATTTAACGATTGTGGAGGCCACTGTACACTAAGGAAATTATTTTGTCTCTGAGCTCCTTGGCCAGTTCCTTTGACCTCATGATTCTCATTTGGTCTGACATGCATTGTGAGCTGTGAGGTCTTATATAGATAGTTGTGTGCCTTTACAAATCAAGACCTATCAGTTTAACCCCTTTCTGCCATCGGACGTACTATCCCGTCCATGGTACCGTATGACCATGGGCGAGATAGTACGTCACCGCGATCAGCTGCGCTCACAGGGGGAGAGCGGCCGATCACGGCCGGGTGTCAGCTGATTATCACAGCTGACACCTGGCACTATGTGCCAGGAGCGGTCACGGACCGCTCCCGGCACAATAACCACTGGCACTCTGTGATCAAACATGATCGCAGTGTACTGGGGGCACAGGGAAGCATCGCACAGGGAGGGGGCTTCCCTGAGACACTCAGAACAGCGCAATGTGATCGCGCTGTTCTGAGGGCTTCTTCCCTGCAGGACCCTGGATCCAAGATGGCCACTGGTTCCTTCCGGGTCCTGCAGGGAGGCGGCTTCCTCAGTGCCTGCTGAGAGCAGGCGCTGAGAAAGCCTGCAGCAATGCCTGTGAGATCGCTGGTCTGACAGAGTGCTGTGCACAGTGTCAGACCAGCGATCTGATATAATACAGTGATGCCCCACCCTGGGACAAAGTAAATAAAAAAAAAAATCACGTGTAAAAAAAAAAAATCCTAAATAAAGAAAAAAAATATTCCACAATAAATTCATTAACCCATTTAGTGAACTTCTTAAAAAAAAACAAAGCAAAAAACAATGCTTTATCATACCGCCGAACAAAAAGTGGAATAACACGCGATCAAAAAGACGGATATAAATAAACATGGTACCGCTGAAAACGTCATCTTGTCACACAAAAACAAACAGCCGTACAGCATCATCAGCGAAAAAATAAAAAACTTATAGCTCGCAGAATAAAGAGATGCAAAAATAATTATTTTTTATATAATTGTTTTTATTGTATAAAAGCGCCAAAACATAAAAAAAAAATATAAATGAGGTATCGCTGTAATCGTACTAACCTGATGAATAAAACTGCTTTATCAATTTTACCACACGCTGAACGGTATAAACGCCCCCCCAAAAGAAAATTATTAATTGCTGATTTTTGGTCATTCTAACCTCCTAAAAATCGTAATAAAAAGCGATCAAAAAATGTCACGTGCCCAAAAATGGTACCAATAAAAATGTCAACTCATCCCGCAAAAAATAAGACCTCACATGACTCTGTGGGCCAAAATATGCAAACATTATAGCTCTCAAAATGTGGTGATGCGAAAACTATTTTTTGCAATAAAAAGCGTCTTTTAGCGTGTGACAGCTGCCAAACATAATAACCCGACATAAATAGTAAATCAAATCCTCCTTTATCACCCCCTTAGTTAGGGAAAAATAACAAAATTTAAAAAATGTATCTATTTCCATTTTCCCACTAGGGTTAGGGTTGGGGCTAAAGTTAGGGTTGGGGCTAAAGTTAGGATTAAGGTTGGGATTAGGGTTAGGGGTTAAGGTTGGAGTTAGAATTGGGGGTATCCACTGTTTAGGCACATCAGGCTCTCCAAACATGACATGGCGTCTGATCTCAATTCCAGCCAATTATGCGTTGAAAAAGTCAAACGGCGCTCCTTCCCTTCTGAGCTCTGCCATGCGCCCAAACAGTAGTTTACCTCCACATATGGGGTATCAGTGTACTCAGGACAAATTGCACAATAACTCTTGGGGTCAAATTTCTTCTGTTACCCTTGGGAAAATAAAAAATTGGGGGCGAAAATATCATTTTGTGGAAAAAAAACTATGATTTTTTATTTTTATGGCTCTACGTTATAAACTTCTGTGAAACACTTGGGGTTCAAAGTTCTCCCCACACATCTAGATAAGTTCCTTGGGTGGTCTAGTTTCCAAAATGGGGTCACTTGTGGGGGTTTCCAATGTATAGGCACATCAGGGTCTCTCCAAACGTGACATGACTCCAGCAGATCATTTCACAAAGTCTGCAATCCAAAACGTCACTACTTCCCTTCCGAGCCCAGACTTGTGCCCATACAGTAGTTTTCTCTCACATATGGGGTATCAGCGTACTCAGGACAAATGGGACAACATTTGGGGTTCAATTTCTCCTATTACCCTTGTGAAAATAAAATATTGATGGCGAAAAAAATCATTTTTGTAAAAAAAAAAGATTTTTTTGTTTTTACGCCTGTACGTTATAAACTTCTGTGAAGCACTTGGGGGTTCATAGCACTCACCATACATCTAGATAAGTTCCTTGGGGGGGTCTGTTTTCCAAAATGGGGGCACTTGTGGAGGGTTTCCACTGTTTAGGCACATCAGGGGCTCTCCAAATGTGACATGACACTCGCAGAGCATTCCATCAAAGTCTGCAATCCAAAACGTCAATACTTCCCTTCTGAGCCCCGACGTGTGACCATACAGTAGTTTTCTCCCACATATGGGTATCAGCGTACTCAGGACAAATTGGACAACAACGTTTGGGGTCCAATTTCTCATGTTACCCTTGTGAAAATAAAATATTGGGGGCGAAAAAATAATTTTTGTAAAAGAAAAAAAAGATTTTATTTTTACGGCTGTACGTTATAAACTTCTGTTAAGCACTTGGGGGTTCAAAGTGCTCACCATACATCTAAATAAGTTCCTTGGGGGGTATATTTTCCAAAATGGGGTCGCTTGTGGGGGGTTTCCACTATTTAGGCACATCAGGGGTTCTCCAAACGCGACATGACGCCCTAAGACCATTACATTAAAGTGTGCAATCCAAAACGTCACAACTTCCCTTCCGAGCCATGACATGTGCCCATACAGTAGTTTTCTCCCACATATGGGGTATCAGCGTACTTTTGGACGTAAAATTGGACAACAAATTTTGGGGAACAATTTCTCCTGTAACCCTTTGGAAAATAAAAAGTTGGGGACTAAAAGATCATGTTTGTGGAAAAAATATGATTTTTTTTATTTTCATGCTCAGGCGTTATAAACTTTAGCGAAACATCTGGGGGTTTAAAGTTCTCACCACACATCTAGATAAGTTCTTTGAGGTGTCTAGTTTCCAAAATTATGTTATTTGTGGGGGGGTTTTCCACTGTTTAGGCACATCAGGGGCTCTCCAAACATGACATGGCGTCCAGCCAATTCTGCGTTGAAAAAGTTAAATGGCACGCCTTCCCTTCCGAGCTCTGGCATGCACCGAAACAGTGGTTTAGCCCCACATATGGAGTATCAGCGTACTCAGGACAAATTGCACAATAACTTCTGGGGTCTTGTTACCCTTTGGAAAATAAAAATTGGGGTGAAAAGATTTTGTGGAAAAAATATGATTTTTTCATTTTACGGCTCTACGTTATAAACTTGTGTGAAGCACTTGGGGGTTCAAATTGCTCACCACAGGTCTAGATTAGTTCCTTAGGGGTCTAATTTCCAAAATGGGGTCACTTGTGGGGGGTTTCCACTGTTTAGGAACATCTGGGGCTCTCCAAATGCAACATGGCGTCCAATCTCAATTCCAGCCAATTTTGGTTGGAAAAAGTCAAATGGCGTTCCTTCCATTCCGAGCTCTGCTATGCGCCCAAACAGTGTTTCCTCCCCAAATTTGGGGTATCAGCGTACTCAGGATAAATTGGAAAACAACTTTTGTGGTCCAATTTCTCCTGTTACTCTGGGGAAAATAAAAAATTGGTGACTGAAAATGTTTTTATTCTCATGCCTGAGCATTATAAACTTGTATGAAGCACTTGGAGGTTCAAAGTGCTAACCACAGATCTAGATAAGTTCCTTAGGGAGACTAATTTCCAAAATGGGGTCACTTGTGGCAGGTTTCCACTGTTTAAACATATCTGGGGCTCTGCATATGGAACATGACACCCATCAAAGTCTGCATTCCAAAACGTTATTACTTCCTTTGCAAGCCTTGCCGTGTGCCCAAACAGTTTTTCTTCCCCACATATGGGGTATCAGCGTACTCAGGACAAATTGGACAACTTTTGGGGTCCAATTTCTTTGAGAAAAATCAAAAATTGTGGACTAAAAAATCATTTTTGTGGATTTTTTTTTCACACCCAGGCATTATAAACTTTTGTGAAACACTTGTGGGTTCAAAGTGCTCACAACAGATCTAGATAAGTTCCATAGGGGGTCTAGTTTCCAAATTGGTGTCACAACAACTTTATCTGTCCATTTTCTGCTTTTACCTTTGTGAAAATAAAAAAATGTTTGTAAAAGATCATTTTTGTGACTAAAAAGTTAAATGTTCATTTTTTCGTTCCACATTGCTTCAACTCCTGTGAAGCACCTGAAGGGTTAATAAACTCTTGAATGTGGTTTTGAGCACCTTGAGGAGTGCAGTTTTAGGAATGGTGTCACTTTTGGGTATTTTCTGCCATATATACCCCTCAAAGTGACTTCAAATGTGAGGTAGTTGCTAAAAAAAAATGGCTTTGTAAATTTTGTTGTAAAAATGAGAAATCGCTGGTCAACTTTTAACCCTTATAACGTCGTAACAAAAAAAAAATTGTTTCCAAAATTGTGCTGATGTAAAGTAGACATGTGGGAAATGTTATTTATTAACTATTTTGTGTGACATATTTCTCTGTTTTAAGGGAATAAAAATTCAAAGTTTGAAAATTGCAAAATTTTCACCATATTTCCATTTTTTTCAAAAATAAACGCAAGTTATATCAAAGAAATTTTACCACTAGCGTGAAGTACAATATGTCACGAGAAAACAATCTCAGAATCGCGAAGATCCGTTGAAGAGTTCCAGAGTTATAACCTCATAAAGAGATAGTGGTCAGAATTGTAAAAATTAGCTCGGTTATTAACGTGCAAACCACCCTTGGGGTAAAGGGGTTAATTAAACACAGCTGGACTCCAATGAAGGAGTAGAACCATTCCAAGGAGGATCACAAGGAAATGGACAGCATGTGACTTAAATAGGAGTGTCTCAGCAAAGGGTCTGAATACTTATGACAGTGTGATATTTCAGTTTTTCTTTTTTTAATAAATTTGCAAAAAATTCTACATTTCAGTTTTTTCAGTGAAGATGGGGTGCAGAGTGTACATTAATAAGAAAAAAATGAACTTTTTAGAATGTATCAAATGGCTGCAATGAGACAAAAAGTGAAAAACTTAAAGGGGTCTGAATACTTTCCATACCCACTGTATATGGGTAGAATATCTGGTGAAACTCATTTTCTACATGCTGCCTAAAGTTCAAAAAACCATCTCTAAACCACCAGGCCGCCCAATTGTCTTCAGTATTGGCAGCCTCTGAGAGAGGGCCAACACGTAAATAGACTACTTACAACCAATGGTCACACGACTCCCCTCCCTTGTAAAGGACTGTAAGCTTTTCAGGGGATATAGCTCTGGGATCGCCGTCCTGGTAGACGGAGTGGCACGGAAACAGTTCATTCACAGACAGCAGTTCTGGTAAAAACTGGCCGCAACCAGTTTTATTAAAGTCCACAGCAAACAGAACATAATCAAAACCAAATCATAAACATAAGCCCTGGGCTTGTCCAGCCACTTACTACACTTAGATAGATTTCCCTCTCTATCCGGGTCCAGACTCTAACAGCCTGTCCCCAAAACAACACATATGTTCAGCATTTACCAGCATGGAGTTTCACAGAGTCTCCTCCTTGTGTCTGAAGGCATATCCAACGTCCAGACTTGAGAGAGCTCCCCTCCTATTCAGCAGCTATCCGCATAGATTCTCACAGAGACTACTCCTGTGTCCGGGGTACATCGAGCACCCAGACTGAGACAGCTCATACTCCTGGAGACTCCTTCTTGTGCCTGGACTTCTTGTCCAGACTAAGCGAGCTCTCTGACTGTGTTCCCAGACACCTACTTCTGGTTTCCTAATTAACAGCTGAGTGGTTTCAGGCCTGAGCTGCAAGTGTGTACTGAATGTAAGGTGTAGTGACCTTTCTCTACCACTAGGTTTACAAAGCCATACATTTCCCTTATACCAGTCAGCAAAGTATCTAGGTGAAATGTACACCCCATTCAACACACATACTCTCACTGTCTCACATATCCCCCCCCTCTTCTCCAGACCGGAGGGCTGGTCATCCAGACCGGAGGGCTGGTCAACAATCCAAAAGAGACCGTGAACTCTGGACCAGTCATAGCCCTCATCAGCTTCATCTTCACTACTGTCATCTGTATCTTCACCTGAGCCATAGCCAACATCAGCTTTCTCTTCATCTGAAGCATCCGCACTACCCTGTACCCTCCCAGGCCTATGCTCTCTGCGGGCCTCGGGTATCCTGCACGGTTTCATCTTGACCTTAGGGCCGGGCTCAGTTTCGATATAGTGCCTGGCCAGAGAAGTACGACCCGGCACATCAGAACACTTCTGCTGACTCTTCCTCAGAAACTCAAGTACCTCCTGTCCTTGGTGCACTGACCATGTGTCACCAACTATCACAGAAGGTATAGGGGGTTTTTCACTTTTCTCTAGTTCCCCTTGAACCCTCTTTAGCACATCTATTTTCTTGAATATCGGTTGACTCATAAAGTCTATTTCACAGACCTTAAGCTCCTCTGCCATGGTCTCTGACCATTTTAAGCTACTCTGTTCAAATGATTGGGACTGTAGAAGGAGCAGATCGTTTTTCTTTTGCAGTACACATAATTCATCCGCTAAGTCTCCAGCTGAATTGTAATGTTCTACCGTGACAACAGCATTCTTATATAGAGCCTTAGACTTATTGAGCAGCATTTGCTCTTGCAACGAAGAGATTCCCTGTATCCTTCCTTTTACTTCATTGACCTTCTCACGAAGATGCTCATGGCTTTCATCACACTCCTTCATCACAGTTTGGAGTTTTTTCTGAGAAGTCATCAATTCATCTGGTACCTGTTGGACGTCTTTTATGTCTTCGGCCCCTTCTTCAGGCTCTTCTGGTAGAACATGCTCAGAAGCCCTACCGTCAGTCTTACATTCTACCTCTTCAGTCACATCATTATAGTCTCCAATATTTCCATTTATTCCGGCTTTCAAGTTCTCCTTGATAGCTGCATCTGTATACTCAGAACCCGCCGGATTCTTCTCTTCCACCACGTTCTGCATCCCATCTGAGCTCCCGTGTGTCTGCAGCGGCAATGGAGTGACACATCGCTTTTCCCATTTGTTGGGACGTGGCTCCGATGTAGACTCCATGAAAGTGCGCTTGAGCTCACCAACGCCAGCCTGATGTCTCAAAATCTCATCTTGTGACTTATCCAGATCCTTGGTGTCACTCGGGAACACCGCTGGGGCTCCGGGCGCCGAACTTCCAGCCTGAGCTTCACGAGTTGCAGCTACTGATCCGAACTGCAACCCGTCCACGCCGCTGTCTTCGGCAGAAACAGATTCCTGGACAGAGTCAGTCCCCATATCTTCAGTCTTGTTCCTCACAGCTTCACTTGAGACCTCAGCTTCTGATGAGGCATCTGGCTTGGTGACTACCACTTCTATGGCTTTTTCCACCTCTGCAGCATCTCCCTCAGAGTCCTTGGCACGATACAGATCCACACCATACCTTGGTAACTTCACATTTCCAACAGCATCTACTTGGGCTGTGTTCAGTTTCAGAGTCCTGCCTTTAAAGCTCAGCTCTCCTCCTTTCACCTTAGTCTTCGCCAGGGAACCGGCCAACTGTAAAACATCTTCAGATGCCATCTTCTGTCCGACTGCAAGGTCAGCATCAGCCTTCCTCTCAGGACTCTCAACCTCCTCTGCTACCATGCCTTCCTCATTTGCACTGGTTGCTTGATTGTCATCAGATGATTCACTATCACTACCACTATCCCTGTCTGACCCCTTTTTCTCAGCCACATCTGGCTCACTTTCAGGGTTATACACTTCATTTTCATTCACATCCTGCTCACTGTCAGGGTTATACAATTCATTCTCATTCACATCTTGATCTGGAACCTTAGTTAACATGTCATCCACAACATTAACTTCACCATCTGGTCCCCCTCAGGTGGTCCCTCAAGTATGTGACTATGTGACAACCCCAGCACTATACTTCCATATAGCTCAGGTACTAGGAGCTGGCTCACGACCTCTCCCTGGACTTCAGTGTCCCTATACAACAGGTGAGTGTTGTTTGGCAACATGAGGAAACCTCTCCTCAGAGCCAGGCTCTTGGGAAACCTCATTTAGAACATTTATATTTTCCTGGGCCGTTTTAAGAGAGGGGTCTCGCCACTGCTCACTCTCAAAATTGTCACAGGACACAGGTAAGTCAGGGACACTCGGTTCCCGAGAACCACCATCCTCGTCTCCCAACATCACCTGCAAAGGAATTTCATCACTATCACAGTCATCATTATTATCAATATCATTATCATGATTATGATCAGTATCATCATTACTATCATGATCATCATCATTATCATTATCATGGTCATCATCATTATCATGATCATCATCATTATCATGATCATCATCATCATCATTATCATCATCATCATCATATCCATCATCATCATCATCATCATCATCATCATCATCATCATCATCATCATCATCATCATCATCATCATCATCATCATCATCATTATCACATAAGTTTAACGGCCCACTAGCATTGTGTTCCGCCCCTCGGGACTGCGCACCCTCAATAGGAGCTTCATCACACTGTCCATCAGAAACATTTTTCCCCCAGAGATCCTTAGACCGGGGAAAGTCATTACCCAATATGACGGGGGGCACCAGGTTCTTCACTACCCCCACTTCACATGAAACCTCCCCGCGTTTGGGGATCAAGTCCACGACAGTCTCTGGGTAGACTTTGGTGTCTTCATGGACGCACACCACACTCAGGTGTTTATCAGGGATAAAGTCCCTATCAATCAGGCTGTCCCATACGGAAGTCACTGGACTCTCTGAGTCCAAGAGGGCCTGTGCTGGGCAGTCATTTACAACCACCGGGGACACCTGTGGTCCAGTCTCTTCGGCTGAGGTGGAAACACACACAGGCTCTGCGCAGGGAGAGAGGGATCCGCCAACATCACAACACATAGGCTCCCCCTCTATTGGACAGTTGGCTGCAATTTCACGACATCTCCAACACTGTCCATCACACTCTCCCACCCACACGACCCCAACAGCTGGAACGCTCTTACCGGGAGAGTTCGGCGTCCAGGAACTCTGAAGTGACGACCTCTCAGACGGCTGGTCACGGAGGCAGTCTTTGGTGGCGAAGGCCCTCTCCATCAGGCTGACCAGACGATTGGCGTCCTGGTGGTCTCCTTGTCCGACCTCTGGCTGTACCTCAGGAGGACGTGCTTGGGTGTAGCGGTCCACTATCACCTTTTCAACTCCATAATCAGGTTTGCTGACTGCAGACTCCCAACTGCATCTCCAGTCATGAACTCCCCTGGCACGGGCTGTCACCGTAACACCCAGCCGGGTAAGAATCTCCGCTTTCAGCTTGGCATAGTCTTGGCTGTCCTGCTCGCTCAGGTCAGCATAGGCCCTTTGGGGTTCTCCAATCAGATAGGGTGCGACCATCATGGCCCATTCAGATAGGGGCAGATTCTCCTTCTCTGCCAGTCCCTCAAACCTAGTGAGATATACCTCCACATCGTCACGAGGTGTCATCTTTTTCAGGGACCGTCTTACCGCCTTCTTTACAGCGGACAATGCAGGTGACTTTGCAACATTACTTTGGGACGATGCGCTGCAAGTCTTTTGTAGTGCTGCAACCTGCTCAAAAAACAACCGGTTATTCTCCTGCTGCTGCTGCAGGAATTGCTGCTGGGCCTGCTGCATGCGCTGCTGGTGCTGCAGGCGCTGCTGCTCCATGCTCTGCTGCATGCTCCGCTGGGCCTGGACCAGGTACTCAACGAGCTCCTCCATACTGCCGGACTTATCTGTCTCAACCACGGCAGTCTTATGTTGCACATTAACTTGCGCCATTTGTTCAAACAGCGCCTCCATGCTGTCATCCATGCTGTCAGACTTCTCTGTCTCAACAACGGCAGTCTTCACTCAAGACATACACACTCCACAGTCTTTTCCACAGAAAATTCAGCCTTGCTGTGCAGACACTTTTTTTTTTTTCTTTGCAAAGTCTATTAGGGCTACTGTCTCTTTAAGACTGCTCCAATCAGACGTTTTTTGCTGACACACACTTTTTTTTTCTCTGCTGCTGCTTCAACAGACTTCTCTCCTTTATTGCTGTCTCTAAGCCACTGTGCTGCACGCACATTCCAGCACCAATTGTAAGCTTTTCAGGGGATATAGCTCTGGGATCGCCGTCCTGGTAGACGGAGTGGCACGGAAACAGTTCATTCACAGACAGCAGTTCTGGTAAAAACTGGCCGCAACCAGTTTTATTAAAGTCCACAGCAAACAGAACATAATCAAAACCAAATCATAAACATAAGCCCTGGGCTTGTCCAGCCACTTACTACACTTAGATAGATTTCCCTCTCTATCTGGGTCCAGACTCTAACAGCCTGTCCCCAAAACAACACATATGTTCAGCATTTACCAGCATGGAGTTTCACAGAGTCTCCTCCTTGTGTCTGAAGGCATATCCAACGTCCAGACTTGAGAGAGCTCCCCTCCTATTCAGCAGCTATCCGCATGGATTCTCACAGAGACTACTCCTGTGTCCGGGGTACATCGAGCACCCAGACTGAGACAGCTCATACTCCTGGAGACTCCTTCTTGTGCCTGGACTTCTTGTCCAGACTAAGCGAGCTCTCTGACTGTGTTCCCAGACACATACTTCTGGTTTCCTAATTAACAGCTGAGTGGTTTCAGGCCTGAGCTGCAAGTGTGTACTGAATGTAAGGTGTAGTGACCTTTCTCTACCACTAGGTTTACAAAGCCATACATTTCCCTTATACCAGTCAGCAAAGTATCTAGGTGAAATGTACACCCCATTCAACACACATACTCTCACTGTCTCACAAGGACACATTGCATTTTGTTAAGATATGTCGGGGGATTACCCTTCCTGGGCCCCAGGCACTTTTGGTCACATGTGATGTTGAGTCTTTGCACTCTAACATCAACCATTTGGATGAGATGAGAGCAGTAACTTTCGTTCTTGACCAACAATCGGACTCTGACTGGATCCATGACTTGACTATTATTGATTTGCTGAGATTTTGTCCTATGGCATAATTATTTTTTGTTCGATAGGTCGTTCTACTTGCAAACCTCTGGAGTGGCCATGGAGCCTGATGTGCACTGGCTTTTGCGAACGTATTCTCAGGATGGTGGGAGTCCACGGTGGTTTACCGCTCTCATTGGTTTCGGAAAATGCTGACAGCGTTATATTGATGACGTATTCTTTATTTGGCAAGTTACAGAACCTGAGGGTCTCTCATTCCTTGAATTCTTGAATCAGAATTCTTTAAACAGCTCTCTTACTAATTCTATATCTCCAACCTCAGCGATCTTTCTGGATTTGAACCATCTCAGTACAGGATGGCAATTTGATTACAAATCTGTACCGCAAACCCACTGCGACCAATAGCCTTCTGGATTTTCACAGTTTCCATCCGTTATATACTAAAACAGGCATCCCTATAATGAAGTTCCTTAGCCCAAGAAGAAACTGTACAATGGATACAGATTTTCACTGCCAGGCCAAGCAGCTTAATGACAGATTCAGGAGGAGTGGGTATCCTAGGAAATTCATCTCACCAGCCTACCAACGCGCAAAGACATATACATAGAACTCTCTGTTGACTTCCAACCCAAAACCACAGAATTACAACCTTTGATTCATCACCAACTACAATGCCCAGTGGACTCAGTTAAGACAGGTCTTACAAAACCATTGGAAGATCCTCACGACTGATTTCCAATCTGCTTCTATTGTGGGTGCCCGGCCAATGCTTACAGCAAGAAGGGCCCCCAACTTTAGAGACATTCTAACATGGAGCCACTATTTAGGCTGTGACATCACTGCATGGCTTTCCATCTCCCACCAGGCTGATACACCAACTTGCTCACCACTCTGGGCCATGCTGTGAGTTCTGACATCTGCCTGCTCCAAGCTGTAAACCACATGTTCTCTGTTTGATGTGTGCATACTTCCCGGCTGTATGCTTAGGGTGGTGGCACCTGAACTTACTGAGTCTTAAAGAGACAGTGTGCGCATTAATATTGTGTCCCCAGCCTATTTCCAAGAGGTACCAGGTACTTAAAGTATCTCCACCAATTGGAAGATGCTTGAGCAACATTCTCACTCAGTCTGTGTTCTGCTGCTGAGTTGCCAGGTCCTGTCCTGCTTCTGATTTTATTTCTGCCTTCCTGGGGGGCTATATACCAAGGCCTGAATCCTTTATCCTGAACTTGTTCCCATGTCTGACCTTGTCTGGACCAAGTCCTATACCTGAACCTGTTTGTATCCTTGTCTGGAGCCTTCTCTACTCTGCTGTGTCTATCTTTGTTCCTACTCCTTTTACTCACAGATCCTGTCCAGGACCTGTCCCTATCTGGTTCTCACTGCACATCGTTAGTGTCCCTGGTGTACACTTGGTACTTCACTACAAGTACTTGTGTTAATCTGGTCCTGTCTGCTCCCTCTGCGGCTCAGCCCTGCTCTCTCTCTGCCCCCTCTCTGCCTCCTTGTTTGTCCAGTCTGAACTGGGTTCTACCTGTTCCACATCCCACTCGTACCTGACCGTGTCCCAGTCAATCCGGAAACTGTTCCAATCCCTCCAGTCTAAACTGCACCTGCCAGAGTGCCAGTTGTGCCCACCTGTTAGAGTGCTCGCCTGTTTATCATCCGTGCCCGCCAGTACTTGTCAGTCTAAACATCTGCTATCTACAGTACTCGCCTGCACCTGTCATTAGTGTCCTGTCCCCCTGTGGGATCAGCTGCTACTGCCAGACATCGCTCTGAAGTGGTACCTGGCAGCTTTCTGCCGCCCAAGCCTGACCTCACCACTAGAGACTCCAATGAACACCAAGGTAGCTGCATAGTCACGCACCTCCAGAGTTAGTTTGGTTTGTGGCACAGTGCGGCCACAATCCTCGCTTGTGAGCGTTACAGAGGCCTACGGTTAGATTGAATCAAGGGGTCATTTTGAGAGGTTCCTTCCCCTGTGGGGACGGCAATGTTTGCAAATACATGTGTACTCATGATATCTGAGAATAGATGCACTGTGTTTGCTCATTGTAGTCGATTTTGCATTCTCTCTGATGCTTTGCAGTGATGCACTGTTTCTTCCTTATTCCAAATTATGGCTGTATACATAGCCACAGACTCATTATATCACAACACCATACAGCAATATGCAATTGTCCGTCTGTTCTTTGCCTATGACTGCGCTTGCGCATCGCTTCATATCAGAGTCAACTACCATTCTGATCACCTCGTAGAAGATGCTCTCTCAGCCTCCAGGACACTGCGCATAGACCCAGTTAAATATGGGCAGAGATGTTAGTGATGCAGGGGTTAAATCTGTTCACTTGAGAGTCTCTGAAGTATATCTGTTTTCACAGTCTCAGCAGTCCAGTGTTGGCCACTCCCCTCTGCTATATATACTCACCTCTGGCCAGGGCCACCATCAGGGCATTACTGCCCTTACTGCTGTATAGGGCCCAGTGAGCAGAAGGAAAGAGGGTCCCCCCTTGTAATTCTGTTCATCGGGTCCCAGGGTGTAATAAAGTGCTGTGTGCCGCACACTTCGGTGCTAGGAGCTTCACGGCTGTCATACCTAAACGGCTGCGCATCTCCAGCTTCAACTCATGGAGGGGGACCGCAAATGATGACGGGAAGGGAACTGCAAAAGATGAAGGAGAGGGGATGAGGACTGTAAATTATGAAGTGAGTGGGGGGGAAGGGGACTGCAAATGAATTGAGGGTGGGTGAAAGGAAATTATGTATTAATGTGGTGGAGAGCAGTTGATAATTTATAGAGGGTGGGGGTGGGAGAGAGAGAAGTCATGACAATGAATTAGGGTGGAAGGGGCATGTAAATATAATGAATCAGGGGAGTGGGAGGTACAGAGTGGGGGACGTCGCAGTGACTGGTATTGAATTGGAGAAAGTGTACAGGTGCTAATTAATTTATATATTGGATGAGGAAAGTGGCTATTTATAGTTAGTGAGGTGAGGTTACAGTGGTGGATTACAATTTATATTTGGAATGGTGGGTTGCATAATAACTAATTATGTATTAATGGTGGGTGCACGTCTGTATTCAGCTGTGTAGTGTAGAAGAATGGGAAAATATGGATTTTTGTGTTACTCACCGTAAAATCCTTTTATCTGAGACGCTCATTGGGGGACACAGGACTGTGGGTGTATGCTACCGCTGTTAGAAAGCTGACACTAAGTAAACATAAAAAAAGGTTAGCTCCTCCTCTGCCATATACACCCTGACACTGGCTGCAGGCGAACCCAGTTTGGTGCAATAAGCAGTAAGAGAACAAAAAGTAAATCTGCGTTAACATAGGTACAACATATCCAGAATTAAACCCACCGACTAAAGAAAAAATAGAGTCAAATCGAAAAAGGAGCCATCTGGCTAATAGGGTGGGTGCTGTGTCCCCCAATGAGCATCTCGGAGAAAAGTATTTTACGGTGAGTAACACAAAAATCAATACTTCTCCTTCACCTCATTGGGGGACACAGGACTGTGGGACGTCCCAAAGCAGTCCCTTGGGTGGGAAACCGGCTCCACAGTATAAGCCGTAGGCAGGTATTGCCTATAAGTGCGCCACCGCTGCCTGAAGAATCCTTCTACCCAGACTTGCATCTGCCGAAGCCTGAGTATGGATATTGTAATGTTTAGAAAAAGTATGCAGACTGGACCAGGTTGCTGCCTTGCAAACCTGTTCTGCCGAAGCCTGGTGCCAAAGAGCCCAGAAAGCGCCCACTGCCCGAGTGGAGTGAGCCCTGATCCCCGCCGGAACGACCGCGCCTCTAATGCGGTAGGCCTCCTGAATAGTCAACCGTATCCACCTGGCTATGGTTGATCTTGAGGCAGCGAGTCCCTTCCTGCGACCCTCGGGGAGGACGAACAGTGTGTCCGTCAGCAGAAAAGATGCCGACCGAGACACATACCTCCTGAGCGCTCTCACTAGATCCAGCGTATGGAGAGCTTTTTCCAAACGGTGCGTCGGCGCTGGGCAAAACGAGGGCACGACAATGTCCTCGTTAATGTGGAACGAGGAAACGACCTTTGTCAAAAAAGTGGTGTTGGCCTGAGCACCACCTTATCCTGATGAAACAGTAAAACCGGGGTTCGGCAGGATAGAGCCGCCAGCTCCGAGACCCGCCTGATGGATGTTATGGCCACCAGAAATACTACTTTCCAGGAAAGGCATGTTAAAGAGACCTCCTGAAGAGGCTCGAATGTAGATTCCTGCAGGACCCCCAGGACCAGGTTAAGGTCCCAAACATCCAAGGGAGCCTTATAGGGGGGTACCACATGAGCAACCCCCTGGATGAAGGTCTTTACCTGTAGATTGGTGGCGATCCTGCGTTGAAAAAGAACAGACAAGGCTTATATCTGTCTTTTAAGTGTACTTGGCGCTAGAACTGAATCTAGGCCGTCTTGGAGGAACGCCAAGATGTTGGGAATCGAAAACTGAAGCGGGAAATAACCAAGCTCTCTGCATCATGTAAAAAAGACCTTCCAAGTGTGATGGTAGATACGTGCTGAGGCGGGTTTTCGGGCACTAGTCATTGTGGCAACCACCCTCTGGGAGAATCCGGCCCGGGTTAGAATCCAAGATTCAACAGCCAGGCCGTCAAACACAGGGCCCCTGAGCTCTGGTGGTAGACCGGGCCCTGGGAGAGAAGATCCGCGTGCTCTGGCAGTCGCCAGGGAGCCTCGGCGAGCAGCTGTACTAGGTCTGCATACCATGTCCGACGAGGCCAATCTGGAGCGACTAAAATCGCTGGGACCCCGTGTCTTGATCTTTCTGATCACCTTTGGGAGCAGCGCCAGCGGAGGAAACAGGTATGGGAGTCGAATGTGGTTCCACAGCGATTGCCTGTGGATCCCGTTATCAAGCGACAAAGTTGGGTACCTTGGCATTTATCCTGGAGGCAATCAGGTCCACGTCCGGAGTTCCCCAGCTCTGGCAAATCTGCTGGAACACGTCGGGATGGAGCGACCACTCCCCGGACGCCAGACCCTGATGGCTGAGGAAGTCTGCCACCCATTTCTCCTTGCCCGGAATGTGGACTGCCGAGATCACAGAGTGTTTTTTCTCGGCCCAGCAAATAATATGTTTTACCTTGTGCATGGCCGCCCTGCTGCGGGTACCCCCTGATGATTTATGTATGCCACGGCCATGACATTGTCCAACTGTATCCGGACGTGGAGCCAGCCAGACGGTGATGAAAGTGATGCAGAGCCTGCCGAACAGCCCGAATCTCCAGAAGGTTGATTGGGACAGTTGACTCCTGGAAAGACCAGCATCCCTGGGCTGTGTAGTGGCGAAACACTGCTCCCCACCCGAGAAGACTGGCGTCGGTCGTGACCACCAGCCAATGGACTGGGGGAAAAGGCTTCCCTGCTGAAGAGAGGAACTCATTGTCCACCATGTAAGCGCCTGTCTGACCTGAGCGGACAGACGGCACCGGAGGTTGAGAGAGCATGGGTTCCTGTCCCAAGCTGCCAAGAGGGCATGCTGTAGGGGGCGAAGATGGAGTTGCGCAAAATGGAACGACCTCTATTGCTGCCACCATCCTTCCTAAGACTCTTATGCAGAACCAGATGATGTGAGGAACAGGCTGGCGAAGGATCCGCACTTCCTGCCGGAGAACTAGGGCCTTTTCCCGGGGAAGGACTGTCAACCCCTGGGAGGTGTCGAAGATCATCCCCAGAAAGGTGACCTTCTGTGATGGTACAGGAGATGACTTTTAAATCCACCAGCCACCCCAGGCAAACAAGAATGTCCAGCATGATGCTGACACTTTTCTCGCAGGCCCGAAAAGACGGACCTTGATCAGAGGTCGTCTAAATATGGCAAGAAGAATATGCCTAGGGAATGCAGGATGGACACAATGACCGCCATGACCTTTGTGAACACCCTGGGAGCGGTGGCCAGCCCGAAAGGTAACGCTGCGAACTGGAAGTGTAGGTTGCTGATGGCAAAACATAGAAACCTCTGATGCGGGGGGAATATGGGGATGTGCAGATAGGCATCTTGGATGTCTATTGACGCCAAATATTCCCCCTTTTCCATGGCCGCAATAACCGAGCGGAGAGACTCCATTCGAAAATGCCGAATGCTGACAAACCTGTTCAGACGTTTCAGGTCCAGAATGGGCCATACAGCGCTGTCCTTCTTGGGAACTATGAACAGGTTGGAATAGAACATCTGAAATCTTTCGTCCTCTGGTACGGGG
>JARQOD010000005.1:407757180-407826173 GCA_033576555.1 Oophaga sylvatica
TTTTCAAACTTTTAATTTTTATGCGATTAAATCAGAGATATGTCACAAAAAATAGTTAATAAATAACATTTCCTACATGTCTACTTTACATCAGCACAATTTTGGAACCAAAAATTTTTTTTGTTAGGAAGTTATAAGTGTTAAAAGTTGACCAGCAATTTCTCATTTTTCCAACAAAATTTACAAAACCATTTTTTTTAGTGACCACCTCACATTTGAAATGAATTTGAGGGGTCAATATGACAGAAAATACCCAAAAGTGACACCATTCTAAAAACTGCACCCCTCAAGGTGTTCAAAGCCACATTCAAGAAGTTTATTAACCCTTTAGGTACTTCACAAGAATTGAAGCAATGTGGAAGGAAAAAACGAACATTTAACTTTTTTTCCCAAAATTTTTCTTTCGACACAATTTTTTAAATTTTGTCAAGGGTATCAGTAGAAAATGAACCACAATATTTGTTGTACAATTTCTCCTGAGTACACTGATATCCCATGTGTGGGGGAAACCAATCTTTAGGCGCACGGCAGTGCTCAGAAAGGAAGGAGCATCATTTGAGATTTTGAAAGTCAAATTGGCTGGAATCGAGAGCGGACACCATGTCGCGTTTGGAGAGTCCTTGATGTACCTAAACAGTGGAAACCCTCCATAAGTGACCCCATTTTGGAAACTAGACCCCCCAAGGAACTTATCTAGATTTGTGGTGAGCACTTTGAACCCCCAAGTGCTTCACAGAAGGTTATAACGTAGAGCCGTAAAATTTAAAAATCATATTTTTTCCACAAAAATGATCTTTTCACCCCCAATTTTTATTTTTCAAATGATAAAAGTATCCCAAAAGTTAATGTGCAATTTGTCCTGAGTACGCTGATACCCCATATGTGGGGGTAAACCACTATTTGGGCTCATGGCAGAGCTCGGAAGGTAAGCAACGCCATTTGACTTTTTTGGCTGGAATTCAGATTGGACGCCATGTCGCATTTGGAGAGTCCCTGATGTGCCTAAACAGTGGAAACCCCCCACAAGTGACCCCATTTTGGAAACTAGACCCCCCAAGGAACTTATCTAAATGTGTTGTGAGAGCTTTGAACCCCCAAGGGCTTCACAGAAGGTTATAACGTACAGCCGAAAAAACAAAAAAAATCATTTTTTTACAAAAATGATTTTTTCGCCCCCAATATTTTATTTTCACAAGGGTAACAGGAGAAATTGGACCCCAAAAGTTGTTGTCCAATTTGTCCGGAGTACGCTGAGACTCCATATGTGGGAGAAAACTTCCACAAAAATTATCTTTTCATTCCAATTTTTATTTTCCAAAGGATTTAAGGACCCCAAAAGTTATTGTGCAATTTGTCCTGAGTACGCTGATACCCCATATGTGGGGGTAAACCACTATTTGGGCGCATTGCAGAGCTCGGAAGGGAAGCAGCGCTATTTGACTTTTTTTGCTGGAATTGAGATTGGACGCCATGACGCATTTGGAGAGTCCCTGTGTGCCTAAACAGTGGAAACCACCCACAAGTGACCCCATTTTGGAAACTAGACCCCCCAAGGAACTTATCTAGATATGTGGTGAGAGCTTTGAACCCCCAAGGACTTTACAGAAGGTTATAACGTAGAGCTGTAAAATTAAAAAATCATATCTTTTCCACAAAAATGATCTTTCCACCCCCAATTTTTATTTTCCAAAGGGTAACAGGACCCCAAAAGCTATTGTGCAATTTGTCCTGAGTACGCTGATACTCTATATGTGGGGGTAAACCACTATTTTGACGCATGGCAGAGCTCGGAAGGGAAGGAGCACCTTTTTCAAATGCAGGCTTTGATGGAATGGTATGTGGGTGTCATGTCACGTTTGGAGAGTCCCTGATGTGCCTAAAAAGTAGAAACCCCCACAAAGTGACTCCATTTTGGAAACTAGACCCCCCCCAAGGAACTTTTCTAGATGTGTGGTGAGCACTTTGAACCCCCAAGTGCTTCACAGAAGTTTATAACGTAGAGCCGTGAAAATAAAAAAAAACTTTTTTTTTACACAAAAATAATATTTTTGCCCCAAAATTTTTATTTTTATAAGGGTAACAGGAGAAATAGGACCCCAAAAGCTATTGTGCAATTTGTCCTGAGTACGCTGATACCCCATATGTGGGGGGGAACCACTATTATGACGCATGGCAGAGCTCAGAAGGGAAGGAGCACCGTTTTTAAATGCAGACTTTGATGGAATGGTCTGCGGGTGTCATGTCGCGCTTGGAGAGCCCCTGATGTGCCTAAACAGTAGAAACCCCCCACAAGTGACCCCATTTTGCAAACTAGACCCCCAAGGAACTTATCTAGATGTGTGGTCAGCACTTTGAACCCCAAGGGCTTCACAGAAGTTTATAACGAAGAGCCGTGAAAATAAAAAAATCATATTTTTTTTCCACAAAAATGACCTTTTTGCCCCCAAATTTTTATTTTTCTAAGGGTAACAGGAGACATAGGACCCCAAAAGTTGATGTGCATTTTGTCCTGAGTACGCTGATATCCCATATGTGGGGGGGAACCACTGTGATCGCCTTACTGCGATCTTTGGGAGGCAGAATGAACAAATCCACAAAAGGTGAAGAACTGGTTTTCTTTTTTATGCCGTTCCTCGTGCGGTATTAGTGATTAGGCGACTTTATTCTTCGGATCGGTGCGATTACAGCGATACCATATTTATACCATTTTTTCATGTTTAGCTTCTGTCACACTCTAATAGACGGATTTTGTTAAGACCTTACCTGTAAAATCCTTTTCAGCGAAGGAAGGAAGGGAGACACACTAGTCATTACTAGTGGGTAGGCGGAGCCCACATAGGATAGACACCTCAGATTAAAAAGTGTTGACCGGCCCCTCCAGCCTGGGCTCCTCCTACTCCAGCTTTCCAGTCGTACACAAGCTAAGGAAGAGCAAATATCACCAGCGGAGCAACATAACCCCTTCTGAAGGACTTCAGGGAAAAAAACAAGAATACAGGTTATGCTTGAACAGTTAAAAAAACCACACAGTCCCAGGTACTACTCACTGAACCTGACTACTGCGATGAGCTGGCAATGCTGGAACAGAGCCTTAGCGCGCCGACCTCAGCCCAGATAATCGCTATCAGAGAAGGGTCACGCCGCATCTGAAAACAAAACAATACACTTCTGCCATGGGAGGGAGCTGTGTCTCCCTTCCTTCCTTCGCTGAAAAGGATTTTACAGGTAAGGTCTTACCAAAATCCGTCTTTCAGCAGCAGATTGGAAGGAAGGGAGACACACTAGTCATTACTAGTGGGACGTCCCAAAGCAGTCCAGAAAATAAGGGTGGGGAAAAAACAAAAAAGGCAGATCCCAACAACCTAGGTAAATGCGCAACTAGCGCTAAACACAAGTTAACGAGAACTTTAAACTACAGTCGCCTGCAGGACCCTACGTCCTAAGGCCGCATCAGCGGAAGCACTGACGTCCACCTTGTAAAATTTTGTAAACGTGTGGACGGAGCGCCAGGTCGCCGCCCGGCAGAGCTGAGCTGCCGAGGCCCCTTGATGAAAGGCCCACGATGAACCCACAGCCCTTGTGGAGTGAGCTCAAATCTTAACCGGGCAAGGTTCGCCCTTAAGTCGGTAAGCATCCAAAATGGCCGACCGAATCCAACAAGCTATAGTGTCCTTGGAAGTTCGTTGACCACGCCGACGACCTGCTGGAATCACAAACAGAGAGTCCGACTTCTGAAAACTTTGAGTAATAGACAAATAGAACTTCAAAGCCCGCACCAAATTCAATGTGTGCAAGGCCCGTTCCTTTGCATTCCTCGGCACCGGACAGAGCGAGGGTAACACAATATCCTGGTTAACATGAAATTGCGACACCACCTTAGGTAGAAAGTCGCCCCGTGTGCGAAGCACTACACGATCCGGGTGAAACTCCAGGAAAAGAGGCGAGCAAGAAAGAGCCGCCAACTCAGAAACCCTTCTCAAAGAGGTGACCGCCACTAGGAAGGCAACCTTCCAAGAAAGCAAAGAAGGTTATCAGAGTCCATAGGCTCAAAAGGCCCATGTTGAAGAGCCTCCAAAACAAGATTGAGCCGTCAAGGAGACACAGGTGCCTTCCGCGGCGGAAACTGACGGGTTACTCCGCGGAAAAAAGGAACTTACGTCCCTACACGAGGCGATAGCCTTCCGAAACAGCAAGGACAGAGCAGAAACCTGACCCTTCAGGGTGCTAACTGCCAAACCTTTGTCCAGCCCGTACTGCAGAAAAGCCAACAAATTGGGAATGGAAAAAATCCTCGGGTTCCTTGAAGAACCCGAACACCACGAAAAGAAGGCTTCCCAAGTCTTGTGATAAATCCTAGTAGTAGCCGGACCTCTGGCAGCTCGCAGAGTGGCAATAACTTCGGCTGAAAAACCTTGACGGGTCAATATTTCGGTCTCAAGAGCCACGCCGTCAAACGCAGAGACTTCAAATCCGGATGACGAACGGGCCCTTGGGTTAACAGGTCCGGTCGAAGAGGAAGTAGAAACGGAGGCGCTGTTAGAAGCGACACCAGAGTCGAAAACCACGTCCTCCTTGGCCAATCTGGGGCTATCAACATAGCCGGGATTCTTTCCAGTCTGATCCGACACAGCACCAGAGGAAGTAAGGATATCGGCGGAAACACATAGATTAGCTCGAATTGGTCCCACGGAGCCACCAGAGCATCTACCGCCACAGCCTTCGGGTCTTTGTACCTGGACATGAACGTCGGTAACTTGGCATTGAACCTGGATGCCATGAAATCCACTTGGGGAGTTCCCCAACGGGAGCACAGCAGTGCAAAAATTTCCGGATGAAGACTCCATTCTCCGGGATCCATCTTCTCGCGACTGAGGAAGTCTGCCGTGATATTCTGAACTCCCGGAATGTGGATCGCAGAGATAGCTGGCACCCTGGCCTCGGCCCATACCAGGATCCGAGATACTTCCACCATGAGTCTGGAACTCCTCGTCCCACCTTGATGGTTGATATATGCGACCGCCGTCGCGTTGTCTGTCTGCACCCAGACTGGCAGACCGCTTAAAGGGACCGTCCAGTGTTAGAGGCAAAGGAAAATTGCCCTCTACTCCAAAATGTTGATCGGCAGGACATACTCTTCCGACGACCATACTCCCTGAATCCAGAGATCGTTCCAGACACCCCCCCAGCCCGTCAGGCTGGCATCGGTGGTTATGACCGACCACCTCGGAGGGAGGAAGGACTTCCCCAGGGATAACGCTTCCGGACGTAACCACCATCCTAGAGACTCTCGCACCCTGTGGGAGATGATGACACTGCAATCCAGCGAAGTCTGCGATCGATCCCAACGGCTCAGAATGAGCCTTTGGAGAGCTCTGGAATGAAACTGGGCAAACGGGAGTGCCTCCATGGACGCCACCATCAAACCCAGAAGGCCCATACACCTTCGAAGGGACATTGCTGTCGAAGACTTCATCACCTGTACATGTCGAAGGAGACATGCTTGCTTGTCTGGAGGCAGGGACACCACTGCTCGTGCCGTGTCGAAATGCATCCCTAAAAACAGGATTGACTGCGACGGTTCCAGAGACGACTTCTCCCAATTGACCAGCCACCCGAAGTCCTCCAGGAGCTGAAGGGATAGATTGCGAGCCGTCACCGCCTCCTCCTTTGAGGACGCCACAATCAAAAGATCGTCCAGGTAGGGAAGAATCGTAACCCCCTGTCTTCGAAGAATTGCCATGCGAGGCGCCAGAATTTTTGTAAAAACTCTGGGCGCTGAGGCCAACCCGAATGGCAGAGCCACAAACTGGTAATGGTCCTGACCTATGGCAAAACGAAGGAAGCGTTGGTGAGCCCTTCCGACGGGAACATGCAAATAAGCGTCGTGAATGTCGATTGACACCAAGAAGTCGTTCCGCGACAGGGCTGCCACAACGGAGCGAAGCGACTCCATGCGGAATTTCCGGGTGTGGACATGCCGATTCAACCTTTTGAGATCCAGGATGGGGCGAAATTTGTCCTCCTTTTTGGGGACCACAAAGAGGTTGGAGTAAAACCCTCTTCCCGGTCCTCCGACGGAACCGGAACCACCACACCCTTCTGTAGAAGGGAATCGACCTCTCGCAGTAGAGCGGCAAATAGCTCGGGCTCTGACGGAATGCGAGATTGGCAAAAACTGTCCGGGGGTCGAGAAGAAAACTCTATGAAATAGCCTGCCGATACAACCCGCGTCACCCAGGAGTCCGGAACGCGGGAAACCCAAGTCGATTCGAATTGGAGCAGGCGACCCCCCACTCGAGGGCAGACCCTGGCGTCAGTCCGCCTTAGCGGGCTTTTTGTCAACTTCCCGCTTGTCTTGACGGAAACTTTGTTTCCAGGGAGTGCGGGACTTCTGAGAGGTCTTTTTTCCTGAAAAAGAGGGACGACCCGATCCCCAAGAGGGTTGACCGAACCGTACCCTGGACCGAAAGGACCGCCGACCACTACCGGCACTAGGCCTGCCAGACGCAGAAGCCACAGCTCTTCGCTGCGGTAAAGCCGCTTCTTTTGCCTTTGCTTTGGCAATCAGCTCCGTGAGGTCAGATCCAAATAGCTGACCACCCTTGTAAGCTAAAGATAGCAAACCTTGCTTTGAAACCGCGTCCCCGGTCCACTGTCTAAGCCACAGTGCTCTTCTGACTGTGACTGCCGAGGATTGTGCCCTGGACAGCAGTGACGCAGTATCCAGACCTGCATCATAGCCATATCGAGCTGCATTCTCTAACAAATTGAGAAGCCCATCTACCTCGGATAACGGAGATCTATCTTGCCACGCCTTCCGTAGACGGTCCAACCAGCTAAGGGAAGCTTTACAAGCACACATGGATCCTAGTACTGCTCTGAATCCATGACCCGCGGCCTCGTAGATGGATTTCGCCGCCATCTCCGTTTTTCTGTCCAGCGTGTCCTGCAGACTCGCCTTCCCTTTAACAGGAAGTAATGAGGATTTGCTAAGCTGGGATAAAGGGACATCCACTTCAGAAGGAATCCAATTATCAATCAACTCCGTCGTTACACGGATACAGTGCCTCAAAAAACCGTGTCCCCTGAAAACGTTTATCTGGACACAGGCGTTCCTTCTCCACTGCCCCATTAAGCTCATTCAGAGATGGTAATGCCGATCGCGACCTATGCGACTCCTGAAACATCAGGGCCGACTTACCAGGATGTCTAGTTACCTCCTCCGGTAACTGTAATGCCTCCCTCATGGCTCCAATAAAAGCCTCTGTAAGGCTCAAAAGAGAGGCAGAATGTCCCTGCCGATCCTCCTTATCCGAATCGGACAACTCCCCATCTGAGCATGAAGGGGAACCCTCCATATCAGAGATCTCTGAGTCGCTACGCGGGAAGGATGGCACCGGCCTGTGTCGCTTCCTGCCATGAGAGGATCTCCTGCTCTGACATGCCCTCACACAGTATATAGCAGGTCAAACCTGTCAGTAACTAGAAAAAGTGTGTTTTTTTCAAGGGGACGAAACAAACACGCTGAAGGGTTAAAGCTCTTAAAGGGGAGAGCTACCCCAGCTGTCTCTCAATTTAAAAAATCAGCAGAATACGTCAGCATCAATAATTAACCCTTTCTGTTGTGATCCACACTGGAATAGAACCTACGGCGGGTTTGCTGCCGCTGAAAGGGTTAACCGCCTATAGGGGTTAATGTCGCAGCCTCCCCACAACCTCTTTTAATGAAAAGGGTGTGGGAGCCCCAGACAAAAAAACAGGTCTCTATATGAGACCGCAGCTGTAGGATAGTGAAATCTGCCACTTGTCACGCAGCCTGCGCTGTGGGGGTGAGACAGTAAAGCTTCTGCCCTGTAGGCAAAAGCGACTCACCCAGCTGGTCGCGGTGCTGTTCCTCGGTATACGGGAGGAGCGGAGAATGAGGAGCCCAGGAAGCCTCTGTAATGGCCGCCTGCTGTGAGGAGAGAAGCCGGAAGAGAAGGTACAGGTAAAATCGCGCGCTCAGAGCGCTTCCTGTACAAGAAGACAATGAAAGCACTAAGCCACGCCCCCCGCCGGCTTCAAAAAAATGAGCGCGAACTCCTCCGCTCTCCGCTCCCCCGTGTCCTGCAGGTATTCCCCCCACAGTCACCAACATGTCACAAGTAACAGCGGCTGCCACAGCAGCACTCACATACATTAAAAAATGCGGAGTACTCACCCAGCTGAGCGCCACAGGGACCCCCAGGGATTTGTGGCGCTATGCCCATCGCTTTCCCCCCCAGGGCGGGGAACGCAGTGACCCCAGAAGCGCGGTTTGCGTCCCCGCCAGGGAAGCAACCCTCATCCCCCAGGGCCGGCAGGGTTCTGCAGGGACCACCTTACAGGGTAATACAGATCCGCCAAGGGAAGGGTGGGGGTCCAGCAGAGCTGAGACCCCTGAGACCTTTCAAGTCTCTTTTCCGTAAAAAATAATAAATCTTCTGAGGAGCTGCTTCAGCAGCGACTATGTAAGGTTCTTTGTCTCTGTTGACATGTTCCTTGAAACTCAGTTTTCCGTCGGCCATTTTGCTTTCTGTCTTTCTGCAGCTCTTCCCCTCAGTTAATATGGAGTTTCCAGTTTTCATGTTCCCGCCCTGATTCTTCCTTCTTGCTTCTTAAGCAGCCTCAGCTGAACAATCAGTGCTCCTGAATCAAGCCTCAGTCAGTCTGTGACCTGACTCCTGGAAACCTTGGACTTGTACTCCAGCTATTCCCTACTGAGTAACCTTGGAACACTTTTGGACTCTGGAAACCTGCTGTTTGGTGAATCCATGTTTGCAGAGGAATTACGGTACAGAGAAGAGATCCTGAACCTGCTTTGGAGATTCATTGTAGTGCTTGAAGTTACTCTGGCCTGCTGTGTCTCCTGTCGCTGTTCCTGCAAACTGTGTGAACTTTTCAGCATGCTTGTATGAAGTAATACAAGTCATTTCATTTCAACCTATGTCTCCTGTGTTTTCCTCGCACCCAAGCACAAGACACTATAGGAACTGTACACTATACATGACAAGATTCAGGAGCCAATGTTTAGTGTCTGCTGGGTCTGGGAAAGCCGTGTCTGCTGTGACTGTGGATATCAGATGTCCGTTTAATACCTTATGTGATGACAGTGGTTGTGACTTCTCACAACCATTCCAGGTGAGCGCATTCCCTTAAAATTTTACTCTGGAGTGTTACCACAGGTAAACACTATTGTTTTTTTTTTTTTTTTTCCTCTTCCAGCACTTCTGCCTTAAAAGATCTGGAAGATGGAGGCCCGCATAAAGGAACTTTGCGGAGTGACTGATACAATCCTTTCAGATGTACAGACTTTAAAAACCCGTTTTGCAAGCCTACAGGACCTCACTAATCATAATTTGCAAGTGTTTGGACAGACTACCCAGGAATTGCGAGCCAGGATTGAGGCTCTAGAGGAACGAGCCCAGGCTCCTGCCATAACCCCGAGTTCTGGGATCCCCAAATTACCTCCTTTTCGTTTTGGCGGTGAACGTGAGAAATTCAGGGGATTTATTAATCAATGCAATTAATTTTTCTCTGCACATGCTTCACAATTTCCCACTGAACGATCCAAAGTGCTTACTATAATCATGTTGCTTACCAATAAGGCTTTGATGTGGGCAAACCCTCTGATTGAGACTGAGGATGATTGTTTGAATCACCGTGATGCTTTTATTTCAGCCATGGGGCAGGTGTTTGATGACCCCAATCGAGGTGCAACAGCTGAATCAGCCATGTTAACTTTGTGCCAAGCGTTCAGTAGCCGAATATGCCCTGGATTTCAGGAGATGGGCTCTTGATACCACTTGGGACATTTCCGCTAAAAAATCTATTTTTCGGAAAGGGTTGTCTCCACTGATTAAGGATGAACTTGCTCATGCCGACCCTCCCACTGCGTTAGGTGTCTTTATTAACTATTGTATCCGTATTGATGCTCGTCTGACTGAACGCAGACAAGAGAGATGGTTCGAAAATAATCGCACTAACCTTTTACTACCTCCCTCCTCAGCTAAGGAACCTTTGAGTAGGATCACAAGGGAACCAGAACCTGAACCCATGCAGGTGGACTCTTTACAAAGACGGGTTAGTAATGCACGCAAAGAACATCGTATAAAGGAAAATCTATGTTTCTACTGTGGTAAGTCAGGGCACTTCATTATAAACTGCCCCAGCCGTTCTCGTAAGACTACTGCAGCAGTCATTCACTGTGAGTGTTTGCGAGAGGAGCTCTGTCATGTCCGAGCCTCAGGCTCCAGAGAGATCTGCTGCAAGAGATCTTGATTTCTCGGACTTAAACTCTGTTAGTTCTGGGGACGATGACGGTATAAACGCTGCAATTTTTCAAGTTTCCTCAGCGGTGTCCCAACTGAGTTGTAAAAGAAACAATTCTCATTGCTTCCTTTCCATCAAACTCTGGGTTGACTCAGTCTGGGTGTCTAGCTCTGCTATGATCGACTCAGGAGCAAGTGGAAATTTTATGGATATCTCCTTTGCTCTGAAACAGGGGATACGTTCAGTGAAGAAGTCTACTCCAGTACAGATGGAGACTGTGGATGGCTCTCTACTGACTTCTGGACCAGTGGATCAAGAAACAGAGCCTTTGAGGGTCCTTATGGGTAAAGATCATCAGGAGAAAATGTCTTTTTTGCTTATCTCTTCTCCCCACTTTCCCATTATTCTAGGGCTACCATGGCTGCAGGCGCAGAATCCTACGATTAACTGGGAGACCAAGGAATTACACTTTCCGGAGAAACAGATGAGTCAAGGAGTTTCAGCTTGCTCTGTTCCTAAAGGAACCATGTCAGTCCCTGAACTACCAGCTGTATACCAGGACTATGTGGATTTATGTGACAAGAAGAACGCTGATCAGCTTCCTCCTCACCGTCCATATGATTGTCCAATTGAATTATTGCCTGGAGCCGAGATACCTTTTGGTAAGATCTACCCCCTAGCGGGGCCCGAGCTAAAAGCTTTGAAGGATTATATAGACGAAAATTTAGCCAAGGGCTTCATACGCCCCTCTTCATCTCCCGCAGGTGCACCCATCTTCTTTGTGAAGAAGAAAGATGGATCTCTGAGACCCTGCATAGACTATAGGGAACTCAATAAGGTTACTATTAGAAACCGTTATCCATTGCCTTTAATCCCTGAGTTGTTGGAGAGAGTGCGGCATGCCAAAATTTTCTCTAAACTGGATCTCCGTGGGGCCTATAACTTGGTCCGTATTAGACCTGGGGATGAATGGAAGACTGCATTCAGGTCACGCTATGGACACTTTGAATATCTAGTTATGCCTTTTGGTCTGAGTACCGCCCCAGCCACTTTCCAACACTTCGTGAATGATATCTTCAGGGATCTCCTAGATACATTTGTGGTGATTTATCTGGATGATATTCTAATTTTTTCTAACTCCACAGAGGAACATCATGGACATGTGAGAATGGTCTTAGAACGCCTAAGACAAAACCATCTCTACATCAAACTTGAAAAATGTGAATTCCATAGGACCGAAATTCAATTTCTGGGGTATGTACTATCTACGCAAGGGATTAGTATGGATGGAAGCAAGACCCAAGCCATCAAGGATTGGCCAATTCCTAGAAATGTGAAGGAGGTGCAGCGTTTCATCGGGTTTGCCAACTTCTATAGACGTTTCATTAAGAATTTTTCTGAGGTAGTGTCACCTATCACCCAACTTACCCGGAAACAGTCTAGGTTCTCCTGGACCCCGCAAGCTCAGGAAGCATTTTCCTGTTTATAGGATAAATTTACCACCGCACCTATCTTAGTACATCCCAACCCCGAGCTTGCCTTCATAATAGAGGTGGATGCTTCAGACTGTGCCGTTGGAGCTATACTCTCTCAGAGAACAGGTGAGAAGAATGTCTTGCATCCCTGTGCCTTCTTTTCCCAGCAGTTGTCTTCGGCTGAGAGGAACTACGATGTGGGCAATAGAGAATTGTTGGCCATTATTGCCGCCTTCAAGGAATGGAGACACCTTCTTCAGGGAGCTGCACAGCAAATAGTCGTCCTGACAGACAATCGTAACCTTGAATTTATCAGGTCGGCTAAGTGCCTGACTCCTCGCCAGGCTCGCTGGAATCTTTTCCTAAACCAATTTAATTTTGTCATTTCTTATGGACCAGGATCGTGCAATGGAAAGGCTGATGCACTCTCTAAGATTCATTCAGCAGAGACACATCCACTTACTCCTCCTAAGACTATTCTTCCTGACTCTAGATTCCTGGGAGTGATTCATAATCAAGACCTACTTAAGGACATCAAGGAAGCATACCATGCGGATTCTTTGTTGGCTCAACCCCCAAGGGACGTAAGTCTTGTCTTTAAGAATGGTGTGTGGATTCAGGGACAACGTCTGTATATACCTGAGTTACCAACCTCTCAAGGGAAGAACACCATTCTAGTGGTGGTTGACCGTCTAACAAAGGCAGCTCATTTTATCCCTTGTGTCGGCTTACCCACTGCAAAACAGACATCAGACTTGATGATTAAGAATGTGTTTCGCTTACATGGAGTACCGGATGAGGTCATTTCGGATCGAGGGGTGCAATTCACTTCAAGGTTTTGGCAAAATTTCTGTGCAGCATTGGACATTAAAGTAAACCTTTCTTCTGCTTTTCATCCCCAGACTAATGGACAGACAGAACGAACCAATCAGACCCTGGAGCAGTATCTCCGCTGTTTTATCTGCCACCTACAGGATGATTGGGTGGATCTACTTCCACTGGCTGAGTTCTCTTATAACAACTCTCAGAGCGCCTCCACTAAGCAGTCTCCTTTTTACTCCAATCTAGGTTATCATCCTAACATTCTTCCTCGATTTCCCATAGATACGCCCTTGCCGGCAGTGGCTGAAAGAATCACTTCTTTACAAAAGAATATGGATCTTCTAAAGGAAAATCTAGAATTGGCTCAGGAAAGGTACAAGAAAGCAGCAGATAAATTTCGTAAACCTGCACCAGCTTTCAAGGTAGGAGATTTGGTCTGGCTGTCAACCAGAAATCTTAAATTAAAGATTCCATCGTCTAAATTGGGACATAAGTACATTGGACCTTATAAGATCAATAAGATTATAAGTGCTGTTGCTTGTCGTCTTCAACTGCCCAGAACTATGAGAATCCACCCTGTCTTTCATGTATCCCTACTAAAGGCTGCAACACCCAATACGTTTCCTGGACGTTCTTCTCCTTGCCCTGACCCAGTGCTGGTCGATGGTCAGGAAGAATTTATGGTGGAAAGGATTCTAGATTCCAGGTTGTACAGAAATCAGTTGCAATATTTGATTAAATGGCAGGGCTACCCAGTGGAGGACAACTCATGGGAACCAGTCAATAATGTAAATGCTCCTCGCCTGCTCCGCCAGTTTCATCAGAGGTACCCTGACAAGCCTGGTCTGAGGTCATCCGGAGGTTGTCCCTAAGGGGGGAGTGATGTAAGGTTCTTTGTCTCTGTTGACATGTTCCTTGAAACTCAGTTTTCCGTCGGCCATTTTGCTTTCTGTCTTTCTGCAGCTCTTGCCCTCAGTTAATATGGAGTTTCCAGTTTTCATGTTCCTGCCCTGATTCTTCCCTCTTGCTTCTTAAGCAGCCTCAGCTGAACAATCAGTGCTCCTGAATCAAGCCTCAGTCAGTCTGTGACCTGACTCCTGGAAACCTTGGTCTTGTACTCCAGCTATTCCCTACTGAGGAACCTTGGAACACTTTTGGACTCTGGAAACCTGCTGTTTGGTGAATCCATGTTTGCAGAGGAATTACGGTACAGAGAAGAGATCCTGAACCTGCTTTGGAGATTTATTGTAGTGCTTGAAGTTACTCTGGCCTGCTGTGTCTCCTGTCGCTGTTCCTGCAAACTGTGTGAACTTTTCAGCATGCTTGTATGAAGTAATACAAGTCATTTCATTTCAACCTAAGTCTCCTGTGTTTTCCTCGCACCCAAGCACAAGACGCTATAGGAACTGTACACTATACATGACAGACTATCCTCTGAGACCTCAAATTTTAGACTGGAGAGCTGGAGTAGGAGGAGCCCAGGCTGGAGGGGCCGGTCAACACTTTAATCTGAGGTGTCTATCCTATGTGGGCTCCGCCTACCCACTAGTATTGACTAGTGTGTCTCCCTTCCTTCCAATCTGCTGCTGAAAGACGCTTTTTTTTTGAAGATTTTTTTGTAAGAAATTTTTGCATCGCCGTATTTTGCGAGCTATAATTTTTCCATATTTCGTCCGACAGTCATGTAAGGTCTTTTTTTTGTTTTTGCGGGACGAGTTGACATTTTTATTGGTACCATATTCGGGCACATAACGTTTTTTGATCGCTTCCTATTCCGATTTTTGTGGAAGAAGAATGAACAAAAACAAGCAATTCAGGAATTGTTTTTTTTTTTCCCTCCGTTCCGCGTGTGGTAAAATTGATAAAGCAGCTTTATTCTTCGGGTCACTACGATTACAGCGATAACTCATTTATATATTTTTTTATGTTTTGGCGTTTTTTACACAATAAAAAATTTTATAGAAAAAATAATTATTTTTGCATCAGTTTATTCCGCGAGCTATAACTTTTTTATTTTTTCGCTAATGATGCTGTATAGCGGCTTGTTTTTTGCGGACAAGATGACGTTTTCAGCGGTACCATGATTATTTATATCCGACTTTTTGATCGCGTGTTATTGCACTTTTTCCAAGCGGTATGGTGATACCGCTTGGAAAAAGTATAATTTACTACTTTTTTGTTTTTTTTACGGCTTTCACTGAAGGGGTTAACTAGGGTTACGCTTTTATAGATGGGATTTTTATGGACGCGGCGATACCAAACATGTGTATTTTTTTGTTTGTTTTTTTTATTACATAAAAATGTGTATTTTTTAGGGGAATTTTTTAAAATTATTTTTTAATATTTTTTTTACAATTTTTTTTTAAAAATGCTTCTTTTTAACTTGTCCCTTTATGGGACTTTCACTTTTTATTGCAGTTACAATGCATTGCAATGCTCCAGCATTGCAATGCATTGTAACTATAGTGAAAAGTGCTGTGACCATGATCACAGCAGCTTTCCGTAGCTAGATGACCCGGGGGTTGTCATGACAACCCCCGGGTCATCAAGGCAGAGATCAGGCCCTGCAAATACATTGCAGGGCGCCGATCTGATGCAGAGGGAGCTCCTGACCCTCTGCCTCCCCCACTGAGCGCTGCGATCGCGCTCGATCGCAGCAGTCAGGGGGTTAACAGCCAGGGCGGCGGGGGCGCCGCTCCTGGCTGTCAATGCAGGAAGCTCGGCCACTGCAGCACTGAGCTCCTGCACTGATCGGGCAAAAGAGGCTGAAATTTCAGCCTTTTCTGCTCGATCACTGCTGTGTTTGGTCAGTCACATTGACTGACCAATCACAGCGCTGTAGGTGCGGGGACCGACTGCAAAGGTCCCCGCACCGCTTGCTGTGCCTGACAGCGGTCTGTGACCGCTGTCGGCACTGAACTACCACACGCATTGGTAGTTCAAAGGCATGATGTGCACAGTCCGTCAAGGTGCCAAAACTGACACCTTGCCATGACGGCTGTGCACGTCATTGGACATTAAGGGGTTAAAACTGACATCAAGCTAAAGGTCGACATTCAGATAATAATACTTGTTTATATGGACCACTATTTCCTTCATAGTGGGCAAAAACAGTCTGTTTCCTCCGGTCTTGTTGACGTTGGTATGTTTATTGTATCATGGAATGTTAAGGGTTTGAGATCTCCCCAAAAACCTATGAAAATCCTCAGACACTTAAAACCTGACATAGCCCTTCTACAGAAAACACACCTTCCGGAGGTAGATTTTACCAGGATGAGAAAATTATGGATGGGTGACGTCTATGGTTTAACCTCGGTGGACAGAAAGGCTGGGGTTTTAATCCTAATCAATAAGCACTTCACATACCAGATCATTAGCTAGCAAACGGATAGTAAGGGTAGGCTGATCCACCTAATAATGTGCACGCCTGGTGGGGTCTTTTCTCTTTACAATATCTATGCCCCTAACGCAGGGAACCAATCCTTTTTTAACAAGTTGGAGACTAGACTTCTGCTTGACTCCAATTCTAAGGACCCCGTCACACATAGCGACACACCAGCGATACCGACAACAATATGCACTTGTCAGGATCGCTTGTGTGTCGCTACATGATCGCTGGTGAGCTACCAAACAAGTAGCTCAGGCAGCGATCAGGACAGAGACTGTTGTGAATGTGCTAGAAATGAATTCTGAGCAGAAGCTCCCTGTCATGTATAGTGTACAGTTCCTATAGCGTCTTGTGCTTGGGTGCGAGGAAAACACAGGAGACACAGGTTGATATGAAATGACTTGTATTACTTCATACAAGCATGCTGAAAAGTTCACACAGTTTGCAGGAACAGCGACAGGAGACACAGCAGGCCAGAGTAACTTCAAGCACTACAATAAATCTCCAAAGCAGGTTCAGGATCTCTTCTCTGTACCGTAATTCCTCTGCAAACATGGATTCACCAAACAGCAGGTTTCCAGAGTCCAAAAGTGTTCCAAGGTTCCTCAGTAGGGAATAGCTGGAGTACAAGTCCAAGGTTTCCAGAAGTCAGGTCACAGACTGACTGAGGCTTGGTTCAGGAGCACTGATTGTTCAGCTGAGGCTGCTTAAGAAGCAAGAGGGAAGAATCAGGGCGGGAACATGAAAACTGGAAACTCCATATTAACTGAGGGCAAGAGCTGCAGAAAGACAGAAAGCAAAATGGCCGACGGAAAACTGAGTTTCAAGGAACATGTCAACAGAGACAAAGAACCTTACATTACTCCCCCCATAGGGACAACCTCCGATGACCTCAGACCAGGCTTGTCAGGGTACCTCTGATGAAACTGGCGGAGCAGACGAGGAGCATTTACATTATTGACTGGTTCCCATGAGTTGTCCTCCACTGGGTAGCCCTGCCATTTAATCAAATATTGCAACTGATTTCTGTACAACCTGGAATCTAGAATCCTTTCCACCATAAATTCTTCCTGACCATCGACCAGCACTGGGTCAGGGCAAGGAGAAGAACGTCCAGGAAACGTATTGGGTGTTGCAGCCTTTAGTAGGGATACATGAAAGACAGGGTGGATTCTCATAGTTCTGGGCAGTTGAAGACGACAAGCAACAGCACTTATAATCTTATTGATCTTATAAGGTCCAATGTACTTATGTCCCAATTTAGACGATGGAATCTTTAATTTAAGATTTCTGGTTGACAGCCAGACCAAATCTCCTACCTTGAAAGCTGGTGCAGGTTTACGAAATTTATCTGCTGCTTTCTTGTACCTTTCCTGAGCCAATTCTAGATTTTCCTTTAGAAGATCCATATTCTTTTGTAAAGAAGTGATTCTTTCAGCCACTGCCGGCAAGGGCGTATCTATGGGAAATCGAGGAAGAATGTTAGGATGATAACCTAGATTGGAGTAAAAAGGAGACTGCTTAGTGGAGGAGCTCTGAGAGTTGTTATAAGAGAACTCAGCCAGTGGAAGTAGATCCACCCAATCATCCTGTAGGTGGCAGATAAAACAGCGGAGATACTGCTCCAGGGTCTGATTGGTTCGTTCTGTCTGTCCATTAGTCTGGGGATGAAAAGCAGAAGAAAGGTTTACTTTAATGTCCAATGCTGCACAGAAATTTTGCCAAAACCTTGAAGTGAATTGCACCCCTCGATCCGAAATGACCTCATCCGGTACTCCATGAAAGCGAAATACATTCTTAATCATCAAGTCTGATGTCTGTTTTGCAGTGGGTAAGCCGACACAAGGGATAAAATGAGCTGCCTTTGTTAGACGGTCAACCACCACTAGAATGGTGTTCTTCCCTTGAGAGGTTGGTAACTCCACAATGAAGTCCATAGAAATGGATCCCCACGGGCGGGACGGGGTGGGAAGAGGTTGCAACAGACCAGTTGGTGAGGAGCGAGGTGTTTTGCATCTTGCACAGACTTCACATGAAGTGACATAGTTTAATACATCTTTCCTGTAAGTGAGCCACCAAAAGAAACGAGAAAGAAATTCTTGTGTCTTTAGAATTCCCTATGCCCGGCTATCTTGGAATCGTGGATGAGTTGCAATACTCTCAATCTGACTGTTTCAGGTATATACAGACATTGTCCCTGAATCCACACACCATTCTTAAAGACAAGACTTACGTCCCTTGGGGGTTGAGCCAACAAAGAATCCGCATGGTATGCTTCCTTGATGTCCTTAAGTAGGTCTTGATTATGAATCACTCCCAGGAATCTAGAGTCAGGAAGAATAGTCTTAGGAGGAGTAAGTGGACGTGTCTCTGCTGAATGAATCCTAGAGAGTGCATCAGCCTTTCCATTGCGCGATACTGGTCTATAAGAAATTACAAAATTAAATTGGTTTAGGAAAAGATTCCAGCGAGCCTGGCGAGGAGTCAGTCACTTAGTCGACCTGATAAATTCAAGGTTACGATGGTCTGTCAGGACGACTATTTGCTGTGCAGCTCCCTGAAGAAGGTGTCTCCATTCCTTGAAGGCGGCAATAATGGCCAACAATTCTCTATTGCCCACATCGTAGTTCCTCTCAGCCGAAGACAACTGCTGGGAAAAGAAGGCACAGGGATGCAAGACATTCTTCTCACCTGTTCTCTGAGAGAGTATAGCTCCAACGGCACAGTCTGAAGCATCCACCTCTATTATGAAGGCAAGCTCGGGGTTGGGATGTACTAAGATAGGTGCGGTGGTAAATTTATCCTTTAAACAGGAAAATGCTTCCTGAGCTTGCGGGGTCCAGGAGAACCTAGACTGTTTCCGGGTAAGTTGGGTGATAGGTGACACTACCTCAGAAAAATTCTTAATGAAACGTCTATAGAAGTTGGCAAACCCGATGAAACGCTGCACCTCCTTCACATTTCTAGGAATTGGCCAATCCTTGATGGCTTGGGTCTTGCTTCCATCCATACTAATCCCTTGCGTAGATAGTACATACCCCAGAAATTGAATTTCGGTCCTATGGAATTCACATTTTTCAAGTTTGATGTAGAGATGGTTTTGTCTTAGGCGTTCTAAGACCATTCTCACATGTCCATGATGTTCCTCTGTGGAGTTAGAAAAAATTAGAATATCATCCAGATAAATCACCACAAATGTATCTAGGAGATCCCTGAAGATATCATTCACGAAGTGTTGAAAAGTGGCTGGGGCGGTACTCAGACCAAAAGGCATAACTAGATATTCAAAGTGTCCATAACGTGACCTGAAAGCAGTCTTCCATTCATCCCCAGGTCTAATACGGACCAAGTTATAGGCCCCACGGAGATCCAGTTTAGAGAAAATTTTGGCATGCCGCACTCTCTCCAACAACTCAGGGATTAAAGGCAATGGATAACGGTTTCTAATAGTAACCTTATTGAGTTCCCTATAGTCTATGCAGGGTCTCAGAGATCCATCTTTCTTCTTCACAAAGAAGATGGGTGCACCTGCGGGAGATGAAGAGGGGCGTATGAAGCCCTTGGCTAAATTTTCATCTATATAATCCTTCAAAGCTTTTAGCTCGGGCCCCGCTAGGGGTAGATCTTAACAAAAGGTATCTCGGCTCCAGGCAATAATTCAATTGGACAATCATATGGACGGTGAGGAGGAAGCTGATCAGCGTTCTTCTTGTCACATAAATCCACATAGTCCTGGTATACGGCTGGTAGTTCAGGGACTGACATGGTTCCTTTAGGAACAGAGCAAGCTGAAACTCCTTGACTCATCTGTTTCTCCGGAAAGTGTAATTCCTTGGTCTCCCAGTTAATCGTAGGATTCTGCGCCTGCAGCCATGGTAGCCCTAGAATAATGGGAAAGTGGGGAGAAGAGATAAGCAAAAAAGACATTTTCTCCTGATGATCTTTACCCATAAGGACCCTCAAAGGCTCTGTTTCTTGATCCACTGGTCCAGAAGTCAGTAGAGAGCCATCCACAGTCTCCATTTGTACTGGAGTAGCCTTCTTCACTGAACGTATCCCCTGTTTCAGAGCAAAGGAGATATCCATAAAATTTCCACTTGCTCCTGAGTCGATCATAGCAGAGCTAGACACCCAGACTGAGTCAACCCAGAGTTTGATGGAAAGGAAGCAATGAGAACTGTTTCTTTTATAACTCAGCTGGGACACCGCTGAGGAAACTTGAAAAATTGCAGCGTTTATACCGTCATCGTCCCCAGAACTAACAGAGTTTAAGTCCGAGAAATCAAGATCTCTTGCAGCAGATCTCTCTGGAGCCTGAGGCTCGGACATGACAGAGCTCCTCTCGCAACACTCACAGTGAATGACTGCTGCAGTAGTCTTAAGAAAAACAGGCACAAAAAAACAAATATCCAAAAATGAAATAAAAAATCTTTTTGCAAAAATGCATGAAGGTAGTAATAATATGATTATTACTACCTTCATGCATTTTTGCAAAAAGATTTTTTATTTCATTTTTGGATATTTTTTTTTTCGTGCCTGTTTTTCTGTGTAATGGTCATGTGTTAATATGCATTTACATTTTGCATACACATTAACTTACTTTTTCAGTTCAGATCTAGTTTTCTAAGTAGTCTTAAGAGAACGGCTGGGGCAGTTTATAATGAAGTGCCCTGACTTACCACAGTAGAAACATAGATTTTCCTTTATACGATGTTCTTTGCGTCCATCACTAACCCGTCTTTGTAAAGAGTCCACCTGCATGGGTTCAGGTTCTGGTTCCCTTGTGATCCTACTCAAAGGTTCCTTAGCTGAGGAGGGAGGTAGTAAAAGGTTAGTGCGATTATTTTCGAACCATCTCTCTTGTCTGCGTTCAGTCAGACGAGCATCAATATGGATACAATAGTTAATAAAGTCACCTAACGCAGTGGGAGGGTCGGCACGAGCAAGTTCATCCTTAATCAGTGGAGACAACCCTTTCCGAAAAATAGATTTTTTAGCGGAAGTGTCCCAAGTGGTATCAAGAGCCCATCTCCTGAAATCCAGGGCATATTCGGCTACTGAACGCTTACCTTGGCGCAAAGTTAACATGGCTGCTTCAGCTGTTGCACCTCGATTGGGGTCATCAAACACCTGCCCCATGGCTGAAATAAAAGCATCAAGGTGATTCAAACAATCATCCTCAGTCTCAATCAGAGGGTTTGCCCACATCAAAGCCTTATTGGTAAGCAACATGATTATAGTAAGCACTTTGGATCGTTCAGTGGGAAATTGTGAAGCATGTGCAGAGAAAAATAAATTGCATTGATTAATAAATCCCCTGAATTTCTCACGTTCACCGCCAAAACGAAAAGGAGGTAATTTGGGGATCCCAGAACTCGGGGTTATGGCAGGAGCCTGGGCTCGTTCCTCTAGAGCCTCAATCCTGGCTCGCAATTCCTGGGTAGTCTGTCCAAACACTTGCAAATTATGATTAGTGAGGTCCTGTAGGCTTGCAAAACGGGTTTTTAAAGTCTGTACATCTGAAAGGATTGTATCAGTCACTCCGCAAAGTTCCTTTATGCGGGCCTCCATCTTCCAGATCTTTTAAGGCAGAAGTGCTGGAAGGAGAAGAGGAAAGGAAAAAAAAAAAAAAAAAACAATAGGTTTACCTGTGGTAACACTCCAGAGTAAAATTTTAAGGGAATGTGCTCACCTGGAATGGTTGTGAGAAGTCACAACCACTGTCATCACATAAGGTATTAAACGGACATCTGATATCCACAGTCACAGCAGACACGGCTTTCCCAGACCCAGCAGACACTAAACATTGGCTCCTGAATCTTGTCATGTATAGTGTACAGTTCCTATAGCGTCTTGTGCTTGGGTGCGAGGAAAACACAGGAGACACAGGTTGATATGAAATGACTTGTATTACTTCATACAAGCATGCTGAAAAGTTCACACAGTTTGCAGGAACAGCGACAGGAGACACAGCAGGCCAGAGTAACTTCAAGCACTACAATAAATCTCCAAAGCAGATTCAGGATCTCTTCTCTGTACCGTAATTCCTCTGCAAACATGGATTCACCAAACAGCAGGTTTCCAGAGTCCAAAAGTGTTCCAAGGTTCCTCAGTAGGGAATAGCTGGAGTACAAGTCCAAGGTTTCCAGAAGTCAGGTCACAGACTGACTGAGGCTTGGTTCAGGAGCACTGATTGTTCAGCTGAGGCTGCTTAAGAAGCAAGAGGGAAGAATCAGGGCGGGAACATGAAAACTGGAAACTCCATATTAACTGAGGGCAAGAGCTGCAGAAAGACAGAAAGCAAAATGGCCGACGGAAAACTGAGTTTCAAGGAACATGTCAACAGAGACAAAGAACCTTACACTCCCTCTGGTGGTTACAAACAGTACTGAACTATCCAATGAAGATTGTGAAGATTGGCGATCAGGTGTTACTGACTGGTCTTATATAAGGAAGGTTCCCTCCCATCAGGGTTGCCGGTGATCAATTGTTCTGGTCTCATCTTTGATTCCTGTTCACTTTGTAGCTTGCTGTTTCGTGCCTGCATCTTCTGCTAACAGATAAGACATTTTCTTCTTTTAGTTTTTTGTGCTTGCTTTTTGCATTTTGTCCTGCGCTTCTGTGGGGGTCTGCCGGGTCCCCTCCGGGGGCTTGTGCTCCTCTCAGTTTAGTTCAGCCACTGTTGTTTGTTCATTTGCCTTTTCCAGTTTTTTCAGTGGCTGCTGTTTAGTTTTGTTACACCAGAGAACTAATTTAGGTGGTAGACTAGGTCGTGTGATCTCAGGTGTTTTTGTAATTAGTAGAGTTGGTACTTTTCAGGGTTTTTTGGGATTGCAGTAAGTGACCTTCCTATCCTTTTCTATTTAGGAAGTTTGGGCCCCAGCGTTTGCTCATACTATTTTCTGTCTGTGTCTGTATTTTCCTCTTGTCTAACCGCCATTACATGTTTGGGGGCTTTCTATGTTCTTTGGGGATCTGCTCCGGGGCAGATAGTTTTCCTCTTTCTGTCTTTGGGTGTAGTTAGCTTCTCAGGGTGTGACGAGGCGTCTAGGACCAACGTAGGTACGCTCCACGGCTGCCTTTAGTTGTGGTGGTTAGTCAGGGTACTGCAATCCCATATATTCCAACCTCTCTGGTGTATTTCCTTTTTTGCCTGCTCTCCTCAGCTACCAAATCATAACAGTATCACCGGCCCAAAAACTGATATTTGTATGGTACTCACAGAAGGGAAAAATAGTGTTAAAGAAAGAAGATTGTCAGAGTTGTCAGATTTTTATTTATTTTTTTTCCCTCTGTTTCTCTGAATGCTGAGGAGGATTTTTTTTCTCTCAATGGAGTTTGCACAGTTGTCTGGCCGTGTGGATCAGCTTGCCACTGAAGTTCGGAGTATTGCTACCTATCTTGCGAGGTTGCCTGTTGTGGAACCTAGGATTCCCATGCCAGATTTGTTTTTAGGGGATCGAGCTAAATTTCTGAATTTCAAAAATAACTGTAAGTTGTTTTTTGCCTTGAAACCTAAGTCCTCAGGGAACGCAGCACAGCAGGTTCAAATTGTCATCTCTCTCCTGCGCGGCGATCCTCAGGATTGGGCTTTTTCCCTGACACCTGGGGATCCTGTTTTGAGTAATGTTGATGCATTTTTTCAGGCTCTGGGGTTATTGTACGATGAGCCTAATGTCACTGATCAAGCTGAAAAAGCCTTGTTGGCATTAAATCAGGGGCTTGAGGACGCTGAGTTATACTGTCAGAGATTCCGAAGGTGGGCAGTCCTGACCAAATGGAATGATGATGCTTTGGCAGCCCTTTTTCGGAAGAGTCTGTCAGAGAATGTAAAGGATGTTATGGTGGGATTCCCTGTCCCCTCTGGTCTCAATGATTCTATGTCTTTAGTGATTCAAATTGACAGACGTTTGCGTGAGCGTAGAGGTATGCGTGGAACAGTGTTGCCTTGTGAACCAGCTTCTGAACCCATGCAGTGTGATAGAGTGGCTTCTGGGGCACAGCGCCATGAGTTTCGTAAACGCAATGGGTTACGTTTCTACTGTGGTGATGTGTTATGTTTCGGTAGCTGAGGAGTGCAGGTAAAAAAGGAAATACACCAGAGCAGTTGGAATCTATGAGATTGCAGTACCCTGACTAACCACCTCAACTAGAGGCAGCCGTGGAGCGTTCCTACGTTGGTCCTAGACGCCTCGTCACAGCCTGAGAAACTAACTACACCTAAAGACAGAAATAGGAAAGCTATCTGCCCCGGTGCAGAACCCCAAAGATAATAGAAAGCCCCCAAACATGTAATGGCGGTTAGACAAGAGGAAATACTGACACAGAAAGAAAATAGAATGAGCAAACGCTGGGGCCCAAACTATCTAAATAGAAAAGGACAGGAAGGGTACTTACTGCAATCTCAGAAAACCCTGAAAAACACCAACTCTACTAATTTCAAAATCAACTGAGATCACACGACCTCTACCACCTAAATTAGTTCTCTGGTGTAACAAAATCAAAACAGCAGCCACTGAAAAAACTGGAAAAAGCAAAAGTACAAAACTCAGTGGCTGAACTAAACAGAGAGGGCAAAAGCCCCCGGAGGGGACCCTGAAGGCCCCCACAGAAGTGCAGGACAAAATGCAAAAATATAGCACAAACAAAAGAAGAAAATGTCTTATCTGATAGCAGGAGATGCAGACACGACACAGCAGGCTACAAGGGAAACTGGAAAGAAGGATTCAGACCAGAACAATTGATCACCGGCAACCCTGATGGGAAAATGACTCCCTTATATAAGACCAGTCAGTAACACCTGATTCCCAGTCCTCACAATCTTCACTAGTACCGCTTGTAACCACCAGAGGGAGCCTCTGCTCAGAACTCATCTCAAACCCATTCACAACAGTACCCCCCCCTTGAGGAGGGGTCACCGAACCCTCATTTGAGCAACCAGGTCGGTCAGGATGAGTTCTATGATACGCACGTATAAGTCTCCTAGCATGGATGTCCGAAGCAAACACCCAAGAATTGTCTTCCTGACCATAACCTCTCCATTTAACCAAATACTGGAGTCTTCGTCTAGAAAAACGAGAATCCAATATTTTCTCAACCACATACTCCAGATTGCCCTCAACCAAAACAGGGTCAGGAGGCACAGCAGCAGGAACCACTGGCTCAACAAACCTCTTCAACAAGGACTTGTGGAACACGTTATGGATCTTAAATGTCCCTGGAAGAAGCAAACGAAAAGAAACAGGATTAATAATCTCCATGATCTTATAAGGTCCAATGAACCTAGGCTTAAATTTAGGAGATGCTACTCTCATAGGAATATTCTTTGAGGACAACCAGACCAAGTCCCCCACTTTAAACCGAGGACCATCAGTCCTATGCCGGTTAGCAAACCGCTGGGCCTTCTCCTGAGAGAGGGACAACCTCTCCACTACCTGGTCCCAAATCTGTTGCATACGCTCAACAACAGAGTCAACACCTGGACAGACAGAAGCTTCCGTCTGTCCTGAAGAAAATCGAGGGTGAAACCCAGAATTACAGAAAAACGGAGACATCAAAGTGGCAGAGCTAGCTCTATTATTAAGAGCAAATTCAGCCAAAGGCAAAAAAGACACCCAGTCATCCTGATCAGCAGACACAAAGCATCTTAGATAAGTCTCCAATGTCTGGTTTGTTCTCTCAGTTTGACCATTGGTCTGAGGATGAAATGCCGAGGAGAAAGACAATTGAACACCCAGTTTAGAACAAAAAGTCCTCCAAAATCTGGAAACAAACTGGACTCCTCTGTCAGACACAATGTTCTCAGGAATGCCGTGTAAACGAACCACGTGCTGAAGGAACAACGGCACCAATTCAGAGGAGGAAGGCAACTTAGGTAATGGCACAAGATGTATCATTTTGGAAAACCTATCACAAATTACCCAGATGGTGGTCATTCTCTGAGAAACAGGAAGATCGGAAATGAAATCCATAGAGATATGGGTCCATGGTCTCTTGGGCACAGGCAATGGCATCAACAAACCACTAGAGCGAGAGCAAGGCTTGGAGCGAGAGCAAGTCCCGCAGGACTGCACAAATTCCCTGACATCGCGAGACAAGGTAGGCCACCAAAAGGACCGACTAACCAAGTCTCTGGTACCAAAAATTCCGGGATGCCCAGCCAATGCGGAACAATGAATCTCAGACATCACACTCTTTTTCCATTGGTCCGGGACAAACAATTTTCCAACAGGGCAGCTCTCAGGCCTATCCTCCTGACACCCCTCCAGAGCAAGTCTCAAATTGGGCGAGATGGCGGAAAGAACTACACCCTCCTTCAAAAATAACAGAAGGATCAGATAACTCAGGAGAGTCCGCAAGGAAACTCCTCGAGAGGGCATCCGCCTTAACATTCTTAGTGCCAGGAAGAAAGGAAACCACAAAATTAAAACGTGTGAAAAACAAGGCCCACCTGACCTGTCTAGGATTGAGTCGCTTGGCAGATTCCAGATAGACCAGATTCTTATGGTCCGTAAGGACCACCACCTGATGTTTGGCTCCCTCCAGCCAATGTCTCCACTCTTCAAAAGCCCACTTCATGGCCAATAACTCCCGATTACCCACGTCATAATTACGTTCAGTAGGAGAAAATTTTCGAGAGAAAAAGGCACAAGGGTTACTTTTAGAGGTCTCTGGATCTTTTTGGGACAAAATGGCACCTGCCCCAATTTCAGAGGCATCAACCTCCACCTGAAATGGCAGAGAAACATCAGGCTGCCGTAGAACAGGAGCAGAAGTGAATCTCTGCTTAAGTTCCTGAAATGCAGAGACTGCCTCAGGAGGCCAATTCACCACATCAGAACCCTTTCTGGTCAAATCAGTTAATGGTTTAACAATAACCGAGAAATTACCAATAAATTTACGATAAAAATTGGCAAAATCCAAAAATCTCTGAAGAGCCTTTAATGAAGTAGGTTGGACCCAATCACAGATGGCCTGAACCTTGACCGGGTCCATTTCAATAACAGATGGGGACAAAATGAATCCCAGAAATGAGATCTTCTGTACGCCAAAAAGACACTTTGATCCCTTCACATACAGAGCATTCTCTCTCAAAATCTGGAATACAGTTCGAACATGTTTCACATGAGAGTCCCAGTCATTAGAAAAAATCAAGATATCATCCAAATAAACAATCAGAAATTTCTCCACAAAATCCCTGAAAATGTCATTCATGAAGGACTGGAAGACGGAAGGAGCATTAGTGAGCCCAAAGGGCATCACTAGGTACTCAAAATGCCCTTCGGGGGTATTGAATGCCGTCTTCCATTCATCCCCGTGCTTAATGCGAATAAGGTTATACGCCCCCCTGAGGTCAAGCTTGGTAAACCAAGTAGCGTTTTTCACCCTGGAAAACAGGTCAGAAATCAAGGGTAACGGGTATTGATATTTCACAGTAATATTGTTCAAGAGACGATAATCAATACACGGCCTTAATGAACCATCTTTTTTGGCCACAAAGAAAAAACCGGCACCTAAGGGTGAAGAGGATGGTCTGATATGACCCTTCTCCAATGATTCCTTGATATAAGACCGCATAGCGTCATGTTCAGGTACAGACAAGTTAAAAAGGCGACCTTTAGGGAATTTACTACCCGGCACTAATTCAATAGCGCAGTCATAGCTTCTATGGGGAGGTAAGGATGCAGATTTACTTTCGCTAAACACATCAGAAAAATCAAACAAAAAGTCAGGAACATCCTGAGCCTGGGGGAGGCAGAAAAAACAGGAGTGTTGGTATTAACACATTGGCAGCCCCAAATGGTTACAGACACAGATTTCCAATCCAAAACAGGATTATGAGACTGTAACCAAGGGAAACCCAGCACGATAATGTCATGCAGATTATATAGAACCAAAAATTTGCAGCACTCCTGGTGATCAGGTTCAACCCTCATTATCACCTGAGTAGAAAACTGGGTTTATTCTCAGCCAAAGGGGTAGAATCGATCCCCAGTAGAGGAATAGACTTCCGTAGGGGTATCAAGGGAAACCCACAACGTTTAGCAAAATCATAATCCATCAGGTTAATAGCTGCTCCAGAATCAACGAAAGCCTGAGCAGAAAATGAGGACAGAGAGCATATCAGAGTGACAGTTAATAAAAACTTAGTCTGAACACTACCCAAGACAACTGAGCGTGCAAAACGTCTTCCCCGCTTAGGGCAGACTGAAATAGCATGAGAGGCATCACCACAGTAGAAACATAACCCATTGCGCTTTCGAAACTCATGACGCTGTGCCCCAGACACCACTCCATCACACTGCATGGGCTCAGAAGCTGGCTCACAAGGCAACACCACTCCACGCATACTTCTCCGCTCACGCAAACGTCTGTCAATTTGAATCGCTAATGACATAGAATCATTGAGACCAGAGGGGACAGGGAATCCCACCATAACATCCTTTACATTATCCGACAGACCCTTCCGGAAAAGGGCCGCCAAAGCGTCGTCATTCCATTTGGTCAGGACTTCCCACCTACGGAATCTCTGACAGTACAACTCAGCGTCATCAAGCCCCTGATTTAATGCCAACAAGGCTTTTTCAGCTTGATCAGTGACATTAGGCTCATCGTACAATAACCCCAAAGCCTGAAAAAATGCATCAACATCACTCAAAACAGGATCCCCAGGTATCAGGGAAAAAGCCCAATCCTGAGGATCGCCGCGCAGGAGAGAGATGATAATTTGAACCTGCTGCACTGCGTTTCCTGAGGACTTAGATTTTAAGGCAAAAAACAATTTACAATTATTTTTGAAATTCTGAAACTTAGCTCGATCCCCTAAAAACAAATCTGGCATGGGGATCCTAGGTTCCACAACAGGCAACCTAGCAAGATATGCAGCAATACTCTGAACCTCAGTGGCAAGCTGATCCACACGGCCAGACAACTGTGCAAACTCCATTGGGAGAAAAGATCCTCCCCAGCACCCAGAGATACAGAGGGAAAAAAAAAAAAAAAATGCAACAAACAGAAAAATATCTCTGACAACTCTGACAACCTTTCTTCCTTCACAATATTTTTTCCCTTCTGTGAGTACCATACAATTTATGGGCCGGTGATACTGTTATGTTTCGGTAGCTGAGGAGTGCAGGTAAAAAAGGAAATACACCAGAGCAGTTGGAATCTATGAGATTGCAGTACCCTGACTAACCACCGCAACTAGAGGCAGCCGTGGAGCGTTCCTACGTTGGTCCTAGACGCCTCGTCACAGCCTGAGAAACTAACTACACCTAAAGACAGAAATAGGAAAGCTATCTGCCCCGGAGCAGAACCCCAAAGATAATAGAAAGCCCCCAAACATGTAATGGCGGTTAGACAAGAGGAAATACTGACACAGAAAGAAAATAGAATGAGCAAACGCTGGGGTCCAAACTATCTAAATAGAAAAGGACAGGAAGGGTACTTACTGCAATCTCAGAAAACCCTGAAAAACACCAACTCTACTAATTTCAAAATCAACTGAGATCACATGACCTCTACCACCTAAATTAGTTCTCTGGTGTAACAAAATCAAAACAGCAGCCACTGAAAAAACTGGAAAAAGCAAAAGTACAAAACTCAGTGGCTGAACTAAACAGAGAGGGCAAAAGCCCCCGGAGGGGACCCTGAAGGCCCCCACAGAAGTGCAGGACAAAATGCAAAAATATAGCACAAACACAAAAGAAGAAAATGTCTTATCTGATAGCAGGAGATGCAGACACGACACAGCAGGCTACAAGGGAAACTGGAAAGAAGGATTCAGACCAGAACAATTGATCACCGGCAACCCTGATGGGAAAATGACTCCCTTATATAAGACCAGTCAGTAACACCTGATTCCCAGTCCTCACAATGTTCACTAGTACCGCTTGTAACCACCAGAGGGAGCCTCTGCTCAGAACTCATCTCAAACCCATTCACAACAGTGATGCCTCTCATGCTATTTCAGTCTGCCCTAAGCGGGGAAGACGTTTTGCACGTTCAGTTGTCTTGGGTAGTGTTCAGACTAAATTTTTGTTGACTGTTACCCTGATTTGCTCCCTGTCCACATTTTCTGCTCAGGCTTTTGTTGATTCGGGAGCAGCTATTAACCTGATGGATTTTGATTTTGCTAAACATTGTGGGTTTCCCTTGATACCCCTACGGAAGTCTATTCCCCTACTGGGGATTGATTCTACCCCTTTGGCTGAGAATAAACCTCAGTTCTCTACTCAGGTGATAATGAGGGTTGAACCTGATCATCAGGAGAGTTGCAAATTTTTGGTGCTGTATAATCTGCATGACATTATCGTACTGGGTTTCCCATGGTTACAGTCTCACAATCCTGTTTTGGATTGGAAATCTGTGACTGTAACCAGTTGGGGCTGCCAATGTGTTAATACCAACACTCCTGTTTTTTCTGCCTCCCCCCAGGCTCAGGATGTTCCTGACTTTTTGACTGATTTTTCTGATGTGTTTAGCGAAAGTAAATCTGCATCCTTGCCCCCCCATAGGAGCTATGACTGCGCTATTGAATTAGTGCCTGGTAGTAAATTCCCTAAAGGTCGCCTTTTTAACTTGTCTGTACCTGAACATGACGCTATGCGGTCTTATATCAAGGAGTCATTGGAGAAGGGTCATATCAGACCATCCTCTTCACACTTGGGTGCCAGTTTTTTCTTTGTGGCCAAAAAGGATGGTTCATTAAGGCCGTGTATTGATTATCGTCTCTTGAACAATATCACTGTGAAATATCAATATCCGTTACCCTTGATTTCTGACCTGTTTTCCAGGGTGAAAAGTGCTACTTGGTTTACCAAGCTTGACCTCAGGGGGGCATATAACCTTATTCGCATTAAGCACGGGGATGAATGGAAGATGGCGTTTAATACCCCAGAGGGCATTTTGAGTACCTAGTGATGCCCTTTGGGCTCACTAATGCTCCTTCTGTCTTCCAGTCCTTCATGAATGACATTTTAAGGGATTTTGTGGATACATTTCTGATTGTTTATTTGGATGATATCTTGATTTTTTCCAATGACTGGGACTCTCATGTGAATCATGTTCGGACTGTGTTCCAGATTTTGAGAGAGAATGCTCTGTATGTGAAGGGATCAAAGTGTCTTTTTGGCGTACAGAGGATCTCATTTCTGGGATTCATTTTGTCCCCATCTGTTATTGAAATGGACCCGGTCAAGGTTCAGGCCATCTGTGATTGGGTCCAACCTACTTCATTAAAGGCTCTTCAAAGATTCTTGGGTTTTGCCAATTTTTATCGTAAATTTATTGGTAATTTCTCTGTTATTGTTAAACCATTGACTGATTTGACCAAAAAGTGTTCTGATGTGGTGAATTGGCCTCCTGAGGCAGTCTCTGCGTTTCAGGAACTTAAGCAGAGATTCACTTCTGCTCCTGTTCTACGGCAGCCTGATGTTTCTCTGCCATTTAAGGTGGAGGTTGATGCCTCTGAAATTGGGGCAGGTGCCGTTTTGTCCCAAAGAGATCCAGAGACCTCTAAAAGTAACCCTTGTGCCTTTTTCTCTCGAAAATTTTCTCCAACTGAACGTAATTATGACGTGGGTAATCGGGAGTTATTGGCCATGAAGTGGGCTTTTGAAGAGTGGAGACATTGGCTGGAGGGAGCCAAACATCAGGTGGTGGTCCTCACGGACCATAAGAATCTGGTTTATCTGGAATCAGCCAAGCGACTTAATCCTAGACAGGCCAGGTGGGCCTTGTTTTTCACACGTTTTAATTTTGTGGTTTCCTTTCTTCCTGGCACTAAGAATGTTAAGGCGGATGCCCTCTCGAGGAGTTTCCTTGCGGACTCTCCTGAGTTATCTGATCCTGCTGTTATTTTGAAAGAGGGTGTAGTTCTTTCCGCCATCTCGCCCAATTTGAGACTGGCTCTGGAAGGGTGTCAGGAGGATAAACCCGAGCGCTGTCCTATTGGGAAATTGTTTGTCCCAGACCGGGGGAAAAAGAGTGTGATGTCTGAGATTCATTGTTCCGCGTTGGCCAGTCATCCCGGAATTTTTGGTACCAGAGACTTGGTTAGTCGGTCCTTTTGGTGGCCTACTTTGTCTCGTGACGTCAGGGAATTTGTGCAGTCCTGCGGGACTTGCTCTCGCTCCAAGCCTTGCTCTCGCTCTAGTGGTTTGTTGATGTCATTGCCTGTGCCCAAGAGACCATGGACCCATATCTCTATGGATTTCATTTCCGACCTCCCTGTTTCTCAGAGAATGACCGTTATCTGGGTGATTTGTGATAGGTTTTCCAAAATGATACATCTTGTGCCATTACCTAAGTTGCCTTCCTCCTCTGAATTGGTGCCTTTGTTCCTTCAGCACGTGGTTCGGTTACACGGCATTCCTGAGAACATTGTGTCTGACAGAGGAGTCCAGTTTGTTTCCAGATTTTGGAGGACTTTTTGTTCTAAACTTGGTGTTCAATTGTCTTTCTCCTCGGCTTTTCATCCTCAGACCAATGGACAAACTGAGAGAACAAACCAGACATTGGAGACTTATCTGAGATGCTTTGTGTCTGCTGATCAGGATGACTGGGTCTCTTTTTTGCCTTTGGCTGAGTTTGATCTTAATAATAGGGTTAGCTCTGCCACTTTGATGTCTCCATTTTTCTGCAATTTTGGGTTTCACCCTCGATTTTCTTCAGGACAGACGGAGGCTTCTGTCTGTCCAGGTGTTGACTCTGTTGTGGAGCGTATGCATCAGATTTGGGACCAGGTAGTGGAGAGGTTGTCCCTCTCTCAGGAGAGAGCCCAGCGGTTTTCCAACCGGCATAGGACTGATGGTCCTCGGTTTGAAGTGGGGGACTTGGTCTGGTTGTCCTCAAGAAATATCCCTATGAGAGTTGCATCTCCTAAGTTTAAGTCTAGGTTCATTGGACCTTATAAGATCATGGAGATTCTTAATCCTGTTTCCTTTCGTTTACTTCTTACAGGGACATTTAAGATCCATAACGTGTTCCACAAGTCCTTATTGAAGAGGTTTGTCGAGACAGTGGTTCCTATGGCTGTGCCTCCTGACCCTGTTTTGGTTGAGGGCAATCTGGAGTATGTGATTGAGAAAATATTGAATTCTCGTTTTTCTAGACGGAAACTCCAGTATTTGGTTAAGTGGAGAGGTTATGGTCAGGAGGACAATTCTTGGGTGTTTGCTTCGGACATCAATGCTAGGAGACTCATACGTGCTTATCACAGAGCTCATCCTGACCGACCTGGTTGCTCAAATGAGGGTTCGGTGACCCCTCCTCAAGGGGGGATACTGTTGTGAATGTGCTAGAAATGAATTCTGAGCAGAAGCTCCCTCTGGTGGTTACAAACAGTACTGAACTATCCAATGAAGATTGTGAAGATTGGCGATCAGGTGTTACTGACTGGTCTTATATAAGGGAGGTTCCCTCCCATCAGGGTTGCCGATGATCAATTTTTCTGGTCTCATCTTTGATTCCTGTTCACTTTGTAGCTTGCTGTTTCGTGCCTGCATCTTCTGCTAACAGATAAGACATTTTCTTCTTTTAGTTTTTTGTGCTTGCTTTTTGCATTTTGTCCTGCGCTTCTGTGGGGTCTGTCGGGTCCCCTCCGGGGGCTTGTGCTCCTCTCAGTTTAGTTCAGCCACTGTAGTTTGTTCATTTGCCTTTTCCAGTTTTTTCAGTGGCTGCTGTTTAGTTTTGTTACACCAGAGAACTAATTTAGGTGGTAGAGGTCGTGTGATCTCAGGTGTTTTTGTAATTAGTAGAGTTGGTACTTTTCAGGGTTTTTTGGGATTGCAGTAAGTGACCTTCCTATCCTTTTCTATTTAGGAAGTTTGGGCCCCAGCGTTTGCTCATACTATTTTCTGTCTGTGTCTGTATTTTCCTCTTGTCTAACCGCCATTACATGTTTGGGGGCTTTCTATGTTCTTTGGGGATCTGCTCCGGGGCAGATAGTTTTCCTCTTTCTGTCTTTGGGTGTAGTTAGCTTCTCAGGGTGTGACGAGGCGTCTAGGACCAACGTAGGTACGCTCCACGGCTGCCTTTAGTTGTGGTGGTTAGTCAGGGTACTGCAATCCCATAGATTCCAACCTCTCTGGTGTATTTCCTTTTTTGCCTGCTCTCCTCAGCTACCAAATCATAACAAGAGACACTGTCACGATTTGCTGCAGCCGCCGAGAAGCGGCCCAGCCCATAATCGCCCCCACGCTGACCTACCACCACAGCGTGGGGCGGGTGTCCCCTTTGGACGCAATATGGACCCTCCATACCGCAGAGGGGGACCCGGGCCTACCCAAACTAGGGAAGGGCAGAGACTGGGGTTCTGTGGCAGCTGAGCATGTGGACAAGGAAGAGACACGTAGAACTTGATTACACCGCACAACTTCAGGTATAGAGGAAGTAAAGTTTACTAAAGTAAAGACACAAGGAACACGGACTCAGGAACATGAAATCAGGAACACGGACTGGACATCAGGAACACGGACACAGGTACACGAACTGGATCTCAGAACATCAGAACACTGGCATCGGACTCCGGACATCTGGCAACGATCGACAGGTTCCGGACATCGACCTGTGGACATCAGGCTCCGGACATGAGGCGACAGTATCAGGCTCTGGACATCTGGCAACTATCGGCAGGCTCCGGGCGTCAGGCAGGGAAGGATAGGATCCGGACATCTGGAAGTGGTCCTCAGACATCGGAAATCAGGCCGTGGTAGTCAGGCTCCGGGCAAGAGGCCACTGTCATCGGACTCCGGACATCTGGCAGCGACCTAAAAAGGAACTCAAGCGGTCTGGTGCAAGCCTCACCGGGTTGAACAGGAGCCGGCTGGGGATAGCACCGAATAACAAGCTGAGCACAGAGTAGCAGAAACTCAGCAGACACACCGCACTCCTACTTCCAAGATGAACCCAGGTTATATCACAGAAAGTCAGTTAGCAAAGAGTCACAGTCACTGGGCACAGGGTTCAGGACACAGAAGGACTTCCAGGAACATAACTCAGCAGACACAGTTCAGACAGAGTCAGGTACAGGACAGGTACAGGATCAAGGATTCAAGCCTGGATATACCGCCTCCAGGACAGGCGCAGGAACAGAACCAAACAGGAATCAAAGCAAGGACTTTTGTACCAAAACATAAACAGGAGAGGTGCAGGATACAGTTCAGACAGGGTCAGGTACAGGATCAAGGATTGAGGCCTGGATATAGCGTCTCCAGGACAGGTGCAGGAACAGGACCAAACAGGAATCAAGGCAAGGACTTTGGTACCAAAACATAGACTGGAGAGGTGCAGGAACACACAACACACATGGCAAGATTCAGAAGCTTTGTGAGTAGCTAAGGCCCCGCCCATAGGGGCTGCCCCTCAGCAATTGGCTGGGGACAGCATTTCAAGTACACACACTAACCCTGATAAAAGCAGGGGAGGTGTGGCCACACATGCCCTTAGCAGAATCAGAAACCATTACACAGAGTCAGTGAAGGAACTGAGGCTCAGGGCATCTGGCAGCGGCTGCACGCCCAGACACGTGGAAAGTCATACACCAGCTGCAAATGACCTCGCAACCCGCGGACAGCTTCCACAGCGGCAACCAGGGACCGCACATGTGGATGGTCATGCAGCAAAGCAAAGACCTAACACCACATGAACAGCTACGCAGCAGAGCAGGGAACTGAGCAGGCTCCATACAGGTAACAGCCAACAGTATCCCAGCTCAATTTGGGGGAAAGGAGCAAAGGGTTAAAGCAAAGACATGCATTGTCACACCGACAACCAAGTACAGACAGAACAGCGTGACAGACACTGCGGGTAACGTCGCTTAGTTACCCGCAGTGTATGTTGGATACCAGCCCACTGGTGCAGGGAGCTGGTAACCTAGGTACACATCGGGTTTCCAGGCGCAGCGCGGCGCCTGGAAACCAGATGTGTACCTTGATTACCAGCTGATCGCTGGTCTCCTGCTTGCCACACGCAGCGATGCGTGCTGGCCAGCGGGAGACCAACGATCAAAAAAATGTCTTGGCCTTTGGACAACGATCAGCGATACCCGGCAGGGGGGTCGGTTGCTGATCAGTGTCACACACAGCGATATCGCAGGGGAGATTGCTGTTGCATCACAAAACTAGTGACTCAGCAGCGATCTCGCTAACGAGATCGCTGTGTGTGACGGGGGCTTAATACAATAGCAGGTGGCAATTTTAATTCAGTTGTATCTATCCCTGAACACAGGAAAAATGTCGCAGCTTTCCTTCAACAAACAACTATTCACAACAAGAATCATCAGTCTTTGTTGGATACTTGTCAGCTAATTGATTCATGCAGAGTCCTGAAACCCTAGTAACAGAGAATATACTCATTTTTCATACGCCAATAACTCCTGGTCTCAGATAGATTATCTTCTAGTCTCTCCCTATCTGTTAACCAAACTAATTACCGTACTATAAATATCAGAGTGCTTATAAAAAATCTAATACCTTTAAAATATATCTGTTATTTTACACTATTTAAAAGACAGCAAACAAAAGCTAATAACGCCTTACCAGGCAATAAGTCAAAAACAGTAAATGTTGAGGGTAAACCATGATAATTGTTATGTAACCCTGATTCTCCCTAGTTCACTCCTTCCTTGCTATGGAGGTTGGCACCCTATCTTGAACGCAAAATGGTGCCCCCACTCACCAACGACTTTCCTAAATTCTCCCTGAAAATTTCTGACAGATGTCAATAGCCATTAGGGACCCTAATCACCAGATACCACACTTATCCCTTTAAGGGTTAAATTAACCCCAAAGTGTAACCATCACCTGATGAGAAACAAAAGTGTTAAGGGAAAGGTGGGAGAGGGATAGGGAGTGTTAATACAATACCCTCCAATTTGCAAACAAACCTATGTGGAGCCGGTCACCTCAGTACCATTTACATAACAAAAATGAGTATTCTGTATGATTAAATATCAGATATCCAGAAACATGCAAATTTAATTACTTTGGGGATTGCCAACGGGGTTTGAACTAACATAACTCCCTTTCCGGTATCCCTAATCAATTCTCCCTACCTTGCCGCGGAGGTTGGCACCCTAATCTTGTATACAAAGTGGCGCCCCTGCTCTACGACGCCTTTCCCTCACTTTCCCTGGATACTCTCCCATCCACTTCCTGTATATCAAAGAAAAGCAATAGTGGAGGTAGGGGAAGGGGTAAATTAGAGGGGTGAGTGGGTAAACTTTATTAAAACGATAAAGTAATATTCCAAACCTGAAATAGAGGGACACAGAAGACAAGGTGTCTGGGCAATCAATTCTGTAACAGTGCTATAGTGCTACAAGATAAAGTAGGGGAACTTGCTTTGATAGTGTCTATTGATGCAACACACCACCTCTGAATACTCATTACACCAATCATATAAGGAGCCTTAGATTTTTCAAAATTAGCCAAGATAATTGCTGTCGCGAACCGCCAGACGTGCACTCACCCGAAGCCTGAGAGGTCCAAGCAGGGGCAGAGGGGTGGCTCTTATGAACCTGGATTGCGGCTCCCACACCGTCCAGGAGTGGAGAGGAACGACAGCAGTTCAGCAGTGCTGGGGGAATAGCACGACGGGAAGGGAGAACGCTGACAGTACCTGCGGCACGAGACCACGGGTAAGAGGGGAAGGAGGTGGGACCAAGCGCGGCGCTGCTTGAGAAGACAGCAGGACACGGCAGAGACACCCGGGCAGAGGAGGGGAAAGGGTACCACGGGGACACCAGGGAATAACGGAGCACGAGAGAAGAGAAGTCCAAGGTAAGCCGAGGTGTTGTGAATGTTCTGGATTCTGAGTTGGGGCTCCCTCTGGTGGCTGTTGATATTAATGAAGCCGCCTTGACTGACAGAAGCCCTTAAGCTGAGGATTCAGCTGTGGATGATTGGCAATCTGGGAGCGATGACTGGGGAGATTTAAGGGAGTAACTTTCACATGATCCTCGCCGGTGATTAGTTGTCTCTTCCTGGTCCAATTTGGAAGTCAGCTTGCTGTGGTCTCCTGCAACTTTCAGATAAGCTATTTTCTGCTCGTTTCTGTGGTTTTGTTTTCTTTTGTTTTTTCTGCCTTCTGTGTGAGGTCAGGCGGGTCCCCCTGCTGAGGCCTGCGCTGGTCTCTGTTTCTCATTTTCCTCGGTTTATTTGTTCAGTCTCTGTTATTTCAGCGGCTGCTGGCTAGCTACCTGTTCACACCAGAGTTCTGATCTAGCGGGAGAGATCGTGTGGTCTCAGTATTTTTTGGAATCAGAAGTGTTGGAATTTTTCCTAGGGTTTTGCTGGATTGCAGAAAGTATTCTTTTCTGTCCTGTCCTATATAGACAGTTTTGGGACCCAGCGTTTCCTTACTCTATTTTCTGCCTGCGTTTGTATTTCATCTTGTCTAACCACCAATATATGTGTGTGGGCTACCTATTCCTTTGAGCGCTACTCCGCGGCAGTTAGCTTTCCCATTTTTGTCTTTAGGCTTAGCTTAATCTCTGGCTGTGTCGAGGTGTCTAGGTCATCGTAGGTACCTCCCACGGCTGCTTCTAGTTGTGCGGTTAGTTTAGGGGTCTGCAATCCATTAGTTACCAACCTCTCTGGGTGACTGGCTGCCTTGGCTATTTTTGTTACTGTCCTCCTCGGCTACCATATCATAACAGAATCATCGGCCTAACTGTAATCCTAGGGTACTCAAAAGAAGGAAAGTATAATAAAAAAAAAAGGAAGTTTCAGAGTTTTTTTTATTTTTTCCTCTTTTTCTCTGGGGGCAGTAGGAAGATTTTCTTTCTTCTTCATTGGAGATTGTGCAGTTGTCTGGTCGTGTTGAGCGGCTCGCTACTGAAGTTCGGGGAATGTCTGCCTATCTCATTTAGTTTTCTGATATGGAACCTAGGATTCCTCTGCCTGATTTATTTTCTGGGGATAGGTCTAGAATTTTGAACTTTAAGAATAATTGAAAATTGTTTTTTGCCTTGAAACCCAAGTCCTCGGGGAACGCAGCACAGCAGGTTCAAATTGTCATCTCCCTGTTGTGCGGCGACCCTCAGGACTGGGACTTTTCCCTGACACCAGGAGATCCTGTGTTGGCTAATGTTGATGTGTTTTTTCAAGCTCTGGGATTATTGTACGATGAACCTAATGTTATTGATGAAGCTGAGAAAAACTTGTTGGCATTGAACAAGGGTCAGGAAACAGCAGAGTTATATTGTCAGAAATTCTGAAAATGGGCAGTCCTTACTAAATGGAACGATGATGCTCTCGCGGCTCTTTTTCGGAAAGGGCTGGCAGAAACCGTAAAAGATGTTATGATGGGATTTCCTGTCCCCTAGGGGCTCAACGATTCTATATCATTAGCTATTCAAATTGACTGACGCCTGCGTGAACATAAAACTATGCAAGAGGTGGTGTTACCTTTCGAACGGGCCCCTGAGCGAACATAAAACTATGCAAGAGGTGGTGTTACCTTTCGAACGGGCCCCTGAGCCCATGTAGTGTGATGGGGTTGGTTCTGGGGCTTAGCGTCGAGACTTTTGGAAGCGTAATAAGTTGTGTTTTTATTGTGGGGATGCTTCTAATACTATTTCCGTCTGCCCTAAACGGGGAAGACGTTTTTCACGCTCATTTGTTTTCGACAATGTACAGTCTAAATTTCTCTTGACTGTTACCTTGATCTGGTCCTTGCCCACATTTTCCGCTTAGGCTTTTAAAGATTCAGGAGCAGCCCTGAACCTGATGGACTTCGACTTTGCCAAACATTGTGGGTTTCCAATGGTGCCCCTGCGGACTACTATTCCTTTGCTGGGCATTGATTCAACCCCTTTGGCGGAGAATAAACCCCAGCTTCGGACCCTGGTGATAATGCGGGTAGCCCCGGACCACCAAGAGAATTGTAAATTTTTAGTGTTGCATAATCTGCATGACATTATTGTGCTGGGTTTTCCTTGGTTGCAGACCCATAATCCTGTTTTGGATTGGAAGTCTGTGTCTGTGGCCAGTTGGGGTTGTCAATGTGTTCATGGTGACACTCCTGTGTTTTCTACCTCTCCCCAGCCTCAGGAGATCACTGGCTAGTTGGCTGATTATTCTGATGTGTTTAGTGAAAGTAAGTCTGCGTCCTTGCCTCCTCATAGGAGTTATGATTGCACGATTGAGTTGGTGCTCGGTTGTAAATTTCCCAAGGGTCGGCTCTTTAATTTGACTGTACCTGAGCATGATGCTATGCAATCTTATATCAAAGAGTCATTGGAGAAGGGTCATATTAGACCGTCCTCTTCACCCTTGGGTGCCGGCTTTTTCTTTGTGGTCAAAAAGGATGGCTCATTGAGACTATGTATTGACTATTGTCTCCTTAATAAGATCACTGTTAAATATCAGCATCTGTTACCCCTGATTTCCGATTTATTCTCCCGAGTGAAAGGTGCTAGTTGGTTTACCAAGCTTGACCTTAGAGGGGGCGTATAATCTTATTCGCATTAAGCACGGGGATGAATGGAAGACGGCGTTTAATACCCCTGAGGGGAATTTTGAGTGCTTAGTGATGCTTTTCGGGCCCCTTCCGTCTTCCAATCTTTCATGAACGATATTTTCTGGGATTTTGTGGATAAGTTTCTGATCGTCTATTTGGACGATATTTAGATTTTTTGTAATGACTGGGATTCTCATGTGGAGCATGTTCGGATGGTGTTCTGTATTTTGAGAGAAAATGCTTTGTATGTCAAGGGATCAAAATGTCTCTTTGGCGTACAGAAGGTTTCGTTTTTGGGATTCATTCTATCTCCGTCCGCTATTGAAATGGACCCAGTCAAGGTTCAGGCCATTTCTGATTGGGTTCAGCCCACTTCATTGGAGGCTCTTCAGAGATTTTTGGGTTTTGCTAATTTTTACCGTAAATTTATAAGTAATTTTTCTGGTATTGTGAAACCACTGACTGATTTGACCAAAAAGGGCTCTGATGTGGTAAATTGGTCTCCAGAGGCAGTCTCGGCTTTTCAGGAGCTTAAGCGGAGATTCACTTCTGCTCCGGTTCTGTGGCAACCTGATGTTTCTCTCCCATTTCAGGTGAAAATAGATGCTTCTGAGATTGGGGCAGGATCCGTTTTGTCCCAAAGGGATCCTGTAACCTCTAAGATTAACTCTTGTGCCTTCTTCTCCCGAAAGTTTTCCCCAGCTGAACGTAATTATCATGTGGGGAATCGGGAATTATTGGCTATGAAGTGGGCGTTCGAAGAGTGGAGACATTGGTTAGAGGGAGCCAAACATCAAGTTGTGGTCCTCACTGACCACAAAAACTTGATCTATCTCGAATCAGCCAAGCAATTGAATCCTACACAGGCCAGGTGGGCCTTGTTTTTCACGCGTTTTAACTTTGTAGTCTCCTTTCTCCTGGGTACTAAGAATGTTAAGGCGGATGCCCTCGCTAGGAGTTTCCTTGCGGATTCTCTTGATGTGACTGAGCCTTCGGCCATTCTGAAGGAAGATATGGGTCTTTCCGCTGTCTCACCCAATTTGAGACTGGCCCTGGAGCAATTTCAGGGGGATAAACCTGAACGTTGCCCTGCGGGGAAATTGTATGTCCCAGACCAATGGAGGAAGAAAGTTATGTCTGAAGTTCATTGCTCTGCGTTGGCTGGTCATCCTAGTATTTTTGGTACTAGAGATTTGGTGAGTAGGTCCTTTTGGTGGCTTACTTTATCTCATGATATTAGGAATTTTGTGCAGTCCTGTGGGACTTGTTCTCGGTCCAAACTTTGCTCTCGCTCTAGTGGATTGTTAATGCCATTGCCTGTGCCCAGGAGGCCATGGACCCATATCTCTATGGATTTTATTTCCGATCTCCCTGTCGCTCAGAGAATGACCGTTATCTGGGAGATCTGTGATAGATTTTCCAAGATGATCTATCTTGTGCCACTGCCGAAGTTGCCATCCTCTTCCGAATTGGTGCCCTTGTTTTTTCAGCAGGTGGTTCAGTTACACGGCATTCCGGAGAACATTGTGTCTGACAGACGAGTCCAATTTGTTTCCAGATTTTGGAGAACCTTTTGTTCTAAACTGGGAGTTCAGCTGTCTTTCTCCTCTGCGTTTCACCCTCAGACCAATGGGCAGACAGAGAACAAACCAGACCTTGGAAACTTATTTGAGATGTTTTGTGTCTGCTGATCAAGATGACTGGGTCTCTTTTTTGACTTTGGCTGAATTTGCTCTAAATAATAGGGCTAGTTTTGCCACTTTGATGTCCCCTTTTTTTTGTATATAGGAAAGATGTGTATCTTCGTACCGTGTTAGCCAGTAGATAGAAAAATATTTAGACTTGAGAGTCCTCAGTGGTTGATACCTTTTAATGGCTAACTGAAAAGATGGTAACAAATTGCAAGCTTTCGAGACTACGCAGGTCTCTTCATCAGGCAAAGACTAAAACAAAAGCTGAAGAATCACATATTTATATACACAAAAGGACACAGGAATAATGCAATAGGTAAGACACTTTTGTATGCCCGGTCATAGCATGACGGATATGGAATTACTTGTATTAAAATCTAACTTCAAATCTGAGAAGGATAGAAAAGTCTGGGAATATAAACTTATGATGACCTTTGACACTCTTAGTGCTGGGATGAATATATCCCAGAGTTTTATGTCTTTCTACAACAATTAAGGAATCTGCTTCCCTGACCTTTTAGGGTCATCACAACACAATACCAGACCCCAATCAGAGGGTAATAAAACTTTCACTCCTTATCTATGAACTAGTCATATTTATGTTCATCCCTCTGCCATAATGACAGTTCTGCTTCACGTCACTTGTCTTACCTATTGCATTATTCTTGTGTCCTTTTGTGTATATAAATATGTGATTCTTCAGCTTTTGTTTTAGTCTTTGCCTGATGAAGAGACCTGCGTAGTCTCGAAAGCTTGCAATTTGTTACCATCTTTTCAGTTAGCCATTAAAAGGTATCAACCACTGAGGACTCTCAAGTCTAAATATTTTTCCCTTTTTTTTGCAATTTCGGGTTTCATCCTCGATTTTCTTCGAGGCAGGTGGAGGCTTCTGTCTGTCCAGGTGTTGACTCTATGGTGGAGAGATTGCAGCAGATTAGGGATCAAGTAGTGGATAAGTTGTCTCTCTCTTTCAGGAGAGGGCCCAACGGTTTGCCAACCGGCATAGGACTGATGGTCCTCGGTTTAAAGTGGGCGACATGGTTTGGTTGTCCTCAAGAAATATCCCTATGAAGGTTGCATCTCCAAAATTTAAGTCAAGGTTCATTGGAACTTATAAGATCTTGGAAATTCTTAATCCCGTTTCTTTCCGTTTGGCTCTTCCAGGGACGTTTAAGATTCACAATGTCTTCCACAAATCTTTATTGAAAAGGTTTGTTGAGCCAGTGGTTCTATGGCTGCGTCCCCTGAGCCTGTTTTGGTTGAGGGCAATCTGGAGTATGAAGTGGAGAAGATATTGAATTCTCGTCTGGCTAGACGGATACTCAAGTAACTTGGTTAAGTGGAAGGGTTATGGTCAGGAGGACAATTCTTGGGTGTTTGCTTCTGACATTCATGCGGAGAGATTGGTTCACGCCTTTCACCGGGTTCACCCTGATCGGCCTGGTGGTGCAGGTGAGGGTTCGTTGACCCCTCCTCAAGGGTGGGTGCTGTTGTGAATGTACTGGATTCTGAGTTGGGGCTCCCTCTGGTGGCTGTTGATATTAATGAAGCCGCCATGACTGACAAGAGGCCCTTCAGCTGAGGATTCAGCTGCGGATGATTGGCAATCTGGGAGTGATGACTGGGGAGATTTAAGGGAGTAACTTTTCTATGATCCTCGCCGGTGATTAGTTGTCTCTTCCTGGTCCAGTTTGGAAGTCAGCTTGCTGTGGTCTCAGGCAACTTTCAGATAAGCTATTTTCTGCTCTGTTATGATTTGGTAGCTGAGGAGAGCAGGCAAAAACGGCAAAACACCAGAGAGGTTGGAATCTACTGGATTGCAGTACCCTGACTAACCACCACAACTAAAGGCAGCCGTGGAGCGTACCTACGTTGGTCCTAGACGCCTCGTCACAGGCTGGGAGGTTAACTACACCTAAAGATAGAAAGAGGAAAGCTATCTGCCCCGGAGCAGAACCCCAAAGAACATAGGAAGCCCCCAAACATGTAATGGCGGTTAGACAAGAGGAAATACAGACACAGACAGAAAATAGTATGAGCAAACGTTGGGGCCCAATCTGCCTAGACAGAAACGGATAGGAAGGACACTTACTGCAATCCAAAAAAACCCTAAAAAAAAGCCAACGCTACTAATTGCAAAAAACACCTGAGATCACACGACCTCTACCACCTAAATTAGTTCTCTGGTGTAACAAAACAAAGCCGCAGCCACTGAAAAAACTGGAAGAGGCAAATGAACAAATAACAGTGGCTCCAGAGGAACTGAGAGGACCCCAAGCCCCCCGTGGGGGGGGGTGAAACCTGGCTAACCTCACAGAAATGCAGAGAAATATGCAAATGGTAAGCACAAAACAAAAAAAACAGAAAATATCTTATCTGAGTGCAGGAGAAGAGGCAAGACTCAGCAAGCTTCCAAGTGAACCAGGAAACAACGTTGAGACAAGAACAATTGATCACCGGCAACCATGATGGGAGGGAACCTCCCTTATATCCAGCCAGTCTGTAATTCCTGATTTCCAATCCTCATTGAATGGTTCAGCACTGTCTGCAACCACCAGAGGGAGCTTGTGCTCAGAATTCATTTCTAACACATTCACAACAGTACCCCCCCCCTTGAGGAGGGTCACCGAACCCTCATTTGTGCAACCAGGTCTGTCAGGATGAGCTCTGTGATACGCACGGATCAGTCTCCTAGCATGGATGTCCGAACCAAACACCCAAGAATTGTCCTCCTGACCATAACCTCTCCACTTAACCAAATACTGGAGTTTCCGTCTGAGAAAATATTGGATTCTCGTTTTTCTAACCACATACTCCAGATTGCCCTCAACCAAAACAGGGTCAGGAGGCGCAGCCATAGGAACCACTGGCTCGACAAACCTCTTCAATAAGGACTTGTGGAACACGTTATGGATCTTAAATGTCCCTGGAAGAAGTAAACAAAAGGAAACAGGATTAAGAATCTCCATGATCTTATAAGGTCCAATGAACCTAGGCTTAAACTTAGGAGATGCAACTCTCATAGGGATATTTCTTGAGGACAACTAGACCAAATCCCCCACTTCAAACCGAGGACCATAAGTCCTATGCCGGTTGGCAAACCGCTGGGCCCTCTCCTGAGAGAGGGACAACCTCTCCACTACCTGGTCCCAAATCTGCTGCATACGCTCCACAACAGAGTCAACACCTGGACAGACAGAAGCCTCCGTCTGTCCCGAAGAAAATCGAGGGTGAAACCCAAAATTGCAGAAAAATGGAGATATCAAAGTGGCAGAGCTAGCCCTATTATTAAGAGCAAACTCAGCCAAAGGCAAAAAAGAGACCCAGTCATCTTGATCAGCAGACACAAAGCATCTCAGATAAGTCTCCAATGTCTGGTTTGTTCTCTCAGTTTGTCCATTGGTCTGAGGATGAAAAGCCGAGGAGAAAGACAATTGAACACCAAGTTTAGAACAAAAAGTCCTCCAAAATCTGGAAACAAACTGGACTCCTCTGTCAGACACAATGTTCTCAGGAATGCCGAGTAACTGAACCACGTGCTAAAGAAACAAAGGCACCAATTCGGAGGTGGAAGGAAACTTAGGTAATGGCACAAGATGTATCATTTTGGAAAACCTATCACAAATCACCCAGATAATGGTCATTCTCTGAGAAACAGGGAGGCCGGATATAAAATCCATAGAGATATGGGTCCATGGTCTCTTGGGCACAGGCAATGGCATCAACAAACCACTAGAGCGAGAGCAAGTCCCGCAGGACTGCACAAATTCCCTGACGTCACGAGACAAAGTAGGCCACCAAAAGGACCGACTAACCAAGTCTCTGGTACCAAAAATTACGGGATGACCGGCCAACGCGGAACAATGAATTTCAGACATCACACTCTTTTTCCACCGGTCTGGGACAAACAATTTCCCAATAGGGCAGCGCTCGGGTTTATCCTCCTGACACCCTTCCAGAGCCAGTCTCAAATTGGGCGAGATGGCGGAAAGAACTACACCCTCTTTCAAAATAACAGCAGGATCAGATAACTCAGGAGAGTCCGCAAGGAAACTCCTCGAGAGGGCATCCGCCTTAACATTCTTAGTGCCAGGAAGAAAGGAAACCACAAAATTAAAACGTGTGAAAAACAAGGCCCACCTGGCCTGTCTAGGATTAAGTCGCTTGGCTGATTCCAGATAAACCAGATTCTTATGGTCCGTGAGGACCACCACCTGATGTTTGGCTCCCTCCAGCCAATGTCTCCACTCTTCAAAAGCCCACTTCATGGCCAATAACTCCCGATTACCCACGTCATAATTACTTTCAGTTGGAGAAAATTTTCGAGAGAAAAAGGCACAAGGGTTACTTTTAGAGGTCTCAGGATGTCTTTGGGAAAAAACAGCACCTGCCCCAATTTCAGAGGCATCAACCTCCACCTGAAACGGCAGAGAAACATCAGGCTGCCGTAGAACAGGAGCAGAAGTGAATCTCTGCTTAAGTTCCTGAAACGCAGAGACTGCCTCAGGAGGCCAATTCACCACATCAGAACCCTTTTTGGTCAAATCAGTCAATGGTTTAACAATAACAGAGAAATTACCAATAAATTTACGATAAAAATTGGCAAAATCCAAGAATCTCTGAAGAGCCTTTAATGAAGTAGGTGGACCCAATCACAGATGGCCTGAACCTTGACTGGGTCCATTTTAATAACAGATGGGGACAAAATGAATCCCAGAAATGAGATCCTCTGTACGCCAAAAAGACACTTTGATCCCTTCACATACAGAGCATTCTCTCTCAAAATCTGGAACACAGTCCGAACATGTTTCACATGAGAGTCCCAGTCATTGGAAAAAATCAAGATATCATCCAAATAAACAATCAGAAATGTATCCACAAATCCCTGAAAATGTCATTCATGAAGGACTGGAAGACGGAAGGAGCATTAGTGAGCCCAAAGGGCATCACTAGGTACTGAAAATGCCCCACTGGGGTATTAAACGCCGTCTTCCATTCATCCTCGTGCTTAATGCGAATAAGGTTATACGCCCCCTGAGGTCAAGCTTGGTAAACCAAGTAGCACTTTTCACCCTGGAAAACAGGTCAGAAATCAAGGGTAACGGATATTGATATTTCACAGTGATATTGTTCAAGAGCCGATAATCAATACACGGCCTTAATGAACCATCCTTTTTGGCCACAAAGAAAAAACCGGCACCAAGGGTGAAGAGGATGGTCTGATATGACCCTTCTCCAATGACTCATTGATATAAGACCGCATAGCGTCATGTTCAGGTACAGACAAGTTAAAAAGGCGACCTTTAGGGAATTTACTACCAGGCACTAATTCAATAGCGCAGTCATAGCTCCTATGGGGGGGCAAGGATGCAGATTTACTTTCGCTAAACACATCAGAAAAATCAGTCAAAAAGTCAGGAACATCCTGAGCCTGGGGAGAGGCAGAAAAAACAGGAGTGTTGGCATTAACACATTGGCAGCCCCAACTGGTTACAGACACAGATTTCCAATCCAAAACAGGATTATGAGACTGTAACCAAGGGAAACCTAGTACAATAATGTCATGCAGATTATACAGCACCGAAAATTCGCAACTCTCCTGATGATCAGGTTCAACCCTCATTATCACCTGAGTAGAGAACTGGGGTTTATTCTCAGCCAAAGAGGTAGAATCAATCCCCAGTAGGGGAATAGACTTCCGTAGGGGTATCAAGGGAAACCCACAACGTTTAGCAAAATCAAAATCCATCAGGTTAATAGCTGCTCAAGAATCAACAAAAGCCTGAGCAGAAAATGTGGACAGGGAGCAAATCAGGGTAACAGTCAACAGAAATTTAGTCTGAACACTACCCAAGACAACTGAGCGTGCAAAACGTCTTCCCGATTAGGGCAGACTGAAATAGCATGAGAGGCATCACCACAGTAGAAACATAACCATTGTGTTTTCAAAACTCATGACGCTGTGCCCAGAAGCCACTATCACACTGCATGGGTTCAGAAGCTGGTTCACAAGGCAACACTATTCCACGCATACCTCTACGCTCACGCAAACGTCTGTCAATTTGAATCGCTAATGACAGAATCATTGAGACCAGAGGGAGCAGGGAACCCACTGTAGCGCCCGCGTCCCTGCCTGCTGCCAGACAGGGACGTCGCTCTCCTCACCTGCGCTCAGCGTCCTCAGTGCTCCCAGCCTCCTCTGCGCCTCTGGCATCCTCGGCGCCCTCCTTCCGCCCTGCTGGTCCCGCGCGCTCCTTCCCTGCTACTGGCCTTAGGGCGCGCGCCCGCACCCTCTCCCGCTCTTAAAGGAGCCGCGCGCATTTTCCAAATCAGTCTCCAGCCAATGCTGGAGGACTCCACCCTATATTAAGGGCTTCCTCCTTAATGTAGGTGCCCGAGCAATGTTGTTCCTGTGCAGTCTAACTCTGTTTCAGCCATCAGCTCCTGATTCCAGTTACCTGCCTGTTACCTGTCGGCTTGCCTGTCTGCCATCCGTCTGCAGTTCCATCCAGAGGTTCGGACGTCATCTGCAGAGATCCCCGGGTCTTGCCTGCTCACCTAGGAGCGATCATCTGCCATCCGACTGCAGCTCCATCCGGAAGTTCGGACATCATCTGCGGAGATCCCTGGCTCTTGCCTGCTCACCTGGGAGCGATCATCTGCCATACGACTGCAGCTCCATCCGGAAGTTCGGACATCATCTGCAGAGATCCACGGCTCTTGCCTGCTCACCTGGGAGCGATCATCTGCCATCCGACTGCAGCCTACCTGGAGGCTCCACCATATCAGGTCGTATATGCCTGCCCTGTTCTAGAGACTGCCTGGTCACTTGCCGTGACAACCTGCCTGTCTAGAGACTGCCTGGTCACTTGCCGTGACAACCTGCCTGTCCAGAGACTGCCTTGATCACTTGCTGTGACAACCTGCCTGTCCAGATACTGCCTGGTCACTTGCCGTGACAACCTGCCTGTCCCAGAGACTGCCTTGGTCACTTGCTGTGACAACCTGCCTGTCCCAGAGACTGCCTTGGTCACTTGCCGTGACAACCTGCCTGTTCCAGAGACTGCCTGGTCACTTGTCGTGACAGCCTGCCTGTCCAGAGACTGCCTCGGTCACTTACCGTTACAACCGGCCTGCCCAGAGACTTCCTTGGTCACTTGCTGTGACAAACCTGCCTGTCCAGAGACTACCTATATCCCCTGCCGTGATTCCCTGCCCTTTTCCCGGGTGCCACCCGCTCTCTTACAAGTAGACTCTCTTGTATAATAAAGCTTTGTGGTTCCACCAACCTGACCTGTCTCGTCAGTAGTTCCACCCACCAGACCCGTTACAGTTTGCTCGGGCCATGGAACCCGGTGGCACCCAAACCCCTTCACTCCCGGAACTGTGTCATGAGCTGTCTCGCCAGAGGTCTCAACAGGAGGCTATCCTGGGTCACCTGCGGAACGTCAATTCCCGTCTGGACACTCTGAATTCATCACCAGAAACCATCGCTGGAGCCATGACTCATAATCCGTCAGTCCCGCTGATTCCCAATTCCGTGGTTTCCATTCCCGGACCCCGACTGTCAGCTCCTCCTAGGTTTGGAGGCGATCCTGCTCTGGCTCGGGGTTTCATTAATCTGTGCACCCTGCATTTTGAACTCCTGGCACACCAGTTTAACTCTGACCGGGCCAAAATTGCCTTCATCATGTCCCATCTCACCGGAGAGGCCCTGGCCTGGCTTAATCCTCTCTGGGAGAGAGAGGATCCTCTGGTATCTGACCTGCCTGCTTTTCTCTCGGCCTTCCGGAAGGTATTCGACGAACCTGGACGGAAGACTTCCTCTGCATCATCTCTGCTGCGTCTCCGTCAGGAGAGTCTCACCGTTGGTCAATATGCCATACGGTTCCGGACTTTAGCCTCAGAACTAGCTTGGGACAATGAAGCTCTAATTTCGGTCTTCTGGGAGGGTCTGTCCGGCCGTATTAAAGACGAACTTGCCGGTCGGGACATTCCAACCTCTCTAGATGATTTAATCGAATTGATCTACGGTTCCAGGAACGAGCCAAAGAGATCACCCGTAAAAAATTTTTTTCCCATCTTGCACCCTCGTGTCAGAGATCCATAACCTCTTCCGTTTCTCCTCAGGTGCACACTGCTGAGCCTATGCAGGTCGACCAGACCAAGATGGTCAAAGCCCGTCAGGACTCACGCCGTGCCGAGAAAAGTTGCTTCTACTGCGGCAGTAAGGAGCACTGGATCCAAACCTGTCCGGAGAAGTCGGGAAACGCCTGTGTCTAGGTTCGCTCGGAGAGGTCAATCTAGACAAAAATAAATCCTCTTCATCCCTGCTGCTGTCGGTTTCAATTCTGCTCGGTAAGAACCGCCACTTCGAAATGGCCCAACTTGATTCTGGAGCAGCTGGGAATCTCGTGTCACAGGCTCTAGTAGAGAAGTATCACATTCCCACCAAACCTCTTGTTGAACCTGTATCTGTTGCTGCTGTGGATGGGGGCCTCCTACCTCGTCCCATCCGACTTATCACCGAAGTCATAACCCTTGCAGGTGGGAATGTTGCATTCTGAGAGCATCTCGTTTCATGTTTTACCCGGACTCTCTCATGCTTTCTTACTAGGTCTGCCTTGGCTCCAAAAACATGCACCTGTGCTCGACTGGCAGAATGGAGAGGTTCTTCGCTGGGGACAGGACTGTCATAAAACGTGCCTGGTGCCTGTTCATCCTGTCTATTCTTCTCCTACACCTGCTAATCTACCTGGACTCCCGATTCCATATTGGTCATTTGCTGATGTCTTCAATAAAAAGGAAGCAGAGACATTACCCCCGCATAGACCATATGATTGCCCGATTGACCTGTTGCCCGGTACTACGCCTCCCCGTGGGCGTATTTACCCGTTGTCTGCTGCTGAGACCAGGTCGATGTCCGAATATATCGAGGAGAACTTAGCAAAGGGATTCATCCGTAAATCTACCTCCCCAGCGGGAGCAGGTTTCTTCTTCGTTAAAAAGAAAGACGGATCTCTCCGTCCCTGTATTGACTACAGAGGCCTAAATTCGATCACGGTGAAGAATAAGTACCCTCTTCCGCTCATTCCAGAACTGTTTGATCGTCTTAGAGGGGCTAGAGTCTTCACCAAACTAGATCTTCGTGGAGCATACAACCTGGTTCGTATCCGTCGAGGAGATGAATGGAAGACGGCATTCAACACCCGGGACGGCCACTACGAGTACTTGGTGATGCCCTTTGGTCTCTGTAATGCTCCAGCAGTCTTTCAAGAGTTGGTCAATGACATCTTCCGGGACGTCCTCTACTCCTATGTTGTGGTGTACCTTGACGACATCTTGGTCTTCTCTCCGGATCTTCAGTCTCACCGGAGGGATGTTCGTCAGGTTCTGCTCAGGCTCAGGCAGAATCACCTCTTCGCCAAATATGAGAAGTGCCTCTTTGAGCAGACTTCACTTCCGTTTCTGGGCTACATTATTTCTCAGACAGGCCTACGAATGGATCCAGAGAAACTGTCTGCCATCGAGAAATGGCCCCGACCAGAGGGGTTGAAGGCCATTCAGCGGTTTCTGGGATTCGCCAACTATTACCGTCTCTTCATACCGCACTTCTCTTCCAGGACTGCTCCAATCTCAGCGCTCACTCGCAAGGATGCTAACCCCAAACAGTGGACGACCGAAGCAGAGGAGGCCTTCCTTTTCTTAAACAGGCCTTCTCTTCCGCTCCAGTGCTGCATCGCCCGGATGGCAACAAGCAGTTCTTCCTGGAGGTGGACGCTTCTTCTGCTGGAGCCGGAGCGGTTCTTACCCAAAAATCGCCATCCGGGAGGATGGTATCCTGCGGTTTCTTCTCCAAACTCTTCTCCTCCGAGCGCAACTACTCCATAGGAGATCGAGAGTTATTGGCCATTAAGTTGGCATTGGAGGAGTGGCGTTACCTACTCGAGGGGGCTCTTCATCCGGTAATCATCTACACGGACCACAAAAATCTGGCATACCTCCAGCAGGCACAGAGACTTAATCCTCGCCAAGCCCGGTGGTCCTTGTTTTTTGCCCGCTTCGATTTTATTTTGCATTTTCGCCCAGCTGACAAAAACGTCAAGGCGGATGCCTTGTCTCGGTCTTTCCTGGTGTCGGATCTTGAAGATGAGCCTAAACATATCATCGATCCCGCCAGAGTGATGCAGGTGGCTCCCGTGAGTCTAAATCGTCTCCCTCCTGGTAAGACGTTCGTATCAGAAACCGATCGGAAGAGAATCCTACATTGGGGTCACTCGTCTAAACTCGCTGGCCACGCTGGTCAAAAAAAGACCCTCCAACTCATTACCCGGCATTATTGGTGGCCTACCCTGCACAAAGACGTAATAGACTTTGTTTCTGCCTGTGTTTCCTGTGCCCGCAACAAAGTTCCGAGACACCTGCCTACCGGCCGTCTTCTTCCGCTTCCTGTACCCGCTGCCCCCTGGCAGCATATAGCCATGGACTTCATTACTGATCTCCCCGTCTCTGCTGGTTGTACAGTCATTTGGGTGGTCACTGACCGCTTTTCCAAGATGGCTCACTTCATTCCTCTGCCAGGTCTTCCGTCTGCACCCGAGTTGGCTAAAGACTTTATCCGCCACATCTTCCGTCTTCATGGTCTGCCTCGTCACATTGTGTCGGATTGTGGGGTTCAGTTCACCTCACGTTTCTGGAGAGCCACTTGTAAGTTGCTAGATGTCACCCTGGATTTTTCCTCCGCTTACCACCCACAGTCCAATGGACAAGTTGAACGAATAAATCAGAATTTGACCAGTTATCTTCGACACTTCGTTAATGCCCACCATTCTGACTGGGTGGAGCTCCTGCCTTGGGCCGAATTCTCCTACAATAATCATGAGAGCGAATCTTCCACAAAGTCTCCGTTTTTTGTAGTCTTCGGTCAGCACCCTCGGATCCCTGTCCCTGTTTCCATCTCTGTGGACAATCCAGCTGCGGAATCTCTGGTTAGAGAATTCTCCTCCATCTGGGAGAGTACCCGGTCCGCACTCATTCAGTCATCCGAGCGCATGAAAAGACATGCTGACAAAAAACGTCTGGATCCTCCTCAATTCCGTCCTGGGGACAAAGTCTGGCTTTCGTCCAAATATGTTCGACTCAAAATTCCGTCCTACAAGTTAGGTCCTCGGTTCATCGGTCCTTTTGAGATCATCAGTCAGATCAATCCGGTGTCCTATAAATTGAAACTCCCGGCCAATTTGAGAATTCCTAATTCTTTTCATGTATCTCTCCTCAAACCTGTGGTTCTTAACTCTTTTTTTAAGTCTACAGGTACACCTCCTGCTCCAGTGTCTGCTGATGATGAATTTGAGGTAGAGAACATTCTGGCCACAAAAAGGGTAGGAAGAAAGACTTATTTTTTGGTGGATTGGAAGGGGTTTGGTCCTGAGGAGAGAACTTGGGAGCCTCGGGAGAACTTCCATGCCCCTCTTATCCTAGCTAAATTTCTTTCTGGCCTAAAGAAGGGGGGGCCTAGAGGGGGGGGTACTGTAGCGCCCGCGTCCCTGCCTGCTGCCAGACAGGGACGTCGCTCTCCTCACCTGCGCTCAGCGTCCTCAGTGCTCCCAGCCTCCTCTGCGCCTCTGGCATCCTCGGCGCCCTCCTTCCGCCTGCTAGTCCCGCGAGCTCCTTCCCTGCTACTGGCCTTAGGGCGCGCGCCCGCACCCTCCCCCGCTCTTAAAGGAGCCGCGCGCATTTTCCAAATCAGTCTCCAGCCAATGCTGGAGGACTCCACCCTATATTAAGGGCTTCCTCCTTAATGTAGGTGCCAGAGCAATGTTGTTCCTGTGCAGTCTAACTCTGTTTCAGCCATCAGCTCCTGATTCCAGTTACCTGCCTGTTACCTGTCGGCTTGCCTGTCTGCCATCCGTCTGCAGTTCCATCCAGAGGTTCGGACGTCATCTGCAGAGTTCCCAGGCTCTTGCCTGCTCACCTAGGAGCGATCATCTGCCATCCGACTGCAGCTCCATCCGGAAGTTCGGACATCATCTGCGGAGATCCCCGGCTCTTGCCTGCTCACCTGGGAGCGATCATCTGCCATCCGACTGCAGCTCCATCCGGAAGTTCGGACATCATCTGCAGAGATCCACGGCTCTTGCCTGCTCACCTGGGAGCGATCATCTGCCATCCGACTGCAGCCTACCTGGAGGCTCCACCATATCAGGTCGTATATGCCTGCCCTGTTCTAGAGACTGCCTGGTCACTTGCCGTGACAACCTGCCTGTCTAGAGACTGCCTGGTCACTTGCCGTGACAACCTGCCTGTCCAGAGACTGCCTTGGTCACTTGCTGTGACAACCTGCCTGTCCAGATACTGCCTGGTCACTTGCCGTGACAACCTGCCTGTCCCAGAGACTGCCTTGGTCACTTGCTGTGACAACCTGCCTGTCCCAGAGACTGCCTTGGTCACTTGCCGTGACAACCTGCCTGTTCCAGAGACTGCCTGGTCACTTGTCGTGACAGCCTGCCTGTCCAGAGACTGCCTCGGTCACTTACCGTTACAACCGGCCTGCCCAGAGACTTCCTTCGTCACTTGCTGTGACAAACCTGCCTGTCCAGAGACTACCTATATCCCCTGCCGTGATTCCCTGCCCTTTTCCCGGGTGCCACCCGCTCTCTTACAAGTAGACTCTCTTGTATAATAAAGCTTTGTGGTTCCACCAACCTGACCTGTCTCGTCAGTAGTTCCACCCACCAGACCCGTTACACCCACCATAACATCTTTTACATTCTCTGACAGACCCTTCCGAAAAAGGGCTGCCAAAGCATCATCATTCCATTTGGTCAGGACTGCCCACTTTTGGAATTTCTGACAGTATAACTCAGCGTCCTCAAGCCCCTGATTTAATGCCAACAAGGTTTTTTCAGCTTGATCAGTGACATTAGGTTCATCGTACAATAACCCCAGAGCCAGAAAAAATGCATCAACATTACTCAAAACAGGGTCCCCAGGTGTCAGGGAAAAAAACCTAATCCTGAGGATCGCTGCGCAGGAGAGAGATGACAATTTGAACCTGCTGTGCTGCGTTCCCTGAGGACTTAGGTTTTAAGGCAAAAAACAACCTACAGTTATTTTTGAAATTCAGAAATTTAGCTCAATCCCCCAAAAACAAATCCGGCATGGGGATCCTAGGCTCCACAACCGGCAACCCTGCAAGATAGGTAGCAATACTCCGAACTTCAGTGGCAAGCTGATCCACACGGCCAGACAACTGTGCAAACTCCATTGAGAGAGAAAAAAAATTCCTCCTCAGCACCCAGAGAAAAAGAGGGAAAAAATGCAACAAACAGAGAAAAAAAAAATTCTGACAACTCCCTTTTTTTTTTTCCTTTTTACTATTTTTCCCTTCTGTGAGTACCATATAATTTTCAGTTTGGCCGGTGATACTGTAATACTGGTAGCTGAGGAGAGCAGGCAAAAACGGCAATACACCAGAGAGGTTGGAATCTACTGGATTGCAGTACCCTGACTAACCACCACAACTAAAGGCAGCCGTGGAGCGTACCTACGTTGGTCCTAGACGCCTCGTCACAGCCTGAGAGGTTAACTACACCTAAAGATAGAAAGAGGAAAGCTATCTGCCCCGGAGCAGATCCCCAAAGAACATAGGAAGCCCCCAAAAATGTAATGGCGGTTAGACAAGAGGAAATACAGACACAGACAGAAAATAGTATGAGCAAATGTTGGGGCCCAATCTGCCTAGACAGAAACGGATAGGAAGGATACTTACTGCAATCCAAAAAAACCCTAAAAAAAAAGCCAACGCTACTAATTGCAAAAACACCTGAGATCACACGACCTCTACCACCTAAATTAGTTCTCTGATGTAACAAAACAAAGCAACATCCACTGAAATAACTGGAAAAGGAAAATGAACAAATAACAGTGGCTCCAGAGGAACTGAGAGGAGCCCAAACCTGGCTAACCTCACAGAAATGCAGAGAAATATGCAAATGGTAAGCACAAAAACAAAAAAACAGAAAATATCTTATCTGAGAACAGGAGAAGAGGCAAGACTCAGCAAGCTTCCAAGTGAACCAGGAAACAACGTTGAGACAAGAACAATTGATCACCAGCAACCATGATGGGAGGGAACCTCCCTTATATCCAGCCAGTCTGTAATTCCTGATTTCCAATCCTCATTGAATGGTTCAGCACTGTCTGCAACCACCAGAGGGAGCTTCTGCTCAGAATTCATTTCTAACACATTCACAACTGCTCGTTTCTGTGGTTTTGTTTTCTTATGTTTTTTCTGCCTTCTGTGTGAGGTCAGCCGGGTCCCCCTGCTGGGGCTTGCGCTGGTCTCTGTTTCTCATTTTCCTCGGTTTATTTGTTCAGTCACAGTTATTTCAGTGGCTGCTGGCTACCTACCTGTTCACACCAGAGTTCTGATCTATCTGGGGGAGATCGTGTGGTATCAGTATTTTTTGGAATCAGAAGTGTTGGAATTTTTCCTAGGGTTTTGCTGGATTGCAGAAAGTATTCTTTTCTGTCCTGTCCTATCGAGACAGTTTTGGGCCCCAGCGTTTGCTTACTCTATTTTCTGCCTGCGTTTGTATTTCATCTTGTCTAACCGCCAATATATGTGTGGGGGCTACCTATTCCTTTGGGGCGCTACTCCGGGGCAGTTAGCTTTCCCTTTCTGTCTTTAGGCTTAGCTAACTCTCGGGCTGTCGAGGTGTCTAGGTCATCGTAGGTACGGCTGCTTCTAGTTGTGCGGTTAGTTTAGGGGTCTGCAATTCATTAGTTACCAACCTCACTGGGTGACTGGCTGCCTTGGTTATTTTTGTTACTGACCTCCTCGGCTACCATATCATAACACAAAGGTCAGTAATACCGGATCAGGCAAAGGCAGTACAAAGGGAGTAGACTAACAGATAACCAAAGACAGCGAAGAAGTCAAAAACCGGGCGGAGCAGACAAACAGTACCAAGTCAGAAGGCAAAATCACAATGGGGGACAAACCGGGTCAGAATCATACAAACAAACCAAAACACAGGCACAAGGCACAGGCACACCGGGGTCGACACACCCAGCAGAGGGCGAAAGTGTAACCGACAAAGCATGGACCCACAAAGAGGCTATAAAAAGCCTCACAGAAGCCAAATGAGGCTACACGGATTAAGCCCAGACCCTCCAAACAGAACATAGCCAACAAACCATGACAATTGCACTATGCCCTAAAGTGCTAAAAACATACTATTTGTGATAATTGCCATAGATATTCCAGATAGCATACCAAAATAAAGTATAATCTCAGTACCCTATGCAGGAATTTATGTTGATCATATCCTTCAACCATTTGTCACCTCTTTTCCCTCATATGTACGGGACACATTGGATCTACTACAAAAAAAATCAATGGTGTCTCTGTAGATAAGGAAATGTTATTGGGTTCAATAGATATTGAGGCCTTGTATAGTAGTATCCCACACTCTATGGGCCTCAAGGACTTGGAGTTTTATCTTATATCTAGGACAGTCTATTTCAATAAGCATAATGAATTGGTATTGGACTTGATAAAATACATACATACAGTGGGGAAAAAAAGTACAGTATATACTCGAGTATAAGCCGAGATTTTCAGCCCATTTTTTAGGGCTGAGAGTCCCCTTCTCGGCTTATACTCGAGTCATATACAGGGGGGGAGGCGGAGTGCAGCTGTGCTATATACTCACCCCTCCGCCGGCGCGGTCTCTGCAGCCCCCTGCTCTTCTCCCACGGTCTCCGGCGCCAGTGTTCAGGTGGTACCGCTCATTAAAGTCATGAATATGCACATATTCATGACTTTAATGAGCGGTACCACCTGACCGCTGAACACTGGCGCCGGAGATTGCGGGAGAAGAGCAGGGCAGAGACGCGCCGGCGGAAGGGTGAGTATAAGCGATATTTACCTCTCCCGTTTCACCGCTGCTCGGCGCTGTGTCCTCGGGTCCTTTTGCTGCGATGTTCAGGCAGAGGGCGCGATGATGTAGTTTGTGCGTGCCGCGCCCTCTGCCTGATCATTCACTGCTGGAGGACCCGGAAGACAGCGGTGCTCAGCGGTGGACCGAATGACAGGTAAATATCACAGGTGCCGGGGCCCTGAGCGAGCGGTGACACCGGCACCTGTCCCCCATAGCGTGCCGATGTCCCCGCCTGCTCAGGACACTGGCACCTGGCCCCCAGCGACGAGAGGTGAGTAAGTCTTTTTTTTTGTTTCAGCAGCTACGGCAGCATAAGGGGCCTATTCAATGCAGCATCTATGGGGGCATAATACATGGACAATCTATGGGGCCTATTCAATGCAGCATCTATGGGGGCATAATACATGGGGCATCTATGGGGGCCTATTCAATGCAGCATCTATGGGGGCATAATACATGGGGCATCTATTGGGGCCTATTCAATGCAGCATCTATGGGGGCATAATACATGGGGCATCTATGGGGGCCTATTCAATGCAGCATCTATGGGGCATAATACATGGGGCATCTATGGGGGCCTATTCAATGCAGCATCTATGGGGGCATAATATATGGGGCATCTATGGGGCATAATCTATGGAGCATCTATGGGGGCATAATACATGGGGCATCTATGGGACATAATCTATGGAGCATCTCTGGGGGCATAATCTATGGGGGCATAACCTATAGAGCATCTATGGGGGCATAATACATGGAGAATCGATGAGGGCATAATCTATGGAGCATCTCTGGGGCATCTATGGGGGCATAATCTATGGATCATGTATGGGGGCATAATCTATGGGGGCATAATCTATGGAGCATCTATGGGGGCATAATACATGGGGCATCTATGGGGGCACAATCTATGGAGCATTTATGGGGCACAATACATGGGCAGCATATGGGGCACAATACATGGGAAGAATATGGGGCACAATCTAAGGAGCATCTTGTTGGGCATAATACATGGGGCAGCATATGGGGCATAATCTCATTTTCCACCCTAGGCTTATACTCGAGTTGATAAGATTTCCCAGTTTTTTTGTGGCAAAATTAGGGGGGTCGGCTTATACTCGGGTCGGCTTATACTCGAGTATATACGGTATTTAGTCAGCCACCTATTGTGCAAGTTCTCCCACTTAAAAAGATGAGAGAGGCCTGTAACTGACATCATAGGTAGACTACAACTATGAGAGTGAAAATGAGAAAACAAATCCAGAAAATCATTTTGTCTGATTTGGCAATATTTATTTAGCAAATTATGGTGGAAAATAAGAATTTGGTCACTAACAAAAGTTCATCCAATATTTTGTTATATATCCTTTGTTGGCAATGACAGAGGTCAAACGTTTTCTGTAAGGGTATGTGCACACGCTGCAGATTTGCCTGTAGAATTTTCTGCACAGAATCTGTATCTCTTGGCAGAAAATGCAGGTAAAAAAAAGTAACACATGTGGAATTATACATTACACTTTTCAAAAAAGTGTGAAACAACTAAAAATATGTCTTATATTCTAGGTTCTTCAAAGTAGCCACCTTTTGCTTTGATTACTGCTTTGCACGCAGAAAAGGTGAACGGATGGACTCTACATGCCTGGTTCCCACCGTGAAGCATGGAGGAGGTGGTGTGATGGTGTGGGGGTGCTTTGCTGGTGACACTGTTGGGGATTCATTCAAAATTGAAGGCATACTGAACCAGCATGGCTACTACAGCATCTTGCAGCAGCATGCTATTCCATCCGGTTTGCGTTTAGTTGGACCATCATTTATTTTTCAACAGGACAATGACCCAAAACACACCTTCAGGCTGTGTAAGGGCTATTTGACCAAGAAGGAGAGTGTTGGGGTGCTACGCCAGATGACCTGGCCTCCACACACACCAGTCCTGAACCCAATCGAGATGGTTTGGGGTGAGCTGGACCACTCACCGTTTCAATTTTGAATAAATCCCCAACAGTGTCACCAGCAAAGCACCCCCACACAATCACACCACCTCCTCCATGCTTCACAGTGGGAACCAGGCATGTAGAGTCCATCCGTTCACCTTTTTTGCGTGCAAAGCAGTAATCAAAGCAAAAGGTGGCTACTTTGAAGAACCTAGAATATGAGACATATTTTCAGTTATTTCACACTTTTTTGTAAAGTGTAATGTATAATTCCACATGTGTAAGGCTACTTTCACATTTGCGTTTTTTAGCGCTGCGTATCGTGCGCTATTGGTTGCATGCGCAATGTTCCCCTATCATTAACATGGTGGGCGCAGTGTCTTGCGCTTGCACGCGCTCATTAGCGTTTTGCGTGCGCAGCGCATTTTCCAGGTGTGCGCCCAGACGCGCTAGACGCTACATGTTGCATTTTTTTTCATCACAACAATTTAAAAATGCGCTGTGCGCAAGTGCGCGCACGCTATGCGCACAAAAATATCATTGCCGTCTATGTGGGCGCTGGCGTGCGTGTGGCTGTGCGCTTGTCAGCGCTTGTACGCGCACGCGATTTTTTGTTAAACAATGTCTAGACACTTGTCAAATTACCCCTAGACAAGATACATTGTTTCTGAGGAGTCTAGATAAAATGAGTATAGATAAGGAAGGTGTCAGTGCCACACAGACCCCTACTCAGACTGCCTGGAGACTGCATGCTGATAAGACCTGAAGATACAGCCTGGATCCCTATAAAAAGGCCTGCAAACAGTGTGCACCATACCACACAGCCTGGAGACTGGACCTGGAGACTGCAAGATCCATCTTGGACCACAACAGCCTTGATATTGCCTGGAGACACTGTGCCTGGAATCAAGACCGATCCAAAGTGCAAGAATGTGAGTATTCTTTAAACAAATGACAGGCTGTCCTTATAATGTAATATGTGCTCATGTAATTTTTTATTTTTTTTTGCAGCATGTCTTCTGGATCAGAATATTCACCATCCCGGCAAGAACTGGCCGAAGCAGAGCATGATGTGAGTATCTTCCTGCCTTTGGGTAAGTATAGCTGCTGAATCTACAAATGGCTAAAATTTGTGTTTCTTTTTCAGACATCATCGTCGGACACGGGCATTGAGGAGTCTCAGCAGGAGCAGTCGCAGCCGAGTCAAGTCCGGTGGCGAGACGGAATGTAAGTATATAGCCTTTGAATGTCTATTTATTTTCTACTCCTATTGTTCTTTTCTTTGTAAAAAAAAAAAAAAAAAAAGATTGTAATTTTTATTTTGTTTCTTCTAGGTTCCACAACGGGACGACGACCTGTATGTGGATAATGAGGCCCTCATCTGCCAGGTCCATGAGCGTGTCCCGTTGTGGGACAGCCGTGATCCGCAGTACAAGGACAATGTGGTGACCCGGCGGCTATGGAACGAGGTGGCCGCAGCGTTGATGGATGGCTGGGACAGCGCCTCTCCAAACCTCAAAAAGGCGTTTAGTAAGTATTTTCATTCTCTGTAATGCTGCACTCACTGTTGTTCCTGAGGCCACTGATGGGTTTACTGGCAGATATATTCTGCCAGCAAACCCAACAGTGCCCTCTGGTTAAACAGTGACTGCCCTGTGTATGCTATTGCAATGTGTTCTGCATTCTAGTGTTTGTTTTTATGCTGCACTCAGTGTTGTTCCTGAGGCCACTGATGGGTTTACTGGCAGATATATTCTGCCAGCAAACCCAACAGTGCCCTCTGGTTCAACACTGACTGCCCTGTGTATGCTATTGCAATGTGTTCTGCATTCTAGTGTTTGTTTTTATGCTGCACTCACTGTTGTTCCTGAGGCCACTGATGGGTTTACTGGCAGATATATTCTGCCAGCAAACCCAACAGTGCCCTTCTGGTTAAACAGTGACTGCCCTGTGTATGCTATTGCAATGTGTTCTGCATTCTAGTGTTTGTTTTTATGCTGCACTCAGTGTTGTTCCTGAGGCCACTGATGGGTTTACTGGCAGATATATTCTGCCAGCAAACCCAACAGTGCCCTCTGGTTCAACACTGACTGTCCTGTGTATGCTATTGCAATGTGTTCTGCATTCTAGTGTTTGTTTTTATGCTGCACTCACTGTTGTTCCTGAGGCCACTGATGAGTTTACTGGCAGATATATTCTGCCAGCAAACCCAACAGTGCCCTCTGGTTAAACAGTGACTGCCCTGTGTATGCTATTGCAATGTGTTCTGCATTCTAGTGTTTGTTTTTATGCTGCACTCAGTGTTGTTCCTGAGGCCACTGATGGGTTTACTGGCAGATATATTCTGCCTGCAAACCCAACAGTGCCCTCTGGTTCAACACTGACTGCCCTGTGTATGCTATTGCAATGTGTTCTGCATTCTAGTGTTTGTTTGTATGCTGCACTCAGTGTTGTTCCTGAGGCCACTGATGGGTTTACTGGCAGATATATTCTGCCAGCAAACCCAACAGTGCCCTCTGGTTCAACACTGACTGTCCTGTGTATGCTATTGCAATGTGTTCTGCATTCTAGTGTTTGTTTTTATGCTGCACTCACTGTTGTTCCTGAGGCCACTGATGAGTTTACTGGCAGATATATTCTGCCAGCAAACCCAACAGTGCCCTCTGGTTAAACAGTGACTGCCCTGTGTATGCTATTGCAATGTGTTCTGCATTCTAGTGTTTGTTTTTATGCTGCACTCAGTGTTGTTCCTGAGGCCACTGATGGGTTTACTGGCAGATATATTCTGCCTGCAAACCCAACAGTGCCCTCTGGTTCAACACTGACTGCCCTGTGTATGCTATTGCAATGTGTTCTGCATTCTAGTGTTTGTTTGTATGCTGCACTCACTGTTGTTCCTGAGGCCACTGATGGGTTTACTGGCAGATATATTCTGCCAGCAAACCCAACAGTGCAAAATGGTTCAACAGTCAATGACATGTGGATTCTTGAGCTTTTTATAATGCTGCATTCAGTTTTAAATTTTCATTCAGGTATGTGTGTTGAGAGTGATTTTGCACAGACTCCATTGTATAAATATTTTTTTTTTTTTGATCAACAGTGAACAAAATCCGCACACGATGGCGCTCGATGAAGGACCGCTTCAACACTGATGTTCGAGCAGAGGGACAGGTTCGCAGTGGTTCTGCAGCAAGGCCCAGAAATAAATATCGTTATTATCGCGAGTTGGCGTTCCTGAGACCGGTCCTTGCTAGCAGAGCGTAAGTTTTTTTCTTTTTTTTTCATTTTTTTCTTTATTTTCTTTTCTACAGCTGATGCTTCTTGTTCATGCATTATAGTAATGTTTTGTTTTTCTTTCCACAGCACCTGGAGCAGCACCATGCAGCCTGTCCCTGAAGCGGTCCTTCCTCGGACAACCTTGGACTCGTCCCAGCCATCCGGCAGCCTGGAAGCAACTTGCAGGTCAGCAACACAGACAGCTGGTGACCAGGAAGCTGGTCCCATAGGTGTTCCCCTCTCCCAGGTCTCTGCCACTGGTTTTGCGGGCACTTCCCGGCAGCGGCAGAGGGCCATGGAGAGGAATGTCTTGCCCGAGTTTGTTCACTTGAGCGAGTCCTTTCAAGGCAATATCAAGACGCTTGGAGGCAGAGTTGGAAGCGGTTTTTCACTGATGGAACGTGGTTACCCACATGGATCACCGTTTCAACAGTGTCGAACAGCGTCTTGATCGCCTGGAGGCCGACCTCAACAGACCAGCGCACCATTTTTTCAGTAAAATAGAACGGGGCATGGCGGAACACCTTACTCCTGAGCAACAGCTGAGTGTGATGCAGGCCTGCAGCAATGCTTACTTGCAGCAGATGCAGCAGAATCGGTACATGCAGCAGTCAGTGGTTGCATATCCAACAGTGCCACCACTGATTCGCCACACATCACTACCGACTTCTGCTGCATACCACTGCACGGCCACCAGCATTCCGAGTCACCAATACACCACCACAAGTCCGAGTACTGTTGGACACTCCACCGTCGCCACCACCATGTCAAGCGCTGCTCCTGTGTGGAGCAACACCCCCACAGACACTGGTCCACAGTCATGGACTCAAGCTAGCGCAGTACCTGCTTGGGCCAAACACCCACTTCTCCTTCTAGGAGTACCGCCACCAGTCAACAATTTCCCGCCACAGCACCCACTGATCCTATGAGTACCGTCACCAGTCAGCAACAATCCATTTCAAGGGCACCCATTTCTCCTTCTAGGAGTACCACCACCAGTCAACAATTTCCCGCTACAGCACCCACTGATCCTATGAGTACCGCCACCAGTCAGCAACAAGCCATTTCAAGGGCACCCACTTCTCCTTGGAACACCGCCAACCCTTTTGTTACTCCGAGCACTGCCAACACTTCCACCGCCACTGCCACCACAGAGCATGAGAGCGGTGACCCACATTCAGTCTTTTTTGTTTCAAGGCCAAGGTCAACCAGCTCAAGGCGGACACAGAGAAGTCGGTCCATGCATGGTACTCCTGTCCCAAGAAGAAAAAAAAATCTTTGTTTGTCCATCCACCCTCTCCTCCTAATGTGTCTCAAAGTGCCTCTCATTTGATGTGTGATCTTCCTTCACCCACTACTTTTGTTGCCCCTTCCCCTCGAACCCCTTCATCGGTTTCCAGCCGCTCTTCATCTCTGCACACCCCCAGATTATCGAAATCACCACCAAAACGTCAGTAGCAATAAAAATTTGTAATAAAAAAGCACATTTCTATACAACTTCTGTGGCAGTGACGATACATATGACATCTTGTACACACATTGTAATAATCTATTTTTTCTATTACTACTGGGGCAGTGACTACCAATTTCATCTTGTACAAACATTGTACTAATCTGTTTTCTCTATTACTACTGGGGCAGTGACTACCAATTTCATCTTGTACAAACATTGTACTAATCTGATTTTTCTATTACTACTGGGGCAGTGACTACCAATTGCATCTTGGACAAACATTGTACTAATCTGTTTTTTCTATTACTACAGGGGCAGTGACTACCAATTGTATCTTGGACAAACATTGTACTAATCTGTTTTTTCTATTACTACTGGGGCAGTGACTACCAATTTCATCTTGTACAAACATTGTACTAATCTGATTTTTCTATTACTACTGGGGCAGTGACTACCAATTGCATCTTGGACAAACATTGTACTAATCTGTTTTTTCTATTACTACTGGGGCAGTGACTACCAATTGCATCTTGGACAAACATTGTACTAATCTGTTTTTTCTATTACTACTGGGGCACTGACTACCAATTTCATCTTGTACAAACATTGTACTAATCTGATTTTTCTATTACTACTGGGGCAGTGACTACCAATTGCATCTTGGACAAACATTGTACTAATCTGTTTTTTCTATTACTACTGGGGCAGTGACTACCAATTGCATCTTGGACAAACATTGTACTAATCTGTTTTTTCTATTACTACTGGGGCAGTGACTACCAATTGCATCTTGGACAAACATTGTACTAATCTGTTTTTTCTATTACTACTGGGGCAGTGACTACCAATTGCATCTTGGACAAACATTGTACTAATCTGTTTTTTCTATTACTACTGGGGCAGTGACTACCAATTGCATCTTGGACAAACATTGTACTAATCTGTTTTTTCTATTACTACTGGGGCAGTGACTACCAATTGCATCTTGGACAAACATTGTACTAATCTGTTTTTTCTATTACTACTGGGGCAGTGACTACCAATTTCATCTTGTACAAACATTGTACTAATCTGATTTTTCTATTACTACTGGGGCAGTGACTACCAATTGCATCTTGTACAAACATTGTACTAATCTGATTTTTCTATTACTTCTGGGGCAGTGACAATACCATGCTCATGTTGGACACAAATTATACTAATGTGATCTATCAAAAACCTTTGTGTGAATAGAAATATTTTATTTTTTTAATAAAAAAAAAAAATTATAATGTGATCTATACAAATGTAATCCAAAAAATCATTGCCAATTCAAATGTTGTTTTCCTGTTGTACAAAATAAATGTGCCAATCTTCTTTTAGTAATTTTGGTTTGCTTTGTGTTTATTTTGCCACCTACACACTGCGACGTACACACACTGCGATGTACACTTTGCGTTTTTGACTACATATAACTACAGGAATGACACAAGTTTGTGTACTTCATGGAGATATGTTTAGTCCAAAACACAAATATATTCCTTTTTTTGCACCAACAGTCTGTCTGTCTACTAATATTGCACAGACTGAATAGAGGATGGTGTTGAGTGCAAGGCATATCTATTTAACCTTGCCAGATATACTAAAAAATTAAATGAGTGTGGTGTGTTTTTGACATTATTTCACTTTGTGATACAAGGCCAGGGATTCTAGATATAGCTTGTAATTGAGCACATCCTCTATTCAGTGTGTGTTGAAGAAACAGAGGAGATGATGGTGAAAATACACTTTATATGTACAATACCCTGACCTTGTATCATTACTATCACACCTGGCCAGGTGAATAGACATGAGTTTTAACCAGCAGCGTTGCTTCAGTCTGCATTAATTTGAAGCATACTGTAGCGATGCTGCTGTTTAGAAGTCATGTGTACTCACCTGCCCAGGCCTGATAGATTCTGAAGTGACGATGCGTTATTTGGTGCATCACCACTTCAGCATGCCACCAGGCATTGGTATAGAACAAGATGTATAATCTTTATTATCTCTGCGTTCCAAATCAAGTCACAGTGACACAAATAATTGTTGTGTTAAATAAAGGTCATACAACTTGTATATTTAACTACCTAGTCAGGATTACAAATAAATTCATGATGCACCCAAAAATATGCATCATGAATTCACTGGTAACCTGGCCATTTCATAATTGTTTTTTAATTTAAAAACAGACTGCACTTGGTACAGGTATAAACAGAGGTATTTTATTTAAATTAAAAAAAAAAAAATTTGATTAACATACAGACAAGAACATTATTTTACACCATTTGTTCTTGCCAATCCACCCGTCCTACATCTGAGATGAAGTAGGCCGAAAATTGGTCTCTCATTTGCCCTACTTCAACAGAAGACCTGAGAGGGTGCTGAGTGAACTCAGGCAATGGGTTAGGAGCTGCATCATCAAGTTCAAAGTTTGGGTGCTCTTTCGCCATGACAAAGTTATGTAGCACCACACAGGCCTTCACAACTTCATCCACTGTTTGCACTTTCAGATGAATGGCTGTGCCCAGAATGCGCCACCTGGAAACCAGTATACCGAAGGCACACTCTACAGTTCTTCTTGCCCTGGTCAGCCTGTAATTGAAAATTTTTTTGTTGTGGTCCAAGTCCCGGCTGGAGTAGGGTTTAAGTAGGTGTTGGCTCATCTGGAATGCCTCATCCCCAACCATTACAAATGGCATTGCTGGACCTTCGGTGTGGGGAAGAGGCCGTGGCATGGGGAAATTAAACTGGTTTCCATACAACCTCCGTCCCATGTCCGAGTTCTTAAACGCCTGTGAGTCATTCCCACGGCCAAATGCCCCAATGTCCACCGCAAAAACATACAGTCTGCATCTGCAATGGCCATAAGAACTGTAGAATAGTACTTCTTGTAATTGTAGTACTCCGAGCCTGTTCTTTTAGGTTTGATGATGCGGATGTGTTTCCCATCAACTGCTCCCAAACAGTTGGGGAAATTGCATGTTGTCCAGAATTTTTCTTTCTATTTCTAGCCACTTTTCGGTGGTGGGCAGGGGCATAAATTCCGGACAGAGAACAGTCCACAATGCCCGGCAGGTGTCAACAACAATTCCTGACAACGTGGAGATACCAATCCGGTACTGGAAGTGAAGTGAAGAGAGGCTCTCTCCAGTAGCAAGGAATCTATAGAAAGAACAAAAAAATTATTATTGTATATGTTTTTGTAAAACATTAATAAACAAAAAAATGGCATAAAAATAATTATGCAGGTCTTTGTTTACTAGCTGGCAGAACAATAATTCTGTCATCTTTGTAATAGTACATGGCATTAGTAATACAATGATGCAGGCATTTGTTTATCAATAATAATACATACCGTAATGTCACCAGGAGTCTTTCCTCTGGAGGAATCGCCCGACGGAGCTGTGTGTCCTGTCTCCTTATTAATTGTTGGACCCGAGCAAGTAAATCCATGAAGGATTGTTGTGACATCCGGGTGTAGTCGTTAAATTTCTCCGGGTTTGACTGCAGCTCACTGTAGAGGGTGTGATACGCTCCACGGCTCTCCGGAGTTCTACAATGGGATGTACCCACAAACGCCGCCGCTGCCGTCTCCGCTGTCTATCTCTCTTCCTTTGTTCATGGCAAGCAACGGCATAAGACTGTGCCATAGCCATGTCCACATCAAGGTTGAAGAAGAAAGTCTGCATAAGCTGATCCATGTTCATCAAGGCAAATGCAAGCAAATGTAAAAAAGGGCTGTGAACAGGCTCTATATAAAGATTTTCAATGAGACACGCCCACTGGTGTCCCATTGGTGGGTTCTGTTGCAAGAATTTTTCAAGGATTTTCACTGAGGACTCTCAAGTCTAAATATTTTTCAAGGATTTTCATCATGTGTTTTGCCCAGAAAAAACGCAAACACATACAAAAACGCTTTAAATCGCATACAATCGCTTACAATCGCTGCGTTTTTCCAAAGCAATGCGCACTATTCGACTGCAAAATATCGCAGCGATTACACGCGTTTGCACGCGGATTTTTCATTCGTTTCATGTACGCTCGATACGCAGCGCTAAAAAACGCAAGTGTGAAAGTAGCCTTAATTCATAGTTTTGATGCCTTCAGTGTGATTCTACAATTTTCATAGTTATGAAAATACAGAAAAATCTTTGAATAAGAAGGTGTGTCCAATCTTTTGGTCTGTACTGTACATTGGAATACTCCATTTTCACCCACCTACCCTTTCCCCTCCACC
>JARQOD010000005.1:407826273-408019153 GCA_033576555.1 Oophaga sylvatica
GATTTTCAATGGACACGCCCACTGGTGCCCCATTGGGGGGTTCTTTGCAAAAATTTTTAAAGGATTTTCAGGGACTCTAAGTCTAAATATTTTTTAAAGGGATTTTCATCATTTTTTTGCCCAGAAAAAACGAAAACACATAAAAAAACGCTTTAAATGATACAATCCTAAAAATCGCTGCGTTTTTCAAAGCAATGCGCACTTTTTCGACGCAAATTCGCAGCGTTTTACCCGGTTTGCCGGGTTTTTTTCATTTTTCATGTACGCTCGATACCAGCGAAAAAAAGAAGTGTAAAGTACCCTTAAATTCAATTTTGTCCCTTATGTGTTTCTAAAATTTTTTCATATTTATAAAAATACAGAAAAATCTTGAATAAAAGGGTGCCCAATCTTTGGTCTTACTTACATTGGAATACTCCATTTTCACCCCCTACCTTTCCCCCCACCCCCCCCAACATCAGTCTTAGAACCCCCAACTTTATTACAGCGAAGATGTAGATGGTCTTTTCGATTCCAAACAACCAGGGGATTCATAACACTTATCTCTTTAGAAAAAAATTTATATAAAAAAGGAACTTGCTGTTAGAGGTCTCCTCTCCGCCCATTAGGAGAGGCCAGGGCGTCCAAACCTTTCTTTATATTTAATTTACCTCTTTTTTTCGTAAAATTTTTTTCCAATCGTATAAAGGGATTTTTTACCGTCAATACGTATCGATGGAGGTGGGGTTTTGTCCCGTTTTTGCAATTTAAATTTTTACACGTAAAACAATCAAGCAATAGCAAGTTTCCCTTTAAAAGTAGTTAAAACTTCTTTCCCCTAGCCCCGCAAACAGAATAGGGTTCCCCGGGTTTCACAACTACGCCCCTTAATCTATCAAATTTCTTCAACCAAACGTTGAAAGCCCAGGGCTTCCCCCAAACTATGAATATACCCGCCATATCCATTACATCTCGGGCATTCCGAGTTTCCCCCTTTGGCCCCTTTTGTACAATATTAATGGTGACCAATACTTATGAAAAAAAAAAAGATGGATAGTCTTGCAGGTTCCTCATGGAAGTTTAGGTATATTTCCAGATAGTTTCCCAGACGTCATCCTCTTTCCCCCCTTCTTCTTTCCCCTCGGTCTAGCTTTTAATGGGAAAATCAAAAAAAAGTATGCATCAAATCTTTATAAGTATTTTTGATATCACCCCTCTAGTGATTCCCTTTAGACAAATATATTCCAGACAAATCAATTCCCCTACCAATTTCCCTTGTATTTTGGGCTCTTTTTTGCGGTTTAACCCGTCCTTTATACCTTCCCATATTTGGGGTGGAAAACAGTTTCAATGCGAAAGGATTTAAAAATCCTCCCCCCCCATTTGTTGAAAATTACCCTTTTTCCTCTGTCTATCCAAATTTGGCATTTCTCCATTTTCTCTTCTCTAAAGGGTGTATTTTTTCCATATAGGGGTGAATTTAGTTTTTCCCTTATTCTCTCCCTTTTTTATTTCATCCCAAATTTTTCCTATAAGTTCAAACGTAGGCATTTTCCCTTATTTTTTTAAAGTTACCATTCTCCAACCCCTTTTTTACCGGCTATCCCCCGTAGAAAATTTAACGTTTTTTAAAAACCAATTTTTCCCGCCCCACTTTTTAAACCCCCCCTCTAAAGTGCTAACTTTTAGCGCTAGGAAAAAATTTTTGGGTTTTGGCCCAAAGCCATTCCTCCCTTCTCCTTGGCCTCTGAAGAATTTCCAACTTTTTCTCCTGGTTTCTTTCCCCCTACCCCGCTCTAATTTTCACATTTAATGACTTAAATCTTTTTTTGGGGGATCAAAATGGCCCATTTCTAAAAATAAAGAATTTAGGACAGAATTTTTTAAAAAAAATTTACTTCCCCCACTGTTAAATAAAATTTTTTCCATTCTCATTTTATTTTTAATTTCTGAAGTAGGGGCCCAGTTTAAATTGAAGTACTCTGGGTTGGTAGGGATATTTTTTCCCAGGTTTTAAAGGACTTTACATTTAATTTATTTTTTTGTTCCTTTTCGTCATTTCCCCCCTATCACTTTAAACAGCAATTTTTGGCCAATTAATTTAGCCGTAAGTCCCCAACCTTTCGATTGTCAGCATGGCACAGCTCAAGGGTCAGCCCCCCAAAACAATAAAAAAACGTCTGCATACAAAAAAACCCCTTTTCCTCCATATTCCCTATTTGAATAATTAAATTTCCCCCAATCTTCCTAAAGAGCACCCCAAGGTTAATTGTAAAGCAAAAGGAGTGGGGAAGAGGAAGCCCGTCGGTTCTCTGTTAAAAGGAAAGACGGGGAAACGCTCCTTAACTTGACCCTTTATAAATTGGGGCCCCAAACCAAATTTTCATAACTCCCCCAAAATATTCCCATTGTATACTGTCAAACGCCTTTTGGGATCTAAAGGGGGAAACCTCTGCGAGCCAATTATCTGCCGCTTTTTAAATTAAGGATGTCCCCTTACATTGCCCCGTAGATCTTTTGGCAAAAATTCCCCTGGTTGGATGTATTAGAGAAAAAAAATTCCCCAGTCAGCCATTTACCCCCAAAACTTTCGCTAAAATTTTTATGTTGCTGTTAATAATGAGATTGGTCTTTACGATTAGGAAATTGGGGGGCCTTTCCCTCATTCGGAACACTACTTATTTTTTCCTCTAGAGGTGGCAATGCTTTTTTTCCCTTGTTTTTTCAATATGACAGCAATCTAGGAACAGAGTTCTGAAATTTTTTTATAAATTTTGAGGGAAAAACCTTAACCCTTGGGGTTTTCATTGGCCCCATCATGCAGGAAAAACCCCATTTCTTTAGAAAAGGGAAGTCAAACTTTTTTTTATTTTTTTTTCTTAAAATTTGGGGGAAACCCCCTTCCTTAAGAAAACATCTTTTTTTTATTTCCGCACTCCCCCTAAAAAAATATAGGTTTTTATAGAAATCACTAAAAAAAATTCTATGCCCCTTCCAAATCATTTTTGTTTTCCCCTTGGCCTTAAATTTTATATAAAGAATTACTTTTTGTGCCAAACAATAACAGATAAAAAAAGTCCACTTTCTCCCCTTCAGCGTAAAATTATCCTTTTGAAAGCCTGTCTTTTTGCCTTTTTTTTAAAATTGGGGACAATTAATCTGCTCCGGGCTTCCTTTGGCCCCCTTGTGTTTTGGGTTTCTTTTTAGCCTCCCCTCCCCCTTTGCTATGCTTCAAATTTTTTTGCCTCCTCCTTTTCGTCTGTGTTTTTTGCCTACAGATGCCTAATAAAAAACCCCCTTTGAAAGGCCTTCATTGGATCCCCTTTTAAGTTTATCTGTACTTCCTTATTATGAATGAAAAAATTCCTCTAATCTTTTTTCCCCAACCCTTGAAAAATTTAAAGGGTTTTTTTTCCAAATGGGTGTATTTTTCCTCCTGCCTGCCCTCGTCTTGTACCTAACCAATTTCACCTAATCGGACTATGGGCGAAAAAAATTTTAGGAAAATTTGCCCTCTCTTTTTATGGGGTCCCTTTTGCCCCTACCAAAAGTGCCTGTGATGTAGATTAAAGGGGGACCGTTTCCCTTTTTTTTTTAACCCCCCTACATAATTAAACCCCAAATTTTTTTTTAAAATTACAAAAACGAAGGTACTACCTTGACATTGCCATCCTTGTTCCGTCCCAAAAACAACAACAACTTATTGAAATCACTACATCGTACTGGCTTTTCCCCCCCTTTCAGCAACCCCCCTCATCAATCTAATCTTGTACTTGAATAAGGAGGTGGAATAAAGTGCTAGAACATAAGGGGTTTTCCCCAAAAAATTTTTCCCTTTTCCCTCCCCCGTCCCCCCGGGTCAATATACCATTGCTTTTCAAAGGAGTGGATCTATTAATTAAATCAAAATCCCCGGATAAAATTGAATAAAAGTGAAACCCTTTTGAATCCTCTTTTTTTGGAATGGGGTTTTTTTTTTTGTAGTGAGTTTCCCCAAAAAGGGCCTACTGCCGCCCTGGCCTGATCATTAAAATGCGTCTTTATTTTTTTGTATAAGCCCCCAAAAATTTGCTTTTTTTTTAAAGGTCCCATTATGTAGAACAAAAAAACCTTCCCCTTTTGCCCCTTTTCTTAACAGTAAAAACCCCAAACCCCCCCCCCCCCCCCTCCTCCCCCCCCCAACTCACCCTTTCCTCCACCCTTGAAGCTCCAAAAGGGGCCTGGATTTCCCCCTTGAACCAGCCTTCCGAGACCGTTCCCATCACACACCTGTTACCCCCGCCCAAAACCATCCGTTTCCCCCCGTTCTCCCTTTTCCCTCCCTCTCCACCGTGCACTTCAATATTTCCCACCTTTTCAAATGGGGGTCTCTGTAAAAGGGGGACAAACGTTCAATAAGAGTACTTTAAAATAACAGATCAAACATTACAAAACTTGCTTATCCCCCCGCATCCACCCAGGGCTATCATAAAAGCAAACTATTTCGAACAATTCCCCTCTGCGCAATGAAACTAAAATTCACCTTATTGCTGAGATCATCGTAGGAAAAAGAGTCAGAACATCCATTATTCATATAATCAACATTATTAGAGTTTCCATCTCAATTTACCCATACGGAATATCAGTTGTTCCTTGTAACCTAGAAGGAAATCTTCTTACTAAAAGTCCTCAGCCGACGCCTCTTTCAAGCAGAATTATTAAATTCCATGTCCCGTCACTCAGTTCTGTGGGACACAAAGACTTAGTGTTAATATCAATCCACTTGTGGCCTCCTCAGGATCTGTGAAGAAAAAACTTTATCCATAGGCGCCCACGTGTTTAGCAGGAAACATCATGGAGTATTTGCTCCTAATTCTTCAAGCGCCTTTCAACCCCTCCAAACCGCATTCTCTGCTTCTGCACGGCTACCGAATAGTCGGGGTATATACCAATGCTTGGCCATTCACTGTAATCTCCTCTGATTCACGTGCCTTCCGAATAATGACATATCTGTCTATATAGTGTAGTAATTTTGCAATAATAACTCTTGGAGCACTCCCCGGGGGTGAGGCTGCACTGGGACTCTATGAGCCAGCTCCACTGCAAAGAATTTAGTGAAAGTCCACTCCAATTTGGTCTCTGAGCCATTTTTCAATAAAGTCAGTAGGGTCCCTCCCCTCCGTCTTTTCCGGGAGCCCACAATCCGAATATTGTTCCTTCGGGAACGATTCTCCAGGTCATCATTTTTTATCGTGACATCAGAAATTTGTTGCTTAAGTTGTTTTTCCGTTTTTTTGAATTTATCAATCCAATCCTCCGCCTCTCCCACTCTATTCTCAGCTGCTCCCATCCTGGTATTAACTTTATGAATATCCTTCTTAATAGAGGCTACTTCAGATTGAACCCCCCGGACTTGCTGGGTTAACGTTGTTAGTGCTTGCTTACAGAAAGACAAAACTGTAAACACATCTTTTATGGTGGGATTCTCTTGAACCTCTCCCTTTTCCTGTGCTGCAGTCACCGCCATTTTCTCCCCTCTGAGGTAGTGCTCCCCGGGGATTTCCCGCCTTCCTCCTCCTGCGCCTCCATTCCATCATCCCCACCATCCTCCTCCTCTCCCTCCGATCCTTGCTGCATCATACCACCACTCTCAATTTCGTGCAAATTTCTTAAGCTTCGCTGCAGCGCTCATACGGCGCTGACATGCAGCGTTCATCCTGGCCGCTTCCTCCCTCCCGTCGGCGCCATCTTGGGAGCTGCCTGACTCCGTCCCCAGGTCCTTCTGCCTTTATCCCGGGTCATCTCGGCTCATCTCCGGTCTTTTGCTGCAGTCCCGGTATGCACAACACTCTCCCCCTCCTGTCAGTCGGCTGAGGCTGGCGGTGGATCGGCGGATACAGCTCTAAAACTGTGTGCAGTGGCGGAAGATCTCAAGAGGATGCGTCTGCCTACATCGCCGTCAAGCTCCGCCCCATAGAGATATATCTATAGACAGATAGATGGATAGATATATCTTAGATAGGGCAGATGGATAGATAATCTATAGATAGATGGATATCTATCAGTATTTTACTGAAATAAAACACCACACAGTTTTTCATCTTTATTGTACGCCTAATTCCTGTGACGTCCTCAATCCCCCCCAAAAAAAAAAAAATTATAAACACAACAGTATACTCCCTGTTCCGACATAATCCATGAAATAACGAGTGTCCCACGACGATCTCCCTTATAGAGAGGTCACATCAGGAGATGTGACCGCTCTATAGGGCCTCCAGTGACTCACTGACAGGAGACAATAGCTCTTGCAGTGTTTATCACTGAGTGGGTCACTTGAGTTCATCTTCTCACTTGATGGCAATGCTGCGCGTGAGAATTTTCCCACAGAGCAGGGTCGCAAGTGACAGGATGAACTCCTGTGACCTGACAGCGGAGTGATACAGTGTGGAAGGATACCTTCCTCATTGTATCACCGAAGGCCCCTGGAGAGCGGTCACATATGCCAGCTCTCCACAGGAGATCATCGTGGGACAATCGTTATTATATGGATTACGTCGGAACAGGGAGTATATGATTGTGTTATTATTTTTATTTTTTTTACAGGGGATCGGGGGCTTCGTGGATTAGCAGTATGGTGAGTATACGTACTTTATGTCTGTGTTTCTTTTTACAATTCAACACAGAGCCGAATGATGGGACTACTACTGTCCCATCATCAGCTACTGATGTCACTGTAGCAGACATAGCCAGATGGGACTAGTAGTCCCATCGGGGCTATGCTGCCTACACACAGACACGCACACACACATAGATACACACAGACATCCGCACACATTCAGTCTCAGCCCACACTACGCCAACACACTTCCCTCCTCCCAATCTGCAGCGTTCCTCGCACCCACAATCGCAGCAAATCCACAGATCTTTTTTAAACCTGCAGTTTTGCTGTGGATGTGCCTGACTCAATGCAAGTCAATGGGTGCAGAAACGCTGCAGATCTGCAAAAAGAATTGACATGCTGCGGAAAAAAAATGTTGCAAATCTGAGCGTATTTTTTCGCAGCATGTGCACAACAAATCTCAAAATCACATAGAATAACAGTGGCTGTGCACTACAATGCAGATATGATGCAATTCCGCGAGTCCAAAAATGCTGCGGATCCACATCTAAATCCGCAATGTGTGCACACAGCCTAAGGGTATGTGAACACGTTGCGGATTTGACTGTGGAATTGTATGTGCAGATTCTTCTTCTCTTGGCAGAAAACTCAGTTGAAAATCCACGTGGATTTGATGAGGATTTTCATGCGTTTTTTACATTCGGATTTGTATGCTTTTTTGTAAGCTAAATATATATTATTTAACAAAAAAAAAAAGATTTGTGATGTAATTTCCTTGTCCAACCTCTTCTTTTACATACTCCATTGAAGAATCATGTTTAAAAACATAGATAGATCTATAGATAGATAGATCTACAGATAGATCTATAGATAGATAATGTATAATAGAAAAAAAAATAGATATATCTATAGATAGCTATATCTACAGATAGATATATCTACAGATAAATAGATATACCTACAGAAATTTGGTGGAGGATCGGTGATGATCTGGGTATGCTTCAGCAAGGCTGGAATTGGGCAGGTTAATCTTTGCGAAAGATGTATGAATCAAGTCACATACAAGGTTATCCTGGAAAAACAGTTGATTCCTTCTGCTCCGGCAATGTTCCCCAACTATGAGGACTGGTTTTTCCAGCAGTAGAATGCGCCATGCCACACAGCTAGGTCAATCAATGTGTGGATGAAGGACCACCACATGAAATCCCTGTCATGGCCAGCCCAATCTCCAGACCTGAACCCCATTGAAAACCTCTGGAATGTAATCAAGAGAAAAATGGATAGTCACAAGCCATCAAACAAAGAAGAACTGCTTAAATTTTTGTACCAGGAGTGGCATAAGGTCACCCAAAAGCAGTGCAAAAGACTGGTGGAAAGCATGCCAAGACACATGAAAGCTGTGATTAAAAATCATGGATATTCCACAAAATATTGATTTCTGAACTCTTCCTGAGTTAAAACATTAGTATTGTTGTTTCTAAATTATTATGAACTAGGTTTCTTAGCATTATTTGAGGTCTGCAAGCACTGCGCTTTTTGTTATTTGGACCATTTCTCATTTTCCTGAAAATAAATACAAAATTTATTGTTTGGAAATTCGGAGACCTGTTGTCAGTAGTTTATAGAATAAAAGAGCAATTTACATTTTACTCAAAAATATACCTATAAAGAGAAAAATCAGACAAACTGAAAATTTTGCAGTGGTCTCTTAATTTTTGCCAGAGGTGTTATTAATGTATCTATCTATCTATCTATCTATCTATCTACTTCTATCTATCTATCTATAGCTATATCTATGTGTGTAAACATTATTCTTCAATGGAGTATGTAAAAGAAGAGGTTGGACAAGGAAATAACATCACAAATCTTTTTTGTTAAATAATATATCTTTATTTAGCTTACAAAAACGCATACAAATCCGCATGTAAAAAACGCATGAAAATGCGCATCAAAAACACATCAAATCTGTGAGGATTTTCATCTGCGTTTTCTGCCAAGAGAGGAAGAATCTGTGCAGAAAATTCCACAGGCAAATCCGCAACGTGTGCACATACCCTTAAGTCTTCACAAGGTTGGCACACACTGTTGGCCCATTCCTCCATGCAGATCTCCTCTAGAACAGTGAGATCTGGAGACTGGCTAGGCCACTCCAGGACCTTTATATGCTTCTTACGAAGCCACTCCGTTTACCTGGATGTGTGTTTGGGATCATTATCATGCTGGAAGACCCATCCACGTTTCAACTTCAATGCCTTGCTGATGGAGGGAGATTTGCACTCAAAATCTCACGATACATGGCCCCATTCATTATTTCATGTACACAGATCAGACGTCCTGGTCCCTTTGCAGAGAAACAGCCCAAAAGCATGATGTTGCCACCCCCATGCTTCACAGTAGTTATGGTGTTCTTTGGATGCAACTCAGCATTCTATCACCTCCAAACACAATGAGTTTTGTTTCTATCAAACAGTTCTAGTTTGGTTTCATCAGACCATATGACATTCTCCCAATACTCTTCTGGATAATCCAAATACTCTCTAGCAAACTTCAGACGGGCCTGGACATGTACTGGCTTAAGCAGGTGGATATGTCTGGCACTGCAGGATCTGAGTCCCTGGCAGCGTAGTGTGTTATTGATGGTAGCCTTTGTTACAGTGGTCCAAGCTCTAAGCAGGTCATTCACTAGTTACCCCGTGTGGTTCTGCAATTTTTGCTCGCCATTCTTGTGATCATTTTGACCCTACAGGGTAAGTTCTTGAGTGGAGCAAAAGATCGAGGGAGATTATCAGTGGTCTTGTATGTCTTCCATTTTCTTATTATTGCTCCCACAGTTGATTTCATCACACCAAGCTGCTTGCCTATTGCAGATTCAGTCTTCCCAGCCTGGTGCAGGGCTAAAATTTTGTTTCTGGTGTCCTTCGACAGCTCTTTGTTCTTCACCATAGTGGAATTTGGAGTGTGACTGTTTGAGGTTGTGGACAGGTGTCTTTTATACTGAAAACAAGTTCAAACAGGTGCCATTACTACAGCTAATGAGTGGAGGACAGAGGAGCCTCTTTAAAAATAAGTTACAGGTCTGTTTTCAGGTGACCAAATACTTATTTTCCACCATAATTTGCAAGATAAATCTTGCCGAATCAGACAAGGTAATTTTCTGAATTTGTTTTCTCATTTTGACTCTCATAGTTGTTGTCTACCTACGATGTCAATTACAGGCCTCTCTCATCTTTTTAAGTGGGACAACTTGTACAATTGGTGGCTGACTAAATACTTTTTTTTCCCCACTGTATAACTTTTCTCTTTGATGGTAAGTACTTCTACCAGCGCAGGTGAATGGCGATGGGTTGCTCATGTGCACCGCTGTATGCCAATCTCCTCTTGGGCTGGGGGGAGGAAACAGTAATTTTTCCTAATATTGAGTGTTGGTGGTAGGACAAGATATAGGCTTGGCACCAATATATAGACAACGTGTTTGTCATTTGGTTGGAGTCAGAAGATACATTTTGTAGGTTTGTGCAGGAACTGAACATTAATGAGCTAGGTTTAAGATTTAACTCTGAGGGTGACCTTAACAAACTTGCATTCCTGTATGTAAAAATAAAGAATGCTCGAGGATTTTTGATTATAAGAGTCTTCTGGAAGCCCAAAGCCACCAATGCATTTCTTCAGTGGGACAGTCACCATCCTGTACGGCAGAAGAGGGAATCCCTCGTGGGCAAAACCTCAGGATGAGGAACTGCTCAGAGGAAAGCACCATTAGGGCACAAACCTATGAACTTAGGGACCAGTTCAGACAGCGTGGCTATCCTGATGAGGTCTTGAACCCGGCATACAGAAATGCTCTAAGCAGAGAGGGACAAACTCTTCTACAATCCCGAGAAACCCAGGCCAATAATGAATTTTCAAGGCTTATTGGAACATATGACAACCAGACAGGGCAAATCTACAAGATCTTCAACAAACACTGGGTAATCTTCCAGGCAAACAACACACTTGTGGAAAGTATTCCAGTAAACCACGAGTCACATTCCATAAGGGGTGTTCCCTGAAGGACAGATTGGTACACAGCCACTATACCAGCCCGAGATCAGAGGGTATTTGGCTTGATAGGGAAGATCTGTGGGACATTTAGGTGCAGAAATTGCTCCTTTTGTAAACTGGTTGTCCGCTGTAAAAGTTTCCAAAGTGCATCCACTGGCAAACAGTTCTTTATAGGGAGTGTTAATAAAATGTAACCAAAGGAGAGTGCCCCAGTGTAAGCTTACAATCCAATTTGCAAACAAACTTATGGAGCCGGTCACCTCTGTACCATTTACATAACAAAAATGAGTATTCTGTATGATTAAATATCAGATATCCAGAAACAAGCAAATGTAATTACTTTGGGAATTGTGTTGTGAATGGGTTTGAGATGAGTTCTGAGCAGAGGCTCCCTCTGGTGGTTACAAGCGGTACTAGTGAGGATTGGGAATCAGGTGTTACTGATTGGTCTTATTTAAGGGAATCATTTTCCCATCAGGGTTGCCGGTGATCAATTGTTCTGGTCTGAATCCTTCTTTCCAGTTTCCCTTGTAGCCTGCTGTGTCGTGTCTGCATCTCCTGCTGTCAGATAAGACAATTTCTTATTTTGTGTTTTTGCTATATTTTTGCATTTTGTCCTGCACTTCTGTGGGGGCCTTCTGGGTCCCCTCCGGGGGCTTTTGCCCTCTCAGTTTAGTCCAGCCACTGTGTTTTGTACTTTTGCTTTTTGCAGTTTTTTCAGTGGCTGCTGTTTTTGTTACACCAGAGAACTAATTTAGGTGGTAGAGGTCGTGTGATCTCAGGTGATTTTGAAATTAGTATGTTGGTGTTTTTCAGGGTTTTCTGGGATTGCAGTAAGTACCCTTCCTGTCCTTTTCTATTTAGATAGTTTGGGCCCCAGCGTTTGCTCATACTATTTTCTTTCTGTGTCAGTATTTCCTCTTGTCTAACCGCCATTACATGTTTGGGGGCTTTCTATTATCTTTGGGGTTCTGCTCCGGGGCAGATAGCTTTCCTATTTCTATCTTTAGGTGTAGTTAGTTTCTCAGGCTGTGACGAGGCGTCTAGGACCATCGTAGGAACGCTCCACGGCTGCCTCTAGTTGTGGTGGTTAGTCAGGGTACTGCAATCTCATAGATTCCAACTGCTCTGGTGTATTTCCTTTTTTACCTGCACTCCTCAGCTACCGTAACATAACAGTATCACCGGCCTGAAAAATTGTATGGTACTCACAGAAGGAAAAAAAAAAATATTTTTGAAGGAAGAAAAGTTGTCAGAGATATTTTTCTGTTTGTTGCATTTTTTTTTTTTTTTTCCTCTGTATCTCTGGGTGCTGGGGAGGATCTTTTCTCCCAATGGAGTTTGCACAGTTGTCTGGCCGTGTGGATCAGCTTGCCACTGAGGTTCAGAGTATTGCTGCATATCTTGCTAGGTTGCCTGTTGTGGAACCTAGGATCCCCATACCAGATTTGTTTTCAGGGGATCGAGCTAAGTTTCAGAATTTCAAAAATAATTGTAAATTGTTTCTTGCCTTAAAATCTAAGTCCTCAGGAAACGCAGCGCAGCAGGTTCAAATTGTCATCTCTCTCCTGCGCGGCGATCCTCAGGATTGGGCTTTTTCCCTGACACCTGGGGATCCTGTTTTGAGTGATGTTGATGTATTTTTTCAGGCTTTGGGGTTATTGTACGATGAGCCTAATATCACTGATCAAGCTGAAAAAGCCTTGTTGGCATTAAATCAGGGGCTTGATGACGCTGAGTTATACTGTCAGAGATTCCGTAGGTGGGCAGTCCTGACCAAATGGAATGACGACGCTTTGGCGGCCCTTTTCCGGAAGGGTCTGTCGGATAATGTAAAGGATGTTATGGTGGGATTCCCTGTCCCCTCTGGTCTCAATGATTCTATGTCATTAGCGATTCAAATTGACAGACGTTTGCGTGAGCGGAGAAGTATGCGTGGAGTGGTGTTGCCTTGTGAGCCAGCTGCTGAGCCCATGCAGTGTGATGGAGTGGTGTCTGGGGCACAGCGTCATGAGTTTCGAAAGCGTAATGGGTTATGTTTCTACTGTGGTGATGCCTCTCATGCTATTTCAGTCTGCCCTAAGCGGGGAAGACGTTTTGCACGCTCAGTTGTCTTGGGTAGTGTTCAGACTAAGTTTTTATTAACTGTCACTCTGATATGCTCTCTGTCCTCATTTTCTGCTCAGGCTTTCGTTGATTCTGGAGCAGCTATTAACCTGATGGATTATGATTTTGCTAAATGTTGTGGATTTCCCTTGATACCCCTACAGAAGTCTATTCCCCTACTGGGGATCGATTCTACCCCTTTGGCTGAGAATAAACCCCAGTTTTCTACTCAGGTGATAATGAGGGTTGAACCTGATCACCAGGAGTGCTGCAAATTTTTGGTTCTATATAATCTGCATGACATTATCGTGCTGGGTTTCCCTTGGTTACAGTCTCATAATCCTGTTTTGGATTGGAAATCTGTGTCTGTAACCAGTTGGGGCTGCCAATGTGTTAATACCAACACTCCTGTTTTTTCTGCCTCCTCCCAGGCTGAGGATGTTCCTGACTTTTTGTTTGATTTTTCTGATGTGTTTAGCGAAAGTAAATCTGCATCCTTACCTCCCCATAGGAGCTATGACTGCGCTATTGAATTAGTGCCAGGTAGTAAATTCCCTAAGGGTCGCCTCTTTAACTTGTCTGTACCTGAACATGACGCTATGCGGTCTTATATCAAGGAATCATTGGAGAAGGGTCATATCAGACCATCCTCTTCACCCTTAGGTGCCGGTTTTTTCTTTGTGGCCAAAAAAGATGGTTCATTAAGGCCGTGTATTGATTATCGTCTCTTGAACAATATTACTGTGAAATATCAATACCCGTTACCCTTGATTTCTGACCTGTTTTCCAGGGTGAAAAACGCTACTTGGTTTACCAAGCTTGACCTCAGGGGGGCGTATAACCTTATTCGCATTAAGCACGGGGATGAATGGAAGACGGCATTTAACACCCCTGAAGGGCATTTTGAGTACCTTGTGATGCCCTTTGGGCTCACTAATGCTCCTTCCGTCTTCCAGTCCTTCATGAATGACATTTTCAGGGATTTTGTGGACAAGTTTCTGATTGTTTATTTGGATGATATCTTGATTTTTTCTAATGACTGGGACTCTCATGTGAAACATGTTCGAACTGTATTCCAGATTTTGAGAGAGAATGCTCTGTATGTGAAGGGATCAAAGTGTCTTTTTGGCGTACAGAAGATCTCATTTCTGGGATTCATTTTGTCCCCATCTGTTATTGAAATGGACCCGGTCAAGGTTCAGGCCATCTGTGATTGGGTCCAACCTACTTCATTAAAGGCTCTTCAGAGATTTTTGGGTTTTGCCAATTTTTATCGTAAATTTATTGGTAATTTCTCTGTTATTGTTAAACCATTAACTGATTTGACCAGAAAGGGTTCTGATGTGGTGAATTGGCCTCCTGAGGCAGTCTCTGCGTTTCAGGAACTTAAGCAGAGATTCACTTCTGCTCCTGTTCTACGGCAGCCTGATGTTTCTCTGCCATTTCAGGTGGAGGTTGATGCCTCTGAAATTGGGGCAGGTGCCGTTTTGTCCCAAAAAGATCCAGAGACCTCTAAAAGTAACCCTTGTGCCTTTTTCTCTCGAAAATTTTCTCCTACTGAACGTAATTATGACGTGGGTAATCGGGAGTTATTGGCCATGAAGTGGGCTTTTGAAGAGTGGAGACATTGGCTGGAGGGAGCCAAACATCAGGTGGTGGTCCTTACGGACCATAAGAATCTGGTCTATCTGGAATCTGCCAAGCGACTCAATCCTAGACAGGCCAGGTGGGCCTTGTTTTTCACACGTTTTAATTTTGTGGTTTCCTTTCTTCCTGGCACTAAGAATGTTAAGGCGGATGCCCTCTCGAGGAGTTTCCTTGCGGACTCTCCTGAGCTATCTGATCCCTCTGTTATTTTGAAGGAGGGTGTAGTTCTTTCCGCCATCTCGCCTAATTTGAGACTTGCTCTGGAGGGGTGTCAGGAGGATAGGCCCGAGCGCTGCCCTGTTGGAAAATTGTTTGTCCCGGACCAATGGAAAAAGAGTGTGATGTCTGAGATTCATTGTTCCGCATTGGCTGGGCATCCCGGAATTTTTGGTACCAGAGACTTGGTTAGTCGGTCCTTTTGGTGGCCTACCTTGTCTCGCGATGTCAGGGAATTTGTGCAGTCCTGCGGGACTTGCTCTCGCTCCAAGCCTTGCTCTCGCTCTAGTGGTTTGTTGATGCCATTGCCTGTGCCCAAGAGACCATGGACCCATATCTCTATGGATTTCATTTCCGATCTTCCTGTTTCTCAGAGAATGACCACCATCTGGGTAATTTGTGATAGGTTTTCCAAAATGATACATCTTGTGCCATTACCTAAGTTGCCTTCCTCCTCTGAATTGGTGCCGTTGTTCCTTCAGCACGTGGTTCGTTTACACGGCATTCCTGAGAACATTGTGTCTGACAGAGGAGTCCAGTTTGTTTCCAGATTTTGGAGGACTTTTTGTTCTAAACTGGGTGTTCAATTGTCTTTCTCCTCGGCATTTCATCCTCAGACCAATGGTCAAACTGAGAGAACAAACCAGACATTGGAGACTTATCTAAGATGCTTTGTGTCTGCTGATCAGGATGACTGGGTCTCTTTTTTGCCTTTGGCTGAGTTTGCTCTTAATAATAGGGCTAGCTCTGCCACTTTGATGTCTCCGTTTTTCTGTAATTCTGGGTTTCACCCTCGATTTTCTTCAGGACAGACGGAGGCTTCTGTCTGTCCAGGTGTTGACTCTGTTGTTGAGCGTATGCAGCAGATTTGGGACCAGGTAGTGGAGAGGTTGTCCCTCTCTCAGGAGAAGGCCCAGCGGTTTGCTAACCGGCATAGGACTGATGGTCCTCGGTTTAAAGTGGGGGACTTGGTCTGGTTGTCCTCAAAGAATATTCCTATGAGAGTAGCATCTCCTAAATTTAAGCCTAGGTTCATTGGACCTTATAAGATCATGGAGATTATTAATCCTGTTTCTTTTCGTTTGCTTCTTCCAGGGACATTTAAGATCCATAACGTGTTCCACAAGTCCTTGTTGAAGAGGTTTGTTGAGCCAGTGGTTCCTGCTGCTGTGCCTCCTGACCCTGTTTTGGTTGAGGGCAATCTGGAGTATGTGGTTGAGAAAATATTGGATTCTCGTTTTTCTAGACGAAGACTCCAGTATTTGGTTAAATGGAGAGGTTATGGTCAGGAAGATAATTCTTGGGTGTTTGCTTCGGACATCCATGCTAGGAGACTTATCCGTGCGTATCATAGAACTCATCCTGACCGACCTGGTTGCTCAAATGAGGGTTCGGTGTCCCCTCCTCAAGGGGGGGGTACTGTTGTGAATGGGTTTGAGATGAGTTCTGAGCAGAGGCTCCCTCTGGTGGTTACAAGCGGTACTAGTGAGGATTGGGAATCAGGTGTTACTGATTGGTCTTATTTAAGGGAATCATTTTCCCATCAGGGTTGCCGGTGATCAATTGTTCTGGTCTGAATCCATCTTTCCAGTTTCCCTTGTAGCCTGCTGTGTCATGTCTGCATCTCCTGCTGTCAGATAAGACAATTTCTTATTTTGTGTTTTTGCTATATTTTTGCATTTTGTCCTGCACTTCTGTGGGGGCCTTCTGGGTCCCCTCCGGGGGCTTTTGCCCTCTCAGTTTAGTCCAGCCACTGTGTTTTGTACTTTTGCTTTTTGCAGTTTTTTCAGTGGCTGCTGTTTTTGTTACACCAGAGAACTAATTTAGGTGGTAGAGGTCGTGTGATCTCAGGTGATTTTGAAATTAGTATGTTGGTGTTTTTCAGGGTTTTCTGGGATTGCAGTAAGTACCCTTCCTGTCCTTTTCTATTTAGATAGTTTGGGCCCCAGCGTTTGCTCATACTATTTTCTTTCTGTGTCAGTATTTCCTCTTGTCTAACCGCCATTACATGTTTGGGGGCTTTCTATTATCTTTGGGGTTCTGCTCCGGGGCAGATAGCTTTCCTATTTCTATCTTTAGGTGTAGTTAGTTTCTCAGGCTGTGACGAGGCGTCTAGGACCATCGTAGGAACGCTCCACGGCTGCCTCTAGTTGTGGTGGTTAGTCAGGGTACTGCAATCTCATAGATTCCAACTGCTCTGGTGTATTTCCTTTTTTACCTGCACTCCTCAGCTACCGTAACATAACAGAATTGCCAACGAAGTTTGAACTAACATAACTCACCTTCCGGTATCTCTAATCAATTGTCCCTACCTTGACAGAATCACTGACTGGGTGGATCAGGGAAATGCTGTAGATATAGTATATCTTGACTTCAGCAAAGCATTTGACAAAGTATCTCACACAATCCTTATTGAAAAAATGACTAAATATGGAATGGACAAGGCAACTGTTAGGTGGATTCATAACTGGCTTAGTGATCGGACCCAAAGAGTGGTCGTAAATGGCTGCACATCCAGTTGGAAGAATGTCTCAAGTGGGGTATCACAGGGCTCTGTTCTGGGCCCTGTGTTGTTCAACATCTTTATAAATGATTTAGATGAAGGAATTGAGGGTAAACTGATCAAATTTGCTGATGACACAAAGCTAGGAGGGGTAGCTAATACTAGAGAAGAGAGAGAGAGGATTCAAAAAGATAAACATAAACTGGAGCAGTGGGCAGCAACTAAAAGAATGGATTTTAACAGGGAAAAATGCAAAGTATTACATCTGGGCAATAAAAATGAAAAAAGCATATACAAAATGGGAGGAATAGGGCTAAGTAACAGCACATGTGAAAAAGACTTGGGTATACTAATTAATCACATACTTAACATGAGTCAACAGTGTGATGCAGCAGCAAAAAAGGCAAATGCAATTCTAGGATGTATTAACAGAAGCATACAGTCTAGATCACGTGAGGTCATTATTGCCCTCTACTCCTCTTTGGTCAGACCTCATCTGGAATACTGTGTCCAGTTTTGGGCACCACATTTTAAAAAAGACATCAACAAACTGGAGCAAGTTCAGAGAAGAGCCACCAGAATGGTGACCGGTCTGCAAACCATGTCCTATGAGGAACGGTTGCAGGATTTGGGAATGTTTAGCTTGCAAAAAAGAAGACTGAGAGGAGACTTAATAGCTGTCTTTTTGGAAGTGCATTTGAGCAGCAGGGTGATTTGCTGCTGAAGGAGAAAAAAAAAAAAATTATCTCTTTAAATCTTCTGCTTCAGCGAGTGTGAGCGAGCTGAGTGTGACCGGTGCGCAAGTGCGAACGGTGGTAAGTGTGACTTGAGATTCAGTGAAGAAGTATTTGAAAAACCTTTAATCAAATACCTGTGTGAATTGGTGTGAGTGGCTGAATTGTGGATTGCTGAGTGCCTTTCTACCTGTTCTATCTTTTGGCGCTTTTTTAACCTATTTTTTCTCTCTAAAGGATTAATCTCTCATTTTACTATCTGTGTGTTTAAAGGTTTAAAGGTTAACTATATTGCATTTAAATCTTGGTGTAGCTATATTCACAAGGGGTTAATTAAGGGTGGGGGTTCATAATTAAGGGTTTATAAGGGCCAGCTGGTTGGGGCTCAAGTCTTTTTGGAAGTGCATTTGAGCAGCAGGGTGATTTGCTGCTGAAGGAGAAAAAAAAAAAAATCTCTCTTTAAATCTTCTGCTTCAGCGAGTGTGAGAGAGCTGAGTGTGAGAGAGCTGAGTGTGACCGGTGCGCAAGTGCGAATGGTGGTAAGTGTGACTTGAGATTCAGTGACTTTGGATTCAGGGAGTTTCCAAGGGAGGAATTACTGAATTGCTGTTATATTTTATTAATACTTTTTATTTATTTTTACTTATCTTTGCTGTCTGGTGAAATCCCCATTAGATATGTGCTCCACTATTGCCAATGCCATCCAGTGTACATCTTGCCACATGTATGCAGTCCTTGAACAGCCGGTCGAGGGAGCATACTGCTGCGTGAGATGTGAGCACGTTGTGCATTTGGAAGCCCAAATCTTGGATCTAAATGTGCAGCTGGCAACACTGAGATCCATAGACAATATGGAAGGGAGTCTTCTGCTCACTGAGCAGACGCTCAATGGGATAGATGAGGGGGGGGATGCTAGGGTGGAGCTGCAGGACCCTGAAGTAGGAAGCTGGGTGACAGTTAGAAAGCGGGGTAGAGGGAAGAGCGCCAGGGAGGCTAGTCCTGATCTGGCACACCCCAATAAGTTTGCAAAGTTGGCAGATGAGGGGGTTGTCAGTACAGGGGTAGCACTGCTGCAGCCAGGCATGTCCTCTGAAAGCCGGAGGAGTGTCTGCTCCAGTAAGGGGGGAATTAGGAGAGCAGGGCAGGCCAGACAGGTGCTGGTAGTGGGGGACTCAATTATTAGGGGAACAGATAGGGCAATCTGTCACAAAGACAGGGATCGTCGAACAGTGTGCTGCCTACCTGGCGCTCGAGTCCGACACATCGCTGATCGGGTTGACAGATTACTGGGAGGGGCTGGTGAGGACCCAGCGGTCATGGTGCACATTGGCACAAATGACAAAGTTAGAGGTAGGTGGAAGGTCCTTAAAGATGATTTCAGGGAATTAGGCTGCAAGCTTAAAGCAAGGACCTCCAACGTGGTATTTTCTGAAATACTGCCGGTACCACGTGCCACACCAGAGAGGCAACGGGAGATTAGGGAGGTTAATAAGTGGCTCAAGAATTGGTGTAGGAAGGAGGGGTTTGGGTTCCTGGAGAACTGGGCCGACTTCTCAGTTGGCTACAGGTTCTATGCTAGGGACGGGCTGCACCTCAATGGGGAGGGTGCAGCTGTGCTGGGGGAGAAAATGGCTAGAAGGTTGGAGGAGTCTTTAAACTAGGGACTAGGGTATTCATTTTATAGGAGGGGAAGGCAGTGCAGATAGAGACCTGGGCACAAATAATGAAATTGGGGGTGGGGGTGGCATGGGGGTGGGGTTAGAACAGTTAATATTTTAAGAAAGAATAGAGGTTCAGAGAGATACATAAAGTGCATGTATACTAATGCTAGAAGCCTCACCAACAAAATGGCGGAATTAGAATTAATTTTGTTGGAACATAATTATGACATGGTGGGGATATCTGAGACTTGGCTGGATGAGAGCCACGACTGGGCGGTTAATTTACAGGGCTACAGTCTGTTTAGAAATTACCGTAAAAATAAGCGAGGTGGTGGTGTGTGTTTATATGTAAAATCATCCTTAAAACCCATCCTGCGTGATATCTGTGAATCGAATGAACATGTAGAGTCTCTGTGGGTGGAGATTAGGGGAAGGGGGGGAAATAGTAAATTACTGATAGGGGTTTGTTATAAGTCTCCTAAAATAATGGAAGCAACAGAGAATATCCTCGTAAAGCAAATAGATAAAGCAGCAACTCAAGGAGAAGTCATTATTATGGGGGACTTCAACTACCCTGAAATACATTGGGGAACAGAAACCTGCAGTTCCAGCAAAGGTAATAAGTTTTTGGCAACTATGAATGACAATTACCTTTCACAACTAGTTCAGGACCCAACAAGAGGGGGGGCACTGCTAGACCTAATATTATCCAACAGGCCAGACCGCATATCAAATATAAGGGTTGGGGTCACTTGGGTAATAGTGATCACAAAATAATAAGCTTTCATGTATCCTTTAATAAGATGTGTAGTCGAGGGGTTACAAGGACACTAAACTTCACGAAGGCAAATTTCCAACGGATGAGAGATGATCTTGGTGCAATAAACTGGGACGATATCCCGAGACATAAAAATACACAAAGAAAATGGGAGACGTTTATTAGTATCCTGAATAGGACCTGTGCACAGTATATACCCTATGGGAATAAACATGCTAGAATTAGGAGGAAACCACTATGGCTAAATAGAGCTGTAAGGGGCGCAATAAGGGACAAAAAGGAAGCGTTTAGGGAATTAAAGCAAGTAGGTAGTGATGAGGCATTAAATAAATACAGAAGACTGAATAAATTCTGTAAAAAGCAAATCAAGACAGCAAAGATTGAGGCAGAGAGACTCATTGCCAGAGAAAGTAAAAATAATCCCAAAATATTCTTTAACTACATAAATGGCAAGAAACTAAAAAATGATAGTGTTGGTCCCTTAAAAATAGTCTGGGTGAAATGGTGGATGAGGATGAGGAAAAAGCCAATATGCTAAATGACTTTTTTTCAACTGTATTTACACAAGAAAATCCCATGACAGATAACATGATCAGAGATAAAAAAATTTCTCCATTAAATGTCACCTGCTTAACCCAGCAGGAAGTACGGCGGCGTCTAAAAATCACTAAAGTTGACAAATCCCCGGGCCCGGATGGGATACACCCCCGAGTACTGCAGGAATTAAGCACAGTTATAGATAGACCATTATTTTTAATCTTTAAAGATTCCATAATAACTGGGTCTGTACCACAGGACTGGCGTATAGCAAATGTGGTGCCAATATTCAAAAAGGGGGCAAAAACTGAACCTGGAAATTATAGGCCAGTGAGCTTAACATCTACTGTGGGTAAAATCCTGGAGGGTTTTTTAAGGGATACTATATTGGAGTATCTGAAGCTGAATAAACTCATGACACAGTATCAGCATGGGTTTACGAGGGACCGTTCTTGTCAGACTAATCTGATAAGCTTTTATGAAGGGGTAAGTTCAGGACTGGACCAAGGGAATGCAGTGGACGTAGTGTACATGGACTTCTCAAAAGCTTTTGATACAGTGCCACACAAAAGGTTGATACATAAAATGAGAACAATGGGGATAGGGGAAAATATGTGTAAGTGGGTTAAGAACTGGCTCATGGATAGAAAACAAAGGGTGGTTATTAATGGAGCACACTCGGACTGGGTCACGGTTAGCAGTGGGGTACCACAGGGGTCAGTATTGGGGCCGCTTCTCTTTAACATATTTATTAATGACCTTGTAGGGGGCATACAGAGTAGTATTTCAATATTTGCAGATGACACTAAACTCTGCAGGGTAATAAATACAGAGGAGGATAATTTTATATTACAGGAGGATTTATGTAAACTAGAAGCTTGGGCTGATAATTGGCAAATGAGCTTTAATGGGGATAAATGTAAGGTCATGCACTTGGGTAGAACAAATAAGATGTATAATTATGTGCTTAATTGTAAAACACTGGGCAAAACTGTCACTGAAAAAGACCTGGGTGTATGGGTGGACGACAAACTCACATTTAGTGGCCAATGTCAGGCAGCTGCTGCCAAGGCAAATAAAATAATGGGATGCATTAAAAGAGGCATAGATGCTCATGAGGAGAACATAATTTTACCTCTATACAAGTCACTGGTGCGACCACACTTAGAATACTGTGTGCAGTTCTGGTCTCCGGTGTATAAGAAAGACATAGCTGAACTGGAGCGGGTGCAGAGAAGAGCGACCAAGGTTATTAGAGAACTGGGGGGTCTGCAATACCAAGACAGGTTATTACACTTGGGGTTATTTAGTTTGGAAAAACGAAGGCTTAGGGGTGATCTAATTACAATGTATAAATATATAAGGGGATAGTACAAAGACCTTTCTAATGATCTTTTTATTCTTAGACCTGAGACGGGGACAAGGGGGCATCCTCTACGTCTGGAGGAAAGAAGGTTTAGCCATAATCACAGACGCAGATTCTTTACTGTAAGAGCAGTGAGACTATGGAACTCTCTGCCGTCTAATGTTGTAATGAGTGATTCCTTACTAAAATTTAAGAAGGAACTGGATGCATTTCTTGAAAAGTATAATATTACAGGCTATATTCACTAGTTTCCTAGATATAGCGTTGATCCAGGGAGCTAGTCTGATTGCCGTATGTGGAGTAGGGAAGGAATTTTTTTCCCCAATGTGAAGCTTACTGTTTGCCACTTGGGTTTTTTTTGCCTTCCTCTGGATCAACATGTTAGGGCAGGTTAGGATAGGATATGGGTTGAACTAGATGGACTTAAAGTCTTCCTTCAACCTTAATAACTATGTCTACAAATATCTCAAGGGCTGTCACATTGTAGAAGGATCATCTTTATTCTCATTTGCACAAGGAAAGACGAGAAGCAATGGGATGAAACTGAATGGGAGGAGACACAGATTAGATATTAGAAAAAACTTTTTGACATTGAGGGTGATCAATGAGTGGAACAGGCTGCCACAAGAGGTGGTGAGTTCTCCTTCAATGGAAGTCTTCAAACAGAGGCTGGACAGACATCTGTCTGGGATGATTTAGAGAATCCTGCTTTGAGAAGGGGGTTGGACCAGAAGGCCCAGGAGGTCCCTTCCAACTCTACCATTCTATGATTCTATGCCGCGGAGGTTGGCACCCTAATCTTGTACGCAAAGTGACACCCCGTTCAAAGGCAGCTTACCCTCACTTGCACTGGATATGCTCCCTTCCACTCCCAGTATATCAAAGAAAAGCAATAGTGGAGGTAGGGGGAAAAGAGGGGTGAGTGGTAAACTTTATTAAGACAATAAAGAAATATTACAAACCCTAAATAGAGGGACATAGAAGACAATGTGTCTGGTCAATCAATTCTGATACAGTGCTATAGTGTCACACAAGAAAATATTGCAACACACCACCTCTGAATACTCATTACACTAATCATATAAGGAGCCTTATATTTTTCAAAATTAGCCAAGATAATTGCACTATGCCCTAAAGTGCTAAAAACATATTAATTGTGATGATTGCCATATACATTCCAGATAGTATACATCAGTTACATTGATTTATTGCCACCAAATAATGTATAATTTCAGTACCCCATGATTATATCTCCCATAGGGGAACTCTTCATTCAGAATTAAACACTTATTGCACTATCCCCAAAATATGCACCATGCGAGAAAGTAATTAAATCAAAAGCTTATCTGTAATCCGTTAGAAATATTGAAGCAGGTTCGATGCGTTTCCCTCCCATGATAAGAGTTCATCAGGAGGCGAATGAAACAATCAGTTTCAGTGGATTCATGACATCAGACATCAGGCACAATCTAGTTGTAGATGTAAGTTTCACAGAGGCAGTGAGGGGTTTAAATAGCCCACTGGTTTGACCCAGGGGCTTATGGATAAAAATGTAGAGGGGAAAAACCTCATTGTGTCACATGTTAGAATAGTGTCCCCTCACGTAATTGTGCATGTCTTTAATGATTCAAAGCAACAGAGGTCATATAAATACCATATAAACTCGTACTGCTTAACATGTTCAAGCCTCATTCCCGATCGACTTCCAGTTGTTGTGCAGTCCACGCTGCTCAGGCGCACTGTGTTCAAAACCGACGGTGGCGCACGTGCAGTGGGACATCAATGACCACAGAGGAGCATACATTGCTCGTGCACCTGTTAGCCGATGATCCGCGCACAGTGCAGATGTAAAGTGTACAAAACCACTGGCGTCGCATGCGCAGTGGGATAACTCTGACTCCGAAGCGACTTACACCACGCATGCTCCTGTCCTCCGATAGTCGGCGCGTGCACACATACGCCGCAAGTCAAGAGTACGCTTGCAAAACTTGAGAACAGGATGCAATGACATGTTAGGCCTCTTTCACACATCAGTTTTTTGCCATCAGTCACAATCCGTCGTTTTTTGAAAAAAAAGAATCAGGCTATTGATGCCGCAGGATCCGTATTTTTCTCAAAGACTTGTATTAGCGACGGATGGCCGTGCGTTTCATCCATCGTTCGACCATTTGTGTTTAGGGCCCGCATGGCTACAAACATCTGGCCCCAGCCACCCCAGAAAAGGCACATTAATCCGGGTTAATAATGGAGAGGTGTCAATAAGACAACTATCCATTATTAATCCTATAGTATTAAAGGGTTAAAAAAGACACACACAGATTAATTAAAAATTATTTTAATTAAGAACAGATCAGTAGCATCAGTTTTTCACAATCTGCGCCGGATCCGTTTTTTTTAAAAACGACGGATTGTGACTGATGGCAAAAAACTGATGTGTGAAAGAGGCCTAATTACTTCTTATCTTACTAATGTAAGTGCTAATGGATCACACTGGCCCTACAGGCTGAGATATAACAGTTCCATACCCGGCCAGCACAAACACATGTTCAATTACAATAATCGATTCTAGTATCAGCAGCAGGTATTTAAGTCTCTCTAAAATAGTTGAACTGGGAGCGCAGGTGGTCTTCTCTTCCATCCTTCCAGTGGATGGCCATTGAACAAGGAGGTGGAATAAGATTCTGCAGGTGAACAACTGGCTATGTCGATGGTGCCGTCAGCAAGGATTTGGATTTCTGGATCACGGAGTGAATTACCTATACGATGGACTACTTTGCTAGAAATGGGGTGCACCTTACGAAGACTGGAAAACATGTATTTGGAAGTCGCCTTGCTACACTCATCAGGAAAGCTTTAAACTAGAACAATATGGGAAGGGAAGCAAAATGCCAGAACAAGCCATACACCTGACAAATACTATTGAGAACTCTGCTATTAGAAGTGAAAGGGAAGAACAAAGACAAAAAAATCTAAATAATAAAAATATTCAAGAAAGAGAAACCAATCACAAACTTAAATGTTTCTACATGAATGCACAAAGCATGGGCAACAAACAAGGAGAATTGGAACGACTAACACAGGAAAATAAATATGATGTCATTGGAATCACTGAAACTTGGTGGGACGATACACATGATTGGAATACAAGGCTAGAAGGACACAACTTATTTGCAAGAAACAGACTTGATAAATGAGGTGGAGGTGTGGCATTGTATGTTAGAAAAGTGTATATCTGCACAGAGATTGAAGCTTCAGAGACGGAGTTCTGTGGAAACTGTTTGGGTAAGAATACAAGGACAGAACAATGGAAAGGACACCATTGTAGGCATTTACTACAGGACGCCTGTGCAAGCTGAAGATATGGATGAACTCTTTATGCATCAAATGGCCAAGTTCTCCAAAAAATATGACATAGTGGTCATGGGAGATTTCAACTATCCAGACATTTGTTGGGAATCTTTCTCAGGCAAAACTAACAGGTCAAGGAAATTCTTATCCTTTCTTGCTGACAACTTTATCTTCCAAAAGGTGGTGGAGAAAAAAAGGGGATCTGCTACCTTGGATCTAATCCTTATAAACAGGGAGGAAATGGTTGAGGAGGTAAAAGTGGCTGGGACCCTAGGAGGTAGCGACCATGCTATTTTAGAATTTGGATAACTAGAGGAGGAAGACCTGTGAAGACTCAGACGTCAAGGTTAGATTTCAGAAAGGAAAATTTTAAGGGACTCAGAAAGAGAATTGGAGGGATCTAATGGCTGGATATCCTTAAGGACAAAAATGTCCAGGAAGGATGGCAAATCTTGAAAAATGAGATTCTCAAAGCACAGTAGGAAGCATTTAAGGAAACCAGGATGGATGAACACAGAACTTAAACACATGCTAAAAAGGAAGAAAAAAATGTTTATCAAATGGAAAGAGGGAGGTATATCTAAAGAAGAATATAATGCTGTCTGCAGAACCTGCAGGGCACAAATCAGATTATCTAAAGCTGACAATGAATTAAGGCTTGCAAGAGGCGTCAAAAGCAACAAAAAAGGATTTTGGGGATATCTCAAAAGTAAAAGAAAAGTCAAAGATGCTATAGGATTTTTACAGGATGAATATGATGAAATTGTAAGACAGGATGTTGAGAAAGCAGAACTTTTAAATTCCTATTTTGCATCTGTTTTCTCTCAGAAAGGAAATGTAACATCAACTGATATTCACTGTCCTATTAAGAGAATAGAAGAATACAGTATATCTATAAACAGAAAAATAGTGAGGAAACACTTAGCTAACCTAAATGAATTCAAGTCTCCAGAACCAGATGAATTACACCCCAGAGCACTGAAGGAGATAGCAGAAGAAATACTTGAACCACTCTCCATAATCTTTGAAAATTCTTGGAGAACAGGAGAAGTCCCAGAAGACTGGAGAAGAGCAAATGTTGTTCCTATCTTCAAAAAGGGGAAGAAGGTGGACCCAGGGAACTATAGGCCAGTGAGTCTGACTTCTATACCATGAAAGATCTTTGAACAAATTATTAAACAACATGTATGTAAGTACCTGGATAAGAATGAAGTGATAAAACAGAGTCAGCATGGGTTTGTAACTAATAAGTCACGTCAGACTAACTTAATTTCCTTCTATGACAGAATCACTGACTGGGTGGATCAGGGAAATGCTGTAGATATAGTATATCTTGACTTCAGCAAAGCATTTGACAAAGTATCTCACACAATCCTTATTGAAAAAATGACTAAGTATGGAATGGACAAGGCAACTGTTAGGTGGATTCATAACTGGCATAGTGATCGGTCCCAAAGAGTAGTCGTAAATGGCTGCACATCCAGTTGGAAGAATGTCTCAAGTGGGGTACCACAGGGCTCTGTCCTGGGCCCTGTATTGTTCAACATATTTATCAATGATTTAGATGAAGGAATTGAGGGTAAGCTGATTAAATTTGCTGATGACACAAAGCTAGGAGGGATAGCTAATACGGTTAAGAATGGTTTTTAACAGGGAAAAATGCAAAGTACTACAACTGGGCAATAAAATTGAAAAAAGCATATACAAAATGGGAGGAATAGGGCTAAGTAACAGCACATGTGAAAAAGACTTGAGTATACTAATAGATCACAGACTGAACATGAGTCAACAGTGTGATGCAGCAGCAAAAAAGGCAAATACAATTCTAGGATGTATTAACAGAAGCATACAGTCTAGATCACGTGAAGTCATTATAGCCCTCTACTTCTCTTTGATCAGACCTCATCTGGAATACTGTGTCCAGTTTTGGTCACCACATTTTAAAAAAGACATCAACAAACTGGAGCAAGTTCAGAGAAGAGCGACTAGAATGGTGACCGGTCTGCAAACCATGTGCTATGAGGAACGGTTGCAGTATTTGGGAATTTTTAGCTTGCAAAACAGAACACTGAGAGGAGACTTGATAGCTGTATACAAATATCTCAAGGGCTGTCACATTGTGGAAGGATCATCTTTATTCTCATTTGCACAAGAAAAGACTAGAAGCAATGGGATGAAACTGAATGGGAGGAAACACAGATTAGATATTAGAAAAAAACTTTTTGACAGTTAGGGTGATCAGTGAGTGGGACAGGCTGCCACGAGAGGTGGTGAGTTCTCCTTCACTAGAAGTCTTCAAACACAGGCTGAATAGACATCTGTCTGGGATGACTTAGCGAATCCTGCTTTGAGCAAGGGGTTGGACCAGATGGCCCAGGAGGTCCCTTCCAACTCTACCATTCTATAATTCTAGGAGGAAACCTTGCCATAATATTTGCACAGAGAATTTAATTACATATATGTGTATGGGTTGAGATGAAAGGAATTTGGACTCAAATCATTTGCTGGGAGATAACCAATAAAGACATACCTCCAAACTCCCCCATGATGAGTTCACTCCTATAATCATTACTAGTTTTACTAGTTCATCTCCCCAATTATATTGACAAGTTCATTCAGCCAGTTGGAACCACACATATCCTCTCCTCTTCACTTTCATCTAAATAGCAAGTAAGCCACGTAAAATAATAAATGATAAAGGTACCCAACTGTCATGGGTGCATCGCCACGAAGATCGTCGCGATTGCACATTCTGACTTCTCACAGCTGAGCTGCTGTTTCTTTGTGTTTGGTAATGAGAGAGTTAATTTTACCTAGCTCTTTGCTAAGACTAGGTCCAGCCTCGCCCGGCTGCTTTGGATTATGTTCTAATTAGTTTCCTTTATATTCCTGCCAGTCTGGGTGTTTGATGCCGGTGAAAGCATTCATATAGTTTAGCAGACTGGATCGGTTCTGGGAATACTTAAGCTAAGAGCTCCTTAGTTGTTTTTACTCTTACAGCTTATAGTTTATCTCTGAGACCTAAGGTGTTCCTACTGTGTGTGAGTGTTGTATGTAAGACTTTATTTACTTTATTTCTTATCTTTCTTGTTTGTCTTTCTGTTCATTAACCATTACCTGGTCATTCCCTTTGGTGGTATTCAGGGTCCTTCTTAGGACTAGAATACAGTTGGCAGGGATTGATAGGAGACAGGGTTTACGCTGGTGGCCTGGACCTCTGTACCTTTAACAGTACCTCCAGGTTGAGGGATTAGTTAGGACCCCAGTTAGGGTCAGCTTAGACCCCGGTCACCCTCTAGCCGGAGACAGCGTATAACGGATTCCGTTCTGACCCACTGGACATTCTGTCAGGTAATTCTATGTTATCATATAGCTATGCGCATGTTATATAGTATGTTGCCCTTTTGATATAGATTATTGTCATCACATATATATATCTGCTATACAGCGTGACATTTTCACCGGCCTATACTAAAGATTCTCCCCAGCTATCATGGATCCAGTAGCCCAGCTGGCCCGGCAGTTGCAGGGATTGTCCATGGAGTTGGCAGACATTAAGTCCAAGGTTTTGTCCCCCCCGGAGCAAACCAGATCTGAACCTAAGGTTGCTCTCCCGGACAGGTTCACTGGTGGGCGGGACAAATTTTTTACTTTCCGGGAGGCATGTAAATTGTACTTTCGGCTGCGGCCTCGGTCATCTGGGAGTGAAGAGCAGAGGGTGGGAATTGTTATCTCGCTCTTACAAGGGGACCCTCAATCTTGGGCGTTCTCTATTCCTCCAGGCTCCCCAGATCTCCAGTCAGTGGATCGATTTTTTACTGCCCTGGGTCTGGTATATGATGATCCGGATCGAGTCTCCCTTGCTGAAACAAGGTTACGTAAAATACGGCAAGGAAATCGTCCAGCGGAGGAATATTCTTCTGAGTTCCGTAGATGGGCAACAGATACTCAGTGGAATGACCCAGCTCTTAGGAGCCAGTTTTGTCAAGGGTTGTCTGACAAATTAAAGGATGTGTTAGCTCAGTATGATTCTCCTCCATCACTGGAGGCTGCTATGGCCCTCGCTATTCGCATTGATAGACGTCTTCGGGGAAGACGCGAGGTAACTCCGCCCCCCGTGATGACTCCACCTACTACTAAAGTCCCTTATACTGAGGTTCCCCTGGTCTGTTCTGAGGAACCCATGCAGTTGGGAGGGACATCATTTTGTAGGAGGGAATCAGCGGTGCGCCGCAAGACTAGAAGGTGTTTCTTTTGCGGGAGAGAGGGACATTTTGTTGGGGGGTGTCCATCCCGGACCTCTTTGAACCAAGGAGTTAACCTGGGAGTGTGTATTTCGTCCCCAAATCCCTCTCAGTTTCTCGTGCCTGCGGAGGTGGTGATTGGTACTAGAACTGAGAGGATTTCTGTTTTTCTTGATAGTGGGTCCGGGGCTAATTTGGTGGACACTCGGTTTGCCCAGGTGCATGGTATGCAACTGAGTGTATTGGCCAAACCGGTCCCTATACTCTCTATTGATTCTAGACCTCTTGGTCAAGGTAGCTTGGTACAAGCTGTTCATAACATAGATCTTCGAGTAGGGGCAATACATAAAGAGCAATTGTCTTGTTATGTGTTGGAGGGTCTGCCTGCTCCTATTGTGTTGGGACTTCCTTGGTTGGCTAAACATAACCCAGTGATTGATTGGCAATCCAGAAAGATAAGCCAGTGGGGTGAATTTTGCAAGAATAACTGCATGAGCACGGTCATCGGTGCGGTTGTGCCTAGGACTTTGCCTCCTTTTCTGGAGGACTTTTGGGAGAAGTTCTCAGAGGAGGGGTGTAAAGAGTTACCTCCTCATCGCACATATGACTTCTCAATAAAGTTGCTTCCTGATGCCTTATCTCGTACTTTCCCAGGGGTCGGGAAGACGGATGATCCGGTTCCTATTCCTCAGGAGGGAGTTGTAGTGTCAGCTGTATGCTCTGAGCTTGAGGGGGAGGTATTGGGGGCTCAGGGGGACGCCCCTGTGGGACTTCCAGGGAGACTGATAGTTCCAGATCGCTTAAGACTGAAGGTTACGGAGAACCCTTACAAACGGATGGCTGATAGGAGGAGAGTTTCTGGTCTAGATCTGAGGGTGAACGATCTGGTGTGGTTGTCTACCAGGAATATAAAACTTAAAGTTCCCTCCTGGAGGTTGGGTCCCAGATTCATCGGGCCATACAGGATCAGTTCCATAATTAATCCTGTGGCATTTCGTCTGGACCTCCCTCCTACATTTAAAATTCATAATGTGTTTCACAAGTCATTACTTAAAAAGTATGTGGCACCAGTCATACCGTCACCTCTACCTCCTCCTTCAGTGGTAGTCAATGATAACGTGGAAGTTCATTGGAGGGGGTATGGTCCTGAGGAGAGGACGTGGGTCCCTGCGTCTGATGATAACGCAGATCGATTGGTTCGGACCTTTCACACAATTTACCCGGACAGACCTGGTCATGAGGGTCCGGAGGCCCCTCGTAGAAGGGGGGGTACTGTCATGGGTGCATCGCCACGAAGATCGTCGCGATTGCACATTCTGACTTCTCACAGCTGAGCTGCTGTTTCTTTGTGTTTGGTAATGAGAGAGTTAATTTTACCTAGCTCTTTGCTAAGACTAGGTCCAGCCTCGCCCGGCTGCTTTGGATTATGTTCTAATTAGTTTCCTTTATATTCCTGCCAGTCTGGGTGTTTGATGCCGGTGAAAGCATTCATATAGTTTAGCAGACTGGATCGGTTCTGGGAATACTTAAGCTAAGAGCTCCTTAGTTGTTTTTACTCTTACAGCTTATAGTTTATCTCTGAGACCTAAGGTGTTCCTACTGTGTGTGAGTGTTGTATGTAAGACTTTATTTACTTTATTTCTTATCTTTCTTGTTTGTCTTTCTGTTCATTAACCATTACCTGGTCATTCCCTTTGGTGGTATTCAGGGTCCTTCTTAGGACTAGAATACAGTTGGCAGGGATTGATAGGAGACAGGGTTTACGCTGGTGGCCTGGACCTCTGTACCTTTAACAGTACCTCCAGGTTGAGGGATTAGTTAGGACCCCAGTTAGGGTCAGCTTAGACCCCGGTCACCCTCTAGCCGGAGACAGCGTATAACGGATTCCGTTCTGACCCACTGGACATTCTGTCAGGTAATTCTATGTTATCATATAGCTATGCGCATGTTATATAGTATGTTGCCCTTTTGATATAGATTATTGTCATCACATATATATATCTGCTATACAGCGTGACACCAACACGGTACCAGAGGAGGTCTTTGATATCCAGGCCAGGAATATATTCTACTGACCATCTTGTAGGTGTGTGCATCAGGGGCTGGACCCTGCATTTATCAAGGGTAAAGTACATAGCCAATAAAACATAAACACGCTGGGTGGTCTCACATGAAGCAACCACATGTAAGTTGTTAATATAACCCTGAAGGGGCTACTGTTATGATTTGGTAACCGAGGAGGATAACAGGAAAAATAGGCTAGGAAACCAGACACCCAGAGAGGTTGGTAACTTAGCGGACTGCAGACCCCTAAACTGACAACACAACTAGAATTAGCCGTGGGACGTACCTACGATGCCCTAGACGCCTCGACATAGCCAGAGAGTTAATTAAGCCTAAAGAGAGAAAGGGGAAAGCTAACTTCCCTGGAGCAGAGCCCCAAAGGAATAGATAGCCCCCAAACATATATTGCCGGTGAGACATATGAAGCACAAACACAGACAGAAATAGAGTAAGCAAATGCTGGGGCCCAAACTGACTAGAAAGAACAGGACAGAAAAGGATACTGTTTGCAATCCACCAAAAACCCTAAGAAAAATTCCAACACGTCTGACATGCAAAAATACTGAGGCCACACGACCTCTCCCCCGCTAAATCAGAACTCTGGTGTGAACCGGACGCAAAACAACAGATAATGAAATAACAGGGAACTAGAAATACAGAAAAGACTGACATAAGCTGTGGCAATTGAAAACAGAGTCCAGCACAGGTCCCCGCAGGGAAACAAGATGAACTAACTCCAGCAAGGCAGAAACTGAGAAAAGCAAAAGGTAAACAAATGCCACAGATTTAAACAGCAAAATAACTTATCTGAAAGATGCAGGACACAGCAGGGAGAAAGCAGACTTCTAAAAGGCTCAGGAAGAAACCAAATCATCGGCAACAACTATGGGAAGGCTGCTCACTTAAATCTCCCCAGTCAGTAACACCTGATCTCCAATCATCTCCCTCAGGTGATAGACTTCTGTCAGGCAGAGTAGCTCCATTACCAGCAGCAACCACCAGAGGGAGCCCAAACTCAAGCCAGATTAAAAGTGTTCACAACAGTACCCCTTCGAGGAGGGGTCACCGAACCCTCACCCAAGCCACCAGGCCAATCAAGATGGGCCCGGTGAAAGGCATGAACCAATTTCTCGGCATGAATGTCAGAAGCAAACACACAAAAATTACCCTCCTGACCATAACCTTTCCACTTGACCAAGTACTGGAGTCTCCGTCCAGCCAGACGAGAATCCAATACTTTCTCTACTTCATACTTCAGATTGCCCTTAACCAATACAGGCTCAGGGGGCGCAGCCATAGGAACTACTGGCTTAACAAACCTTTTCAACAAAGATTTATGAAAAACGTTGTGAATCTTGAACGTTCCTGGAATAGCTAAACGGAAAGAAACGGGATTAAGGATTTCCAGCATCTTATAAGGTCCAATGAACCTTGACTTAAATTTTGGAGATACAACCTTCATAGGAATATTTTTTGAGGACAACAAAACCATGTCACCTACGTTAAACCGGGGACCATCAGTCCTATGCCGGTTGGCAAACCGTTGGGCCCTCTACTGACAGAGAGACAACTTATTCACTACTTGATTCCAAATCTGCTGCATTCTCTTTTCATAGAATCAACACCTGGACAGGCAGAAGCCTCCACCTGCCCTGAAGAAAACCGAGGATGAAACCCCAAGTTGCAGAAAAAAAGGGACATCAAAGTGGCAGAACTAGCCCTATTATTTAGAGCAAATTCAACCACGGGCAAATAAAAAAGACCCAGTCATCTTGATCAGCAGACACAAAACATCTCAAATAAGTTTCCAAAGTCTGGTTTGGTCTCTCAGTATGCCCATTGGTCTGAGGGTGAAACGCAGAGGAGAAGGACAACTGAATTCCCAGTTAAGAACAATAGGCTCTCCAAAATCTGGAAACAAACTGGACTCCTCTGTCAGACACAATGTTCTCCGGAATGCCGTGCAAACGAACCACATGCTGAAAAAAGAAGGGCACCAACTCGGAAGAGGATGGCAACTTTGGCAGTGGTACAAGATGGACCATCTTGGAAAATCTATCACAGATCACCCAGATAACAGTCATTCTCTGAGAGACAGGAAGGTCGGAAATAAAATCCATTGAGATATGGGTCCATGGCCTCCTGGGCACAGGCAGTGACACTAACAATCCACTAGAGAGAGAACAGTGTTTGGACAGAGAACAAGTCCCACAGGACTGCACAAAATTCCTGACATCACGAGATAAAGCAGGCCACCAAAAAGACCGACTCAACAAATCTCTGGTACCAAAAATACCGGGATGACCAGCCAACGCAAAGCAGTGAATTTCAGACATTACTTTCCTCCTCCATTGGTTGGAGACATACAATTTCCCCATAGGGCACCGTTCAGGTTTATCTCCCTGAAATTCCTCCAGGGCAAGTCTCAAATCGGGAGAGATAGCGGAAAGAACCACACACTCATTTAGAATGGTAGTAGGCTCAGTCAAATCAAGAGAATCCGCAAAGAAACTCCTAGAGAGGGCATCCGCCTTAACATTCTTAGTGCCCAGAAGAAAGGAGACCATAAAATTAAAACGCATGAAAAACAAGGCTCACCTAGCCTGTCTAGGATTTAATCGCTTGGCTGATTCGAGATAGATCAAGTTCTTGTGGTCAGTGAGGACCACAGCTTGATGTTTGGCTCCCTCCAACGCCCACTTCATAGCCAATAATTCCAGATTCCCCCACATCATAATTACCTTCAGATGTGGAAAATTTTCGAGAGAAGGCACAAGGGTTAATCTTAGAGGTTACAGGATCCCTTTGAAACAAAACTGCTCCTGCACCAATCTCAGAAGCATCTATCTCCACCTGAAATGGGAGAGAAACATCAGGTTGCCGTAGAAGTGAATCTCCACTTAAGCTCCTGAAAGGCCGAAACTGCCTCTAGAGACCAATTCACCACATCAGAGACCTTTTTGGTCAAATCTGTCAGTGGTTTCACAATAGCAGAAAAATTACTTATAAATTTATGGTAAAAATTAAAATTAAAAAACCCAAAAATTTCTGAAGAGCCTTCAAGGAAGTGGGCTGAACCCAATCATAAATGGCCTGAACCTTGACTGGGTCCATTTCAATAGCAGACTGAGACAAAATGAATCCCAAAAACAAAATTTTTTGTACGCCAAAGAGACATTTTGATCCTTTAACATACAAAGCATTTTCTCTCAAAATCCGGAATGCAATCCGAACATGTTCCAAATGAGAATACTAGTCATTGGAAAAAATCAAAATATCGTCCAAATAAACGTTCAAAAACTTGTCCACAAAATCCCGGAAAATATCGTTCATGAAAGATTGGAATACGGAAGGGGCATTAGTGAGCCCAAAAAGCATCACTAGGTACTCAAAATGCCCCTCAAGAGTATTAAACGCCGTCTTTCATTCATCACCGTGCTTAATGCGAATAAGATTATACGCCCCCCTAAGGTCAAGCTTGGTAAACCAACTAGCACCTTTCACTCTGGAGAATAAATCAGAAATCAGGGGTAACGGATACTGATATTATTAAGGAGACAATAGTCAATACATGGCCTCAATGAGCCATCCTTCTTGGCCACAAAGAAAAAGCCGGCACCTAAAGGTGAAGAGGACGGTCTGATATGCCCTTCTCCAATGACTCTTTGATATAAGATCGCATAGCATCATGTTCAGGCACAGATAAATTGAAGAGCCGACCCTTGGGACATTTACAACCGGGCACTTACTCAATCACGCAATCATAACTCCTGTGAGGAGGCAAGGACACAGACTTACTCTCACTAAACACATCAGAAAAATCAGCCAAATAGTCAGGGACATCCTGAGACTGGGGAGAATTAGAGAAAACAGGAGTGTCACTACGAACACATTGACAACCCCAACTGGCCACAGACACAGACTTCCAATCCAAAACAGGATTATGGGTCTGCAACCAAGGAAAACCCAGTACAATAATGTCATATAAATTATGTAACACCAAAAATTTACAATTCTCTTGGTGGTCCGGGGCTACCCGCATTATCACCTGGGTCCAAAACTGGGGTTTTTTCTCCGCCAAAGGGGTAGCATCAATACCCCCCTCAAAGGAATCGGAGTCAGCAGGGGTACCATGGGAAAACCACAACGTTTGGCAAAGTCAAAATCCATCAGGTTCAGGGCTGCTCCTAAATCAACAAAAGCCTTAGCAGAAAATGAAAATAAGGAGCAGATCAAGGTAACCGTCAAAAGGAATTTAGGCTGTACATTGCCCAAAACAAATGAGTGAGCAAAACGTTTTTCCGGCTTAGGGCAGAAGGAAATAGTATGAGAGGCGTCCCTACAAAAGAACCACAACTTATTATGCCTTCTAAATTCTTGACGTTGAGCCCTAGAATTAAGCCTATCAGACTGCATGGGCTCAGAGGTTTATTCAAAAGGCAACACCGCCTCTCGCATAGTTTTACTTTCATGTAAACGTCTTAATTTGAATGGCTAATGCAGAGTCGTTGAGACCAGAGGGGACAGGAAATCCCACCATAACATCTTTTACGGTCTCTGCCAGACCTGACTGCCCACTTTCGGAATTTCTGCCAATATAACTCTGCCGCTTCCTGACCCTAGTTCAATGCCAATAAGGTTTTCTCAGCTTGATCAATAACATTAGGTTCATCATACAACAACCCCAGAGCCTGAAAAAACGCATCCACATTAGCCAAAACAGGATCCCCAGGTGTCAGGGAAAAAGCCCAGTCCTGAGGGTCGCCGCGCAACAAGGAGATGACAATTTTAACCTGCTGCACCGAGTTCCCCGAGGAATTAGGTTTCAAGACAAAAAACTATTTACAATTATTCTTAAAGTTCAAAAATTTAGACCGATCCCCCCCAGAAAATAAATCAGGAATAGGGTTCTTAGGTTCTACAGTAGACAACTGAGCGAGATAGGCAGAAATTCTCCGAACTTCAGCAGCGAGCTGCTCAACACGATCAGACAAATGCTTAGTCTTCATGAAGAAAAAATCCTCCTACGGACCCCCAGAGAAAAAGAGGAACACTTCTCCAGCGTCTCCTGCTTCGTTACTTGAACCTTGGACTTCGTCACTCTATTGCCATTTTTGTCTGACATTTGAGATGTCTTAACGGTTTTGCACATTCCAGTTTGCACATCAGCACTTTAGAATCTACTATGGTCTTTGAATTTTGGGGATGTAATAAGGAACGCTTGGTTCTTTCCCTGTGGTGCCTTTGGTTTTCCTGTTATAGTCTATTTATTGTCTTGTTCAAGTATTTTGTATGATTACCTTTTGACTTATCCTCTAATAAAACATGAATTTTATTATATTCACCTGATTGCTCCGTTTTCTCCTTCTGCGCACATGTAATTTTGGAGCGGGTGTCTCCCACTGCCTGGCATCATGTATGCCTTTTTTTTTTTTTTTTTTGTGTTCATGGAATCTGACTATCCATAACCATTTATTTTAATAGCTGTTCTCCATTCCCGGCTTGCCTCGTTACCCCCAGCAATTAAGACATCGGTCATTTTTAGGGATACTATTTCCACTTGGAAGGCAGTAAGAAAAAAATGTGGCCTATGGTATAGAGTCTCAAAACACCTTTAATTATGGCTAAATCCTGAATTCCCCCAAGGTAGTGAAAATAAATTTCATTCAACATGGCAGCAGGCAGGGGTTGATAACATCTCACATCTTCTCCACCCAACTAAGCAGAGGTGGCTGACTTGTACAGATTGTCTGGAGAAATACAACCCACCTCCCCAACATTTTCAGTTTGAACAAATCAAACTCTCCATTATGGTCAACTTAAAAGACGTTACCTTTGAGGTTGTCCAGAACTAGTTGGACGTCATTTTGTTATCTCCAATGTGTACCCCCTCAATATCTATTCTGTACTCTGTAATGAGGTCAAATTTATTGGGGGTTCATCTGAACTTTTTTTAATATTAGAAGCAGCAGTTGGAAGATGTGAAGATTCATAGTAAGATCAGGGTAGGATGGAGCATTTTCAGGAACACATAATAAACAAAAAGCGGAGAGAAACTTAATATAAAATTATGTATGTGGCTATCTATGCTTTCAATATACCGAAAAAAGATCAAATAGACTAACAGCATGCCCTAAATGTCACCTTATTAACTCCGACCTCATACACGGCCTTTGGTCTTGCCCTGCATCAGTTTCATTTTGGGGACTGATATCATACTTGGTTAGTATTATTTGGGGTTCCATTTACAGCCTGTCTCCCTATTTAGCCTTATTACACTTCTGGAGTAACACAGATAATCCTAGCAAGAAGATGGGTAGTCCTCCCAAAGTGCTGCATACCATGCTTATATTGTAAAAAAAAACTGTTTCTTAACCCCTTAACGACCGCCGATATGCCTTTTAACGGCGGCAGTTAAGGGTACTTATGCCTCAGCGCAGATAATCCTAGCAAGAAGATGGGTAGTCCTCCCAAAGTGCTGCATACCATGCTTATATTGTCAAAAAAACTGTTTCTTAACCCCTTAACGACCGCCGATATGCCTTTTAAACGGCGGCAGTTAAGGGTACTTATGCCTCAGAGCTGCTTTGTTACGGCACTGAGAAATAAGTGTATAGCGCTCCCCAGAGTCGGAATTTCTCCAGGTTCTCGGCTACCGGGGATAGCTGAGACTCCAGAGAACATGATTCGGGTCGGTTTCTACCGACCCCAGTGTTGCAGTCGCCGTTATTAACGGAATAACGGCGACTACAAAAAAAAGTCTGATTTCCCTTTTAATTTCTCTCTCCCACATCAGAGGAAAGAGAAATATGGTCCTCCGATATCTCAGGTGTCCCTACATCCCCCCGCAAAGTCACCCCTGCCGCCAGCCTCTTCTTGCGGGAAGAAAATGGCGGGCGCATGTGCAGTGCACCTGCCGAGATCTGCAGGCCGGCACCCGGCAACAATAGGAAATAGGACATTTTTCCTATTGGTTAATTTTGATCACTGTGATAGACACTATCACAGTGATCAAAATAAAAAAAATAGTAAATCAAACCCCCCTTTATCACCCCCTTAGTTACACTTGGTCAAAATTATTGGTACCCCTCGTTCAATGACAGAGAAATCCACAATGGTCACATAAATAATTTGAATTTGTCAAAAGTAATAATAAATCAAAAATTTATGAAAATGAACAAATGATTTGAAAGTCAAACAATGCTTTTCAACCAAGCTTCCACAGAATGTTTTAAAAGATAAAACTCATGAAATAGGCCTGTACATAAATGATGGTACCCCTGAAAATAATTTTACAAAAGGGACATGTTAAATCAAGGTATGTCCACTAATTAGCATCACGTGTCTAAAATCTTGGAATCAGTGAGTGGGACTGTATAGAGCAGGGTTCCCCAACTCCAGTCCTCATGGCCCACCAACAGGTCATATTTTCAGGATTTCCTTTGTATTACACAGGTGATGCAATTAGCACCTGAGCAATACTAAAGAAATCCTGAAAACATTATCTGTTGGTGGGCCTTGAGGACTGGAATTGGTGAACCCTGGTATAGAGGGCTAAAGATACTCACTGTGCTGTTTGATGATATGGTGTGTATCACACTCAACAAGGAAAGAGTGGTCTCAGGAGATTAGAAAGAACATTATAGACAAACATGTTAAAGGTAAAAGTTATAAGACCATCTCCAAGCAGCTTGATGTTCCTGTGACTACAGTTGCACATATTATTCAGAAATTTAAGGTCCATGGGACTGTAGCCAACCTCACTGGACGTGGCCGCAAGAGGAAAATTGATGATAAATCAAATAGACGGATAATACGAATGGTAACAAAAGAACCCAGCAAAACTTCTAAACAGATTAAAGGTGAACTTCAAGCTCAAGGAACATCCGTGTCAGATTGCACCATTCATCATTGTATGAGCCAAAGTAGACTTCATGGGCAACGAACAAGGAGGAAACCATTGTTGAAATAAAAAATTGTAAAAAGCCAGACTGAAAATTGCCAAACTACATGTTGACAAGCCACAAAGCTTTAGGAGAATGTCCTATGAACAGATGAGACAAAAATGGAACTTTCTGGCAAGTCACATCAGCTCTATGTTCACAGATGGAAAAAAGAAGCATATCAAGAAAAGAACACTGTCCCTACTGTGAAACATGGAGGAGGCTCTGTTATGTTCTGGGGCTGCTTTGCTGCATCTGGCACAAGGTGTCTAGAATCTGTGCAGGGTACAATGAAATTTCAAGACTATCAAGGGATTCTAGAGAGAAATATGCTGCCCAGTGTCAGAAAACTTGATCTCAGTCACAGGTCATGGGTCTTGCAACAGGATAATGTCCCAAAACACAGCTAAAAACACCCAAGAATCGCTAAGAGACTATGCTGAAGTGGCCTTCTATGAGCCATGACTTAAATCCTATTGAGCATCTTTGGAAAGAGCTGAAACATGCCGTCTGGAAAAGGCAACCTTCAAACACAAGACAACTGGAGCAGTTTGCTCTTGAAGAATGGGCCACAATACCTGTCGAGAGGTGCAGAAGTCTCAATGACAGTTAAAGTAATCGTTTGATTGCAGTGATTGGCTCAAAAGGTTGTGCAACAAAATATTAAGTTAACGGTGCCATCATTTCTGTCTATGCCTATTTCATGAGTTTTATTTTTTTTTAAATTCTGTGGAAGCATGGTTGAAAAGCAATGTCTGACTTTCATTTGTTCATTTTCATGGATTTTTGATTTATTACTACTTTTGTCAGATTCAAGTTATTTCTGTCACCATTGTAGGCTTTTCTGTCATTAAATGAGGGTCGCCAACAATTTTGACCACGTGTATAGGTAAAAATAATAAAATTAAAAAAATGTATTTATTTCCATTTTTCCATTAGAGTTAGGACTGGGCTAAAGTTAGGGCTGAGCTAAAGTGAGGGTTGGGCTAAAGTTTGCATTGGGCTAGGGTGAGGGGTGTGGTAATGGTTAGGTTTACGGTTAGGTGTTATGTACGGTAGCGGAGGAGGACAGGAACAACAGCAGGGCAGCCGAACACCTGAGATGTTGGTAACTAATGGGTTGCAGAAACCTGAACTAACCACACAACTAGAGGTAGCCGTGGAGCGTTCCTACGTTGATCCTAGACGCCTCGTCACAGCCTGAGAGCTAGCTATACCTAAAGATAGAAACAGGAAAGCTAACTGCCCCGGAGTAGAGCCCCAAAGGAATAGGCAGCCCCCAAACATATTATAGCGGTTAGACAAGATGAAAACACAAACGCAGGCAGAAAACAGATTGAGCAAACGCTGGGGCCACAAGCTGACTAAATAGGTAAGGACAGGAGAGATTACTTTCTGCAACCCAGAAAACCCTACAAAAATCCAACAATTCTGATTACAAAAATACTGAGATCACACGATCTCGCCACCCACTAAATCAGATCTCAGTGTGAACAAAACCAAGCTGCAGCCGCTGAAAAAGCAGGAAAAAGCAAATGAAAAAACAACAGTGGCTACAGACAAACTGTGAGGAGCTCAGGCCCCAGGAAGGGACCTGTCTGTCCTCCACAAATGTGCAGAAATAAATGCAAATAGAAAGCACAAAAAGAAAAGCAGATAACTTATCTGAAAGCAGAAGATGCAGGCAAGACACCAGCAAACTTCCAAATGAACCAGGAACCTCAATTGAGACCAGAACAATTGATCACCGGCGACCATCATGGGAGGGAACCTCCCTTATATCAGTCCAGTCCGTGATCCCAGATTGCCATTCCTCTCTGGAAGGTTCAGTACTGTCTGTAACCACCAGAGGGAGCCTCTGCTCATTCACAACAGTTAGGGTTGTGATTAGGGTTATGGGTGTGTTGGGGTTAGGGTTTGAGTAAGAATTCAGGGGTTACACTGTTTAGGTACATAAGGGGTTCTCCAAACGCGACATGGCGCCACCATTGCTTCCAGCCAATTTTGCGTTCAAAAAGTCAAGAGTCAAATGGTGCTCCCTCCCTTCTGAGCCCTGCCACGTGCCCAAACAGTGGCTTTCCCCCACATACAGGGTATTGGCGTACTCAGGAGAAATTGCACAACAAATTTTGTGGTCCATTTTCTCCTGATACCTTTGTGAAAATAAAAAAAAACTGGTTCCAAAGTAAATTTTTTTTGAAAAAAGTAAAAGGTTCATTTTTTCCTTCTTCATTGCTTTAGTTCTCATGAAGCACCTAAAGGGTTAATAAACTTCTTGAATGTGGTTTTGGGCACCTTGAGGGGCGCAGTTTTTAGAATGGTGTCACTTTTGGGTATTTTCTGTTATATTGACCCCCCAAACTCACTTCAATTTTGAGGTGGTCCCTAAAAAAATGGTTTTGTAAATTTTGTTGTAAAAATGAGAAATTGCTGGTCTACTTTTAACTCTTATAATGTTCTAACAAAAAAAAATGTTGTATCCAAAATTGTGCTGATATAAAGTAGAAATGTGGGAAATGTTATTTACTAACTATTTTGAGTGATATGACTCTCTCATTTAAGGGTACAAAAATTAAGTTTGAAAATTGATAAATTTTCCAAAATTTTGCCAAATTTCCATTTTTTTCCTAAATAAACGCAAGATATAACGAAAATTTTTTACTATTAACATGAAGTACAATTATGTCATGAAAAAATATTCTCAGAAGCAGTGGGATCCGTTTAATTATTCCAGAGCTAAAACCTCAAAGTGAAAGTGGTCAGAATTGTAAAAATTGGCTTGGTCATTAAGTATCAAATTGGCTCTGTCACTATGGGGTTAAATATTGGCTAGATCCAAACTCCCTCCCCAAATTGTAGAACTGATAGCACAAATTAAGCATTTCATGCAGGTGTAGCAACAGCATGCCCTATGCAATAAAGAAACACAAGCAGGCAAGATTCTTCTGAAGTGGAAGCTATTTTGTTGTGAATTGTTGCTCTTTAGGGGGAAAAAGCAATATGGCTGAGACCTTCACATCTACAGCATGGTATATACTAGAGGATCTCAAAAACAACCTGGGACTAATACGACTGAATTAAAATAGGGGAGTATATTACTAGGTCAGGGTTTATATTTTGATTGTAGAATAACAGTCTTTTCATGATGGCTTTTAATAAAACACAATGTCATCTAGATTACTTGCTCGAATAGTTGATGATAGTTAACCCCTTTGCCATGAAGCCTGTTTTCACCTTACTGACCAGGCTAATTTTTAAAATTCTGACTACTGTCATTTTAGGAGGTCACCACTCTAAAATGCTTCAATGGATCCCACTGATTCTGAGACTGTGTTCTCGTGACATATTGTACTTCATGACAGGGGTAAAATTTATTTGATATGACTTGCGTTTATTTGTGAAAAAAAACGGAAATTTGGCGAAAATTTTGAAAATTTCCCAATTTTTAAACTTTTAATTTTTTTATGCCCTTTAATCAAAGAGTCATATCTCACAAAATAGCTAATAAATAACATTTCAACCCCAACTTTACATCAGCACAATTTTTGAAACATATTTTTTTTTGTTAGAAAGTTATAAGGGTTAAAAGTATCTAATTTTTATTAACAAAATTTGCAAAACCATTTTTTTAGGGATCACCTCACATTTGAAATGACTTTGGGGGAGGCCTATATGACAGAAATTACCCAAAAGTGACACCATTCTAAAAATTGCATCCCTCAAAGTGATCAACAACACATTCAAGAAGTTTCTTAACCCTTCAGGTGCTTCACAGGAATTTTTGGAATGTGGAAGGAAAAAATAAACATTTACTTTTCTTTCACAAAACTTTTCCTTTAGACCTATTTTTTTTTTTACTTTCGCAAGGGTAACAGCAGAAAATGGACAATACCATTTGTTGTGCAATTTCTCCTGAGCATGTGGGGGAAATCTACTGTTTGGGCACACGGCAGGGCTCGGAAGGGAAGGAGCGCCATTTGACATTTTGAATATAAAATTTGCTGGAATAATTAGCGGATGTCATGTCGCGTTTGGAAAGAACCTAATGTGCCTAAAAAGTGGAAAGCCCCACAAGTGACACCATTTTGGAAACTAGACCCCTTAGGGAACTTATCTATATGTGTATTGACACCTTGAACCCACAGGTGCTTCACAGAAGTTTATAAAATAAAAAATCGCATATGTCCCGCAAAATTCTTTTTCAGCTCTAAATTTTGTATTTTCACAAGGGTAACAGGAGAAAATGGACCCCAAAATTTGTTTTGCAATTTCTCCTGAGTTCACCGATAGCCCATATGTGGTCGAAAACTACTTTTAGGGTACAGTGCAAAGCTCAGAAAAGTAAAAATTGCCATATTGCAGTGCAGATTTTGCTGTACTTGTTTGAGGGTGCCGTGTTACATTGGCAGAGCCCCGGGGTTGCCACACAGCAGAACCCCCCCATATGTGACCCAGTTTTACAAACTAAACCTCGCAATTAATTAATCTAGGGGTGCAGTGATTATACTGACACTACAGGTGTGTCACAGACTTTTACACCATTGGTCAGTGAAGATAAAATAATTTACATTTTTACCTCCGAGATTGTGTGTTAGCCCCAAGTTTTACATTTTCATACTGAGAAATGGGTAAAAATGGCACCAAAATTTGTCCCACAATTGTTACTGAATGTGACAATACCCCATATGTGGCTGTGCAGTACTACTTACCGTGTTTCCCCGATAGTAAGACACCCCCGATTGTAAGACGTATCGGGAGTTTCAGAGGGGTCGGCTAATATAAGCCGTACCCCGAAAGTAAGACATATGTCTTACTTTCGGGGAAACACGGGGGTATTGCCGCCTCTCTCTCATCTAGCTGCGTGCCGCTTCCTGCCCACGTCCGCACCGTCCCCCTCTCCATACGTCGCCGCGTCTGTCATCTACCACTGCCGCCTTCCGCCACGGGCTCCGGCTCCCTGCAGCCGCTGGTCCCGCCGTCCTCCGTCGCTCCGTTCGCCCGCAGTCCCGGGCTGAAGTTCTCGCGCGCTCTATTTAAATTTCTTCTTCGGTCCCGAAACGTCATCACGTTGGTCACTCACGTGACCGGAGGCCGGAGAGAACTGTCTATCACTGCAGCCTCCGGTCACGTGAGTGACCAACGTGATGACGTTTCGGGACCGAAGAAGAAATTTAAATAGAGTGCGCGAGAACTTCAGCCCGGGACTGCGGGCGAACGGAGCGACGGAGGACGGCGGGACCAGCGGCTGCAGGGAGCCGGAGCCCGTGGCGGAAGGCGGCTGCAGAAAAACTCAGGTGAGTTTTTCTGGTGGTAGATGGCAGACGCGGCGACGTATACACAGTAATCATACATCAGTAAAACATATACACTGGCATACTGGGGTATCATCTGCTGTATGTAACCCAGTGGGTATCAGCAGGTGTCACACTGGATTAAATACAGCAGGTGGTACTGTATCACACTGGGTTAGATACAGGTAATTTTTTTTCAATATAAGACATACCCCGAAAGTAAGACATAGTGGGGTTTTTGGGGATAAAAAGAAAGTAAGACACTGTCTTACTTTCGGGGAAACACGGTAGCTATACGGAGAGAATCGGGAGGGTCACAACGATATTTGCCTCCTGGAACGCAGATTTTCCTAGAATAGTTTGCGGATTCCATATAAACAGCCCCTAAGTGCCAGAAAAGCAGAAACCCCCTCAAGTGACCACATTTTGGAAATTATAACCCTTTGGGAATTTATCTACATATTTAGTGACTATTTTGAATCCATGGGCGTTTTCCAGAAACAAGCAGAAGTGGATGTTGCTGAGTGAATATAGCAAACTGCCGTTGTAGTTGCCAGTACATTATGCCCAGCTCATGCATCTGGAGACACGCACCTGTAAATTAGGCAGGCTCTCATCACTACAGACATGCCAAACATGTGGGCGCTAAATGTGGTTTAGGCACACTGGGACTCAGAAGGGAGGGGGCATTTGGAATTAGGAGAGTAGAATTTGCTGAATTTCTTTTGGGGGGGCGAGGAACCATTTAGCTTTTCAAGAGTCTTTGAGCTACCAGTAACGTGGATGCCCTCTATATTTCTGTTAACAGATGAAAGACCTGAGTGGGGACTTGCTTTTTTTTGTGGATTGAGTTGAAGATTTAGTTGGGAACATTATACATAGCATTTATAATCACATTTATCCGGCACACTTACATTGAGGTTTCCATCTAAATCTGTGAATGACGTGACAGATTTAATCAATGAGGGATCCATTCACTATAATGAGGCAGCAGAGATAGTCTGGCCTCTGTTCAGTGGTGTCCTTTTCAGAAGTGCACAAAACTGTGGCCGACGACACATTTATGTAATCCTAAAAAGACGAACACCAATGTATCACAGGTCAGATGGCACCCAAAATGCCTCCATCTGTCTCATTATAAGGAATCTTCCACCGGGGGTTCTGTCTGAATCACGTATATTAGAGCTTCACACAGAAACCTCAGCGTATGCGCTCAGTGTAGAGCGCAGGATACATGTGCGGGAAGCCTTACTGCGATCTTTGGGAGGCAGAATGAAAAAATCAACAGCATATGAAGAATTAGCTTTATTTTTTAAGCAGTTCCTCATGGGGTACTTGCCCTGGTATGCGTGGCTCCCACGTCAGGGCCTGGCATGGCTCCCTCCCGTCCCTGTACGCATGGCTCCTTATAAATTATCTTTGCATGAATGGTTCCTATAAAAAAAAAAAAAAAAAAACATCCTACTCACATTCCACGTGCACTCGCAGCATCTCGTTGGTCCCGGCGCCAGCAGCTCTTCCTGGGCCGAGCGATCACAAGGCCCCACTCATTAAGGTAACGAATATGCACGGCTCTCCACGCCTATGGAAATGGAGAGCCATGCATATTTATTACCTTAATGAGCGAGGCCACGTGATCGCCCGGCACAGGAAGAGCTGCCGGCGCCGGGACCAACGAGATGCTGGGAGGGTGCGCAGGAGGGTGAGTAGGATGTTTTGCTTTTTTTTAATAGGAACCATTCAAGCAAAGATAGGGGATAAGGAGCCAACAACTGATTAGCCATATATGTAACAAACAGCTTTATGACATGAGTTATCTTAAATTTGCTGAAATAGGAAATGTAAAGCATTCAGAAAAATCTAAGTGTGGACCAAAACACTATGATTTGATTATTCAACACCATTTCATTAACCTACTAAAATATAAGCCCAACATGAGGAATATTATGTGTATTCAATAAGTAAGCCTTTTTAAGACACTAAGTGTAGTTATGTTGCCTGTTACCTTGAGGTGGAGAATAGTCATCAGAATCGGTGTCACTTTCACTGCTGTCTTCCACCAAGAAGTTGGGGTAATTCCACGACATGCTCAGAATACCATCTGACTCGTGTAAGAGAACATGTGCCAACATCCTGCCATGACAGTCCATGACTATAACCTGGCCATCTGCAGTGCCAAACAGAACCTAGCAAACAAAAGAACATACATTTTTAATCTGTATTTCTATATTAATTTAAATACCAGTTTGGAAAACAATTTTGTTTTACAGCAGTTTATCAGTTTTCATTACTTTGAACATGTAGTGTCAGATAATCCAGATCGGCGGCACATGAGCATTTCACTATTAAAACACTAGTACTACTGAACAGAGTTGAGCGGTGTTCGAAGCAAACTGTTTGCCAATCTCAAATTCGAGCTGTTTTGGGCGGTGTTCGAGTCATTCGACGAACCCGAACGATTTTGAAAAAATCCGGCTGTTCGAGGTTATGTTCGATAACTGTTCGTGCACCTAAATCGTCACTGGATTTGTTCACAGTAATGCTGAGAATCACTGTTAATACACAGTTTGAGTGTACAGCGGGGCGGGGGGAGGGCCATGGGATGGATCTCTGCAGAGATAATGAAGATCTCCATTTTTTTTTCTCTTTCCCGCATTTCCAGTGGGCGGTGCAGTCTGTCAGCCTATCAGCAGCGCACACACGGAGCGAAGTGTTTTTTTCACACAAGCAAGGGCATGTGTCATTGGCTGTGTATGTCACATGTCCTTGCCATATAAGACCCAGCCATTTCCCCCTTCGCCACCATTTTCTCACTGCTGCAGCTCAGTGTTAGACGGCACTGCTGCTGTTAGCGCTATATTGTGTGTGCAACTGCGAAATGCAAGCGAAATAGCTGTGAAATACACAGGAAGGTTTAGGGAGTAGGGACTAGTTTGTAATTGCAGCCCTTTTGAGGGCTAGGTTACATCAGTTCCTAGCAGTTTTAGCAGGCAGGTCTGTGCTCTTAAATAGACAGATAGGTCAACTTGGGAGTAGTGACTATTTGTAATTGCAGCCCTTTTGAGGCCTAGGTTACATCAGTTCCTATCACTTTTTGTCAGCTCAACCAGCGTTCAAATAACTCCTAATTTTTAGCTGTATCTTGCCTCCAAAATAATTGTGGGCATAGTAGCAGTGTGTGCTACGCATTGTATTAGGCCATCTCTACAAAGCTCCACCAGCGTTCAAATAACTCCTAATTTTTTGCTGCATCGTGCCTGTAATATAATTGTGGGCATAGTAACAGTCTGTGGTACTCATTGTATTAGGCCATCTCTACAAAGCTCCACCAGCGTTCAAATAACTCCAAATTTTTTGTTGCATCGTGCCTGTAATATAATTGTGGGCATAGTAGCAGTGTGTGGTACTCATTGTATTAGGCCATCTATACAAAGCTCCACCAGTGTTCAAATAACTCCTAATTTTTTGCTGCATCGTGCCTGTAATATAATTGTGGGCATAGTAGCAGTCTGTGGTACTCATTGTATTAGGCCATCTATACAAAGCTCCACCAGCGTTCAAATATCTCCTAATTTTTTGCTGCATCGTGCCTGTAATATAATTGTGGGCATAGCAGCAGTGTGTGCTACTCATTGTATTAGGCCATCTCTACAAAGCTCCACCAGCGTTGAAATAACTACTAATTTTTAGCTGCATCTTGCCTCTAAAATAATTGTGGGCATAGTAGCATTGTGTGCTACTTATTGTATTAGGCCATCTATACAAAGCTCCACCAGTGTTCAAATAACTCCTAATTTTTTGCTGCATCGTGCCTGTAATATAATTGTGGGCATAGTAGCAGTCTGTGGTACTCATTGTATTAGGCCATCTCTACAAAGCTCCACCAGCGTTGAAATAACTACCAATTTTTAGCTGCATCTTGCCTCTAAAATAATTGTGGGCATAGTAGCAGTGTGTGCTACTCATTGTATTAGGCCATCTATACAAAGCTCCACCAGCGTTCAAATAACTCCTAATTTTTTGCTGCATCGTGCCTGTAATATCATTGTGCAATGAAAAAGAAGAAAAGGAACTACCGTAAAAAACGCACACTGCACCATTTAAATGCGTGAAAAATGGCAAGACTTTATTGGTAAATACAAAAGTGAAATAAAACATAATTAAAAACATGATTCATTCTGTCCTGCAAACCAGCCCATAATAATGAAAGGGGGTATATTGCACATAATTCATATCTTAAAGGGAATCTGTCACCGCATTTTCGCCCTATGAGATAGGGCAACCACCATCAGGGGCTTATCTACATCATTCTGTAATGCTGTAGATAAGCCCCCGATGTCACCTGAAAGTGAAGAAAAACGAGTTAGATTATACTCACCCAGGGGCGTTCCGCCGTCCGTGCGGGTCAGATGGGTGTCGGTCATGTCCGGGGCCTCCCATCTTGTGACGAAGCCGGCGTGTTCTTTCTGCCCCGTCGCGGCTCCTGCGCAGGCGCACTGCTCGACCCTGGTGAGGGCAGAGCATAGTGCTACAGTGCGCAGGCGCCGGGAAAGGTCAGAGAGGTCCGGCGCCAGCGCACTGTAGTACTCTGCTCTGCCCTCAACAGGGCAGAGCAGTGCACCTGCGCAGGAGCAGCGACGGGGCAGAAAGAACACGCCGGCTTCGTCACAAGATGGGAGGCCCCGGACATGACCGCTACGCCCATCTGACCCGAACAGACGGCGGAACGCCCCTGGGTGAGTATAATATAACTCGTTTTTCTTCACTTTCAGGTAACATTGGGGGCTTATCTACAGCATTCCAGAATGCTGTAGATAAGTCCCTGATGGCGGTGGCCCTATCTCATAGGGCGAAAATGCGGTGACAGATTCCCTTTAATAATATAAAATGACAGTAGGAAGTAAATGTGCAAGACAATAACCTCACATAAAGATAGTGAGAACCTGTATGGACCAAAAGATTATATAGGTACAAGAGAGCAAAAATAGAGTGAGAAAAAATATGCTCAGAGAGATCCTGCGAACTATCAACAGAGAATTAACTCTGCAGGATATAAAGTCGGTCCCAGCAGTGGTAGCAGCCGCTACAAAAGCAATAATAGTTACCCCAAAGAAATCCTCATAATACAGGATAAAAGGCAGGAGTCAGGACGGTGAATCTAGTCGTGATCCCACGCGTTCCGCCGCAAACTGTGCTGCTTCATCAGGGAAAGTGACAGAAGAAATACCAATACAGCCTTAAATACCTGTTTTTGAGCTTGTTCTAAGGATTGTCAGCTGTGCGCCGTACAAAACAGCCCGAGGGAATCTAGATGGACGTAGACGGAAGGCTATGAGCAAGAGTGTGTGGACGTCTCCATGCCTCTGGAACTATCGCGCAGCGGAACGCTGAATGCGTGCGCTGACACGCATGCCTGATAGTAACTATGCTGAATAATGCCGGCACGCGCATGAGCAGTGCTGCAAGAAATGTAAAAGCAGCGCGATGTTCCCGGGAACAAGAACAGGACAAACAAGAGACATATGGGAATACACAATAAGACATCCAACCATACACATCCGTACCAACCATATACAACCAGGAGACATAAGGCACAATTAATTTCAAGGCATTTTATTGATAGTGGGTACTTAGATTTATAAATAAAGCCAATAGAAAAAGAGGCAACCAATACAGTAGAGATAAAAATCTTCGTTTAGGAGAGAATATGGCACTTGAGTCCCAATCAGAGAGGCTCCAAAATACCTACCATCCGAGAGGCACCAATATGCATCATACATATATATATGTGAAACATATTGCATGGATGGCCAACCGTTAGTAGTTAATACCAAACGAAATACTAAAAATCCCTATTTCCAAGTCTTTGACTGAAGACTAAACATTTACTTAGGATCATCAAAAAGTACGCAAATTGGTCCAAACTGAGATTAGAATAGAAATATATACCTCAATAAAACAAAACCTACCAAAAGGGGTGGGGCATTAGTGATCCCACAAATGGCAAAGTGTGAACCATATACATAAGTCGTAATATTCAATGGCCTGAATTACAACATATAAAAGGACATCAAAAGGAGGAGAGTATACATATCAAAGATGTAGTCTACTCCCAGGAAATAATTGATATGAGATTGGTCCATACAGGTAAGATCTCAAAAAATGAAGAGAAATGACAATAACTCAATCCATTAAGATACGTAAAAGTTAATGGGCCCAGAGATAGCGAGAGCCTCCTCATATCTGGCATCAATGTTAACCCATAGACCACTTATGTTTAGGTAGCTGAGGAGAAAAAGCAAAAACAGTAATACACCAGAGAGGCTGGAACCTATTGGATTGCAGTAACCTGAACTAACCATACAACTAGAGGTAGTCGTGGAGCGTTCCTACGTTGATCCTAGACGCCTCGTCACAGCCTGAGAGATAACTACACCTAAAGGCAGAAAGAGGAAAGCTATCTGCCCCGGAGCAGATCCTCAAAGAAAATTGGAAGCCCCCAAACATGTAATGGCGGTTAGACAAGAAGAAGCACGGACACAGACAGAAAATAGAATGAGCAAACGCTGGGCCCAATCTGTCTAGACAGAAAAGTACAGGAAAGGATTCTCACTGCAATCCAAAAAAAACCTAAAAAATACCAACTCTTCTGATGCAAAAACACCTGAGATCACACGATCTATACCACCTAAATCAGATCTCTGGTGTAACAAAACTAAGCCGCAGCCACTGAAAAAGCAGGAAAAAGCAAATGAAAAAATAACAGTGGCTTCAGATAAACTGAGAGGAGCACAGGCCCCCAGGAGGGGACCCGGCTGACCTCCACAGAAGTGCAGGGAACTATGCAAAAAGCAAGCACAAAAATAAAAGCAGAAAATATCTTATCTGAAAGCAGAAGATGCAGGCAAGACTCAGCAAACGTCCAAATGAACCAGAAACCACAATTGAGACAAGAACAATTGATCACCGGATACCATCATGGGAGGAAACCTCCCTTATATCAGTCCAGTCTGTGATCCCAGATTGAAATTCCTCGCTGTGAGGTTCAGTACTGTCTGCAACCACCAGAGGGAGCCTCTGCTCAGAAACCATCTCCAGCACATTAATAACAGTACCCCCCCCCCTTGAGCAGGGGTCACCGAACCCTCACTTGTGCAACCAGGCCGATCAAGATGAGCTCGGTGATAGGCACGGATCAGTCTCCAGCATGGATGTCCGAAGCAAACATCCAAGCATTGTCCTCCTGACCATAACCTCTCCACTTCACCAAATACTAGAGTTTCTGTCTAGAAAAATGAGAAACCAATATTTTCTCAATCACATACTCCAGATTGCCCTCAACCAAAACAGGGTCAGGAGGCGCAGCCATAGGAACCACTGGCTCGACAAACCTCTTCAATAAGGACTTGTGGAACACCTTATGGATCTTAAATGTCCCTGGAAGAAGCAAAGGGAAGGAAACAGGATTAAGAATCTCCATGATCTTATAAGGTCCAATGAACCTAGGCTTAAACTTTGGAGCTGCATCCCTCATAAGAATATTTCTTAAGGACAACCAAACCAAGTCCCCCACTTTAAACCGAGGACCATCAGTCCTATGCCGGTTGGCAAACCGTTGGGCCTTCTCCTGAGAGACAACCTCTCCACTACCTGGTCCCAAATCTGCTGCATACGCTCTACAACAGAGTCAACACCCGGACAGACAGAAGCCTCCGCCTGTCCAGAAGAAAATCGAGGGTGAAACCCAGAATTGCAGAAAAATGGAGATATCAAGGTGACAAAGCTAGCCCTATTATTAAGAGCAAACTCAGCCAAAGGCAAAAAAGAGACCCAGTCATCTTGATCAGCAGACACAAAACATCTCAAATAAGTCTCCAAGGTCTGGTTTGTTCTCTCGGTTTATCCATTGGTCTGAGGATGAAATGCAGAGGAGAAAGATAATTGAACACCAAGTTTAGAACAACATGTCCTCCAAAATCTGGAAACAAACTGGACTCCTCTGTCAGACACAATGTTCTCCGGAATGCCATGTAACCGAACCACGTACTGAAGGAACAAAGGCACCAATTCGGAGGAGGAAGGTAACTTAGGTAATGGCACAAGATGTATCATCTTGGAAAACCTATCACAGATTACCCAGATAACGGTCATTTTCTGAGAAACAGGGAGGTCGGAAATAAAATCCATAGAGATATGGGTCCATGGCCTCTTGGGCACAGGTAATGGCATCAACAAACCACTAGAGCGAGAGCAAGGCTTGGAACGAGAGCAAGTCCCACAGGACTGCACAAAGTACCTGACGTCACGAGACAAAGTAGGCCACAAAAAGGACCGACTCAACAAGTCTCTGGTACCAAAAATCCCAGGATGACCAGCCAATGCGGAACAATGAATCTCAGACATCACACTCTTCTTCCACTGGTCTGGGACAAACAATTTCCCAACAGGGCAGCACTCAGGTTTATCCTCCTGACACCCCTTCAGAGCTAGTCTCAAATTGGGCGAGATGGCGGAAAGTACTACACCCTTCTTCAAAATAACAGCAGGATCAGATAACTCAGGAGAATCCGCAAAGAAACTACTTGAGAGGGCATCCGCCTTAACATTCTTAGTGCCAGGAAGAAAAGAAACCACAAAATTAAAACGTGTGAAAAACAAGGCCCACCTGGCCTGTCTAGGATTAAGTCGCTTGGCTGATTCGGGATAAACCAGGTTCTTAAACCATGTGAGGACCACAACCTGATGTTTGGCTCCTTCCAGCCAATGTCTCCACTCTTCAAAGGCCCACTTCATGGCCAACAACTCCCGATTACCCAAGTCATAACTACGTTCAGTTGGAGAAAACTTTCGAGAGAAAAAGGCACAAGGGTTACTCTTAGAGGTCTCTGGATCCCTTTGGGACAAAACAGCACCTGCCCCAATCTCAGAGGCATCAACCTCCACCTGAAACGGCAGAGAAACATCAGGCTGCCGTAGAACAGGAGCAGAAATTAATCTCTGCTTAAGTTCCTGAAATGCAGAAACTGCCTCAGGAGGCCAATTCACCACATCGGAACCCTTTTTGGTCAGATCAGTCAATGGTTTAACAATACCAGGGGGCATTAGTAAGCCCAAAGGGCATCACTAGGTACTCAAAATGCCCCTCTGGGGTATTAAACGCCATCTTCCATTCTTCCCCATGCTTAATACGAATAAGGTTATACGTCCCCTTGAGTTCAAGCTTGGTAAACCAACTAGCACTTTTCACTCTGGAAAACAGATCAGAAATCAAGGGTAACGGATATTGATATTTCACAGTGATCTTATTCAGGAGGCGATAATCAATACACGGCCTCAATGAACCATCCTTTTTGGCCACAAAGAAAAAACCGGCGCCCAAGGGTGAAGAGGATGGTCTGATATGACCCTTCTCCAATGACTCCTTGATATAAGATTGCATAGCATCGTGTTCAAATACAGATAAATTAAAAAGGCGACTTTTAGGAAATTTAACACCAGGCACTAATTCAATAGCGCAATCGTAGCTCCTGTGAGGGGGTAAGGATGCAGATTTACTTTCACTAAACACATCAGAAAAATCAGTCAAAAAGTCAGGAACATCCTGAGACTGGGGAGAGGCAGAAAAAAAAGGAGTGCCAGCATTCACACATTGGCAGCCCCAACTGGTCACAGACACAGATTTCCAATCCAAAACAGGATTATGAGTCTGTAACCAAGGGGTACAATAATGTGAAGCAGATTATGCAACACCAGAAATTTGCTACTCTCCTGATGATCTGGTTCAACCCTCATTATCACCTGAGTAGAAAATTGGGGTTTATTCTCCGCCAAAGAGGTAAAATCAATGCCCAATAGGGGAATAGACTTCCGCAGGGGTATCATGGGAAAGCCACAACGTTTGGCAAAGTCGAAATCCATCAGGTTAATAGCTGCTCCTGAATCAACAAAAGCCTGAGCCGAAAATGTGGACATGGAGCAAATCAGGGTAACAGTCAACAGAAATTTAGTCTGAACACTACCCAAGACAACTGAGCGCGCAAAACGTCTTCCCCGATTAGGGCAGATGGAAATAGCATGAGAGGCGTCACCACAGTAGAAACATAACCCATAGCGCTTTCAAAATTCATGACGCTGTGCCCCAGAAGTCACTCCATCACACTACATGGGCTCAGGAGCTGGCCTACAAGGAAACACCATCTCACGCATACCTCTGCGCTCACGCAAACGTCTGTCAATTTGAATAGCCAAAGACATAGAATCATTGAGACCAGAGGGTACAGGGAATCCCACCATAACATCCTTTACATTCTCTGACAGACCCTTCCTAAAAAGGGCTGCCAAAGCATCATCATTCCATTTGGTCAGGACTGCCCACTTTCGAAATTTCTGACAGTACAGTTCAGCGGCTTCACAGCCCTGACTTAATGCCAACAAGGTCTTCTCAGCATGATCAGTGACATTAGGTTCATCGTACAACAACCCCAGAGCCTGAAAAAATACATCATTCAAAACAGGATCCCCAGGTGTCAGGGAAAAAGCCCAATCCTGAGGGTTGCCGCGCAGGAGAGAGATGACAATTTGAACCTGCTGTGCTGCGTTCCCTGAGGACTTAGGCTTCGAGGCAAAAAACAACTTACAGTTATTTTTGAAATTCAGAAATTTAGCCCGATCCCCCAAAAACAAATCTGGCGTGGGAATCCTAGGTTCAACAACCGGCAACCCAGCAAGATAGGTAGCAATACTCTGAACCTCAGTGGCAAGCTGATCCACACGGCCAGACAACTGTGCAAACTCCATTGAGAGAAAAAAAATCCTCCTCAGCACCCAGAGAAAAAGAGGGAAAAAATGCAACAAACAGAAAAAAAAAAATCTCTGAGAACTCTGACAACTTTTTTTTTTCTTTCCACACTATTTTTCCCTTCTGTGAGTACCATATAATTTTAGCCTGGCCGGTGATACTGTTATGTTTAGGTAGCTGAGGAGAAAAAGCAAAAACAGTAATACACCAGAGAGGCTGGAACCTATTGGATTGCAGTAACCTGAACTAACCACACAACTAGAGGTAGCCGTGGAGCGTTCCTACGTTGATCCTAGATGCCTCGTCACAGCCTGAGAGATAACTACACCTAAAGGCAGAAAGAGGAAAGCTATCTGCCCCGGAGCTGATCCCCAAAGAAAATAGGAAGCCCCCAAACATGTAATGGCGGTTAGACAAGAAGCACGGGCACAGACAGAAAATAGAATGAGCAAACGCTGGGGCCCAATCTGTCTAGACAGAAAAGTACAGGAAAGGATTCTCACTGCATGTCAGGATTTGAACCTGTAAACCATTGCTTGCTGGTCTGTTCCTTTGCAGTGGAGCTATTTGGAACTTGTATAACTTCAGCCTGAAAACCATATGAACTTCGTCTGGGATAGAGATCATCACCTGCTCTGCTGATTGTCCCCGCCTTGATTGAGACTGATTGGATAGAGATCATCACCTGCCCTGCTGATTGTTCTCGCCCTGATTAAGTCTGATTGGACCTGCTATATATACCTGGCCAGTGCAGCTTCCTGTTGCTGAGTATATTGTGGTGCTCAGTCTAACTGAGTGAAACATTATCTGAGCTCCTGATCTGGAAGGTGTTCTGCTGGCATCTTCCTGTCTCTTGTGGAAACCCTGCTGTTCCTACCTCGACCTTCTATCATTTAAACGGACTTGGTGCTTGTGTGTGATCTCGGCCGGCCCGTGCTCGGGCGGGCCCCGGCATCTGCTGACACAGTGAACTTCCACCGCCATATACTGCACTTCCAGAAGTCTTTCCACGGTCCGGTCACCTGTGCATCGCTGCTCCGGCCACTGGCCTCCAGTCCAGTATCGCCAGTAACGTGACAGAATACTCAGCCTCTCAAAAATGGAGGCCGCTGGAGCAGAAACTATGAAGACACGTGTCAGAAAACTGCAGGGTGCAATGTCCAGTCTGCACACCGAACACATGAATGGGAAATCACGGATGGATGCATTTATTGCACAAAGCGATCATAATGTCCAGAATCACCAACAAGCTATCCATGATCTGCAGAATGCGGTACAAGTGTTGACTGCTCGAATTACACAGCTAGAAGGTCAAGCTTCCGTCTCAGCGTCTGCCACGCCCCCCAAGCTACCACCTTTTCGTTTTGGCGGTGATCGAGATAAATTTTGTGGATTTTTGAATCAATTACCTGTTCTTCGATACACATGCTAATCAGTTCCCGACTGATAGGTCAAAGGTGCTATGCATCATTATGCTGTTAACCCACAAAGCGATCGCTTGGGCTAATCCTCTGATTGAGACTCGGGACGCACGTTTAGATAATCTGAACGAGTTTATTCGAGTGATGCAGAAGATGTTTGATGACCCAAACCGTGCAGCTACCGCTGAATCAACGTTGCTTGCATTACGACAAGGCAAACTTCCATCGCAGAGTATGCTATAGAGCAGGGATGTCAAAGTCAAACACACCGAGGACCAAAAAAACAAATTTGCTACAAGCCGAGGGCCGGACTGGTTCAATGTTTATTAAAACATATCGAAATGATTGCACATAGCCTATTGAACCAAGACCTAACACAGTGTACATTATTTAATGATTAAATGAATATGGCAATATTTTGTTATGGCTGTCAGTAACTTCAAGTTAAAACATTTTCAACAGCCAAACAGCAAGCGGGGGGGCCCAGTGGCGGCGCTAACACCGCTCTCCTCCGCTAACAGGTGCCGGCAGAGGTGTATCTAGGTTTTCTGGCACCCAGGGCAAGAACTCAGTTTTGCGCCCCCCTCCACACCCACCCCCTAACCCTAATCCCCCCTTCACATTGAATAATCTCCCCTTTACACTAATAATAAATCCCCCTCACACTGAATAATCCCCCAACACACAGAATAATCCCCCCTCTACACAAATACCCCTCCACACTGAATAATCACCCCTCCACACAAATAATAAATACCCCCTCCACACTGAATAATCCCCCCTCCACACAATAAATCCCCCTTACACTGAATAATCCCCCATCCACACTAATAATAAATCCCCCTCACACTGAATAATCAATCCCCCAAAACACAGAATAATCCCCCTCCACACAAATAATAAATCCCCCTTACACTGAATAATCCCCCATCCACACTAATAATAAATCCCCCTCACACTGAATAATCAATCCCCCAAAACACAGAATAATCCCCTCCACACAAATAATAAATCCCCCTTACACTGAATAATCCCCCAACACACAGAATAATCCCCCCCTCACACAAATAATAAATACCCCCTCCACACTAAATAATCCCCCCTCCACACAAATAATAAATCTCCTTCACATTGAATAATCCCCCAACACACAGAATAATCCCCCCTCCACACAAATAATAAATACCCCCTCCACACTGAATAATCCCCCCTCCACACAAATAATACCCCCTCCACACTGAATAATCCCCCTCCACACAAATAATAAATACCCCCTCAACACAGAATAATCCCCCTCCACACAAATAATAAATACCCCCTCCACACTGAATAATCCCCCCACACAGAATAGATCCCCTCCACAACGAAGGAATTCCACCCACACACAAGCAAACAATAAATCATCCCCTTCTACGCTGAATCTGCAGCTCCACAGACACACGAGGCAGGAGCACTTACATCAGATCTTCTGCTCTCTTCTGCCTGCCGGAAAGTGACTTCAGCACTTGCCCGGGTGTGCCGGGTTCTGTCGCCGGCCCTGCTACCGGTGCATTGTGGGAAATGTAGTGTTGGTGCGTGCAAAACACCAGCAGGCGGCTGTGGCCTGCGGGCCGGATCTAATAGTAATTAAATATCATCCAGGGGGCCATAGATAATCAATTCGCGGGCCGGATCTGGCCCGCGGGCCTTGACTTTGACATATGGGCTATAGAGTATAGGAGGTGGGCCGTCGACACTGAATGGAATAATGCAGCAAAAGTAACTTACTTTAAAAGAGGACTTTCTAGTGCAGTAAAGGACGAACTTGCCCGTGGAGAGACCCCTTCGGATCTGGATTATTTCATCAAGCATTGCATCCGGGTTGACACCCGTCTGTCTGAACGATGACAAGAGAAGTGGACCTCCATGAATCGTTCAACTAACTCTTATAACTCCTCCCTGCCATCGGTCACTAAAGAAATGCCTAGCCGGAATGTCCGAGATACAGAACTAGAGCCAATGCAAGTGGATGCGATCCAGAGACGAGCGAGTGCAGAACGAAGAGAACAGAGATTTAAAGAGAATCTATGTCTGTACTGCGGGGAAGCAGGACATTTTCTTATTAACTGTCCAAGTTGTCCCACAAACCGTTCAAGAAAAATAGTGGCGGCCATAATGGATCCTGATTCTTCCGACGAGGAGTCTTTCATCTCAGAGACTGATTACGCTAAAGATGAGATCCAGTCCATATCATCCATAGTTCCACCTACCAGGAAGGAGAACCAAGAATCCCATTATTTTGTAACTATCAAACTGAAGGTTAACTCCCAGTGGATCACAGCATCAGCCATGATTGACTCTGGGGCCAGAGGGATGTTCATGGATTCTGCATTTGCTGAAAATCATGGCATAGCTGTGCGGAAAAGACGTTCACCTATTGTGATGGAGACAGTAGATGGATCTCCACTGAATTCGGGGCCAGTGGATCATGAGACAGGACTTTTGGAGATCTTTATTGAGCCGCAGCATCGTGAGATGTTAACCTTCCTAATTATTTCTTCCCCACATTTTCCCATCATTTTAGGTTTGCCCTGGTTGCAGAAGCAAAATCCTATCATCGATTGGGAGATGAAAAAGATCAGTTTCCCCGAAAAGGAAGTTCAAGCGGTGGTTCCCAGTGAGTCCACATTAGAAGCAGTTCAGAATCCAGAATTGCCTCAGCTCCCAGCAGTGTATGAAGATTTCTTGGATGTCTGTGACAAGAAGGGAGCGTATACACTTCCTCCGCATCGACCATACGACTGCCCAATAGAACTACTCCCGGGGGCGGCTATACCGTTTGGAACTATCTACCCTTTAGCGGGTCCTGAACTGAAGGCTCTCAAAGAATTTATTGATGAAAATCTAAGCAAAAAATTCATTCGTCCATCATCTTCTCCCGCTGGAGCCCCTATATTCTTTGTTAAAAAGAAGGATGGAACATTACGGCCAGTAGTGGACTACAGGGAGCTTAATAAAGTCATGGTAAAAAATCGTTATCCTCTACCGTTGATCCCGGAACTCCTAGAAAGAGTACAAAGTGCGAAGATCTTCACTAAGTTAGATTTATGTGGGGCATACAATTTAGTGCGTATAAAGCCTGGGGATGAATGGAAGACAGCTTTTCGTACCCGATACGGACACTTTGAAAGTCTAGTGATACCCTTCGGACTAGCCAATGCTCCAGCTACCTTCCAGCACCTGACAAATGATATTTTCCGAGACCTGTTGGATCAGTTCGTGGTCGTTTATCTAGATGACATCCTGATCTTTTCAAACTCTATGGAGGAACATCAAACGCACGTAAGACAAGTGCTACAACGATTACGGGAGAATTTGTTATATATTAAATTAGAAAAATGTGAATTCCATCAAGAAGAGATTCAGTTCTTGGGATACGTCATTTCACCTCAAGGATTACGGATGGATGCTAAGAAAACGCAAGCTATCACCGAGTGGCCTATCCCTAAAGATGTGAAAGAAGTTCAGCGTTTTGTGGGGTTCGCCAACTTTTACAGACATTTTATTAAGAATTTTTCAGAAATCGTGCTAGGGAGCAAAATTCATCTGGACACCCCAAGCGCAAGAAGCGTTCTCTCGCTTAAAAAGGAAATTCACAACGGCTCCCATATTACGCCATCCTGACCCTGAATTGGCTTTTATCATTGAGGTGGATGCTTCAGACTGTGCGGTCGGCGCTATCCTCTCTAAGAGGACAGGGGAAAAGAAGTTGCTGCATCCATGTGCATTTTTCTCACAACATATGTCTGTAGCCGAAAAGAACTATGACGTGGGAAATAAAGAATTGCTCGCCATCGTATCAGCATTCAAATAGTGGAGACATCATCTCCAAGGGGCTGCACAGCACATTTTGGTTTTGACCGATCATCGCAATCTGGAGTTTATCAGGTCTGCAAAATGCCTCTCTCCTCGGCAGACCCGTTGGAGTCTGTTTTTGAATCAATTCAATTTTGTAATTTCATATCGACCAGGCTCCCACAACAAGAAAGCAGATGCATTATCCAGAATGTTTTCAAGCGAAGCTAACCTTGTAACAACACCCAAACCCACTGTGGCAGATACTAAGATCTTGGGAGTAATACATGAAGGAGATTTGCTGGAAGATTTGAAAGCAGCATAAGAAACAGACTCTTTTCTATCACATCCATCAGGGGACGTGCATCTGTTTTTTAAAAATCAAGTAAGGACTGATGGTCGACGACTATATGTACCAGAAGCAGCTCGGTTAAAAGTTCCACAACTTGTGCACGATTCTAAAATTGCAGGACACAAAGGGACACAGAAAACGCAGGAGTTTTTATCACGTTTCTTTTGGTGGCCGAACTTTCAAGAAAACGTGAAGAAGTACGTTTTAATTCCTGTGACATCTGTGCCAGATATAAGACTCCACGTGCATCCCCTATGGCACTATTGCAGCCTCTCGCCATCACAACACGACCGTGGGGATCGATTTCAATGGACTTTATAGTAGATCTACCAGATTCCAAGGGAAAGACATCCATTCTGGTAGTAGTGGATCGACTTACGAAAGCAGAGCATTTCATTCCGTGTTCAGGTCTGCCTTCAGCAAAAGATATAGCTGATCTGATAATTTGCAATGTTTTTCGCCTCCACGGAGTGCCGGATGAAGTCGTCTCAGATCGAGGTGTGCAATTTACATCCAAATTTTGGCGCAGTTTATGCTCAGCGCTAGACATCAAAGTACGATTGTCAACCGCTTACCATCCGCAATCTAACAGCCAGACAGAACGTTCAAATCAGACGCTGGAGCAGTATCTTCGTTGTTATATTTGACATCTGCAAGACGACTGGGTGGATCTGCTGCCATTTGCGGAATTTTCATATAACAATTCACAGAATGCCTCTACGAAACAGACGCCATCTTTTGCAAATCTTGGATATCACCCAAACATCCTTCCCAAAAATCCTGTGGCACCATTAATACCAGCAGTCGCAGAAAGAATCTATCTATTACAGCAAAATCTTAATGTTCTGAAAGAAACATTAAAGGAAGCTCAGGAAAAATACAAAAAAGCGGCCGACAGGTATCGGAGACCCACTCCCACGTTTAGGGTTGGAGATCGAGTGTGGTTATCCACTAAGAATTTGAAATTGAAGATTCCTTCTCCTAAATTAGGACAAAAGTTTGTGGGACCATACAAAATCAGTAAGATTGTGAGTCCATTAGCCGTACGTCTACAGCTACCAACATCAATGAAGATTCATCCTGTTTTTCATGTGTCTTTGTTGAAAGCCGCCACAGCCAATCCATTTCCAGAACGATCCCCTCCGCCTCCCGATGCAATTGAAGTGGACGGACAGGAGCAGTTTGTGGTGGAAAAGATCTTGGATTCCCGAATACACAGAAATCGTTTACAATATTTAATCAAATGGCAGGGCTACAACACGGAAGAAAATTCATGGGAGCCAGTAAGCAACGTCAATGCTCCTCGTTTGATCAGACAATTTCATCAGCGGTATCCTGCAAAACCTGGGCAAGTTGCGTCCAGAGGCCGCCGTTAAGAGGGGAGTATTGTCAGGATTTGAACCTGTGAACCATTGCTTGCTGGTCCGTTCCTTTGCTGTGGAGCTATTTGGAACTTGTATAGGTACTGCCACACTAAACGTTCCCGCTAACGATCACGATAACGACGCATACTAATGCGATCGTTTTTGTGATCGTTTTAATGTCGCTAGTAGCTGCCAAAGTGGACGATCTAGTTAACGACGCATAAGCGGTTAGCGATCTCCTTAACGACTTTGGCGGTCGTTGGGACGTGCCACACTACATGTACTGTGAAAGATCACGACCTCGATAGGTGTGACTGAGCGCAACCTTTTGCACGCCCCTCATCACAGATTGGTGGTCACTATTTATCTAATAAATATTTGTCACAGCTCTCTCGCTTTGTGATTGGATGACCGCGTCATAAAAGACGACTTACCAGCACTCCTTTCCATTGCTCTCGAGCAGAAGCGGTTCTTTCAAATCTCCAGCATCGTTCCTACGGCAGTCTACGGCGTTGGTTTTTTTGCGATCCAGTCTGTGGCGTTATATCCTCTGCGATCCAGTTTGTGACACTATTTTGTTTCCCAATTTTCTTTTTTTTTCAAAATCACAAAACAAGTTTTGTAAGGTAGGTATTTTTTTGTCACATTTAATTTTTATTTTTTCTTTAACTTTACAGATCCATTTTTAGATCTCTGCTGTTGTTAACCATTGTCGTCCATCCATTTTTTTGCCATTGTTTTGTTTTGCACCCACAACCACCATTTTGTGATCCCTGCTGTTTTTTTCGTAATTGTTCATCTATGATTTTTTTAATTTTTTTGCCATTGTTTTGTTCTGGCACGCCCACAACCACCATTTTATGATCCCAGCTCTGTCAATGTTTACTCCAGCTGCGCCCACAACCACCATTTTATGTTCCCTGCTGTGTTCTATGTTGTAGGCTATGTAAGCGTTTTATTTAACCATTGTGCTGTTCTCACATAATCATTTTTTTATTACAGATGGCTGATAAGCAGGAATTTTTGCGGGAGTTTATCGAGCTGTACCGCTCAATGTCGTGCCTGTGGAAAATAAAGTCGGCTGATTACTGTAACAGGCTTAAAAAGAAGGACGCGTACCAAAAACTGGTGGGGCTCTGCAAGAACCGTTACCCAGATGAACCGGCGGATGAGTCATCGGTGAAAAAACGTATTCAGGCCCTCCGCACAGTGTACAAAAAAGAGCTCAATAAAGTTATAAATTCTACCAAATCTGGAGCGGGGGCCGAAGATGTTTATGTCCCCCAACTGTGGTATTTTGATCTGTTCACTTTCACAAGGGACCAAGAAGTACCCAGACAAGGGACATCCATGTCGGATCTAGACCCGGTGATCCAGCTGGACACCCCTGTCATACATGTAAGTACCTTTGTATTACAACACATTTTAATGTACATGCCAAAGTGGACTTAAATTTAAAAAAAATAATTGTGAAATGTAGATAAAATGGCTGAATTAATCCCTTCATGTACTGATAATTTATCTAGCTCAACGGTTGAGGCCTATCCATTTACAAGTGTCGTTTTGAAATTTTTGCTGTTTTTTGGGTATAGTGTGAAGATAAATTTCTTTGTCTTTACAAGTGTCGGTTTCACATTTTTGCTGTATTTGGGTGTTAAGGTACTGCCACACTAAACAATCCCGCTAGCGATCACGATAAAGACGCATACTAATGCGATCGCTAGCGGGATTGTTTCTATATCGCTAAGTGCGGCCACATTTAGCGATATAGTTAACGACGCTATCGCCGTTAGCGATCTTCTTAACGACTTTAGCGGTACAAAAGTACCGCTAAATCGCTAAGAAAAGGTGCCACACAGCGATTAGATACTTACCCAGCGGGAGCGCCGACGAGAAAATAGGGTCCGGAACGATTCCAGCGACGAGCGAGATCACAGCAGGTAGCTCGTCGCTGGAAGCTGCCGCACTGAACAACATCGCTAACGGGATCGCTAAATAGTGACGTTTTTTAGCGATCCCGTTAGCGATATTGTTCAGTGTGGCATACCCTTAAGTCCTCAGGGAACGCAGCACAGCAGGTTCAAATTGTCATCTCTCTGCTGCTCGGCGACTCTCAGGATTGGGCTTTTTCCCTGACACCTGGGGATCCTGTTTTGAATGATGTTGATGTATTTTTTCAGGTTCTGGGGTTATTGTACGATGAACCTAATGTCACTGATCAAGCTGAAAAGGCCTTGTTGGCATTAAATCAGGGTCGTGAAGACACTGAGCTGTATTGTCAGAAATTTTGAAAGTGGGCAGTCCTGACCAAATGGAATGATGATGCTTTGGCAGCCCTTTTTCGGAAGCGTCTGTCAGAAAATGTAAAAGACGTTATGGTGGGATTCCCTGTTCCCTCTGGTCTCAATGATTCTATGTCTTTGGCTATTCAAATTGACAGATGTTTGCGTGAGCGCAGAGGTATACGTGAGAAAGTGTTGCCTTGTGAGCCAGCTCCTGAGTCCATGCAGTATGATGGAGTTCTGGGGCTCAGCGTCATGAGTTTCAAAAGCACAATGGGTTATGTGTCTACTGTGGTGACGCTTTTCATGCTATTTCCGTCTGCCCTAAGCGGAAAAGACGTTTTGCGCGCTCAGTTGTCTTGGGTAGTGTTCAGACTAAATTTCTGTTGACTGTTACCCTGATTTGCTCCCTGTGATCATTATCGGCTCAGGCTTTTGTTGATTCAGGAGCAGCTATTAACCTGATGGATTTTGACTTTGCCAACGTTGTGGGTTTCCCATGATACCCCTGCGGAAGTCTATTCCTTTACTGGCCATTGATTCTACCCTTTTGGCAGAGAATAAACCCCAGTTTTCTACTCAGGTGATAATGAGGGTTGAACCAGATCATCAGGAGAGTAGCACATTTCTGGTGTTGCATAATCTGTATGACATTATTGTACTGGGTTTCCCTTGGTTACAGACTCATAATCCTGTTTTGGATTGGAAATCTGTGTCTGTGACCAGATGGGGCTGCCAATGTGTTAATACTGGCACTCCTGTTTTTTCTGCCTCTCCCCAGTCTCAGGATGTCCCTGACTTTTTGACTGATTTTTCGGATGTGTTTAGTGAGAGTAAGTCTGCATCCTTAACTCCTCACAGGAGCTATGACTGCGCTATTGAGTTAGTGCCTGGTGGTAAATTTCCTAAAGGTCGCCTTTTTAATTTATCTGTACCTGAACACGATGCTATGCGATCTTATATCAAGGAGTCTTTGGAGAAGGGTCATATCAGACCATCCTCTTCACCCTTGGGCGCCGGTTTTATCTTTGTGGCCTAAAAGGATGGTTCATTGAGGCCGTGTATTGATTATCACCTCCTGAATAAAATCACTGTTAAATATCAATATCCGTTACCCTTGATTTCTGACCTATTTTCCAGAGTGAAAAGTGCTAGTTGGGTTACCAAGCTTGACCTCAGGAGGGCATATAACCTTATTCGCATTAAGCATGGGGATGAATGCAAGACGGCGCTTAACCCCTTAATGACCAAGCCATTTTGTAGGTTAAAGACCAGGCCAATTTTTACAATTCTGACCACTGTCTCTTTATGAGGTTATAACTCTGGCTCGCTTCTACGGATCTTGGCGATTCTGAGACTGTTTTCTCGTGACATATTGTACTTCATGATAGTGGTAAAATTTCTTCAATATAACTTGCGTTTTTTTATGAAAAAAATGGAAATATGGCAAAAATTTTGAAAATTTTGCAATTTTCAAACTTTTAATTTTTATGCCATTAAATCAGAGAGATATGTCACAAAAATTAGTTAATAAATAACATTTCCCACATGTCTACTTTACATCAGCACAATTTTGGAACCAAAATTTTTTTTTGTTACGAAGTTATAAGTGTTAAAAGTTGACCAGCAATTTCTCATTTTTCCAACAAAATTTACAAAACCATTTTTTTAGGGACCACCTCACATTTGAAGTGAATTTGAGGGGTCAATATGACAGAAAATACCCAAAAGTGACACCATTCTAAAAACTGCACCCCTCAACGTGTTCAAAGCCACATTCAAGAAGTTTATTAACCCTTTAGGTACTTCACAAGAATTGAAGCAATGTGGAAGGAAAAAATGAACATTTAACTTTTTTTCCCAAAATTTTTCTTTCGACACAATTTTTTTTAAATTTTATCAAGGGTATCAGGAGAAAATGAACCACAATATTTGTTGTACAATTTCTCCAGAGTACACCGATATACCATGTGTGGGGGTAAACCACTATTTGGGCGCATGGCAGAGCTCGGAATGGAAGCAGCGCCATTTGACTTTTTTGGCTGGAATTGAGATTGGACGCCATGTCACATTTGGAGAGTCCCTGTGTGCCTAAACAGTGGAAACCCCCCACAAGTGACCCCATTTTGGAAACTAGACCCCCAAAGAACTTATCTAAATGTGTTGTGAGAGCTTTTAACCCCCAATGGCTTCACAGAAGGTTATAACGTAGAGCCGTAAAATTAAAAAATCATATTTTTTCCACAAAAATGATCTTTTCATCCCAATTATTATTTTCCAAAGGATAAAAGGACCCCAAAAGTTATTGGGCAATTAGTCCTGAGTACGCTGATACCCATATGTGGGGGTAAACCACTATTTGGGCGCATGGCAGAGCTCGGAAGGGAAGCAGCGCCATTTGACTTTTTGGCTGGAATTGAGATTGGACGCCATGTCGCATTTGGAGAGTCCCTGTGTGCCTAAACAGTGGAAACCCCCCACAAGTGACCTCATTTTGGAAACTAGACCCCCCAAGGAACTTATCTAGATGTGTGGTGAGAGCTTTGAACCCCAAGGGCTTCACAGAAGGTTATAACGTAGAGCAGTAAAATTAAAAAATCATACCTTTTCCACAAAAATGATCTTTCCACCCCCAATTGTTATTTTCCAAAGGGTAACAGGACCCCAAAAGTTATTGTGCAATTTGTCCTGAGTACGCTGATACCCCATATGTGGGGGGAAACCACTATTTTGACGCATGGCAGAGCTCGAAAGGGAAGTAGCGCCTTTTTCAAATGCAGACTTTGATGGAATGGTCTGTGGGTGTCATGTCACGTTTGGATAGCCCCTGATGTGCCTAAACAGTAGAAACTCCCCACAAGTGACTCCATTTTGGAAACTAGACCCCCCAAGGAACTTTTCTAGATGTGTGGTGAGCACTTTGAACCCACAAGTGCTTCACAGAAGTTTATAACGTAGAGCCGTGAAAATAAAAAAATCATATTTTTTTCCACAAAAATAATCTTTTTGCCCCAAATTTTTATTTTTATAATGGTAACAGGAGAAATAGGACCCAAAAGCTATTGTGCAATTTGTCCTGAGTACGCTGATATCCCATATGTGGGGGGAACCACTATTTTGACGCATGGCAGAGCTCGAAAGGGAAGTAGCGCCTTTTTCAAATGCAGACTTTGATGGAACGGTCTGCGGGTGTCATGTCACGTTTGGATAGCCCCTGATGTGCCTAAACAGTAGAAACCCCCCACAAGTGACTCCATTTTGGAAACTAGACCCCCAAGGAACTTTTCTAGATGTGTGGTGAGCACTTTGAACCCCAAGTGCTTCACAGAAGTTTATAACGTAGAGCCGTGAAAATAAAAAAATCATATTTTTTTCCACAAAAATAATCTTTTTGCCCCAAATTTTTATTTTTATAATGGTAACAGGAGAAATAGGACCCCAAAAGCTATTGTGCAATTTGTCCTGAGTACGCTGATATCCCATATGTGGGGGGGAACCACTATTTTGACGCATGGCAGAGATCGGAAGGGAAGGAGCACCGTTTTTAAATGCAGACTTTGATGGAATGTTCTGCGGGTGTCATGTCGCGCTTGGAGAGCCCCTGATGTGCCTAAACAGTAGAAACCCCCACAAATGACCCCATTTTGCAAACTAGACCCCCCAAGGAACTTATCTAGATGTGTGGTCAGCACTTTGAACCCCAAGGGCTTCACAGAAGTTTATAACGTAGAGCCGTGAAAATAAAAAAAATCATATTTTTTTCCACAAAAATGACCTTTTTGCCCCCAAATTTTTATTTTTATAAGGGTAACAGGAGAAATAGGACCCCAAAAGCTATTGTGTATTTTGTCCTGAGTACACTGATATCCCATATGCGGGGGGGAACCACTGTGATCGCCTTACTGCGATCTTTGGGAGGCACAATGAACAAATCTACCAAAGGTGAAGAATTGGTTTTCTTTTTTACGCCGTTTCTCGTGCGATATTAGTGATTAGGCGACTTTATTCCTCGGATCGGTGCGATTACAGCGATACCAGATTTACACCCTTTTTTCATATTTAGCTTCTGTCACACACTAAAAGATGCTTTTTTTGGGAATAATTTTTTGTAAGAATTTTTTGCATCGCCGTATTTTGAGAGCTATAATTTTTCCATATTTCGGCCGACAGAGTTATCTGTGGGCTTATTTTTTGCGGGACGAGCTGACGTTTTTATTGGTACCATATTCGGGCACATAACGTTTTTTGATCGCTTCCTATTCCGATTTTTGTGGAAGCAGAATGAACAAAAACCAGCAATTCAGGAATTGTTTTTTTTTCCCCGTTCCGCGTGTGGTAAAATTGATAAAGCAGCTTTATTCTTCGGGTCACTACGATTACAGCGATACCTCATTTATATATTTTTTTTATGTTTTGGCGTTTTTTACACAATAAAGAATTTTATAGAAAAAATAATTATTTTGCATCAGTTTATTCCGCGAGCTATAACTTTTTTATTTTTTCGCTGATGATGCTGTATAGCGGCTTGTTTTTTGCGGGACAAGATGACGTTTTCAGCGGTACCATGATTATTTATATCTGACTTTTTGATCGCGTGTTATTGCACTTTTTCCAAGCGGTATAATGATACCGCTTGGAAAAAGTATAATTTACTATTTTTTTTGTGTTTTTTTTTTACGGCTTTCACTGAAGGGGTTAACTAGGGTTATGCTTTTATAGATGGGATTTTTACGGACATGGCGATACCTAACATGTGTATTTTTTTTGTTTTTTATTTTTTTATTACATAAAAATGTGTATTTTTTAGGGGATTTTTTTTAAATTATTTTTTAATATTTTTTTTTACAATTTTTTTTAAAAAATGATTTTTTTCAACTTGTCCCTTTATGGGACTTTCACTTTTTTTTACTTTTGATTGCAGTTACAATGCATTGCAATGCTCTGGCATTGCAATGCATTGCAACTATAGTGGAAGCTGCTGTGACATGATCACAGCAGCTTCCCGTAGCTAGATGACCCGGAGGTTGTCATGACAACCCCCGGGTCATCAAGGCAGAGATCAGGCCCCTGCGATTACATCGCTGGGACGCTGATCTGAGGCAGAGGGAGCACCCGACCCTCTGCCTCCCCCCTGAGCTCTGCGATCGCGCTCGATCGCAGCAGTCAGGGGGTTAACAGCCAGGGGCGGTGGGGGCTCCGCTCCTGGCTGTCAGTGCAGGAAGCCTGGCCACTGCAGCGCCGGCTCCTGCACTGATCGCGCTGGGGAAGCTGAAATTTCAGCTTCTCCTGCGCGATCGCTGCTGTGTTTGGTCAGTCAGATTGACTGACCAACCACAGCGCTGTGAGTGCGGGGACCGACGGCAAAGGTCCCCGCACCGCTTGCCGTGCCTGTCAGCTGTCTGTGACAGCTGTCGGCACTGATCTACCACAGTGGTAGATCAAAGGCATGACGTGCAGAGTCCGTCCTGGTGCCGGAACTGGCACCTTGTCATGACGGACTCTGGACGTCATTGGACATTAAGGGGTTAATATCCCAGAGGGGCATTTTGAGTACCTAGAGATGCCTTTTGGGCTTACTAATGCCCCTTCCGTCTTCCAATCCTTCATGAATGATATTTTCAGGGATTTTGTGGATAAATTTCTGATTGTTTATTTGGATGATATCTTGATTTTTTCCAACGACTGGGACTCTCATGTGAAACATGTTCGGACTGTGTTCCAGATTTTGAGAGAGAATGCACTGTATGTGAAGGGATCAAAGTGTCTTTTTGGCGTACAAAAGGTCTCATTTCCGGGATTCATTTTGTCTTCATCTGTTATTGAAATAGACCCGGTCAAGGTTCAGGCCATCTGTAATTGGGTTCAACCTACTTCATTGAAGGCTGTTCAGAGAATTTTGGGTTTTGCCAATTTTTATAGTAAATTTATTGGTAATTTCTCCGGTATTGTTAAACCATTGACTGATTTGACCAAAAAGGGTTTCGATGTGGTGAATTGGCCTCCTGAGGCAGTTTCTGCGTTTCAGGAACTTAAGCAGAGATTCATTTCTGCTCCTGTTCTACGGCAGCCTGATGTTTCTCTGCCGTTTCAGGTGTAGGTTGATGCCTCTGAGATTGGGGCAGGTGCCGTTTTGTCCCAAAGGGATCCAGAGACCTCTAAGAGTAACCCTTGTGCCTTTTTCTCTCGAAAATTTTCTCCAACTGAACGTAATTATGACGTGGGTAATCGGGAGTTATTGGCCATGAAGTGGGCCTTTGAAGAGTGGAGACATTGGCTGTAAGGAGCCAAAAATCAGGTGGTGGTCCTCACGGACCATAAGAACCTGGTTTATCTCTAATCAGCCAAGCGACTTAATCCTAGACAGGCCAGGTGGGCATTGTTTTTCACACGTTTTAATTTTGTGGTTTCTTTTCTTCCAGGCACTAAGAATGTTAAGGCGGATCCCCTCTTGAGGAGTTTCTTTGCGGATTCTCCTGAGTTATCTGATCCTGCTGTTATTTTGAAAGAGGGTGTAGTTCTTTCCGCCATCTCGCCCAATTTGAGACTGGCTCTGGAGGGCTGTCAGGAGGATAAACCTGAACGCTGCCCTGTTGGGAAATTGTTTGTACCAGACCAGTGGAAGAAGAGTGTGATGTCTGAGATTCATTGTTCCGCGTTGGCTAGTCATCCCGGGATTTTTGGTACCAGAGACTTGGTGAGTCGGTCCTTTTGGTGGCCTAGTTTGTCTCGAGATGTCAGGGACTTTGTGCAGTCCTGTGGGACTTGCTCTCGTTCTAGTGATTTGTTAATACCATTACCTGTACCCAAGAGGCCATGGACCCATATTTCTATGGATTTTAATTCCCGACCTCCCTATCTCTCAGAGAATGACCGTTATGTGGGTATCTGTGATATCTTGGAAAACCTGATACATCTTGTGCCATTACATAAGTTACCTTCCTCCTCCGAATTGGTGCCTTTGTTCTTTCAGCACGTGGTTCGGTTACATGGCATTCCGGAGACAGAGGAGTCCAGTTTGTTTCCAGATTTTGGAGGACATTTTGTTCTAAACTTGGTGTTCAGTTATCTTTCTCCTCTGCATTTCACCCTCAGACCAATGGACAAACCGAGAGAACAAACCAGACCTTGGAGACTTATTTGAGATGTTTTGTGTCTGCTGATCAAGATGACTGGGTGTCTTTTTTGCCTTTGGCTGAGTTTGCTCTTAATAATAGGGCTAGCTCTGCAACCTGGATGTCTCTATTTTTCTGCAATTCTGGGTTTCACCCTCGATTTTCTTCAGGACAGGCGGAGGCTTCTGTCTGTCCGGGGGTTGACTCTATTGTGGAGCGTATGCAGGAGATTTGGGACCAGGTAGTGGAGAGGTTGTCTTTCAAGAGAAGGCCCAGCGGTTTGCCAACCGGCATAGGACTGATGGTCCTCGTTTTAAGTGGGGGACTTGGTTTGATTGTCCTCAAGAAATATCCCTATGAAGGTTGCATCTCCAAAATTTAAGCCAAGGTTCATTGGACCTTATAAGATCATGGAAATTATTAATCCGGTTTCCTTCCGTTTGGTTGTTCCAGGGACATTTAAGATCCAAAACGTGCTCCACAAGTCCTTATTGAAGAGGTTTGTCGAGCCAGTGGTTCCTATGGCTGCGCCTCCCGACCCTGTTTTGGTTGAGGGCAATTTGGAGTATGTGGTTGAGAAAATATTGGATTCTCGTTTTGCTAGACGGAAACTCCAGTATTTGGTTAAGTGGAGAGGTTATGGTCAGGAGGACAATTCTTGTGTGTTTGCTTCTGACATTCATGTGGAGAGACTGGTTCGTGCCTATCACCGAGCTCATCCTGATCGGCCTGGTTGCGCAGGTGAGGGTTCGGTGACCCCTCCTCAAGGGGGGGGTACTGTTGTGAATACTCTGGAGGCGACTTCTGAACTAATTGCTGAATGGCCTTCAGCTGGCTCTGAATGTTCTGATATAAGTGACCTGAACTCCCTTCAACCTTGCCGGTAATCAATTGTTCTTCCATGTCTTGCTTGGAGCTCAGCTTGCATTCCTGCTCTCATTCAGATAAGTGATTTGCTGTTTTTTTTTCCTCTGGTCGGATTTTCTTGCTTGTTTGCTGCTTAGCAGTAGACTTCAGCCTGGTCCCCTTTTGTCCCCTATGTCACTCTTTATTTGCTGAGTTGCTGTGTGTTACACCAAAGATTTGATTTAGGTGGTAGAGATCGTGTGATCTCAGGTTTTTGTTTAATCAGAAGTGTTGGTATTTTTGTCAGGGTTTTTTTGGGTTGCAGTCAGAATTCTTTCCTATACTTTTCTATCTAGACAGATTGGGCCCCAGCGTTTGCTCATTCTATTTTCTGTCTGTGTTCGTATTTTCTTCTGGTCTTTCCGCCATTACATGTTTGGGGGCTTCCTATTTCTTTGGGGATTCTGCTACGTGGCAGATAGCATTCATCTTTCTGCCTTTAGGTGTAGCTATCTCTCCGGCTGTGACGAGGCGTCTAGGATCACCGTAGGTACGCTCCACGGCTACTTCTAGTGTTGCGGTTAGTTCAGGGTCCTGCAATCCAATAGTTTCTAGCTTCTCTGGTGTATTGCTTTTTTGGCTATTTTTGCAATCTCTCCTAAGCTACCAAAACATAACAGGAACTGTCCAGCGACTTGAGTAGCTCAGAGGGAAGAGCTGCTGCCTGGTGCACAAGAGCTGCTGGGTTTGAGTCCTGACAAATTTACTGACTGTGACCCTGGAGCTCTGAGCTGTCTGACTGGTGAAAGACCATGTTTCTCATCCACACACAGCATGGAAGAGAGTGCTCACAAGTCGGGAAAAGAGTCAGTAAATCTATAACAAGAGGGGCCTCCTGTCATTACTGCTCTGACAAATCCATGCTGGGACTGACCTCAGAGCCCATCCCACTGTGGAGCATATATTCATATGTACACATACCCACTGATAATAAATAAAGCTATAGTATATACGCACATGCAGTAGACACAGGTGTGAATTAAACATGGGCATATACAGTATTTTTCAGATTATAAAACACACTATTCCCCCACCCCCAATTTGGGGAGGAAATGGGGGTGCATCTTATCCGAATTAGAGCTGCATTGGAGCTTACCGAATGTGGTTGAGAGTGGTCCCAGGGTCATTGCTGTCGGAAGCTTCTGGCAATGGCAGGAGGGTGATGGCTGCGGACTCCAGGCTGGTATGATGGGTTGTTTAGCGGTGAGGGGGTTCCGCTGACATTTTGTGAAAGCCCGGACTCCCGCACTTTAAATACTGTAAAAAGTGTTAGATTCCAGAAAAATGGCTGCAGGAGGTGGCACATGTGCAGATTGAGATCTCGTCTTCGTAGCTCTCAATTGCACATGCACTGACTCGAGCGGCCATTTTACCGGAGTCCACTGCACTAGAAAGTAAGGAAGGTGCAGAAGCCCAGGCTTACACAAAATGTCGGCAGAGCCCATGCACCGCTGAATACCCGGTCCTATCCTTTATTTTAGTAGTATGTGTTTGTACCATTTCATGTTCTGTTTTTGGGGGTTTTAGCAACTGAATGGCTCTCCCTATGTACTAGTAGCCATCAGTTATAACAATCTTCTGTTTATGCTACTCAGAACCATCATGTTATCCCTTTTGTCATTAAAGGGAACCTGTCAGCAGGATTGTGCACAGTAACCTACAGACAGTGTCAGGTCAGCGCCGTTGCGCGACCCACTGTCAGTGTCGTCAAACGCTCAGAGGGGGTGATGGAAGAAGGAATGTAACGCTACATCTCTCATCAATGCGGTCAGCTGTATTGGCATCTAGCGGATACAGATGAACTTGCGATGGCGGGGGGCCCACTGCTGGCACCGGGACCCATCGCCTGCTCAGGGGCCCCATAGCGGTCGGGCGGCAGTTCAGGGACATCGACTCTCTCTGCACTTTCGCAGAATGTAACTGTATCGGCGTCCTGTACACGCTGATACAGTTACAGTAGGGTAGCTCCAGGTGGGCCCCCTCAGAGCGCTAGACCCGGGGGGCAACCGCCCCTCTGCCCTTACCCCCACGGTAGCTACTCTACTGTCTGGAACACTTCAATTGATCCCACTGATTCTGAGACAGTTTGTTTTCTCATGACATATTGTACTTTATGATGGTGGTAAAATTTATTTGATATGACTTGCGTTTCTTTGTGAAAAAAAAAAGCAGAAATTTGGCGAAAATTTCGCAATTTTCAAACTTTTAAATTTTATGCCCTTAAATCAGAGAGTCATATCGCACAAAATAGTTAATAAATAACATTTCCCACATTTCTATTTTACATCAGCACAATTTTTGAAGCATCATTTCTTTTGTTAGGAAGTTATAACGGTGGAAAGTTGACCAGCGATTTTTCATTTTTACCACAAAATTTGCAAAACCATTTTTTTAAGGGACCACTTCACATTTGAAGTGACTATATATCAGAAATACCCAAAAGTGACACCATTCTAAAAACTGCACCCCTCAAGGTACTCAAAACCACATTCAAGAAGTTTATTAACCCTTCAGGTGCTTCACAGGAGCTGAAGCAACTTGGAAGGAAAAAATGAACATTTAACTTTTTAGTTACAAAAATGATCTTTTACAAACAATTTTTTTATTTTCACAAGGGTAAAAGGAGAAAATGGACAGAAAAGTTGTTGTGCAATTTCTACTGAGTAGACACAGTAAAGATGTATATCTTTGTACCGTGTTAGCCAGTAGATAGAAAAATATTTAGAGTTGAGAGTCCTCAGTGGTTGATACCTTTTAATGGCTAACTGAAAAGATGGTAACAAATTGCAAGCTTTCGAGACTACTCAGGTCTCTTCATCAGGCATAGACTAATACAACATCTGAAGAATCACATATTTATACACAAAATAGCACAGAAAAAATGCAATAGGTAAGACAAGTGATGTGAAGCAGAATAGTCATTATGGCAGAGGGATGAGCATAAATATTGGAACAGTTCATAGATAAGGAGTGTGAAAGTTTTATTACCCACTGATTGGGGTCTGGTAATGTTTTGTGATGTTTTCACAGGGTATTTGGAGTAAATTCCTTAATTGATGTAATAGGCCATAAATCCATGTGATAGGTTCATTCCAGCATTAAGAGTGTCAAAGGTCACCATCAATTTGTATTCGCAAATTCTTCTTTGTCTCAGAGATGTGAAATTGCCTCTGAGTACAAGTATTTTCATATCTAGCAAGCTATGATCAGGGGAGCAAAAATGTTTTGCCACAGGTAGATCGCCACACAATAAGAGAAAAAAGAATGGATCTACCTGTGGCAAAACATTTTTGCTCCCCTGATCATAGCTTGCTAGATATGAAAATACTTGTACTCAGAGGCAATTTCACATCTCTGAGACAAAGAAGAATTTGCGAATACAAATTGATGGTGACCTTTGACACTCTTAATGCTGGAATGAACCTATCACATGGATTTATGGCCTATTACATCAATTAAGGAATTTACTCCAAATACCCTGTGAAAACATCACAAAACATTACCAGACCCCAATCAGAGGGTAATAAAACTTTCACACTCCTTATCTATGAACTGTTCCAATATTTATGCTCATCCCTCTGCCATAATGACTATTCTGCTTCACGTCACTTGTCTTACCTATTGCATTTTTTCTGTGCTATTTTGTGTATAAATATGTGATTATTCAGATGTTGTATTAGTCTATGCCTGATGAAGAGACCTGAGTAGTCTCGAAAGCTTGCAATTTGTTACCATCTTTTCAGTTAGCCATTAAAAGGTATCAACCACTGAGGACTCTCAACTCTAAATACTGAGTAGACAGGAATTTTTGGAATGTGGAAGGAAAAAATAAACATTTAATTTTCTTTCAAAAACATTTTCCATTAGACCTCATTTTTTTTTTTACTTTCGTAAGGGTATCAGGTGAAAATGGACCACACTATTTGTTGTGTAATTTCTCTTGAGCATGCAGGTACCCCATATGTGGGGAAAAGCACTTTTTGGGCACACGGCAGGGCTCGGAAGGGAAGCAGGGCCATTTCACTTTTGAATGTAAAATTTGCTGGCATAATTAGCGGACGAAATGTCATGTTTTAAGAGCTCCTGATATGCCTAAACAGAGGAAACTCCAAACAAGTGACACCATTTTGGAAACTAGACCCCTCAGGAAACTTATCTAGATGTGTATTGAGCACCTTGAGCCCACAGGTGCTTCACAATAGTTTATAACGTTAAGCCGTGAAAATAAAAAAAAATCAAATTTTTCTCAGATAAATCTTTTTTAGCTCTAAATTTTGCATTTTCATAAGGGCAAAAGGAGAAAATGGACCCCAAAGTTTGTTGTGCAGTTTCTGCTGAGTTCAAGGATACCCCATATGTGCTCGAAAACTGCTTTTGAGGCATAGTGCAAAGCTCAGAAGGGAAGTAATTTTGCTGCACTTGTTTCAGGGTGCCATGTTACACTGGCAAAGCCTGCAAGGTGCTAGAACAGCAGACCCCCCCATAAGTGACCCCATTTTACCAACTAAACCTCTCAATGAATTCATCTAGGGGTGCAGTGATACCACAGGTGTGTCACATATTTTATACCACCAGGCAGTGAAGAAAAAATAATTTACTTTTTTACCACTAATATTGTGTGTTCGCCCCAAATTTTACATTTTAATATTGGGAAATGGGTAAAAATGGCACCAAAATTTGTCCCACAATTTCTACTGAATGTGGCAATACCCCATATGTGAATGTACAGTGTTACTTAGCCATACGGAGAGACTCGGGAGGAATGGAGCGCTATTTGCCTCCTAGAGCGCAGATTTTCCTAGACTAGTTTGCAGATTCCATATAAAGAGTTCCTAAGTGCTAGAAAAGCAGAATCCCCACTCCAGTGACCCCATTTTGGAAATTATAACCCTTTGTGAATTTATCTACAGTTGTAGTGATGATTTGGGCTCCATGGGTGTTTTCCAGAAACAAGCAGCAGTGGATGTTGCTGAGTGAAAATTGCAAACTGCCGTTGTAGTGACCAGTACGTTGCAGTCGCCAGTACGTTAAGCCCAGTTCGTGTTTCTGGATATACGCACCTGTAAACTAGGCATGCTCTCATCACTACAAAAAACATATAGAGTGCTTTCAGTGGGAGAAGCAAAATAGGAATCTTGTGAGTATGATACCTTTTAATGGCTAACAAAATATAGTTTAAGATATTAGAGGGCGAGCTTTCGAGACTGCTTACGTCTCTTCATCAGGCTGGTATAGCAAAATATTTGAAGAAACCAAATTATATACAGTGAAAAGCAAAGGCATGGTGTGATACATGGACATTTAAATAAACAAACACTGAAATAAACAAACACTGAGCTTAAAGAGAGAATCCTTAATTAGGTAAGATTAGATAAGTGGTGTGAAAGTTTCATGGACCCCATATGCATGTGAGATCAAAGGACTGATGGTGTCTCCATTGTTTTTGGAGGAAGTTGCTCAGATTTGGTAATGCGACATGAAACCTCCTGACAAATTGAGTCCTGTGTGAATAGAATCAAAGATGTTAATGAATTTGCTTTCCCAAACTCTGCGATGGTTTTGCGATTGGAAATTGCCTCTTAGAATGAAAATTTTCATATTGTCTATGTTGTGTCTTGGACCACAGAAATGTTTAGCCACTGGTAGATGGGTTTTTTTTGTCTGTAATCGTATGAGACCTCATCGTCATACGATTACAGACAAAAAAAACTCATCTACCAGTGGCTAAACATTTCTGTGGTCCAAGACACAACATAGACAATATGAAAATTTTCATTCTAAGAGGCAATTTCCAATCGCAAAACCATCGCAGAGTTTGGGAAAGCAAATTCATTAACATCTTTGATTCTATTCACACAGGACTCAATTTGTCAGGAGGTTTCATGTCGCATTACCAAATCTGAGCAACTTCCTCCAAAAACAATGGAGACACCATCAGTCCTTTGATCTCACATGCATATGGGGTCCATGAAACTTTCACACCACTTATCTAATCTTACCTAATTAAGGATTCTCTCTTTAAGGGTATGCCACACTAAACAATATCGCTAACGGGATCGCTAAAAAACGTCACTATTTAGCGATCCCGTTAGCGATATTGTTCAGTGCGGCAGCTTCCAGCGACGAGCTTCCTGCTGTGATCTCGCTCGTCGCTGAAATCGCTCCGGACCCTATTTCATCGCTGGCGCTCCCGCTGGGTAAGTATCTAATCGCTGTGTGGCACCTTTTCTTAGCGATTTAGCGGTACTTTTGTACCGCTAAAGTCGTTAAGAAGATCGCTAACGGCGATAGCGTCGTTAACTATATCGCTAAATGTGGCCGCATTTAGCGATATAGAAACAATCCCGCTAGCGATCGCATTAGTATGCGTCGTTATTGTGATCGCTAGCGGGATTGTTTAGTGTGGCAGTACCTTAAAGCTCAGTGTTTGTTTATTTCAGTGTTTGTTTATTTATTTAAATGTCCATGTATCACACCATGCCTTTGCTTTTCACTGTATATAATTTGGTTTCTTCAAATATTTTGCTATACCAGCCTGATGAAGAGACGTAAGCAGTCTCGAAAGCTCGCCCTCTAATATCTTAAACTATATTTTGTTAGCCATTAAAAGGTATCATACTCACAAGATTCCTATTTTGCTTCTCCCACTGAAAGCACTCTATATGTTTTTTTCTACTGGCTAACACGGTACCAAACCAATCTTTTTTCGCTCATCACTACAGAAACGCTAAACATGTGGGCGCTGAATATGGTTTAGGCACACTGGGGCTCAGAAGGGAGGGGTGGCATTTGGATTTGGGAGCACAGAATTTGCTGAACTTCTTTTGGCGGGTGAGGAGCCATATTGCTTTTCCAGAGACTTTGTGCTACCAGTATCGTGGAAGCCCCCTATATTTCCATTAACAGAACACAAACCTCAGTGGGGACTTGCTTTTTTTGTGGATTGAGTTGAAGCTTTTATTGAAAATATTTTACATAATATTTAGGATCACATTTATCCGACGCTCTACGCTGAGCAATTACTTTGGGGTTTCCATCTAAATCTCTAAGTAACGTGACAGATAAAACCCCTGAAGGATCCATTTACTATAATGAGGAAGCAGAGTTACTCTGAACTCTGTCTGGCCTCTGTCTAGCGGTGTCCTTTTCAGAAGTGCACAAAACTGTGGCCTTCATGCAATCCTAAAAAGACGTAAACTGTCACATCACAGGTCATACGGTATCCGCAGTGCCTCCATCTGCCTCATTATAGGAAATCGACCGCCAGGGGTTCCGTCTGAATCACGTATTTCAGAGATTTACACGGAAACCCCAGTGTAAGCGCTCAAAGCAGAGTGCAGGATAAATGTTGTGCCGAGCCTTACTGAGATCTTTGGGAGGCAGAATGAAAAAAAAATCAATTGCATGTGAAGAATTGGTATCATTTATTTTTTACGCCATTACTCGTGTGGTATAAGTGATTAGGTGACTATTTTTCGAGTCCATGCGATTACAGTGATACAAGATTTATATTGGGTTTATATGTTTGGCTGCTGTCACACGCTAAAAGATGCTTTTTATTGCAAAAACTAATTTTGGCATCACCTTATTTTGAGAGCTACAATTTTTCCATATTTCAGCCGACAGAGTCATGTGAGGAGCTGACGTATTTATTGGTACCATTTTCAGGCACATGACATTTTTTGATCGCTTTCTATTCTGATTTTTGGGAGACAGAATGAACAAAAAACATTTTGTTTTTTTATACTGTTCCGCGGTATAAAAATAAATTATGGTAAACTTGGTAAGGCAGCTTTGTTCTTCATGTCAGTACTATTACAGCGATACCTAGTTTATATCTTTTTGAAGTTTTGGCGCTTTTACACAAAAACTAGTCTATAAAAAAATAATTATTTTTGCATCGCTTTATTCTGAGAGCTATAACTTTTTTTTATTTTTTTACTGATGGAGCCGAGTGGCGGCTTGATTTTTACAGAAAAAGAAAACGTTTTCAGCGGTACCATTATTATTTACATTCATCTTTTTTATTGTGTTTTATTGCACTTTTTTCGGTGGTATGATAAAGCATTGTTTTATGCATGTTTTTTAATTAACTTTTTTAAGGTGTTATTAATATTATTTACTATTATAGCGCCATTTGTTCCATGGTGCTTTACATGTGCAAAGGGGTATACATAAAAAATGAGTAATCTTAAACAATACAAGTCACGACTGATACAGGAGGAGAGGACCCTGCCCACGAGGGCTCACAATCTACAAGGGAAGGGTGAGAATACAGTAGGCGAGGGTAGAGCTGGTCATGCAGTGGCTTGGTCGATCGGTGGTTACTGCAGGTTGTAGGCTTGTTGGAAGAGGTAGGTCTTCAGGTTCTTTTTTTAAGGTTTCCATGATAGGCGAGAGTCTGATATGTTGTGGTAGAGAGTTCCAGAGTAGAGGTGATGCGCGGGAGAAATCTTGTATACGATTGTGGGAAGAGGAGATAAGAGGGGAGTAGAGAAGGAAATCTTGTGTGGATCGGAGGTTGAGTGTAGGTACGTACCAGGAGACAAGGTCAGAGATGTATGGAGTACTCAGGTTGTGGATGGCTTTGTATGCCATGGTTGGGGTTTTGAACTGGAGTCTTTGGGTAACGGGAAACCAGTGCAGGGATTCACTGAAGTGTTCAATGAAGGGGTTAACTAGTTCGACAGTTTTATAGAACGGGTCGTTACAGACACGGCGATACCAAATGTGTACTTTTATTTTTTATTTACATAAATAAATGTATTTATTGGAAATTTTTTTTCCATTATTTAAGGATTTTTTAAAAGTTATTTTTACACTTTTTAATATGTATATATTGTAGATTGCAAGCTCTCAAGCAGGGTTGTCTTATTTTGCTTTAATTATTGTATTGTTAACGTTGTTACTTATGACTTGTGTTTTGAAACTGTTAAACTGTAAAGCGCTGTGGAATATGTTGGCACTATATAAATAAAGACTGTTATATATATATACACACACACAAATATACACTGTGTGCAGAATTATTAGGCAAATGAGTATTTTGATCACATCATCCTTTTTATACATGTTGTCCAACCAGGGTCGGACTGGAACACCGGAGAACCGGAGGATTCTCCGGTGGGCCCTGGCATCTGGGGGGCCCTGGCACCTGCTGGCATACAGGGGCCAGTTGCCTAGGGCCCCCGCTGCTCCAGGGGCCCCCAGCCGGTGGCGTGTCGCTAATATCGGCACACCACGCAGCTGCCATGGGGGCCCCGTGCCAGCGGAGCAGCAGAGGGTGACAGGAGGCAGGAGCCCCTGTCCCCGCTGCTAAAGAGAAATGAATATTCACTGCTTCCCATGCCCACATGAATATCATTACTTACCTGTCACCCGCTCCAACCGCTGAGCGCCGCTGTGTCCTCGCGTCCTCTCTTGCTGCGATGTTCAGGCAGAGGGCGCGATGACGTCATTAGTGTGTGCCGCTCCCTCTGCCTGAGCATTCACTGCCGAAGGACCGAAGACAGCGGCGCTCAGCGGTTGGAGCGGGTGACAGGTAAATCTCTCAGGTGCCGGGGCCATGAGCCAGCGGTGACACCGGCACCTGTCCCCCATAGCGCGCCGGTGCCCCCGCCTGCTCAGGACACCAGCATCTGGCCCCTAGCAACGAGAGGTAAGTATGTCTTTTTTTGCAGCAGCAGCAGCAGCTGCGGCGGCAGCATAAAGGGGCCTATTCAATGCAGCATCTATGGGGGCACAGTCTGTGGAGCATCTATGGGGGCATAATCTGTGGAGCATCTATGGGGGCATAATCTATGGGGGCATAATCTGTGGAGCATCTATGGGGGCATAATCTGGAGCATCTATGGGGGCATAATCTATGGAGCATCTATGGGGGCATAATCTATGGAGCATCTATGAGGGCATAATCTATGGAGCTTCTATGGGGGCATAATCTATGGAGCTTCTATGGGGGCATAATCTATGGAGCATCTATGGGGGAATAATCTAAGGAGCATTTATGGGGGCACAATCTATGGAGCTTCTATGGGGCAAAATCTATGGAGCATCTATGGGGGCATAATCTATGGAGCATCTATGGGGGCATAATCTAAGGAGCATTTATGGGGGCACAATCTATGGAGCTTCTATGGGGGCATAATCTATGGAGCTTCTTTGGGGGCATAATCTAAGGAGCATCTATGGGGGCATAATCTATGGGGGCATAATCTATGGAGCATCTATGGGGGCATAATCTATGGAGCATCTATAGGGGCATAATCTATGGGGGCACAATCTATGGAGCTTCTATGGAGGCATAATCTAAGGAGCATCTATGGGGGCACAATCTATGGAGCTTCTATGGGGGCATAATCTATGGGGGCATAATCTAAGGAGCATTTATGGGGGCATTATCTATGGAGCATCTATAGGGGCATAATCTATGGGGGCACAATCTATGGAGCTTCTATGGAGGCATAATCTAAGGAGCATCTATGGGGGCACAATCTATGGAGCTTCTATGGGGGCATAATCTAAGGAGCTTCTATGGGGCATAATCTAAGGAGCATCTATGGCGGCATAATCTATAGAGCATCTATGGGGGCATAATCTATGGGGGCATAATCTAAGGAGCATTTATGGGGGCATAATCTATGGAGCATCTATAGGGGCATAATCTATGGGGGCACAATCTATGGAGCTTCTATGGAGGCATAATCTAAGGAGCATCTATGGGGACACAGTCTATGGAGCTTCTATGGGGGCATAATCTAAGAAGCTTCTATGGGGGCATAATCTAAGGAGCATCTATGGGGGCATAATCTATGGAGCATCTATGGGGGCATAATCTATGGGGGCATGATCTATGGAGCATCTATGGGGGCACAATCTATGGGCAGCATATGGGACACAATCTATGGAGCATCTTGTGGGGGCAAAATACATGGGGCAGCATATGGGGCATAATCTCATTTTCCACCCTAGGCTTACACTCGAGTCGATAAGTTTTCCCAGTTTTTTGTGGCAAAATTAGGGGGGTCGGCTTATACTCGAGTATATATGGTATTTATCTTATCTATCTATATCTATATCTATATATATATATATATATATATATATATATATATATCTAGATATATAGATATATATATATATATATATAGATATCTATATATATATATATATATCTATATATCTAGATATATATATATATATCTAGATATATAGATATATATATAGCATTATAATCTATGGGGGGGCAGCATTATCCTCTATGAGGGGGGCAGCATTATCCCCTATGAGGGGGCTGCTTTATAATCTATGAGGGAGGCTACTCCAACTCCTGCTACATAATTAAGACATGTACTACCTTATATTATACCCTGATATTAGTGTGTTTTACTGCATAAATGGTGGTCTTGTATTTATTTCTTTGTAACTACATAGTGGGCCCCAAGAATGATTATCTCTGGTGGGCCCAAGTGTCACGCTGTCACTGCATACAGGAGGTCCAGGGTCTATGCTGACCCTAAGCAGGGGCCCTGAGTAATCCCTCTACCTGGAGGTACTGTTGATGGTACAGAGGTCCAGGCCGCCAGCGTAACCCTATCTCCTGCAAATCCCTGACCCTCAGTAATCTAGTCCTGAGAAGGACCCCGATCACAACATAGGGGACTGGAAGGTATATGCCTAAACACAGTAATAGACGAACGAGACAGTACAAGGGGTAAACTAAAATCCACCTTGCATACAAAACTCACTCTACAACAACAGAGGGAACACCAACGGGTACGGAGTTAAATGATAAAGCGAGGAGGGGAAAAAACCACACCAGGTACTCTTCAGACTTCACAATACCACGATCCGCTCTGCTGGTCTGCATGAATGCTTTCACCGACACATTCCTAGCAGACCGGCAGGTATTTGAAGGAATCTCATTACTGCAGCATTAACTGCAGCTGGGCGAGGCTGGGCCTCGTCTAGCACAGAGAATTAACTCCCTCACTACCGAAAAACACCAAGCACCAAAAACTCAGCTGTGCGAAGTCAGGTTGTGTAATCACGATGATCTTCGTGGCGACACACCCGTGACAGTACCCCCCTTCTACGAGGGGCCTCCGGACCCTCAGAGCCAGGTTTATCCGGGTGAGTCGTGTGGAAGGCCCGAATTAATCGGTCTGCGTTAATATCCGACGCAGGAACCCACGTCCTCTCCTCAGGACCATACCCCCTCCAATGAACCAGGTACTGAAGGGACCGGCGGTTAAGACGTGAATCGATGATTTTCGACACCTGAAACTCCAAGTTACCATTGACCACCACAGGAGGAGGAGGTAAAGGTGACGGTATCCCCGGCGCCACATACCTCTTAAGCAAAGATCTGTGGAACACGTTGTGAATTTTAAACGTAGGAGGAAGGTCAAGACGGAATGCCACCGGATTAATTGTAGAACTGATCCTGAATGGCCCGATGAACCTGGGACCCAGTTTCCAAGAGGGAACATTAAGTTTTATATTCTTGGTAGACAACCATACCCGATCGTTCACACATAGGTCCGGACCAGACACTCTCCTCCTGTCAGCCATACGTTTGTATCGGTTCCCCATAGTACTCAGATTGTTCAGCACTCCTCTCCACACTGAAGCAAGTGATAATGAAAATTGTTCTTCCTCAGGAACCCCCGAAGAGCCCCCCCTACTGAAAGTACAAAACTGGGGGTGAAAACCATATGCCCCAAAAAACGGGGACTTACCAGTGGACTCGCTCCGCCTATTGTTAAGAGCAAATTCCGCCAGAGGCAAGAAAGAAGCCTAGTCCTCCTGGTTCTCTGACACAAAACACCAGAGATATGTCTCCAAACTCTGGTTCAGACGTTCTGTCTGACCATTGGTCTGCGAATGAAAAGCCGATGGAAACGACAACTGCATCCCACGCCGTGAACAAAATGCCTTCCAGAATTTGGACACAAACTGAGACCCTCGATCCGACACCACATCGGAGGGTACCCCGTGAAGCCTCACAATCTCCCCAATGAACACCTGCGCCAGAGTTTTAGCATTAGGAAGAGCAGGAAGAGCGATAAAATGAGCCATCTTGCTGAACCTGTCCACTACAACGAGTATGACTGTTTTACCCGAAGACGGCGGGAGGTCCGTAATAAAGTCCATAGACAGATGAGTCCACGGACGCTCCAGGATCTTCAAAGGTAAGAGGGCCCCAGACGGACGGGTATGTGGGGTCTTAGAGCGCGCACAAACTCCACAGGACGCAACAAACGTTACCACCTCCCTATGTAAGTTAGGCCACCAAAACCACCGCGAGAGGAGATCCACAGTTGCTTTACTCCCTGGGTGTCCTACCAAGGCTGAGTTATGGTGTGCCTCAATCACCTTTTGTCGCAAGTGATCCGGAACAAACAGTCTCCCTAGAGGTCCAACAGGGGCGTCCCCCTGAGCCTCCAATACCTCCTTCTCAAGCTCAGAGCATACTGCCGAAACCACCACCCCCTCCTGAAGGATCGGAACCGGGTCATCCGTCTTCCCGGCCCCAGGGAAACTACGAGATAAGGCATCCGCCTTTACATTTTTTGACCCAGGACGATATGTGACAACAAAATTAAACCTGGTAAAAAATAACGACCACCTAGCTTGTCTGGGATTCAGACGTTTTGCAGACTCTAAATATAGCAGGTTCTTGTGATCGGTGATGACGGTGACCGGGTGGACTGCCCCCTCCAAAAAATGACGCCACTCCTCAAAAGCTAACTTAATGGCCAAGAGCTCCCTATTGCCGACATTGTAATTCCTCTCAGCGGACAATTTTTTAGAGAAGAAAGCGCACGGGTGCCACTTACCAGGGGACGAACCTTGAGATAACACCGCTCCCACCCCCACCTCAGAAGCGTCCACCTCCACAATGAACGGCTGTGACGCATCCGGTTGAATGAGTATAGGAGCCGAAGCAAAACACTTTTTCAAGGAGGAAAACGCTTGACAAGCCTTGTCAGACCACCTAGAAAAATCCGTCCCTTTTTTAGTCATGTCTGTGAGAGGTTTAACTATGGACGAGAAATTACAAATAAATTTCCGGTAGTAGTTAGCAAACCCCAGGAAACGTTGTAGTGCCTTAAGATCCTCTGGCAGATCCCACTCAAGAACTGCCCGCATTTTCCCAGGGTCCATACGAAAACCGGACGCTGACACCAGAAAACCTAAAAACTGAAGTTCCTGTACGGCGAACACACACTTTTCCCATTTGGCGTACAGTTTATTATCCCGCAAGATCTGCAACACCTGCCTAACATGCTCCTGATGAGACACCAGATCCGGCGAGTAAATTAAGATGTCATCCAGATATATGACAACAAACTGTCCCACCAGGCGGCGAAAAATGTAATTAACAAAGTGTTGGAACACCGCCGGGGCATTAGTCAGACCAAATGGCATGACAAGGTTCTCATAATGCCCCTCTGGAGTGTTAAACGCCGTCTTCCATTCATCCCCCTCCTTCATCCTAATCAGATTGTACGCCCCCCTGAGATCCAACTTAGAGAACCATTTGGCGCCCACGATCTGATTGAAGAGATCGGGAATAAGTGGGAGCGGATACGGATCTCGGACCGTAATCCGATTGAGTTCACGGAAATCCAGGCAAGGGCGTAGGCCTCCATCTTTCTTCTTCACAAAGAAGAACCCCGCGGCCACCGGGGAAGATGAAGGTCTAATATGCCCCTTAGCCAGACTCTCTGAAATATAATCCTTCATGGCCTGCCTCTCAGGACCAGAAAGGTTATACAACCTAGGTTTCGGTAACTTGGCCCCAGGGAGCAATTTAACAGAACAGTCATACACGCGATGAGGAGGTAGTTCTTGACACCCTTTCTCCGAGAATACATCCTCAAAGTCCACCAGAAATGGAGGTAAGGTCCTAGGAGCGACCGCACCGATGTCCGTATTCATGCAGTTTTTATTACAGAATTCACTCCATTGGCTTATCTCTCTGGATTGCCAATTAATAACCGGGTTATGCTTAGTTAACCAAGGAAGGCCCAGCACTATAGGAGTGGGAAGACCCTCCAATACGTAACACGACAACAGTTCTTTATGTATTGCCCCCACTTGAAGATCTATGTTATGCACTGCTTGCAAAAAACTACCCTGACCGAGAGGTCTGGCGTCGATCGAGAATATGGGGATGGGTTTAGCCAATACACTCAGTCGCATACCTTGAACCCGGGCAAACCGAGCGTCCACCAGATTAGCCCCAGCCCCACTATCCAGAAGAACAGATATCCTCTCAGTTCTCGTACCCACCACTACCTCCGCCGGTACGAGGAATTGAGACGGACCTAGGGACGAAATACCTACTCCCAGATTGCCGTCCACCACACAACCTGGGATCAATAGTTTTCCGGCGACTTCTCACTCTGCAAAGGACGGGATGGACACCCCCCAATAAAATGTCCCTTTCTCCCGCAGAAGAAACACCTTCCTGTCTTGTGGCGCACTGCCGATCCCCTCCCCCAGAATGATGTCTCTCCTAACTGCATCGGCTCTTCTGGACTGAACAGGGGAACCTCCATATAAGGGGCCCTAGTAGAAGGTGGAGTCATCACAGGGGGCGGAGATACCCCGCACCTCTCCCGAAGCCGTCTGTCAATGCGAATAGCAAGGGCCATAGCGGCTTCCAGTGACGTGGGAGGGTCATACTGTGCCAGCACATCCTTTAATTGTCAGATAAACCTTGACAAAACTGGCTCCTAAGAGCCGGGTCATTCCACTGGGTGTCCGTGGCCCACCTACGGAACTCCGAACAGAATTCCTCCGCCGGACGATCTCCTTGCTGTATCTTACGTAACTTAGATTCAGCAAGAGAGATCCGATCCGGGTCATCATATACAAGACCCAGAGCTGCGAAAAACCTATCCACTGACTGGAGAGCCGGGGAGCCCGGGGGAGAGAGAACGCTCAGGATTGGGGGTCTCCTTGTAGAAGCGAGATGACAATCCCCACCCTTTGTTCTTCACTCCCCGATGACCGAGGTCGCAGCCGAAAGTACAATTTACATGCCTCCCGGAAAGCAAAAAACTTGTCCCGCCCCCCAGTGAACCTGTCAGGGAGAGCTACTTTAGGTTCTGGACCGGCTTGCTCCAGGGGTACAAAACCTTGGACTTAACGTCCGCCAGCTCCATGGACAAACTCTGCAACTGCCGAGCTAGACTGGCTACTGGATCCATGGTGGCTGGAGAAAATCTTTAGTAGGTCGGTGAAAATGTCACGCTGTCACTGCATACAGGAGGTCCGGGGTCTATGCTGACCCTAAGCAGGGGCCCTGACTAATCCCTCTACCTGGAGGTACTGGTGATGGTACAGAGGTCCAGGCCGCCAGCGTAACCCTATCTCCTGCAAATCCCTGACCCTCAGTAATCTAGTCCTGAGAAGGACCCCGATCACAACACAGGGGACTGGGAGGTATATGCCTAAACACAGTAATAGACGAACGAGACAGTACAAGGGGTAAACTAAAATCCACCTTGCATACAAAACTCACTCTACAATAACAGAGGGAACACCAACGGGTACGGAGTTAAATGATAAAGCGAGGAGGGGAAAAAACCACACCAGGTACTCTTCACTTCAGACTTCACAATACCACGATCCGCTCTGCATGAATGCTTTCACCGACACATTCCTAGCAGACCGGCAGGTATTTGAAGGAATATTTGAAGGAATCTCATTACTGCAGCATTAACTGCAGCTGGGCGAGGCTGGGCCTCGTCTAGCACAGAGAACTAACTCCCTCACTGCCGAAAAACACCAAGCACCAAAAACTCAGCTGTGCGAAGTCAGGTTGTGTAATCGCGACGATCTTCGTGGCGACACAGCCGTGACACCAAGGTGTTCCAGTCCGACGCTGTGTCCAACTCCAAGCTGTATAGGCTTCAAAGCCAACTGCCAATTATGTAAATCAGGTGATTTGCATCTCTGTAATGAGGAGGGGTGTGGTCTAATGACATCAACACCCTATATAAGGTGTGCCTAATTATTAGGCAACTTGCTTTCCTTTGGCAAAATGGGTCAGAAGAGAGATTTGATGGACTCTGAAAAGTCAAAAATTGTGAGATGTCTTGCAGAGGTATGCAGCAGTCTTGAAATTGCCAAACTTTTGAAGCGTGATCACCGAACAATCAAGCGTTTCATGGCAAATAGCCAACAGGGTCGCAAGAAGCGTGTTGATAAAAAAAGGCGCAAAATAGCTGCCCATAAATTGAGGAAAATCAAGTGCCATATTTCAGAGCTGCAACGTTACTGGAGTATCGAAAAGCACAAAGTGTGCCATACTCAGGGACATGGCCAAGGTAAGGAAGGCTGAAAAACTACCACCTTTGAATAAGAAACATAAGATAAAACGTCAAGACTGGGCCAAGAAATCTCTTAAGACTGATTTTTCTAAGGTTTTATGGACTGATGAAATGAGAGTGACTCTTGATGGGCCAGATGGATGGGCCCGAGGCTGGATCAGTAAAGGGCAGAGAGCTCCACTCCGACTGAGACGCCAGCAAGGTGGAGGTGGGTTACTGGTATGGGCTGGTATCATCAAAGATGAACTTGTGGGACCTTTTCAGGTTGAGGATGGAGTGAAGCTCAACTCCCAGACCTACTGCCAGTTTCTGGAAAACACCTTCTTCAAGCAGTGGTACAGGAAGAAGTCGGTATAGTTCAAGAAAAACATGATTTTCATGCAGGACAATGCTCCATCACTTGCATCCAAATACTCCACAGCGTGGCTGGCCAGTAAAGGTCTAAAAGAAGAAAAAATAATGACATGGCCCCCTGGTTCACCTGATCTGAACCCCATAGAGAACCTGTGGTCCCTCAGAAAATGTGAGATCTACAGGGAGGGAACACAGTCCACCTCTCGGAACAGTGTCTGGAAGGCTGTGGTGGCTGCTGCGCGCAATGTTGATCGTAAACAGATCAAGCAACTGACAGAATCTATGGATGGAAGGCTTCTGAGTGTCATCGTAAAGAAAGGTGGCTACTTTGGTCACTGATTTTTTTTGTTTTTGAATGTAAGAAATGTTTATTTCTAAATTTTGTGTTGTTATATTGGTTTACCTGGTGAAAATAAACACGTGAGATGGTATATATTTGGTTTTTATTAAGTTTCCTAATAATTCTGCACAGTAATAGTTACCTGCACAAACAGAAATCCTCCTAAGATAGCCAAATCTAAAAAAAAAACCCACTCCAACTTCCAAAACTATTAAGCTTTGATATTTATGAGTCTTTTGGATTGATTGAGAACATAGTTGTTGTTCAATAATAAAAAGAATCTTCTCAAATACAACTTGACTAATAATTCTGCACACCGTATATACATTTTTTTTTTAATTTTTTACATTGTCTCATCCTGGTAAATCACTGTACAGTGTCAGATCGCAGATCTGATACTCTGCAATGCTTCTGCACTGCAGGGTATCACATCAGGATCTGACAGGCAGGGAAGGAGGCGCTCACGAGACACCTTCCCTGAAGAACACAGAAGGACCCCGAGGCCATCTTAGGGCCAGGGGGCTCCATGGAGACCATCAGGACAACGCAATCGCATTGCGTTGTAATGATGGAAGTGCACAAGGAACTCATTCCCTGTGTGATGCTTATCTATGCCGCTGACACTACTGACAGCGGCATCAGAGGGGTTAAATGCACGTGATCGGTGCTAGCATCGTTGTTGCGGGGTGTCAGCTCTCACACAGAGCTGACACCTCAACGCTATAGCTGCGACGCTCAGCATGAGGCCGCACCATTCATATATGGCTGTTTGTGGGAACACAGCTCCCTGCAGAGCAGTACATGTACAGCAGATGTCAGGAAGGGGTTAATTCAGAGATAGTTCATACAAAACAATTAATAAATAACATTCCCCACATGTCTACTTTACAATTTGGAACCAATTTTTTTTTTTTTTGTTAGGAAGTTATAAAGGTAAAAAGTTCACAAGAGACTTTTCATTTTTCCAACAAAATTTACAGAACCATTTTTTTTTAGGAACCAAATTATATTTGAAGTCACTTTGAGGGGTCTATATGATAGAAGATACCCAAAAGTGACACCATTCTAAAAACTGCAACCCTCACGGTGCTCAAAACCACATTCAAAAAGTTTATTAACCCTTTAGGTGCTTCACAGAAATTTTTGAAATGTGGAAAAAAAATTAACATTTAACTACAGTACAGACCAAAAGTTTGGACACACCTTCTCATTCTAAGATTTTTCTGTATTTTCATGACTATGAAAATTGCACTTTCTTACTGAAGGCATCAAAACTATGAATTAACACATGTGGAATTATATACTTAACAAAAAAGTGTGAAACAACTGAAAATATGTCTTATATTCTAGGTTCTTCAAAGTAGTCACCTTTTGCTTTGATTACTGCTTTGCACACTCTTGGCATTCTCTTGATGAGCTTCAAGAGGTAGTCACCGGAAATGGTTTTCACTTCACAGTTGTGCCCTGTCAGGTTTAATAAGTGTGATTTCTTGCCTTATAAATGGGGTTGGGACCATCAGTTGTGTTGTGCAGAAGTCTGGTGGATACACAGCTGATAGTCCTACTGAATAGACTGTTAGAATTTGTATTATGGCAAGAAAAAAGCATTTAAGTAAATGAAAACGAGTGGCCATCATTACTTTAAGAAATGAAGGTCAGTCAGTCTGAAAAATTCGGAAAACTTTGAAAGTGTTCCCAAGTGCAGTTGCAAAAACCATCAAATGCTTCAAAGAAACTGGCTCACATGAGGAACGCCCCAGGAAAGGAAGACCAAGAGTCGCCTCTGCTTCTGAGGATAAGTTTATCCGAGTCACCAGCCTCAGAAATCGCGTTAACAGCAGCTCAGATTAGAGACCAGGTCAATGCCACACAGAGTTCTAGCAGCAGACACATCTCTACAACAACTGTTAAGAGGAGACTTTGTGCAGCAGGCCTTCATGGTAAAATAGCTGCTAGGAATCCACTGCTAAGGACAGGCAACAAGCAGAAGAGACTTGTTTGGTCTAAAGAACACAAGGAATGGAAATTAGACCAGTAGAAATCTGTGCTTTGGTCTGATGAGTCCAAATTTGAGATCTTTGGTTCCAACCACCGTGTCTTTGTGCGATGCAGAAAAGGTGAACGGATGGACTCTACATGCCTGGTTCTCACCGTGAAGCATGGAGAAGGTGTGATGGTGTGGGGGTGCTTTGCTGGTAACACTGTTGGGGATTTATTCAAAATTGAAGGCATACTGAACCAGCATGGCTACCACAGCATTTTGCAGCGGCATGCTATTCCATCCGGTTTGCGTTTAGTTGGACCATCATTTATTTTTCAACAGGACAATGACCCCAAACACACCTCCAGGCTGTGTAAGGGCTATTTGACCAAGAAGGAGAGTGATGGGGTGCTACGCCAGATGACCTGGCCTCCAAAGTCACCAGACCTGAACCCAATCGAGATGGTTTGAGGTGAGCTGGATCGCAGAGTGAAGGCAAAAGGGCCAACAAGTGTTAAGCATCTCTGGAACTCCTTCAAGACTGTTGGAAGACCATTTCCGGTGACCACCACTTGAAGCTCATCAAGAGAATGCCAAGAGTGTGCAAAGCAGTAATCAAAGCAAAAGGTGGCTACTTTGAAGAACCTAGAATATAAGACATATTTTCAGTTGTTTCACACTTTTTTGTTAAGTATATAATTCCACATGTGTTAATTCATAGTTTTGATGCCTTCAGTGTGAATATACAATTTTCATAGTCATGAAAATACAGAAAAATCTTTGAATGAGAAGGTGTGTCCAAACTTTTGGTCTGTACTATATATATATATATATATATATATATATATATATATATATATATATATATATATATATTTTGTATTTTGACAGGGGTAACAGGAAAAAATGGACCCCAAATTTCTTCTGAGTATGCCGGTATGAGGGAGAAAACCAGTATTTCCGAGCCCTGCCGTGCTCCCAAGGGAAGGAGCGTCATTTGACTTTTTGAATGCAAAATTTCCTGGAATCATAAGAGGCATCATTTCCCATTTGGAGAGCCCCGATGTGCCTAAACAGTGGAAACCCATCACAAGTGACCCCAATTTGGAAACTATAGCCCTTAAGGAATGTATTTAGATGTGTGGCTAACACCTTGAACTCCAAGGTGCTTCACAGAAGTTTATAACGTTGAGTCGCGAAAATAATAAAATCACATTTTCCTCACAAAGAAAAAAAATAAAAAATATAAAATTTTCCCCACAAATGTTTTTATAGCACAAAATATTGCATTTTCATAAGAGTAACAGTAGAAATTGCACCATAGAATTTGTTGTGCAACTTCTCCAGAGTATGCCGATACCACATATGTGGGGGAATACTATTTTTGAGGCACAATGCAAAGCTCAAAAGAAAAGAGGCGCCATATTGGAGTTCAGATTTTGCTGGAATGGTTTGAGGGTGCCATGTCACATTGGCAGAGCCCTTGAGGTGCCAGAACAACAGAATCCCCCTATATGTGAACTAATTTTACAAACTACACTCCCTAATTAATTCATCTAGGGGTGTAGTGATAATATTGACACCACATGTGCCTCACAGAATTTTATACCATTGAGTGGTGAAGAAAGAATAAATTACATTTTTACCACTAAAATGTTGTTTTAGTGCCAAGTTTTAATTTTCTAAGGGCTAATAGGATTTTTTTTAACAACAAAATGAGGTCATTTTCTTCCCTGAGTGCGCCAATACCCTACATGTGGATGCCCCCTATATTTCTGTTAATAGATGACAGACCAGAGTGAGGGTTTGCATTTTTGTGGATTGAGTTGAAGCTTTTAATGGGAACATTTAACATAACGTTAAGGATCACAGTTATCCGGTGCTCTATGCTGAGCACTTACTTTTTTATTATTATTATTTATTTCTATAGCACCATTGATTCTATGGTGCTGTACATGAGAAGGGGTTACATACAAGTTACAGGTATCACTTACAGTAAACAAACTAACAATGACAGACTGATACAGAGGGGAGAGGATCCTGCCCTTTCGGGCTTACATTCTACAGGATGGTGGGAAAGGAGACAGCAGGTTGGTGGTTGAGGCGATATCTCCGGTAGTGTGAGGAGGTATCAGGGTCATTGCAGGCTGTAAGCTTTCCTGAAGAGGTGGGTTTTCAGGTTCCGTCTGAAGGATCAGAATGTGATTAATAGTCGGACGCGTTGGGGCAAAGAATTCCAGAGGATGGGGGATATTCAGGAGAAGTCTTGGAGGTGGTTGGGTGAGGAGCGAATAAGTGTGGAGGAGTGAAGGAGGTCTTGGGAGGATCGGAGATTACGTGAGGGAAGATATCGGGAGATTAGTTCAGAGATATATGGAGGAGTCAGGTTATAGATGGCCTTGTAGGTCAGAGGCAATTTCACATCTCTGAGACAAAGAAGAATTTACGAATACAAATTGATGGTGACCTTTGACACTCGTAATGCTGGAATGAACCTATCACATGGATTTATGGCCTACTACATCAATTAAGGAATTTACTCCAAATACCCTGTGAAAACATCACAAAACATTACCAGACCCCAATCAGAGGGTAATAAAACTTTCACACTCCTTATCTATGAACTGTTCCAATATTTATGCTCATCCCTCTGCCATAATGACTATTTTGCTTCACGTCACTTGTCCTACCTATTGCATTTTTTCTGTGCTATTTTGTGTATAAATATGTGATTCTTCAGATGTTGTATTAGTCTATGCCTGATGAAGAGACCTGAGTAGTCTCGAAAGCTTGCAATTTGTTACCATCTTTTCAGTTAGCCATTAAAAGGTATCAACCACTGAGGACTCTCAACTCTAAATATTTTTTTAGGTCAGTATTAGTAATTTGAACTGGATACGCTGAGGGAATGGTGAAGAGATTTGCAGAGCGGAGAAGCGGAGGAGTAGCGAGGAGAGATGAATTAGTCGGGCAGCAGAGTTAAGGATGGACTGGAGAGGTGCAAGGGTGTTAGCAGGGAGGCCAGAGAAAAGGATGTTGCAGTAGTCGAGGCGGGAGATGATGAGGGTGTGCACAATCATTTTAGTAGATTGAGGGTTGAGGAAAGGACGGATTCTGGAAATTTTTTGAGCTGAAGGCGACAGGAGGTAGAAAGAGCTTGGATGTGCGGTTTGAAAGACAAGGCAGAGTCAAGTGTTAGACTACTTTCACACTTGCGTTTTTTGCGCTGCGTTTCGAGCGCACATGAAGCGCATTAAAAAAACACATGCAAACGCTTGTAAACGCTGCGATATTTAGTCGCATCAGCATGCGCATTACGACAAGAAACGCAGCGTTTGTCAGCAATTTCATGCGTTTTGCATGCGTTTGCTTTTTTGGCGCATGGGTTGTCTATGTGTCACATTTCTATCATCTCTGTCTCTATCATCTATCTGTCTCTATCATCTTTGGCTCTATCATCTTTGGCTCTATCATCTCTGCCTCTATCATCTCTGCCTCTATCATCTCTGCCTCTATCATCTCTGTCTCTATCATCTCTGTCTCTATCATCTTTGGCTCTATCATCTCTGGCTCTATCATCTCTGGCTCTATCATCTCTGGCTCTATCATCTCTGGCTCTATTATCTCTGGCTCTATCATCTCTGGCTCTATCATCTCTGGCTCTATCATCTCTGGCTCTATCATCTCTGTCTCTATCATCTTTGGTTCTATCATCTCTGGCTCTATCATCTCTGGCTCTATCATCTCTGGCTCTATCATCTCTGTCTCTATCATCTCTGTCTCTATCATCTCTGTCTCTATCATCTCTGTCTCTATCATCTCTGTCTCTATCATCTTTGGCTCTATCATCTCTGTCTCTATCATCTCTGTCTCTATCATCTTTGGCTCTATCATCTCTGGCTCTATCATGGTTTAAACAAGTGTTTAGACATTATTTACTGAAAAATTGTGTGCGTGCAAAAGCGCTGACGAGCGCAAAGCCATGCGCACGCCAGCACCCCCATAGACTGCAATGTTATTTTTTGTGCATAGCGCGCGCACACGTGCACACACGTTTTTTTAAAGCGGTTGGGCGAAAAAAAAATGCAACATGTAGCATCTAGCGCGTATAGGCGCACACCGGGAAAATGCGCAGCGCACGACAAACGCACATGAATGCGTGCAAGCGCTAGACCCTGCGCCCGTCATGTTAAAGATAGGGGAACATTGCTCATGCTTCCGATAGCGCACGATGCGCTGCGCAAAAAAACGCAAGTGTGAAAGTAGCCTTACTCCGAGGCAGCGGACTTCCGGTACAGGGGAAAGAGTGACGTCGTTGTGATAGATAGGTCAGGTAAGGAAGATCTGTGAGATGGGGGAAAGATGATGAGTTCAGATTTGTCCACATTGAGTTTGAGGAGGCGGGAGGAGAAGAAGGAGGATTTGGCTGATAGACACTCTGGGATTCTGGACAGCAGAGAGGTGACGTCTGGGACAGAGAGGTAGATCATCAGCATAAAGGTGTTACTGGAATCCGTGGGACTTTATGAGTTGCCCCAGGCCAAGTGTATAGATTGAGAAGAGTAGGGGTCCTAGAACAGAGCCTTGAGGGACTCCAACAGAGAGAGGGTGGGACGAGGAGGTAGTGTGGGAGTGGCAGACGCTAAATGTGCAGTTGGAAAGGTATGAGGAGATCCAGGATAGAGCGAGGTCCTTGACGCCAAAGGAGGAGAGAATCTGTAGTGGAAGGCAGTGGTCAACTGTGTCAAAAACAGAGGACAGATCACGAAGCAGGAGTATAGAGTATTGTCTGTTCACTTTGGTTGTAAGTAGGTCATTAGTAATTTTGGTCAGGGCTGTCTCAGTGGAGTGATGGGGCGGAAACCAGATTGTAGAGTGTCAAAGAGCAAGTTAGATGAGAGGAGGTAGGAAAGCTCAGAGTGGACGTGCAGCTCCAAGGGTTTGGAAGCGAATGGGAGCAGCGATATTGGGCTATAGCTGGACATAGCGGTTGGGTTGAGGGTAGGCTTTTTAAGGATAGGCGTGATTGTGGCAAGTTTGAAAGCAGAAGGGAAGGTACCAGAAGTTAGTGATAGGTTGAAGAGGTGAGTTAGGGATGGGATAATAGTGGTGGTGAGGTTGGGGAGGAGGTGGGTTGGGATGGGGTCAAGTGCACAGGTTGCGATTTGGAGAGGAGACAATTAAGCTCCCCTTCAGTGATGTTGGAGAGGGAGGATATGAGGTTTGGGCATTGGTCTGGTATACAATGAAGACTTGCCTTGTTTGGTCAATCTTATTTTTGAAGTGTGTGGCAAAGTCCTCAGCAGAGATGAGGGAGGTAGGAGGGGCAGTGGTGGGCGGAGGTGGGAGTTAAAAGTTTTGAATTACTGTTTGGGGTTGTAGGATAGGGAAGATACGAGGGTTGTGAAGTAGGCCTGTTTAGCAGAGGTGAGGGCAGATTTGAAAGAGAGTGTTGCTTGTTTGAATGCAGTGAAGTCGTCTTGCGAATTTGTTTTATTCCAACGCTGCTCTGCAATCCTGGACATTTGCCGGAGCTTTTTAGTGGTGTTATTGTGCCAAGGTTGTCTGTTGGTACATCACACTCTGCCATGAACGAGAGGGGCGACCATGTCAATAGCCGATGCGAGAGTGGCATTGTAGAAAGCAGTGGCACTGTCTGTGTCGTGGAGTGAGGATATGGATGCCAGTGGTAGAATAGAGTCAGAGAGTGTGTGGATGTCTAGGTGTGCAAGGTTTCTGTGGGGTGCGTGTGTTGCTAGACATGGGTGACAGGAGAGGCGGACAGGGATGAGAAAGTGAGTAGATGGTGGTCGGATGGAGGGAGAGGGGAGGTGGTGAAGTTAGAAAGAGAGCAGAGGCGGGTGAAGACCAGGTCTAATGTATGTCCATCCGTGTGGGTGGCTGAGGAGGACCACTGAGTAAGTCCAAAGGATGAAGTAAGGGACAGGAGTTGAGGTTTGAGGTTTCCATCTAAATCTCTGAGTGACGTGATTCAGATGAAACCCTCGAGGGATCCATTCACTATAATGAGGCAGCAGAGTTACTCTGGACTATGTCTGGCCTCTGTTCAGCGGTGTCCTTTTCAGAAGTGCACAAAACTGTGGCCAACAGCACTATTATGGAATCCTAAAAAGACGGAAACCACCGGATTACAGCTCAGACGACATCCACAGTGCCTCCATCAGCCTCACTATAGGGAATTTTCCGCCAGATGTTCCATCTGAATCACGTATTTCAGAGATTTACACGGAAACCCCGGTGTAAGCGCTCAGCGCAAGATAAATGTGCGCCGAGCCATACTGCGAACTTTAGGAGGCAGAATGAAAAAATGGTTTTATTTATTTTTTACGCGATTCCTCGTGCAGTATAAGTGATTAGGCGACTTTATTTATTGGGTAGTTGCAATTATACACTAAAAGACACTTTTTATTGCAAAAAATAGTTTTTGCATCACCATATTTGAGAGCTATAATGTTTCCATATTTTGACCCACAGAGTCAGGTGAGGGCTTGTTTTTTTGCAGGACAAGTTGACGTTTTTATTGATACCATTTTCGGGCACATGGCAATTTTTGATCGCTTTCTATTCTGATTTTTGGGAGGCAGAATGAACAAAATACAGCAATTCAGGATTTTTTTTGGGGGGTTTATACTTTTCCATGTGTTGTAAAATTGATAAGACCGATTTATTCTTCGGGTCCGTACGATTACATCGATACCTCATTTACATTTTTGTTATGTTTTGGCGGTTTTACACAAAAAAAACTATTTTATAGAAAAAAACAATTACTTTTGCATTGCTTTACTGTGAGAGCTATAACTTTTTTATTTTTCTGCAGATGGCGCTGTATGGCAGCTTGTTTTTGGAGGGACAAGATGACGTTTTCAGCGATACCATGTTTATTTATATCCAGCTTTTTAATCGCGTTTTATTCCACTTTTTGTTCGGCAGTATGATGATAAGGCATTGGTTTTTTTTCTTGTTTTTTATTTATTTATTATGGTGTTTACTAAAGAGGTTAACTAGTGGGACAGTTTTATAGGTCGGGTCATTGCGGCAATATCAAATATGTATACTTTTAGGCTTTTTGTGTCAGGCATAATCTGTCCTATGCCTGACAGGACGGATCCGGCGCTGATTTTAAAAAACTGATGCAACTGATCAGTTTTCTTGCCGGATCCGTCCCGACCTTTTCAACCCGGAAAGATAAAATTTTCTATGTGGAAAATCAGAGAGAGAGAGAGAGAGAGAGAGAAGAGAGAGAAGAGAGAGAGCCTTGGATTCCGGATCAGTTTTCTGACGGATTTGTCAAAATACTGGTCCGGCTCCATAAATTTGCATTATTTCCGGCCGCCTGAAGTGCCGAATCAGGCACTATCAGGCGGCTCCGGAAAAAAAAAAAACGTTGCAGCCAGCGTCTTGTCCGGCCGCCGGAATGTACATTTCCGACGGATCCGGCCAAAAAGGGATGCAACGCAGTGACATCAGGCGCGATCCGGCGCTAATGTAAGTCAATGGTAAAAAAACGCATCTGGTACCGGATGCGTTTTTTTAAAAACACGCCGGATTGCGCCTGACACAAAAAGCCTGATGTGTGAAAGCAGCCTTATTGTTTATATGTTTTTCCATATAAATATTTATTTATAGATACAATATCTTTTTATTTTTTTTTTTATATTTGACAATTATTTAAATTTATTTACTTTGTCCCACTGTGGGACTGTTATTTTTTTGCAGGCTGATCGCTTTTATAGTATGGGGATGCAGCAGCATCCCAATAATATGCAAACTGTCAGCTCTACACTGACAGGGAAAGTTGCTGATCGTGCACTGCGCTGGATCAAGCAACTTTCCTAGCTGCGGCGAACTGGATGTCATCATGACGACATCGGGTCACCAAGGCAACGATCGGGACCCCGTGTTAGGTCGCAGGGGCTCCGCTCTAAGGGCAGGGGGGCTGTCATCCCTCTGCCAACTCCCGGAATGCTGCAATCGCGTTCAATCGCAGCATTCAGGGGGTTAAAGTGCCAGGAGCCGTGCCTTCCCGGGTGTCAGCTGTCAGAATCAGTTGACACCAGGCGGCGATCTCCAGCATACCACCCATGTGCGTATCAGTATCAGTATCACTAGCAGCCACCAACAAAATCCCTCCTCACTGTGATCCTAAACTTTATCCTTTATAATCTTTTTGCAAACACACAGAAGGGGAGAAGAGGTCTGACAGCACACACGTCAGCAGATCCAGCCCACATTTACTGCAGTTGTAAAGTGAGCTAGTTGTACACTAGGTTTTCATGGCAAATTTCAGAAGCTGCTATCCATAGTGTTTAAAAGTAGACATTGCAAACATTTTAAAATTATTTTTCATATTGTACACCATTAAAAACAAACAATATTTTTTTAACACATTGAAACTTTACTGACACGCCAAGGTAGGCGGAGCGAGGTTAGTGAATCCACTTGACCACAGAGGACACTGTGAAAGCTCAACCCTAGGAAACAGTCGGACAAGGACGTTAGATGAATAGCAAGGCTTTATTTAAACTATAAACAGGAGGACCCAAAAGGGAGAATGACCTGGGCCGAAACACCGAGGGAGCTCCGGCGAGTGAACCCAGCACAACAAAGGAGGCTCAAGTGCAACAACTCCAAGACAAGAGGGCCAGACCCAAGAGGAACAGTGGAACTGAGGGGAGGAGAGTACAAGGTCCAGGGAATCGGAGAAGGTGAAACAAAAGGTCTAAAGGGTACCGACAGAGTCCGCAGGTAGATGGTAGGTAGGCAGGGCATGGTACTAGAGGAAAAAACACTGGGTATTAGTATAAGGCAAGACAAGGCTGAACAAGCAGGCGCTGGTCTGGGACCTGAGAACGGCAACTTAGTATAATGCACAAAGTTGCCCAGGCATCTCCAAAAGGAAGTGAGGACCTTAAGTATAGGCAGGCCTCTCAGCGATTGGCTGAGAGGTGATTACAGGAAAAGGGTGCACTGGCTCTTTAAATCATTTGACAGCGGCACGCGCACACCCTATGCTCACTCCCCCGCAACCCGGAAGTGAGGGGGCGGAGGAGACACTTCGGGAAGATACCGCAGCCCGAGGGAACATCGCGGGAGCATGGACAGAGTAAGTAAGGTTGCGGGGAACAGGGAAATGCCTGCGGCCAGACGGAGCCAGACCTCCCAGTATCCTGAAGACGGGTCCGCCAACTGGGTTGTTACTTTTACATTTTCAATTGTTTAATTATTTTTTCTGGCACCTTCCCTTTAACGTGTAGACCTGAAACCACCTTAGGTGGTCCATTTTTTAAGGACCGCAAATATGGACATATGGACACCCATTGTATTGAATGGTGCGCACATGACAGGTTTTCACAGGGACCGTCCTTTTTTTTTTGAGCAGCACGGAGAAAATGTGTGTAACACATGTGCACCACATGTGCACATGAATGACATACGGATAGCACCCGTGTGACATTAACCAGCGCCTGGGAAAAAGTGGTTCAGCTCGCATTGATCTCAGGCGCTGAAGGCAGCTCACATCATTGTCACCTGGTCTCCCTGAGATTAGCGTGACCAGGAGACAATGATGGGAATTGTATTCAGCATCCACTGTTTACATCATCTGTAAAATTAAGAATTAAATTTAAAAAAATGGCGTGGGCTCCCACGTAATTTCCATAACCAGCAGAGGGAAAGCCCACGGCTGGGGGCTAATAATCTGGGAAAGGGGATAATGACCCAAAAGGTTCCCATGCTATTAATAACAGCTAACAGATAACTGTTAACTTAGCCTCTATTGGTTAGTTTACGAGGGACCACAGAAAAAAATGATGTAGGGATCCCCTATAAATTTAAACCAGCAAAGGCTAAAAAGACAGCTGGGGTTGATATTAATAGCCTGGGAAGGGGCCAGGGATATTGTCCCCCCCCTCCCAGTCTACTTACATTAGTCCTCAGCCGCCCCAGAAATAGCACATAAATAAGATGCACCAAATCTGGCGCTTAGCCTCGCTCTTCCAACTTGCCCTGTAGCAGTGACAAGTGGAATAATAAGGTTGGAGTTGATGTCAGCTTTGTATTGTCAGCTGACATCAAGCCCAGGGGTTAGCAATGGAGAGGAGTCTATAAAACGCCCTTATTAATAACCCCATAGTAGGTTTTGAAATTAACACTTAGCAAGAATACAATCCTTTATTTGAAATAATACACCATGACCCTCTTTTTCCCATTTATTACTGTAAAAATGAAAATAAAAAAAAACATATTCCTCACCTGTCCGACAAGAAGATAATCCATTTCTACCACATCTAGGAGTCTTTATAAACGGTGGCATGATGTGACTGGTGCACCCTGACATACAGGAGATCCTGAGCTGAGCTTGGGACACAGCTTCAGAGACAAATAGTAACATTATGGATGTTACCGATGGTCACTGAAGCTGCAGTTCCTACGCCCAGTTCACTGTGAGACCTGTTGTGAACGTGTTGGAGATGACTTCGGAGCTGAGGCTCCCTCTGGTGGTTGCTGAGGGTATTGAACCTATGTTGAACAGCAAAAGTCCACCACCTGCAATGGATGAATGGTTATCAGGGGGGACGGATTGGCCTGATATAAGTGAGCTGACCTCCAATGAACCTCGCCGGTGATCAATTGTTACTTCCTGGTCTAGGTTGGAATTCAGCTGGCTTTTCTGCTATCTCCTGCTATCATTCAGATAAGTTCCTTTCTGTTTTTTTTTCTGTGGTTTGATTTTCCTTGTTTTTTGCTGCCTTGCTTTTGAGTTCAGCCGGGTCCCCTTTGGGGCTTGTGCTGGTCTCTCTTCTCTTTTTGTATTTGTTCATTTGCTCTGTTCCTGTGATTTTTTACTGCTGAGATCTGATATAGGTGGTCGAGACCGTGTGGTCTCAGCATTGTTGGAATCAGAAGTGTTGGAGTTTTTCCTAGGGTTTTGTTGGGTTGCAGACAGTATTCTCTCCTGTACTATCCTATCTAGACAGTTTGGGCCCCAGTGTTTGCTCAATCTATTTTCTGTCTGCGTTCGTGTTTTCATCTTGTCTAACCGCCATTATATGTTTGGGGGCTTCCTATTTCTTTGGGGCTCTACTCCGAGGCAGCTTTCCTCTTTCCATCTTCAGGGATAGCTAATCTCTCCGGCTGTGACGAGGCGTCTAGGGCACCGTAGGAACGTCCCACGGCTGCTTCTAGTTGTGCGGTTAGTTTACGGGTCTGCAACCTATTAGATCCCAACCTCTCTGGTATTTGGCTACCTTTTTCTGTTTTTTGCTCCTGCCCTCCTCAGCTACCAAATCATAACAGAGAAGGCTGATGAACTGGGGTAACCTTCATGATGTCACCGCAGGCACAGTGAGAATTTTCGCTTGGTGCTAGCAGTGGTATCATTAAGGTCACCGCAGTTCATCGGGACGGCTCACAGTGAACTGAGCGTGGAAACCGCAATTTCATTGACTGGCCGTAACCTCTATGATGTTAAAGCTCGTAACTGAATCTGTGCTCCGAGCTCAGACCAGTATCTCTAGGATGTCAAGGGGAAAGGTTGCATTATGCCACCATTCATCAAGACATCCCAATGTAGCAGAAATGGATTATGGCATGGGACAAATGGATTATCTTCTCGTCAGACAGGTGAGGAATATGTTTTTTGATTACTTTCATTCTTACAGTAATAATGTTTATCAAGACATCCAGATGTAGTAAAGATGGATTACTGCGTGGCACAAGTGAATTACTGTCTTGTCTTTTGGGATATGGTCCCCTTTCCCAGATTATTAACATCAGCCCCGAGCCATGGTCTTTCTGGTTTGCTGGTTATGAAAACTACGCAGGAACCCATGACATTTTTTAAAATTTAATTCTTAATTTTACATGGGATGTACAGAGTGGGTGCTGAATACAGCTTCCATCATTATTGCCTAGTCGCGCTGATCTCAGGGAGACTAGGCGACAATGACGAGATATGCCTTCAGCACTCTGCGCTTGGGATCAGTGCAAACTGTACTGCTTTTCCCAGACACCGGCACGTGTCACACGGGCACACAGACAGCGAGCGGATATATGGATGTCACATTTGTGGCAATCAGACACGGATTACGTATCTCACCAGTACTGTTTTTTTCCAGTCCAGGAATCACCATGACATGTGAAGGGGGCCTTAAGAGTGGGAAAAAGTCACGGCTGCAATGCCACCTTGTATAAGTGAAGGACTAGGCATGGAGAGCAACAGGAGAGGGCACCCAGCTTTGAAACCCATTTGATGGAGGTAAATGCTGTAAAAAAAAAAGCAACTTTATAGGAGAGACGGGACAATGAGCTATCACTTATTGGCTCAAAAGGCAGCGACTGAAGAATGTCTAACACAAAATTGAAATGCCAAATTTCTCTGGAGTGAATTAGCTAAGGCAGAAACCTGGTCCCTGAAGGAACTAAAATCCAGCCCAAGCTCAAGGCCGGACTGCAATAAGGAGAGAATCGGCTGGTAGAAGAAAATAGAAGCAAAGTCATTGGACTCGTATCAATAACAATAGGCTTTAAAAGTATAATGATAGTGTGACAATGTCACTGGTAAGGTACTGGAGGGTAGATATGTGTTATTGAGGATGTAAGCTTCAGTGATATGGTCCTGGTTAAATGCTCCAGCACATCAAGCGCTGAGAGGGGTTAATCGGCCACGTTAAAGGGAACCTGTGAGTAGAATTGTGCACAGTAATCTAGTGTCAGGTCGGCGCCATTATACTGATTAAAATGATAAAAAAAACAAGAAAAAGGACGATCAAGAAGTCCAAAGATAAAGAAAGAATACAAACTTGATTATACAAATATAGGGGAAATAGCAACAGCTATGAGGCACAAATGCTAAAATTAAAATGCAAAGAACATGCTGGTCCAACAGGACAAAATAGGCAGTATAGTTATTGTAATATACAAAAGGTACAACACAGCAATATTCGCTGACAAGAATGTTGGAGTAAATATAGTGACATAATCTAGCAAATGTAGTGACATAATTTAGCAAATCAATAAGGCTTGTACCAATATAGCACATAATAGATTACTGCCATCTGGTCATGGTATAAAAAATAATGCAATAGACCATAAAGATAACCTCAGATATAGCCTATATCTCATAATAGTAAAGTGCAATAGTGCAAGAAATATATTATATAAGCATTAGGATATTACAAGAACTATGCTGCCTTTTTTTGTCCTGTTGGATCCAGCATGTCCTTTGGGTTTTAATTTTCACAGGTGTGCCTCATAGCTGTTGCTATTTCCCCTATATTTGTATAATAAAGTTTGTATTCTTTCTTTATCTTTGGACTTCTTGAGTGTCCTTTTTCTTGGTATTTTCTTGTACATTCGACAATTTGTCCATATATTGTCCTATACTTCATTGACACTATATGTTATATACTAAGTATTTGATGAGTCCAATCTTATATAACCAATGTTGTTCATAAGCTATTTCTCTGATTAAAATGATACCTTGGATGATGAAATCCATATTGTGGTTGTTTTTTAATCTTTATTTTCAGTTTTGAATTAATGAGATTCTCATGCTTTGGGGCGGGCCTGTGGGGGGGGGGGGGGGGCGCTTCTTGTGGTGTTCTGATTCACAATGCAGCCTGCTGACAGGTTCCTCAGTGACTTGTCCCCTAATTTACATAATGACTATATGTACATACTGCAGAAAAAAAACCTTCTGCAGGCACGTGCCAGCTGTAGCCTGCAGAAGTGACCTGTCAGCAGGCTGCATTATGAATACTAATCAACATGAAGCCATCCTCCCCATAGTCCCATCCCGAAGCACGAGAATCTCATTATGGTAACTCAAAACTGAATATAAAGATTAAGCAACCACAAGACTAATTTAATCAACCAAGGTATCATTTTAATCAGTATAATGGCACCAAACTGACACTGTCTGTAGGTTAAGGTACTGCCACACTAAACAATCCCGCTAGCGATCACGATAACGACGCATACTAATGCGATCGCTAGCGGGATTGTTTCTATATCGCTGATAGCGGCTTAACTTAGCGATGTCGTTAAGGACGCTATCGCGGTTAGCGATCTCCTTAACGACTTTAGCGGTACAAAAGTACCGCTAAATCGCTAAGAAAAGGTGCCACACTCAGCGATATATACTTACCAGCGGGGGCGCCGACGATAAAATAGGGTCCGGAACAATGTCAGCGACGAGCGAGATCACAACAGGATCTCAGCAGGGGCCACGTCGCTGGTAGATGCCGCACACTACAACATCGCTAACGGGATCGCTAAATAGTGACGTTTTTTAGCGATCCCGTTATCGATGTTGTTTAGTGTGGCATACCCTTTACCGTGCACAATCCTGCTGACAGGTTTCCTTTAAGGGCTTTTAATGAACAGCTGAAGAGTGTGTGGGAGGCTGTTCACCATATCTCCACCCCTGGACTAGTCCAGAAGCTAAATGTGGAGCCTTTGGGCTCATTCAGTGTTCTGTGCACTCTTAAGGAGAGTTGATCTCCAAACCTAAGCTTCTGGTACACTGAGCTGAAACCTGATTCCTATGCAGGCAAATCCCTGCAGTTATAAGGACTGTAGTGAATGCTATTTTGCTTTTTGTCCAGAAGACTAGATATATCTATTTATTTTATTTGGACTGATTTATGAAGCCCGATTTTTTGTGACATATCTCTGATTTAATGGCATAAAAATTAAAAGTTTGAAAATTGCAAAATTTTCTAAATTTTTGCCATATTTCCGTTTTTTTCATAAATAAACTCAAGTTATATTGAAGAAATTTTACCACTATCATGAAGTACAATATGTCATGAGAAAACAATCTCAGAATTGCCAAGATCCGTTGAAGCGTTCCAGAGTTATAAGCACATAAAGTGACAGTGGTCAGAATTGTAAAAATTGGCCTGGTCTTTAATCTACAAAATGGCTTGGTCGTTAAGGGGTTAATCATCTATTTATTATGAATTGGAGGTATTTTTTGTTATAATTTTTAAAATTGGCCTGGTCATTAACGTGCAAACCACCCTCCAGGGTAAAGGGGATAAAGCCTTATGAGTTAAAGATGTTAGAATCTATTTCGTTTTGACCATCCGCCATCTTGTTGTGGTTTTATGGCTGCTGGTCTTTTTCCCCTGGTGTTGGGTTTGTCTTAGGTCAGGTGATTGTATCACCCTTTATTACCCAGCACCTGCCTCCCAGTTCTTGCTGGACAACAGTGTTAATCCGCTAGAGTTCTGGCTATGTTCTTTGATAGCTTTTTGTGTTTGATATTGTGCAGTTCTGGGATCTCTTTGTCTCTAGTGATGGGTTTGAGATGGACCCGGTGAAGGTTCAGGCAGTACTGGATAGGCCAAGGCCTGAATGTTTAAAGTCGGTTAAAAGATTTTTAGGGTTTGCTAATTATTATAGAAAATTCATAAAGAATCTTTCTGTTATCGCTAAACCTATAACTTATCTCACCAAGAAGGGTTCTAATACTGTCCAATGGTCCACTGAGGCTATTAAGGCTTTTGAGCATCTCAAGGAGAGGTTTAGCTCTGCTCCTGTTTTGATCCAGACAGATGAGACCAAGCCATTTCTGGTAGAGGTTGATGCCTCATCAGTAGGGGTGGGGGCAGTTCAGTCCCAGGAGGGAGAGGATAGGGTGCATCCCTGTGCTTTCTTTTCTAAAAAATTTTCGGAGACAGAGCTCAACTATCATGTTGGGAACCAAGAGTTGCTGGCTATTAAACTCGCGTTTGAGCATTGGCGACATTTTTTGGAGGGGGCTAGACATCCGATACAGGTTTTTAAGGTTCATAAGAATATGATATATCTGGATGCTGCTAAACGTTTGAATGTCTGTCAAGCTAGGAGGGCACTGTTTTTTTGCCCGGTTCCATTTCTCCATAACATATATTCCTGGGACACAGAATATTAAAGCGGATGCTTTGTCTAGTAGTTTCTCTCCAGCTGTTAATAATGAGGAGGAATGTATTTTGCAGAGAGGGGTGGTAGTGGCAGTATTGGGTTCTGAGTTGGAGAATAGCATCCTAGAAGCCCAGAATGCTGCACCAACAAACACTTCGTATTGTAAATTATTTGTGCCTAGAGCCTTGAGGAGAGCTTTGTTTGCTGAATGTCATGAGTGTCGGTTGGCGGGTCATCCAGGGATTTCGGAAACAAGAAAGTCGATCGGTCAAAGTTTCTGGTGGCCAGGGTGGCAAAGAGAAATCATGAAGTGGGTGCGACAGTGTACTGTGTGAGCTAGGTCGAAGGCATCACATGCCCCAGCTGCAGGGTTGCTTGTCCTTTGGAGGTTCCTAGTTCGCCATGGATACATCTTGCTAAGAATTTTATCACTGACCTGCCGGTCTCTGAGGGATTTTCTGTCATCTGGGTTGTTGTGGAACGGTTTAGTAAGATGTGTCATTTGGTCCCGTTCAATAAATTACCCTGCGCCAAGACTCTAGCTAAGGCATTTGTGAAAGAGATTGTCAGGCTCCATGGTGTTCAACGGTCATTGTTTCCGATAGGGGCCACAGTTTGTGGCTCGCTTTTGGCATGGTTTTTGTGACAGATTAAAGGTTCTTTTGTCATTTTCGTCAGGTTATCATCCGGAGTCCAATGGACAGACCGAAAGGAAGAACCAGGACGTCGAGCAGTTTTTGAGATATTTTGTAGCAGACAATCAGGAGATGTGGTCAGAATATCTACCACTAGCTGAGTTTGCTTTTAATAATCATAAGTCTTCCTCGGTTAGGTGTTCACCTTTTTTTTCCATCTTTCGGTTCATTTTCAAAGATTGGGGAAGCGGTGCCTGAGGAGGAGAGTTTTTCTGGAAATTTAGAAAGGGTTTGGACCAGTTTATGCCATAATCTGAAAGAGGCGAATAGGTGGTCAAATAAATATTTTGACAAGAAAAGAAGGGAGGCGTTGTTTGCAGTTGAGGACATGGTCTGGTTGTCCTCTAGGAATCTGCGTTTGAAGATCCCTTCTAAAAAACTGGGGCCTAAGTTTGTAAGATCCTTCAAAGTGGTTCAGGTTGTCAACTCTGCAGCGGTGAGATTAGACATCCACTCGTCCTGGAGAATTAATTCAGTTTTTTATGTATCTATACTGAAGAAAGTTGACACGCTACATAACGAGGCGATGCCAACTGTTCCTCCAGTTGATGAGGACGGCGAGTTTGAGATTTCACGCATATAAGATTCCAGGTGGCACAGAGGAAGGTTGCAGTATCTCGTGTCCTAAAAGGGTTTCGGTCCTGAGGATAATTCCTGGGTGAAAGCTGAGGGCGTCTCGGCCTCAAGGCTGATTAAAGCTTTTCACAGGAGAATTCCGAACAAGGCTCAGCCAAGAGGATATGGAGGATCCTCGTAAAAGGGGAGGTACTGTTAGAATCTATTTCGTTTTGACCATCCGCCATCTTGTTGTGGTTTTATGGCTGCTGGTCCTTTTCCCCTGGTGTTGGGTTTGTCTTAGGTCAGGTGATTGTATCACCCTTTATTACCCAGCACCTGCCTCCCAGTTCTTGCTGGACAACAGTGTTAATCCGCTAGAGCAGGGTTCCCCAACTCCAGTCCTCAAGGCCCACCAACAGGTCATGTTTTCAGGATTTCCTTAGTATTGCCCAGGTTATAATTGCATCACCTGTGCAATACAAAGGAAATCCGGAAAACATGACCTGTTGGTGGGCCTTGAGGACTGGAGTTGGGGAACCTTGCGCTAGAGTTCTGGTTAGGTTCTTTGATAGCTTTCTGTGTTTGATACTGTGCAGTTCTGGGATCTCTAGTTCTGCCTGCTTTGTTTTTTGGTTTTCATTTTGTTTCTGCAGCTTCCTCTATTTTCCTACTAGGAGGTTACCTGTTATGATTTGGTAGCCGAGGAGGACAGGAGCAAAAAACAGCAAAGGCAGCCTAACACCCAGAGAGGTTGGGAACTAATGGGTTGCAGATCCCTAAGCTAACCGCACAACTAGAAGCAGCCGTGGGATGTACCTACGGTGAGCTAGACCCACGGCACAGCCGGAGAGATTAGCTACACCTGAAGATAGAAACAGGAAAGCTAACTACCCTGGAGTAGAGCCCCAAAGGAATAGGTAGCCCCCAAACATATAATGGCGGTTAGACAAGAAGAAACACAAACGCAGGCAGAAAATAGAGTGAGCAAACGCTGGGGCCAAATACTGCCTAGATAGGACAGGACAGGACAGAATACTACCTGCAACCCAGCAAAACACTAGAAAATTCCAACACTTCTGATTTCAAAAAATGTTGAGACCACAAGATCTCGCCACCCGCTAAATCAGATCTCTGGTGTGACAAAGCGGCTAACCCGCAGCCACTCAAATAGCAGGGACAGAGCAATGGAACAAATAAACAGTGGCTACTGAAAAACAAAGTAGCACAGGCCCCTGGAGGGGACCCCGGCTAACCTCCCACAAAAGTGCAGACAAAAAATGGAAATTGCAAACACGATAGAAACAAGCAGAAAATATCTTATCTGAAAGAAGCAGACGAAGGCAAGACACCAGCTGACTTCCAAATGAAACAGGAAACAACAATTGATCACCGGCGAGGATCATGGGAAGGCAGCTCACTTATATCAGCCCAGTCAGTCTCTCCTGATTGCCAGTCATCGCTCGCAGGTGGTGGACTTCTACTATTCAGCACTGGTTCAATACCCTCAGCAACCACCAGAGGGAGCCCCAACTCAGAAGTCATTTCCAACATGCTCACAACAGTATCCCCCCCTTGAGGAGGGGTCACGAACCTCACCTGCGCCACCAGGCCGATCAGGATGAGCTCGGTGATAGGCACGAACCAGTCTCTCCACATGAATGTCAGAAGCAAACACACAAGAATTGTCCTCCTGACCATAACCTTTCCACTTAACCAAGTACTGGAGTCTCAGTCTAGCCAAATGAGAATCCAATATCTTCTCCACGTCATACTCCAGATTGCCCTCAACCAAAACTGGCTCAGGAGGCGCAGCCACAGGAACCACTGGCTCGACAAACCTCTTCAATAAAGATTTGTGGAAGACGTTATGAATCTTAAACGTCCCAGGAAGAGCCAAACGAAAAGAAACTGGATTAAGGACTTCCAAGATCCTATAAGGTCCAATGAACCTTGGCTTAAACTTTGGAGACGCAACCTTCATAGGGATATTCTTTGAGGACGACCAAACCAAGTCATCCACTTTAAACCGAGGACCATCAGTCCTATGCCGGTTGGCAAACCGCTGGGCCTTCTACTGAGAGAGAGACAATTTTTCCACTACTTGATCCCAAATCTGCTGCATTCTCTCCACCATAGAGTCAACACCCGGACAGACAGAAGCCTCCACCTGCCCTGAAGAAAACCGAGTATGAAACCCGAAATTGCAGAAAAAAGGAGACATCAAGGTGGCAGAACTAGCCCTATTATTCAGAGCAAATTCAGCCAAAGGCAAAAAAGAGACCCAGTCATCCTGATCAGCAGATACAAAACATCTCAAATAAGTCTCCAAGGTCTGGTTTGTTCTCTCCGTCTGCCCATTGGTCTGAGGGTGAAACGCAGGAGAAAGACAGCTGAACTCCCAGTTAAGAACAAAATGTCCTCCAAAATCTGGAAACAAATTGGACTCCTCTGTCAGACACAATATTCTCTGGAATGCCGTGCAACTGAACCACCTGCTGAAAAAACAAGGGCACCAACTCGGAAGAGGATGGCAACTTCGGCAGTGGCACAAGATGGATCATCTTGGAAAACCTATCACAGATCACCCAGATAATGGTCTTTCTCTGAGAGACAGAGAGGTCGGAAATAAAATCCATAGAGATACGGGTCCATGGCCTCTTGGGCACTGGCAATGGCATTAACAATCCACTAGAGCGAGAGCAAGGTTTGGACCGAGAACAAGTCCCACAGGAATGCACAAAGTTCCTGACGTCACGAGATAAAGTAGGCCACCAAAAGAACCGACTCACCAAATCTCTAGTACCAAAAATACCAGGATAACCAGCCAACGCAGAGCAATGGACTTGAGACATAACTTTTTCTCTCCATTGGTCTGGGACATACAATTTCCTCGCAGGGCAACGTTCAGGTTTATCCCCCTAAAATTGTTCCAGGGCCAGTCTCAAATCGGGTGAGATAGCTGAAAGAACGACACCTCCTTCAGAATGGCCGTAGGCTCAGTCACATCGATAGAATCCGCAAGGAAACTCCTAGAGAGGGCATCCACCTTAACATTCTTAGTACCCGGGAGGAAGGAGACCACAAAGTTAAAACGCGTGAAAAAGGGGGTGTGGTCTAGCTCTTGCCATGTGAGGAAGGAGGAGACTGGAGCTCCCACAAGACTTCCCAGAAAAGTGACTATAAAGCGGACTTTGAGGTTCCAAACTATCTCCTTTTACTGTGGGACTATTGCTACTTGCCCAGGATCATCTGGGGACCTAAATCAGACCTTGAGGACTAAGCAAACTGAAGTTTTCCATCATAGAAAGTAACAGGATTACTTTGCTTCCCTATCCAAGATGTCTGCCATGCTGTCCTTGTACAGCTAAAGCCAGGAGGAACGTTCCACCCTCCCCTTATATGTGGGTGAGTAGCTGAATTTGCCTATATACATCAAAGTACTTTGCATTACCTTTCTGAAGAAAGAAGATTTGCATACATAAAGAGACTTAACTTGTGGATTGAAAGCAGTCAGATAAATATTCCTGCCTAAAGGTACTGCCACACTAAATGTTCCCGTTAACGTTCACGATAACGACGCTATCGTTGGTGTGATCGTTTTAAGGTCGCTAGTAGCGGCCAAACTGGACGATCTCATTAACAACGCATCAGCGGTTAGCGATCTCTTTAACGACTTTGGCGGTCGTTGGGACGTGCCACACTGCATGTACTGTGAAAGATCACGACCTCGATAGGCGTGACTGAGCGCAACCTTTTGCACGCCCCTCATCACAGATTGGTGGTCACTATTTATCTAATAAATATTTGTCACAGCTCTCTCGCTTTGTGATTGGATGACCGGGTCATAAAAGACGACGTACCAGCACTCCTTTCCATTGCTCTCGAGCAGAATCGGTTCTTTCAAATCTCCAGCATCGTTCCAGTGTGTCCTTCTAGCCTTTGTAGCTACTGCGATCCAGTTTGTGCCACTATTGCAGTTGCTGCGTTCCAGTCTACGACGTTGGTTTTTTTTGCGATCCAGTCTGTGGCGTTATATCCTCTGCGATCCAGTTTGTGACGCTATTTTGTTTCCCAATTTTCTTTTTTTTTTCAAAATCACAAAACAAGTTTTGTAAGGTAGGTATTTTTTTGTCACATTTAATTTTTATTTTTTCTTTAATTTTACAGATCCATTTTTAGATCTCTGCTGTTGTTAACCATTGTCGTCCATCAATTTTTTTGCCATTGTTTTGTTCTGGCACGCCACCACCACCATTTTATGATCCCAGCTCTGTTAATGTTTACTCCTGCTGCACCCACAACCACCATTTTGTGATCCCTGCTGTTTTTTTGCGTAATTGTTCATCTATGATTTTTTTATTTTTTTTGCCATTGTTTTGTTCTGGCACGCCCACCACCACCATTTTATGATCCCAGCTCTGTCAATGTTTACTCCTGCTGCACCCACAACCACCATTTTGTGATCCCTGCTGTTTTTGCGTAATTGTTCATCTATGATTTTTTTTTTTTTGCCATTGTTTTTTTCTGGCACGCCCACCACCACCATTTTATGATCCCAGCTCTGTCAATGTTTACTCCTGCTGCGCCCACAACCACCATTTTGTGATCCCTGCTGTTTTTTGCGTAATTGTTCATCTATGATTTTTTTATTTTTTTGCCATTGTTTTGTTCTGGCACGCCCACAACCACCATTTTATGTTCCCTGCTGTGTTCTATGTTGTAGGCTATGTAAGCGTTTTATTTAACCATTCTGCCGTTCTCACATAATCATTTTTTTATTACAGATGGCTGATAAGCAGGAATTTTTGTGGGAGTTTATCGAGCTGTACCGCTCAATGCCGTGCCTGTGGAAAATTAAGTCGGCTGATTACTGTAACAGGCTTAAAAAGAAGGACACATACCAAAAACTGGTGGAGCTCTGCAAGAACCGTTACCCAGATGAACCGGCGGATGAGTCATCGGTGAAAAAACGCATTCAGGCCCTCCGCACAGTGTACAAAAAAGAGCTCAATAAAGTTATAAATTCTACCAAATCTGGAGCGGGGGCCGAAGATGTTTATGTCCCCCAACTGTGGTACTTTGATCTGTTCGCTTTCACAAGGGACCAAGAAGTACCCAGACAAGGGACATCCATGTTGGATCTAGACCCGGTGATCCAGCCGGACACCCCTGTCATACATGTAAGAACCTTTGTATTACAACACATTTTAATGTACATGCCAAAGTGGACTTAAATTTAAAAAATATAATTGTGAAATGTAGATAAAATGGCAGAATTAATCCCTTCATGTACTGATAATTTATCTAGCTCAACGGTTGAGGCCTATCCATTTACAAGTGTCGTTTTCACATTTTTGCTGTTTTTTGGGTATAGTGTGAAGATAAATTTCTTTGTCTTTACAAGTGTCGTTTTCACATTTTTGCTCTTTTTGGGTATAGTGTGAAGATAAATTTCTTTGTCTTTACAAGTGTCGGTTTTACATTTTTGCTGTATTTGGGTGTTATAGTGTGAAGATTAATTTCTTTGTCTTTGTGATTTACCATTTTTTTTTTGTTCATGCAGGACATAGAAGAGGCCGTCTCCAAACCTCCAACTGAACAAGACAGCATGCCGTTGATCCAAGATGAAGTAGTCGAGCCACCATCCTCATCTGTGCGGAGCCGGCTTTCACTTTCAGGAAGGAAAAGGAAGGCTCCCACCACCTCCACCACCTCGGCTACTCCTGAATTGGTGGAAATTCCTAAAAAAGTGCTTACGGCAGAAAAAGACCAAACTAAAATAACTGGGTTTGCATACTTCGCTAATGAGAGGCTACCTACACTGGATCCTGTTCAGCAGCTTCATGCAGAGAGACTCATGTTTGAGGTACTGACTGAAGCGTCTTTTGGGAACCTGGATAACAGATATGTCGTCATGCCAAGACCGCAGTACCCGGACTACTCATGGCCCAACAATCCTGTGCCGAACCCAATTGGGCTAAATCCTGCAAACACAAACGTTGGTGCTCCCCCTTATTTTTATACACCGCAGAGGCAGCGTGGTAATGACAACGATCCATCTTACCAGCAGTTGTAGGTTTTAACATTTTTTACAAAAGTTTTGTTGTTGTCTATATTTTTTTACATTGTTACCTTTTTTAATAAAAATCTTATTTATCTAATGAATTGTGGTCTTTTATTCTTATGTGATGTCAACTATTAAAATGTTGTATTTTTATTACATCTACTTGTCACACATGGGGTCATGGGAGTACCAGCTATCATAGGTGTTCCATCATCGGGTAAAAATGAATTGAAAAAAATTCAAAAATTAACATGTCTTTTAAAGGCCCCTGGTCACACTAGCGCTAAAACCTTATACTAAAAAATAATACACCACACCTGCGTAGATTAACGTAAAATAGAAAATATATTTTTTTTATATAATATTTTTTTAAAAGAAATCAAATTTAAATAAAAACAAAAAACTGTAACATAATAAAATAAAAAATTATATACAAAATATTAACAAAATAAAAATAATTAACAAAAAAAAAATTAATGAGGGCCCCGGAGACCAGGAAATACCCTCTCCAGCATCACCCCGTGTTGATGCAGAGCTCCCATGGCACGTTGCAGCTCTGCCACCGCTGTCTGCATGGCTATCACCGCGCTGCTCATTGCCGCCATCAGCGGGCGGTGTGACAGAAACAGGTCCTGGGCAGTTGGGATTTCTGTGGAGGTAAAGGTAACAGTTAACCAGGGAATTCTGTTGAAACATCAACATGTACATGTTATGTTTGTTAACACTTACGGTTTTCCTCAGAGGAACCGATGACAGCCCACCCAGAACCTGTTGCTCCGCCGGCTAGGGAAAAAAAGAAAAAAAAAAATTATATCACAACAGTCATTACACATAAGACCTTACAAAGTTCTCAAACTTGTCTGAAGCTTATATAATGTGCGTTAATTACCTGATGGGGAGCCTGCATCCGTGTCACGGGATGATGCTGGAGAGAAGGCAACGTCTGGGGAAGGGCTGGAACCCATCGAGTCACGAGGGGGGTTGTGGCCGGTGAAGGGTTGGAGATGTGTGGTGAGGATGGTGGTGGAGGGGTAGCCGGGGAAGGAGATGGAGGGGTAGCTGGGGACGGTGGAGCCGCAGCAGCTGGTGAAGGTGGTGCTGTAAATAAAATATACAATTCAGTCAATAATCCTTCTACTAACCCCGTTACTGCCAGTACTTCCATCTATGCCTGTAAACCCCCTCACGACTGGTACTCCCTTCACTACCTGCCCTATCACTGCTGGTACTGCCATCACTACTGGTCCTCCCGTTACTGCCAGTACTTCCATCTATGCCTGTAAACCCCCTCACGACTGGTACTCCCTTCACTGCCTGCCCTATCACTGCTGGTACTCCCATCACTACTGGTCCTCCCGTTACTGCCAGTACTTCCATCTATGCCTGTAAACCCTCTCACGACTGGTACTCCCTTCACTGCCTTGCCCCATCACTGCCGGTACTCCCATCACTGCGGGTGCATTGATATAGGTAGATAAGGCTACTTTCACACTTGCGTTTTTTTGCGCAGCGCAACTTGCGCTATCGGACGCATGCGCAATGTTCCCCTATCTTTAACATGGCAGGCGCAGGGTCTAGCGCTTGCACGCGTTCATGTGCGTTTGTCGTGCGCTGCGCATTTTCCCGGTGTGCGCCATACGCGCTAAACGCTACATGTTGCATTTTTTTTTTCGGTTAAAAAAGACAGAGATGATTGAGACAGAGATGATGGAGACAGATGATAGAGCCAGAGATGATGGAGACAGAGATGATAGAGCCAGAGATGATGGAGACAGAGATGATAGAAATGTGACACATAGACAACGCATGCGCCAAAAAAACGCAAACGCATGCAAAAACGCCTTAAATCGCAGACAAACGCTGCATTTTTTTGTCGAAATGCGCATGCAGATGCGACTAAATATCGCAGCGTTTATAAGCGTTTGCATGCTTTTTTAATGCGCTTCATGTGCGCTCGAAACGCAGCGCAAAAAAACGCAAGTGTGAAAGTAGCCTAACCCACAAAACATAACCACTCCAGATACCCTCATCAATACTCACTCAGAGGCCTGCGGAGCTGGGCCCGGATGCTGGCGACCCTATCGCGTGAGCGGTATCGTAGGTCCGCCAGCTTCTTTCTGTTCTGTGCTCTGGTGCAACGCACATTGAAGCGCCTCTGCAGGCCCCGCCGGATTCTCTGCAGGCATACCCTTTTGTGGCGCATTGGATGCGCCACAGGTAGCCTGCAGAAGTAATCCCAACGGTCCGTTTTATTTATTAAATAACGGACCTCCTCGTCCGTCCACTTAGGCCCTCGCTGTCTAGCCGCCGCCATTGCCGCCATCACAAACAACACCGCATTGGGCGACGCCAGCGCCATGACGTCACAGTGTGCGTACGTTACGTGCGGCCGCATTCGCGACGCAAAACGGTATTGCGATTGCAAAGTGACCGCAGCAGCCATACGCCAGCCAAGCACAGATATGAGATGCTGTTGCGATCGCAAAACAACGGTTCCAAGCTTGGCGATCACAATGGCGTCTCATATCTTTATGGCTGGGGCTCGAGAATCTTTACCTTTGCAATCACAATGGCTTTGCATATCTGTATGCATATCTGCATAGCTGGAGCTCGTGACAAGTCACATTGCGATCACAATGGCGTCGCATATCTGTATGGTTGGGGCTCGATAATCTTCACCTTTGCAATCACAATGGCTTTTTGCATATCTGTATGCATATCTGTATAGCTGGAGCTCGTGACAAGTCACATTGCGATCACAATGGTGTCGCATATCTGTATGGTTGGGGCTCGATAATCTTCACCTTTGCAATCACAATGGCTTTTTGCATATCTGTATGCATATCTGTATAGCTGGAGCTCGTGACAATACTCACATTGCGATCACAATGGCGTCGCGTATCTGTGAATAGCTGTGATTCCCTGGTGAATGTTGACCTTTACCTCCCAAGAATTTTCAAATATATTTATAATGTTTGAACGCTAGTGAGACCATAGGCCCTTAAAATAATTGTAAATATTTGAAACTTTTTTCTTTATTTTTTTAACAATTAACTCCTATGACTGATGGTACTCCCATGACCACGTGTGTGACAAGTAGATACAATGTAAACAAAAAATAGACAACTAAAAAGCCTTTGAAAAGATTTTATAAATTGCAGCTGCTGGTAACATGTCTCTTTGCCATCCCCATTACTCCCTCCCCACATCTCACCCATCATTAGCCCTTCTCCCATATAGGTAAAATAATTGAAAAAAAACACAAATGCATTTTTAAAATAAAATTTTTTTATTATAAAAACATTGTTAAAAAAAGGCAAAAGTCAAACATTATCAAAATCAAACTAGACCTGATGCTGCCAACTCACTGCACCAGGCCCATTAAAGTATTGGCAGTACTTGTCTCGGCCGGCCTTCGCATCGTCCTTGCTCCTGCCTTAATTGACAGGTTGAAGGCCTGCAATAGCGGGATCATTGTCACGCCATTCTCCGAGCACCACGTCACCATTGCTGTCCGAGTCCATGAAGCCTGGCGGACTGTAAGTACCAGCATCGCGTTTGCGTAGAAAATTGTGCAGCACACAACAGGCCAACACCACAGAGTCTATGGATTCCAGCTTCACATTGATTGGAGTGTGGAAAACCCTGAAGCGGTTGTCCATTATGCCGAAGGCATTCTCCACAACGCGCCGTGCCCTAGAGAGTCTGTAATTAAAAATCCGCCTTTCCCCTGTCAAAGTCTTTTGTGGGTACGGTTTCACAAGATGCTCATGAAGGGGGAAGGCTTCATCACCCACAAACACAAAGTTTAGGTTGGCGGTGGTGTCAATGTTGGTTGGCAAGTTAAGTTTATTATTAAACAACCGTTCACCAAAAGTTGTGTGCTCCAAAACGCCACCGTCAGAAACCCTTCCAATAATGCCAACATTAACGTCAATAAATTCATAATTGGCATTAACAAGGGCCATGAGGATCGTGCTGAAGTAGCCCTTGTAATTATGAAAAAAGGATCCGCTTTTGGCTGGTTGCGTGATCCGCACATGTTTGCCATCCAAGACACCACCACAGTTTGGGAACTGCCAAATCCTTTCAAAATCAGAGGCAATAATTTGCCATTCCGCCACTGATTTGGGAAAAGGCATGTAACTCCGTAAACTTCGGACGATGGCGTTGCATGTCTCCGGAATTAGTTCTCCAAGCAGCGACCGAGAAATTGCAGCAGAAAATTGCAAATCCTTCATTGAACGTCCGGTTGCCAGAAATCGCAGCGTTACTGCCAAACGTTCCTCTGCTGAAACAGCTGCACGCATGCGGGTATCCTGCCGTTCAATGAGTGGCCTCACACATTCCAGTAGGAGCTTGAATGAATCCTCCGACATCCGTAGATAATTCCGGAAATCCTGCGGATTCTTCTGCAACTCCCTCACTAGATGCATGTGGGAGAATTTGGACCTCTGCTCCAGCCATTCTCTGGTCCACATGCGACGCTTTCGCTTGGAGCGCCTCTCTTCCACCCGCGCCTCTTCTTGACGATCTGCCTCCATTGACAGTGCTACTGCCACAATCATACGCTCCGCGGTGGACAGGTTCATTATGTGCAACCTGTACGGTAAAGAAGAGAAAAGTAAATTACTAATTAATTACTATTAATAAAGTGTTTAAACAAAATAAAATAAAGAATAGAATAAAAAAAATATAAAAAAAAAAAAAAAATTAAACTTTTCAGTTAACATTTAAAATACAGTTTACAAATGTCTAAAATGGTGGGGGGTGTAAAATATATAATGCAGACGAAAAAAAAAAATAAGGTCAGGGGTGTAAAATAAATAAAGCTGAGGAAAAAAAAAAAAAACAGGGGTGTAAAATAAATAAAGCAGACGAAAAAAAAAAAAAAAATAAGGTTAAAAAACATTATCAAACAACATCACAAACAATATTTACCTTGAATCCAAATATCCCGAAGATCCAAATCCAAATGGGGATGGATGGTGCTCTAGCGACTCAGACAGGATCGCAAAAACCAACCACTGCGCCACAAACAGGATCGCAAAACTCCGACACACGATACTATCCTCGCAACAACGCAAAAAGAGATCCATAAAGTGCTCTGGAAACAATGGATGGGGGCGCAGTTATTAAAGCTGAGGTGATGTTGTGTGGTCACCAATCGGAGCTGAAGGGCGTTAACGAAAGAAAACAAAGTCCCGCCTGCGCCGCTGACTAATGCGTGTCAACGAGGTCGCACATCGTTCACAAAAGTTGCCAAACACAGCGATTCAGGCTCACCAGCGGGACGCCAACAATCAAAATACGGTCCAGAACTCTAGTGAACGATCAACGAGATCACAGCAGGGGCCACGTCGTTGCTACATGCCACACACAACGACGTCACTAACGAGATCGCTAAATAGTGACGTATTTTAGCGATCTCGTTAACGATCTTGTTTAGTGTGGCATACCCTTAAGGTGAATGTGCCTCCATGTGCCTAGTTTGCATAAGGGCCATAAGGAGCATTAGACTTTATTGATCTGCTTTATTTACAGCCAATCTCATATTACATAAACTATAGAGCTCACTGTGGTATATACTGTGATCTGTACTAAGTCAGCACAGTAGCCACATCAGCAGGGAGTCCCAACTTGTGAACTGAGGCATAACTCCTAAGGCTCTGGATCACAGCTCTCCCCTCTGTTTCTGCTCCGGAGACCCTGTACAGCCCTCTGCTTTCCCTCCGGCAGCCATTACAGCAGAACTGCCTCACACAGGAGCCTGCAGAGGACTCTGCTGGGCTGACAGCCTTCCTACCAGCACACAGGATTCAAGACTGGATCTCCAAAAAAGCTAAAAGCCACATCTCTAACCTTTTTTTTTTCTTGGTACAAAATGACATATTATAACCCAGGACTTGTCATACTTTATATAATAAGATAGAGACTTGGCTTTCTTTTTTGTGAACTTTATATTTTACACAACTGGAGCACTAATTTTTACTTTTATACTGAGATCTGTCGCTTATCCTTCATTATTGTGACTCTGGTGCCATCTAGTGGCGATACCTGGGATAGTAGTAAATTTTGATATTTTTTTTTCCATTGACTTTCTCCATTATCATTACTTATCTCTCATATATCCCTATCATCGCAGTTTATTTTTTGGAGAGGATTGCAATATAGCAGCTATAGAGACGTTGGATCAAATTACTCTAAGGTCACGCTGACATCTGGTGGACAGTTTCAGTATACCATATACACCACTTAAACATATCTCCTGCTGAGATATCTATATATGCACCACTTTGATCGGTGCAGACAGCCTCCAAGCCATATCTCCTCACAGACACTTAGCCTAGAAGGGGCTTGTGGATGAAAGGCCTAGTCGGTTAGACTGGTCAGCCTACCCCCATGCTCTCTCAAAGTGTCATTATTGAAGAATAACCGCAGACATTTATGGGCAAATCTAGACGGGTCATAGAGAAGAACACAAACTCATTTAGAGGAGACTCATCAGAGGAGATGAAGCGTTACTTAAATTCCACCCCGCAGGCCAGAAACACAAGGTCCGCAACATCCCAAATGGCCACTCGAGAAATTTCCCCTACTGGAGGGACAACAATAACAGACTGCTCTCCCACAAACATACCAGATAATTATGATGGAGAAGACGCAGTTACTGAAGAAATGAGCTTTGCAGAGCTCAGTAAATACATTAAAGCCCTCCCTACAAAGAATGACCTTGAAGGTTTTGCATGCAGGTTGGAAAAATCCTATAAACAATAAATTCACAACTTGCAGAATAGGAAAGATGTGTATCTTCGTACCGTGTTAGCCAGTAGATAGAAAAATATTTAGACTTGAGAGTCCTCAGTGGTTGATACCTTTTAATGGCTAACTGAAAAGATGGTAACAAATTGCAAGCTTTAGAAAGCTTGAGTAGTCTCGAAAGCTTGCAATTTGTTACCATCTTTTCAGTTAGCCATTAAAAGGTATCAACCACTGAGGACTCTCAAGTCTAAATATTTTTCAACTTGCAGAAAGAATTAACTACTCGAATAGAAGATGTAGAGAAGTCCCAGGAAGATTTACTCCTAGAACTACAGGCTCACAGAGATATCATAAAAGATCATACGCTTAAACTAGAGGACCTTTCATATGGCCTGGAGGACCTAGAAAACCGTAACAGAGGGAACAACATACGCATAAGAGGCCTACCAGAATCTATCAGTCCCTCTGAGCTAGATCATACTGTGCAGAAGATCTTCTTGGACATTTTAGATGATACTGAAGGAAATACTATTGAATTTAATAGAATTCACAGATCACTTGGTCACAGACCCAACTCCGAAACTCGTCCCCGAGACGTCATTTGCAGAGTTCACTTTTACAAAATTAAAGAAGCCATAATGACAGCCTCAAGGAAAAAGGGGTTGATTACCTATGATGGTCATTCAATTCTAATCTTATCTGACCTGTCCAGGCACACACTATTATTGTGTAGAGCCCTAAAACCACTGCTTTCTGTACTCAAAGAAAAAGATATTCCATATAGGTGGGGATATCCCTTCCAGCTAACAGCATTTAAGGGCGGCAAATCGGCGTCCTTCAGAAGGATCAGCAACCCGATCAACTTTCTGGGAACTTTTGAACTTCCATTAATAGGTCTCCCAGATTGGCCCACGAGTCCTATGCTTCCAATTACTCAGCCAAGGTGGCTCAAAATTAAACAGCCTAACAAGAGGAAAAGTGGTGGAGACTCATCTAGCAAAACATGAAGTTTCTTCTTTATCCTTTATTTGAATTATTTGTCAGACCCGATCTATTATAGTTGACTGTTCCGACTGATGTTTTCAGTTGGTCCAGAAATATCTAACAATGTTTGCTGGTCCATATAACATGTTCTCCCCTTTTTTTTCTTCTTTATCTCTTTCCTTACAGAACAGGTTGATTCATCGGTATTTACAGTTATTTAGTTCACCGTATATGAATAAGTTTAAATGGATAAGGATTTATTATTTTGCATTTCCAGATTCCTTCCTACTAAACTAGAATAGGGATAATTTCTCAGGTACTGGTGGAATATACCTGGCAAGTGAAGATAGATGGTACTTGACCAACTGGGGCATAATACAAGTATCAAGAATAACTTAGTTGATAATTTTGCTCTCAACACTGAATCATCTCTATTTTTATTGCCTGCTCTGATGTAGTGTTTTTCACTCCCACCCCCCTTCTCCTCCCCCCTTTTTTTATTGATGATTATTGTTGTTCTTCATCCTTCTTTTATATATGGGCATGGGGGAGAGGGGACGCCTATCTGAGCTTCCTCTCCCTTGGCAGAGTTTCTAGGTAGAATGCTACCGAAATCTATGTTAGCAACGCAAGGTTCTTGGAGCTATCGCTTCAATATAACCTTGACGGTCTTTGCACTTTTTCCTTCTTTTTATGCGATTTTCTTGATCACCTGCATCCAATCCTTTCTTTTGTCTTTTTCTTTTCTTACCCCTCCTACGACTAATCTTTTTTTCGGTGTCCGGGACTCCCTTTCTGCGGGGCTCTCTAGAAATTAGCAATGTCAATACCATCCTAGATAATAGATAAGATAAAATTATGCTCCTTCAATGTGAAGGGGCTAAAAATACCTGAAAAACGACGACAAGTTATGTTTTCAAACCATAGACAAAAAGTCGCGGTTTTGATGCTGCAAGAAACACATTTCAAGACTGGTTCTATCCCACAATGCACCTTCACCCACTACCCTAAGTGGTACCACAGTTCCAATCCATACTCCAAATCCAAAGGGGTCTCGATAGCTTCCACAAAACTTTTGTGCCTGAAATCCGGGATTCCTTAGTTGATATAGAGGGCAGGTTTATTTTTCTCCGTATTTCATGGGCTGCACAAGAATTGGTTTTAGCTAACTTATATTTCCCCAATCAAGGGCAGAAGAAGTTTGGAGCGGAGTGTAAGAGGCGCCTTGGGACCTTTGCGGGCTCCTCTCCTGTGATACTAGGCAGCGACTTCAACGTCCCTTTGGACCCTTCAGTGCATGCCTCCTCGGGTAAGACCTCATACTCCCCATCTACTGTTAGTCAAATAAAGAGGCAGATGCACAGCTTGAGATTGGTGGACATATGGAAAATCACACACCCTGACACTAGGGATTATAGTTTCTTTCTTCAACACATATTTATAGCAGGATAGATTATTTCTTTATATCCCACAATTTATTAGATTTACCTATAGAGGCTGGCGTGGGTTTGATTCTTTGGTCAGATTATGCCCCTATATACCTTACAATTGCACTGTATTCAACCACCAGAACGGGCTTCTCTTGGCGTTTGAATGAAAATTTACTTCAAGACGCCATTTGCAAAAATGAGGTAGAACAAACCATATCTCACTTCATATCTGACAATGGAATCGACCCAACGTCCCCTCTGTCAAGTGGGAGGCCCTAAAGAGTGTGGTGTGAGGTACATTTATTTCAAATGGAGCTCGCTTAAAAAAAGAGAAAATTGCTGAGCTTGCTGCCTTGTCAGATCAATTACATAGGCTGGAAATTAAGCATAAGCGAGATCTAGATCCAAACACATTCGCGCTCCACTCTACAGTAAGACAAAATATGTTTTCAATACTAGATCAGAAGTCGAGGTGCTTTAGAGAGCGCCTCAGAAATTGTTTTTACCAGCTTGGCATCAAAAGTGGCAAGTTACTGGCCAGAGCGATTAAGCCACGTAACCCTACCACATTCATCCCCTTTATCAAAAATAAGGAGGAAGGAATGTTTACAGCACTAAAGATATTCTTTTGGGATTTAGCGATTATTACAAAACACTATACAATATAGAGAGCCATTACAAAGACATGCTGGTCTCCTCACTTCGTCATAAAATTAGTACTTATATGCAGAAAAATAAAATCCCGCTTTATCAGAAGATGATTTGATAGAATTAGATAAAGAATTTTCATTAGAGGAAGTGTCCGAAACCATTGGTGGTCTGAAGCAAGGGAAGAGCCCCGGCCCGGATGGGTTCTCAGCTGGTTTTTACAAACAATTCTCTACTTTATTGAGTCCGGTGTTTTTGGAAGTATGTAATTCTATCTCTTCAGGGGCAACCTTCTCCTCTCAAACATTGACGGCCTATATCACAGTATTACCCAAAACTGGTAAAGACCCCTCGCTTTGCAGCAACTATCGTCCGATATCACTGATAAACCTAGACATTAAAATGTATGCAAAGATGATTGCGAGGAGACTGGGTCTTCTCCTACCAAAATTAATAAATCAGGACCAAGTTGGTTTTGTTCAAGGGAGAGAGGCTAGAGACAATACCATAAGGGCCATTTCGCTGATAGATGGGGCGGGGAGGGGGGGATGTGTATCCTGTCAATTGATGCCAAGAAAGCCTTTGACAGGGTACACTGGGAATTCATGTTCCAAGCCTTAAGGGAGATCGGCCTGGGCGAGGTTATGCTTCAAAGGATCTCGGCTCTGTACACCTCCCCTAGTGCCGGGTTAAGGTTAATGGCTCACTCTCAGACCCTTTCCCTGTTGGAAACGGCACGAGACAGGGGTGTCCTCTCTCCCCGCCCCTGTATATTATAACAATGGAATTTCTAGCTACCGCAATACGAAACAATCCCTCCATTAAAGGTATTAAGCATAATTCTGAGGAACATAAACTGGCTCTTTTCGCAGATGACGTGCTCCTGTTTGTCACTTCCCTATAATAAGTCTACAAAATATCATGTCAGAACTCCATACCTTTGGCCTCCTAAGTAACTTCAAAATAAATACGAACAAATCCAAAATACTAAATGCATCTTTATTAAAAATTGAAGGCATACTGAACCAGCATGGCTACCACAGCATCTTGCAGAAGCATGCTATTCCATCCGGTTTGCGTTTAGTTGGACCATCATTTATTTTTCAACAGGACAATGACCCCAAACACACCTCCAAGCTGTGTAAGGGCTATTTGACCAAGAAGGAGAGTGTTGGGGTGCTACGCCAGATGACCTGGCCTCCACAGTCACCAGACCTGAACCCAATCAAGATGGTTTGGGGTGAGCTGGACCGCTCACCACTTCAATTTTGAATAAATCCCCAACAGTGTCACCAGCAAAGCACCCCCACACCATCACACCACCTCCTCCATGCTTCACGGTGGGAACTAGGCATGTAGAGTCCATCCGTTCCCCTTTTCTGCGTGCAAAGCAGTAATCAAAGCAAAAAGTGGCTACTTTGAAGAATCTAGAATATAAGACATATTTTCAGTTGTTTCACACTGTTTTGTAAAGTGTAATGTATAATTCCACATGTCTTAATTCATAGTTTTGATGCCTTCAGTGTGATTCTACAATTTTCATAGTCATGAAAATACAGAAAAATCTTTGAATGAGAAGGTGTGTCCAAACTTTTGGTCTGTACTGTATATCGTATGGAACAGCTGATTCAACAATCCACAGGAGACTCTGATAAAATATATAATACTTGGATTCCGTGACTGGCTTTTAGGGAGTCTCCAGAGTTGGAGGCCTGGATCTCCGGACTTTAAATAACCTTTGAAGTAGCCCTGGATAATTTTGAAATGAATAGTGGGTTCCCGGAAAGACTTACAACCCAGCTCCGTCATCCATTTTTCATATGTTTTCCTCTCTGTTTCAGAGTGGGGGGACTGGGGTGCCACCGGGGGGGTCTCGGACATTAATATCTCTATCTCTTTCCCTTCTCTACTCTACCTCTTTTCTATCTCCCTATCCCCCCTTCCATCTTTCTCCTTACTTTTCCTATCACTTCCATCACTTAATATCTTCCCCTTGTTGTATTTTAGCCTATCTTACTCCCGTCATTGACTCTAAACCCTTGGATCATATAATACCACGAGTTTTTTATAACGAACGAAATGCATTAACAGAGATAACATTTGAGTATTTAATAATTAGAAACAACATGTCTGTTTATTGTTATATTGTTTATTGTAAGCTCTTTGGATCACATACTTATTCACAGTCATGATTGTTCTTTATGATTCTTACTCAGCTATTCAATAAAGCTTGATTTACACAAAAAACGCGTGAAAAACAAGGCCCACCTGGCCTGTCTGGGATTCAATCGCCTGGCTGATTCGAGATAGATCAAGTTTTTGTGGTCAGTGAGGACCACAACTTGATGTTTGGCTCCCTCCAACCAATGTCTCCACTCTTCGAACGCCCACTTCATAGACAATAATTCCTGATTCCCCACATCATAATTATGTTCAGCTGGGGAAAACTTTCGGGAGATGAAGGCACAAGAGTTAATCTTAGAGGTTACAGGATCCCTTTGGGACAAAACCGCTCCTGCACCAATCTCAGAAGCATCTATCTACACCTGAAATGGTAGAGAAACATCAGGCTGCCGTAGAACAGGAGCAGAAGAGAATCTCCGCTTGAGCTCCTGAAACGCAGAAACTGCCTCAGGAGACCAATTCAACATATCAGAACCCTTTTTGGTCAAATCAGTCAGTGTTTTCACAATACCAGAGAAATTACTTATAAATTTACGGTAGAAATTAGCAAAACCTAAAAATCTCTGAAGAGCCTTCAATGAAGTGGGCTGAACCCAATCACAAATGGCCTGAACCTTCAGCTGGTCCATTTCAATAGCAGAAATGAAAAGGAAGCAAACCAGCTCACCAACAGCCAACACAGGTACAATGTCTGATGAAATATCCACGGATATCCAGCAAAGAAGAAAGAGTTCCAGCTCCTTAACCCCTTTCTGACATCAGACGTGCTATCCCGTCCATGAAACCCATGCCAATCTGACCATGGACGGGATAGTACGTCATAGGCAATCAGCTGCGCACCCGGGCGGAGCGCAGCTAATCGCCGCAGGGTGTCAGCTGATTATCACAGCTCACACCCGGGACTGTGTGTCAGGAGCGGTCACGGACCGCTCCCGCCACATTAACCCCTTACACACCGCGATCAAACATGATCGCGGTGTATCAGGGGCACAGGCAAGCATCGCGCAGGGAGGGGACTCCCTGCACGCTGCCCTGAGACCCTCAGAACAGCGCGATGTGTCGCGCTGTTCCGAGGGACTCTCCTCACTGCAGGACCCCGGATCCAAGATGGCCGCCGGGTCCTGCAGGGAGGCGGCTTCCTCAGTGCCTGCTGAATAAAGAAAAAAAAATATTCCCCCAAAAATTAATTTTTTTCCTGTAAATAAAAAAAAACAAAACAATAAAAGTACACATATTTGGTATCGCCGCGTCCGTAACGACCCCCCCTATAAAACTGGCCCACTAGTTAACCCCTTTAGTGAACCCTTAAAAAAAACAAAGCAAAAAATCAATGCTTTATCATCATACCGCCGAACAAAAAGTGGAATAACACGCAATCAAAAAGACCGATATAAATAAACATGGTACCGCTGAAAACGTAATCTTGTCCCGCAAAAACGAGCCGCCATACAGCAAAAAAATAAAAAAATTTATAGCTCGCAGAATAAAGCGATGCAAAAATAATAATTTTTTATATAAAATTGTTTTTATTCTATAAAAGCACCAAAACATAAAAAAAATGATATAAATGGGTATCGCCGTAATCGTTCTGACCCGAAGAATAAAACTGCTTTATCAATTTTACCACACGCGGAACGGTATAAACGCCTCCCCCAAAATAAATTCATGAATTGCTGATTTTTGTTCATTCTAACCTCCCAAAAATCAAAATAAAAAGCGATCAAAAAATTCCACGTGCTCAAAAATGGTACCAATAAAAACGTCAACTCGTACCACAAAAAATAAGACCTCACATGACTCTGTGGGCCAAAATATGCAAAAATTATAGCTCTCAAAATGTGGTGATGCAAAAACTATGTTTTGCAATAAAAAGCGTCTTTTAGCGTGACAGCTGCCAAACATAAAAACCCGCTATAAATAGTAAATCAAACCCCCCTTTATCACACCCTTAGTTAGGGAAAAATAATAAAATTAAAAAATTGTATTTATTTCCATTTTCCCATTAGGGTTAGGGTTGAGGCTAAAGTTAGGGTTAGGGTTGGCGCTAAAGTTAGGGTTAGGGTTGGGATTGGGGTTAGGGGTGTGTTAGGGTTAGGTTTGTGGTTAGGGTTGGGACTAGGGTTAGGGGTGTGTTTGGGTTAGGGTTGGAGTTAGAATTGGGGGGTTTCCGCTGTTTAGGCACATCAGGGGCTCTCCAAATGTGAAATGGCGTCTGATCTCAATTCCAACCAATTCTGCGTTGAAAAAGTCAAACGGTGCTCCTTCACTTCTGAGCTCTGCCATGCGCGCAAACAGTAGTTTACCCCCACATATGGGGTATCAGCGTACTCAGGACAAATTGCACAATAACTCTTGGGGTCCAATTTCTTGTTACCCTTGGGGGCGAAAATATCATTTTTGTAAAAAAAAAAAAAAAGATTTTTTTGTTTTTACGGCTGTACGTTATAAACTTTTGTGAAGCACTTGGGGCTTCATAGCGCTCACCACACATCTAGATAAGTTCCTTGTGGGGTCTAGTTTCCAAAATGGGGTCACTTGTGGGGGTTTCCACTGTTTAGGCGCATCAGGGGCTCTCCAAATGCGACATGACGCCCCCAGACCATTCCATCAAAGTCTGTAATCCAAAACGTCACTACTTCACTTACGAGCCCCAACGTGTACCCATACAGTAGTTTTCTCCCACATATTGGGTATCAGCGTACTCAGGACAAATTGGACAACAACTTTTGGGGTCCAATTTCTCCTGTTACCCTTGTGAAAATAAAATATTGGGGGCGAAAAAATCATTTTTGTAAAAAAAAAAAAAAAAAAGGATTTTTATTTTTATGGCTGTACGTTATAAACTTCTGTGAAGCACTTCGGGATTCAAAGTGCTCACCACACATCTAGATAAGTTCTTTAAGGGGTCTAGTTTCCAAAATGGTGTCATTTGTGGGGGGTTTCCACTGTTTAGTCAGATCAGGAGCTCTCCAAACACGAAATGGCATACAGCCAATTCTGTGTTGAAAAAGTCAAACGGCGCTCCTTCCCTTCCAAACTCTGCCATGCACCCAAACAGTGGTTTACCCCCACATATGGGGTATCAGCGTACTCAGGACAAATTGCACAATAACTTTTGGAGTCTTGTTACCCTTGGGAAAATAAAAATTGAGGTGAAAAGATCATTTTTGTGGAAAAAATATGATTTTTTAATTTTACGGCTCTACGTTATTAACTTGTGTGAAGCACTTGGGGTTCAAATTGCTCACCAAAGATCTAGATAAGTTCCTTAGAGGGTCTAGTTTCCCAAATGGGGTCACTTGTGGGGGATTTCTACTGTTTAGGCACATCAGGGGCTCTCCAAATGCAACATGGCGTACAATCTCAATTCCAACCAATTTTGGTTGGAAAAAGTCAAATGGTGCTCCTTCCATTTCGAGCTCTGCCGTGCGCCCAAACAGTGGTTTCCCCCCACATATTGGGTATCAGCATACTCAGGACAAATTGGACAACAATTTTTGTGGTCCAATTTCTCCTGTTACCCTTGGGAAAATAAAAAAAATAGTGACTAAAAGATAATTTTTGTGGTAAAAAAATTAGGATTTTTTATTTTCATGCCCGGGCATTATAAACTTTTGTGAAGCACTTGGGGGTTCAAAGTGCTCACCAAAGATCTAGATAAGTTCCTTAGGGGTTCTAGTTTCCAAAATGGGGTCACTTGTGGGGGGTTTCCACTGTTTAGGCTCATCTGGGGCACTGCAAACGGAACATGACCCCCATCAACGTCTGCATTCCAAAACGTTACTACTTCCTTTCCAAGCCCTGCCGTGCGCCCAAACAGTTTCCCCCCCACATATGGGGTATCAGCGTACTCAGGACAAATTGGACAACAACTTTTGGGGTCCAATTTCCATGGGAAAAATCAAAAATTTTGGACTAAAAAATCAATTTTGTGGAAAATGTTTTTTTTTTTTTCACACCCAGGCATTATAAACTTTTGTGAAACACTTGGGGATTCAAAGTGCTCACAACAGATCAAGATAAGTTCCTTAGGAGGTCTTGTTTCAAAAATGGTGTCACTTGTGGGTGATTTCCATTGTTTAGGTGCATCAGGGGCTCTCCAAACGCTACATGGCGTCCAATCTCAATTCCAGCTAAATTTAGTTTGAAAAAGTCAAACGGCGCTCTCCTTCCCTTACGAGCTCTGCCGTGTGCCCAAACAGTGGTTTTCCCCCACATATGGGGTATTGGCGTACTCAGGAGAAACTGCACAACAACTTTATCTGTCCGTTTTCTCCTTTTACCCTTGTGAAAATAAAAAAAGTTTGTAAAAGATCATTTTTGTGGCTAAAAGTTAAATATTAATTTTTTCCTTCCACGTTGCTTCAGCTCCTGTGAAGCACCTGAAGGGTTAATAAAATTCTTGAATGTGGTTTTGAGTACCTTGAGGGGTGCAGTTTTTAGAATGGTGTCACTTTGGGGTATTTTCTGCTATATAGACCCCTCAAAGTGACTTCAAATATGAGGTGGTTCCTAAAAAAAATGGCTTTGTAAATTTTGTTGTAAAAATGAGAAATCGCTGGTCAACTTTTAACCCTTATAATTTCCTAACAAAAAAAAATTTTGGTTCCAAAATTGTGGTGATGTAAAGTAGACATATGGGAAATGTTGTTTCTTAACTTTTTTGTGTGACATATTTCTCTGTTTTAAGGGAATAAAAATTCAAAGTTTGAAAATTGCGAAATTTTCAAAATTTTCGCCATATTTGCGTTGTTTTTAAAAATAAACGCAAGTTATATCGAAGAAATTTTACCACTAACGTGAAGTACAATATGTCACGAGAAAACAATCTCAGAATTGCGAAGATCTGTTGAAGCGTTCCAGAGTTATAACCTCATAAAGAGACAGTGGTCAGAATTGTAAAAATTGGCCCAGTCATTAACGTGCAAACCACCCTTAGGGGTGAAGGGGTTAAAACTTGAAAAATGTATTAGTCCATTAAAACAGAATTATCATGAGTGGCGAATGCTCCATGAAAGATTGCCACACACAGCGACACGTTTCGATCAAGAGATCTTTATCAAGGCTGCTACAAATATAACAATTAACAAATCTTTATAGTACATCCCAGCCAATACAATCTGGAATAGCGATCACATGATCAATGTCAAAGGTCCTGGCAGATACACGATAAAACCAATATTTAAAGAAAAAATATATAATAGAACGTACATGTAAACAGGTTAATAATTGTAATGATACATCAATTCGTTCTTTTTATTTAATCCATTAGGATATCTCGTATTGAGATTAAAGATCCAGAAAGCCTCTCTGGTAAGGAGACGTCTGCTGGCATCTCCCCCACATGAAAATATATTCACATTCTGAATTGCACAAACCTGAAAAAACGCAGTGCTACGATCATGATGGATAATAAAATGTTTAGCTGCCACTGACACATTTCGATTCACATTAGTTACATTCCTAATATCGGATAAATGTTCAGATATTCTGACTTTCAATTTTCTTGTGGTGCATCCAACATATGACAGACCACAAGAAATACAATTGATCTTATACACCACATGTGTTGAGTTACAATTAATATATTGTTTGATGTCATAACTGACAGATTGGTTATTATTGTAAAAAGATTTTGTAACCAATGCATGTCTTGCAATTATTCATGCCACATTTAAAGAAACCCTTAAAACTCAACCACGAATCATTTCTGCTGTTAGCATGGAACATACTAGGTGAATCCCTATTGCCTATGGACGGTGCTTTCCTCGCTACTATATTCACCCCAGGCTGTAAAATCTCTCCCAATATTTCGTCCTCATGCAAGATCGGTAAAAATCTATTAATTATTTTCTTTATTTCCCCAAATTGAGGGCTAAACTGCAAACTTACAAAAGGTTTGTCACGAGAACAATTGTCGTCTCGAACCCATGAGATCTCCTTGCTCGAATCAATAAGGTTCTCACGTTTCTTCTGACCCACTATGCACCAAGCTCTATCCATCATCCAACAAGGATAATTACGGCTAATCAACCTGTCATCAAGCATATGAAATTGTCTTTCCAAATTATCATCTGTACTACAATTTCTTTTAATTCTCACATATTCACCCAGGGGAACAGACCTGATAGTATGTCTAGGATGACTGCTACTAGCGTGGAGAATAGTATTCCCCCGAATGATTTGTAATGGGTCTTAGTAGAAATGACCTGTCCCTGTATACCTCAGAAATCAAGATCCAAAAAAGAAATCACCTTGGGATCAAATCTGTGCGTAAAATGAATATTGAAATTATTATTATCAATATATTTCATGAAATCTGGTATGGCAGATACATCGCCCCCCCCCAAATTATCAGGATGTCGTCGATGTATCTGACATACCAGACCAGCGAATCACAGAATGCATTCTCTGCAGAAAAAATATAATTAAACTCCCAATGAGCCATACCAAGATTTGCTAGGGAGGGTGAAAACTTTGCACCCAGCGCCACTTCCGATCGTTGTAAATAAAATTTGTTGTCAAACGTGAAAAAATTATGAGTATGGAGAAAAAAAGTGACCTGCAAAAGAAAATTAATCAAATCATCAGAATATTGACAATTTCTGTAGATGAAACAAATGGACACGGTCAATGTTGCTCTAATCGAATATAAAAATGTGGCACAATTTGACTCTCTTATGTCCAAGGTCCAAGATAATGTTTCGAGTCTTGAGAAAGAAATTATGGACCAAAAAAAACGCAAATTTGCACGTGACAGCAAAGATTACTCTATGAAAAAGGTTTATGAGTGGGGCTGGATATCCATTTCAATAGCAGACGGAGACAAAATGAATCCCAAAAACAAAACCTTCTGTACGCCAAAGAGACATTTCGATCCCTTAACATACAAAGCATTCTCTCTCAAAATCCGGAATACCATCCGAACATGTTCCACATGAGAATCCCAGCCATTGGAAAATATCAATATATCGTCCAAATAATCAGAAACTTATTCACCAAATCCCGGAAAATATCGTTCATGAAAGACTGGAAGACGGAAGGGGCATTAGTGAGCCCAAAAGGCATCACTAGGTACTCAAAATGCCCCTCAGGGGTATTAAACGCCGTCTTCCATTCATCTCCGTGCTTGATGCGAATAAGATTATACGCCCCCCTAAGGTCAAGCTTGGTAAACCAACTGGCACCTTTCACTCTGGAAATTAAATCAGAAATCAGGGGTAACGGATACTGATATTTAACAGTGATCTTATTAAGGAGACAATAGTCAATACATGGCCTCAATGAACCATCCTTTTTGGCCACAAAGAAAAAGCAGGCGCCCAAGGGTGAAGAGGATGGTCTAATATGACCCTTCTCCAAAGATTCTTTGATATAAGATTGCATAGTATGCTTGGGTACCGATAAATTGAAGAGCCGACCCTTGGGAAATTTACAACCGGGTACCAACTCAATCGCGCAATCATAACTCCTATGAGGAGGTAAGGACGCAGACTTACTCTCACTAAACACATCGGAAAAATCAACCAAATAGTCAGGGACATCTTGAGACTGGGGAGAGGTAGAAAAAACAGGAGTGTCACTACAGAACACATTGACAACCCCAACTGACCACAGGCACAGACTTCCAATCCAAAACAGGATTATGAGTCTGTAACCAGGGAAAACCCAGTACAATAATGTCATGTAAATTATGTAACACCAAAAATTTGCAATTCTCTTGGTGGTCAGGGTCAACCCGCATTATCACCTGGGTCGAAAACTGGGGTTTATTCTTCGCCAAAGGGGTAGAATCAATACCCAGCAAAGGAATAGACCTCCGCAGGGGTACCATGGGAAAACCACAACGTTTGGTAAAATCAAAATCCATCAGGTTTAGAGCTGCTCCTGAATCAACAAATGCTTGAGCCGAAAATGTGGACATGGAGCAAATCAAGGTAACAAAGAAATTTAGTCTGAACATTACTGTCAGGGAACCCGCACTATACTTGCTCACTGAGCCAGTGCGTGTGTCCTGAGTGAACAAACTATGCCCAAAGATACCTGTAGCAGAGCCGCAGCAGGGATGACGTGTGTTTCTGAGGAACAGGACCTTCCACATGTGACTGCTAGTGGGCGGAGCCAGCCACACGTCTCTCAGAGGCAGTAGTAGCAGATAGAGAATGCTTCAGACCAAAGGACCTGCAGGCACGTGACTGCTAGTGGGCGTGGCCTAAGCTCCAAAGAGCTATGAGGTGAAGCAAAACTCCTAGAAGGGTAACTACGGGACACAGTTACCAAGGGGCATATACAGAACGGATAATCAGGACGTAGCCAAGGGGTCATACACATAGAGGGCGACGAAGTACAAGAGGAGCAGGCAGAGCGGAGTCAGAACGTAGCCAAGGGTCATACACGTAGAGAGCGACAAAGTACAAGAGGAGCAGGCAGAGCGGAGTCAGAACGTAGCCAAGAGTCATACATGTAGAGGGCAGCAGAGTACAAAAGGGACAGGCAAAACTCGAAACAGGGACACAGCCAAATCAGAACCAGACAGACAGAACGTAGCACAGGCACAAAGCACTGGCACAAGCACAACAGGGTCACACACACTCGGCCAAGGGTCAGATTATAAGCGACAGAGGATGGCCGCACAATGAGGCTATAAAAAGCCTCCCAGAATCCCAGAGTGAGGCCATCCCGGTTAACCCTAAAACCACCTAATCCCAGAAACTCAGCAGACCATGACAATTACCCAAAACAACTGCGTGCGCAAAATGCCTTCCCCGCTTAGGGCAGATGGAAATAGTATGAGAAGCGTCTCCACAATGGAAGCACAACTTAGCCCCAGAAACCACTACATTACACTGTATGGGCTCAGGGGCTGGCTCGCAAGGCAACCCCACCTCTCGCATTTTTCTACGCTCACGTAAACGTCTGTCAATTTGAATAGCCAATGTTATAGAGTCATTGAGACCAGAGGAAACAGGAAATCCCACCATAACGTCTTTTACAGTCTCTGCCAGACCCTTCCGAAAAAAAGCTGCCAGGGCATCGTCATTCCATTTAGTAAGGACTGCCCACTTTTGGAATTTCTGACAATATAGCTCTGCAGCTTCCGGACCCCGATTCAATGCCAACAAGGTTTTCTCAGCTTGATCAGTAACATTAGGTTCATCATATAACAATCCCAGAGCCTGAAAAAACACATCAACATCAGTCAAAATAGGATCCCCAGGTGTCAGGGAAAAGGCCCAATCCTGAGGGTCGCCGCGCAACAGGTAGATGACAATTTGAAGCTGCTGTGCCGCGTTCCCCGTGGACTTAGGCTTCAGGGCAAAAAACTTACAGTTAGTTTTAAAATTCAAAAATTTAGACTGATCCCCAAAAAATAAATCCGGAGTAGGGATCTTAGGTTCTACAGCAGACGACTGAGTGAGATAGACAGAAATACTCCGAAATTCAGCAGCAAGCTTTTCCACACAATCAGACAAATGCTTGACTTCCATTGCAGAAAAACTCCTCCTCCAACTCCCAGAGATAAAGAGGAAAAAAAACAAACAAAAAAAAATTCTGACTTTTTTTTTAAACTATTTTTTCCTTTTGTTGAGTACCATAGAATTTTCGGTAAGGCCGGTGATTCTGTTATGATTTGGTAGCCGAGGAGGACAGGAGCAAAAACAGCAAAGGCAGCCAAACATCCAGAGAGGTTGGGAACTAATGGGTTGCAGATCCCTAAGCTAACAGCACAACTAGAAGCAGCCGTGGGACGTACCTACGGTAACCTAGACGCCTCGGCACAGCCGGAGAGATTAGCTACACCTGAAGATAGAAACAGGAAAGCTAACTGCCCTGGAGTAGAGCCCCAAAGGAATAGGTAGCCCCCAAACATAAAATGGCGGTTAGACAAGAAGAAACACAAATGCAGGCAGAAAATAGAGTGAGCAAACACTGGGGCCAAATACTGCCTAGATAGGACAGGACAGGACAGAATACTATCTGCAACCCAGCAAAACCCTAGAAAATTCCAACCCTACTGATTTCAAAATATGTTGAGACCACACGATCTCGCCACCCGCTAAATCAGATCTCTGGTGTGACCAAGCGGCTAAACTGCAGCCACTCAAATAGCAGGGACAGAGCAATGGAACAAATAAACAGTGGCTACTGAAAAACAGAGAGTAGCACAGGCCCCTGGAGGGGAACCCGGCTAACCTCCCACAAAAGTGCAGACAAAAAATGGAAATTGCAAACACGATAGAAACAAGCAGAAAATATCTTATCTGAAAGTAGCAGACGAAGGCAAGACACCAGCTGACTTCCAAATGAAACAGGAAACAACAATTGATCACCGGCAAGGATCATGGGAAGGCAGCTCACTTATATCAGCCCAGTCAGTCTCTCCTGATTGCCAGTCATCGCGCGCAGGTGATGGACTTCTACTATTCTGTTCAATACTTCTACTGGTTCAATACCCTCAGCAACAACCAGAGGGAGCCCGAACTCAGAAGTCATTTCCAACATGTAGCAGGGCCTTGGGGTACTCAGCACCGAGCCCGTTCACTTCAATGGGGATGTCACGGGTAGCACGACTCGGTCCGTTGCCCTGGGCGCTCACTAAAGGGGGATATTTACAGGGGATTGTAGAAATGTTCGTGACACCACCTGTGGTTTCTGATCAGGGTGACCAGCGCTGCAGGGTGAATCTTCTGAGGGGTTGTTACTGGGCAGCAAGGTGTTAAGTCTTCCACAGGTAAGACTGATCCCTCTAGGTATATGGCGGTGTAGGGGTGAAGGAGCAATAATGCAGACACACACAAGACAGTCTCTTTCTGTACCTTTACTGGTGGTAGATTCAGGCACGTCCCGGGAGGCCGTCAGGGTGGAGGATGCACGTCCAGTAATCACTGAGTAGGTGTAGGGCCTCCTTCCTTCTTTATGTGTGTGAGTTTCTGACTTGCATGAAACAAAGCCTAACTCCGTTCTCTTTGCTACGCCCGGCTGATCTTGTGGTGGAGCCTTCTTTTGGACAGAACTAAGTTTCCAATGGTTGCGCTGACCAGACTCCTGTTCTTTCTGACCCCGGTTACGTATCAGCACTGTTGGGCCCCTCTGTGACCTGAAGTCCAGCAGGGTCTCCGGTTTTTCCCACTAGCGGTGAAGGTTCTAGCAAGCTCGGACCCGGTGTCCGGTAGTGCAGAGTGGAGGTAAGCCATCATTGCTATTCATCCTCAGTCACTCTCTCTTTCCCTTTTCCACTTGCCTGTCGTTCTACTCACACCTTTAACATAAGCACAACAGCAGTAGATGTCAGCTTCCTTCTCTTCACTGCTCTCCAAGCGTCGGCACGCTCGCTCTCTAACAGTACCTCAGTTGACTCGGTGTTACAAATACTGCAGTTCCCTTTCCTTCACTTCTTTCTTAGGCTCTGCCAGAGTAGCTATCAGGACCTTCCGTCAGACTGATCTGTGCACACTCCGAGAGTCACCTTCCACTTCCCTAGGGAACTATCAGTCAGCACGATCTGAGGTAACTTTCCTCTCAGCTCTTCAACACGCTCTGACACAGACTAGTGTAATCTGAGCTCTGCTCTGACAGGAAATCAACTAACTGCTGCATCTCTCCACACCCTTATATACTCTAAAGGGCTCCCTCTGGTGGCACTATAGGGAAATGTGAAGTGTGAATGAATATCGGGTGATTGTGAATTACCTTTCATGCACCCTCCAGGGTACATGTGGCACCAAGCGCAGCTGGGCTACACACATGCTCACAACAGTTACCTGTTTTTGTTCCCAGTCCCTAGATCGTTCAGGGATACCCTTCCCTCTACCTTTATGTCTTCGTTTGAGTTTAAAAATATAGAAAAGACTAAGCACTCAACTTAAGTGAAGATATTTAATTGTAGTATATCCAAAAACATTTCGATCATTGTGACCTTCATTAAGTTACTACAGAAATACAAAAAATAAAATAAAGTTTTTTTGTACAAGGGAAAATAGAGAAACAGGTCCCATAAATATAAAATAAATCATAAACAAAAGATGGATAAATAAATAAAGTATATACAGTTGAGCACAGGGCAAGTGAATTCATACAATAATTAATGCAGTGGATCGTTGCCAAATATCAACTAACAATCCTAAGGTTGTCCAGAGGAGAACGTGGAATGGTGTCACCCAGAGTGCATGCCGTACCTTATAAAACTACAGTAAAAGCTCCTAATGAAAATGCCCACAAGGTAGTTTAAACAGATCTGAAAGAATAACGCAGTGTGAGGCCAGATTAACAGATAGTAGGTACAAATGTAACCACAGTGAGTATACTCACATAGAAAAGCGTTGCTATAAAAATGAGCGAGCAGAGCTGAGGAGGTTAGAAAGAACAAAGTAATCGTTACCACGATAAGAAAGAACAATAATGTCCAAACTTGTATGCAGAAGGGCAATGGAATTACCTAAATAGTGCAGCCAGATGGGGCAATCGTGCCTCCAGGTGCGGTATCCGCCGCTAATGTGGCTGATGCTGTGTCAAAAAAGGGGGCCGGTCAGGAGAAATCCAGGAGATCATGACCATAAAATAAGGAGAACAATGAAGTTCCCAAAATATACCCAAGAAGGAGATATAACGCAAAAATATTTTGAATAATGCTGCCAGGTGGGGCAATCGAGCCTCAGAGTGTCATGGTAACTAAGATGGTAACGACATGAGGGTGGGACTATGTTCAATGTAATAATGTATTAAAAGGCGACAGGTTTACTCATCCGTATTCAGGCAAGGAATTCAAAATCCAAAATTTCTTTACATGTGAGTCTACGCATGTTGTCTACCTTATAAAATGCCCCTGCGGCTTACTTTACATAGGGGAGACCTCCCAGGCAATACGTGATAGGATCTCTAAACATAAGTCGACAATACGGTGTAAAAACCTTCTCCTTCTCATCCCTCACCACTTTATTTCTGCCGGCCACAATATTTGTCAGCTCAAGTTTCAGGTGATTGAGCAAATACCACCCTCACGCAGAGGTGGCAACAGGATCCTCCAACTTAAAAAACGGGAGGCTTATTGGATCCATACTTTGGACACAATGAGCCCAAAAGAATTAAATAGAGAGTATGAGTTGTCTGCATTTTTGTAATCATCGCTATGTATTAATGACTAATACCACAATGTACTTTTTATAGGTTTATATTTTGCATGTTCCCCTTTTTGATTACCATACTAATACGCTCTCTCTCTTTTTTAGAGTCGTTTATATTAGAATCTGGGGATCATGACACTTATACTGCAAGCCACCACTTCTGTAACATTGGAACCTTATTAGGATCACCTCACTGTTAAGCCTCACAGCCGAATTGGAACCATACTATTTATCACTACTATTGGTCCACCGTTTTCTATATTGGTCACAGTATATCTCTCTAAATAAAATACCTGACTTACCATATCTTTGCATTGTTTCGTCTTCATCTCTGCTCCTCCTCCTGTTATTTAGTCCCACCCTCATGTCGTTACCATCTTAGTAACCATGACACCGGAGCCAGCATTTATAATATTATATGGAATACCTATTTTCTCTCATACACATACCAGCAAACCACAAACGCTTTATTTAACACCTTAATCCCATTGGACGTAATATTCCGTCCATGTGACCTGCTGGTACTTAATTCCCATGGATGGAATAGTATGTGCAGGGCGATTATCACAGCTGACACCCGGCACTATGTGTCAGGAGCGGTCACGGACCGCTACCGGCACATTAACCCCTGGCACACCGCGATCAAACATTACCGTGGGCACAGGGGAGCATCGCGCAGGGAGGGGGCTCCCTGCACGCTCCCCTGAGACCCTCAGAACAGCGCTATGTGTCGCGCAGTTCCAAGGGACTCTCCTCACTGCAGGACCCCGGATCCAAGATGGCCGCCGGGTCCTGCAGGGAGGCGGTTTCCTCAGTGCCTGCTGAGAGCAGGCACTGAGAAGCCTCCAGCAATGCCTGTGTGATCGCTGGTGTGACAGAGTGCTGTGCACACTGTCACACCAGCGATCTGACCCCATACTGTTTTGTCCCACACTGGGACAAAGTAAAAATGTTAAAAAAATAAAAATAAACATGTGTAAAAAAAAATTCCTAAATAATGAAAAAAAAAATATTCCCCAATAAAGGTCCCATGGCGGTATGGAACTACGTATTGTGGGCCTCATGCGTTGCGTAGCTCTGATAAATCTTGACACCCAAGGGTGGTCTGCTAACGGGTAATCGAAAAATGACCCTAGTGCTGAGAGTTGCACTTTCAATGTACTAGGTTTTAGACCCTTATCGAATCCTGCCTGTAGAAAATCCAGGATTTTAGGAATATCGGGGCCCTGAGTAAGGGATACTGGTTGCGCACAGTGTGAGCAAAATTTCTTCCAGACCTTGAGGTATATGGATGAGGTAACAAGCTTTCTGCTTTTTTGTAGCGTAGCTATGACTGATTCGGATAAGCCTTTAAATTTCAGGATCTCTTTTTCTCTTTTTCTTTGGGGTAGCTCCACCTTCCGGTCTTACCCTTGCCCTTGTAGTCCTGTCTCAGATGAGATCGGGTCTTATGAAAGGCTGGCATCCTTTGTTGTTTTTGCTCAGGGAAACGTTTCTTTTTATCGGATGCCTTGTCCAACAGTTCGTCTAATACCGGACCGAACACCTGCAGCCCTGAAAACGGTATTGAGCAGAGTTTATTTTTCGACTGTGTGTCACCTGCCCATGATAGCAACCACAGAGCACGTCGTGCTGCACTGGATAGTGCGTTACTTCTGGCCGCAAAGCGGACTGATTCGGCCGAAGCATCTGCCATAAAATCTGTCGTCATTTTAAATAATGGTAAAGTTTTCATGATCTCTTCTCTGGGGGTTTTGTTGGTGATCTGATCTCCCAATTCTTCCACCCAGCGAGTCATTGATCTGGCCACTGAAGTTGCCGCTATGTTGGTCTTCATGACTGATGCCGATGCTTCCCATGCCTTTTTGAGGAGGTCTTCCGCTCTCCTATCCATTGGGTCCTTAAGGCCTGAGGAGCCTTCAAATGGAATGGCGGTTTTTTTCGATACCTTAGCTACAGGTATATCGATTTTTGGTATGGATTCCCAGACTTTAGTATCGTCTGGGTTAAACGGGAGGCGAAACTTAAAGTCTTTTGGAACTACCAGCTTTTTTGCAACATCCTCCCATTCTTCCAGTATCATGGCTGTGATGTGTTTATTCACCGGAAATACTCTGCTTCTTTTAGCCCTCAGGCCTCCAAACATCTCGTCCTGGACGGTTAGCGGCTCTGAGGATTCCTCTACTTTCATGGTATCCCTAACCGCCTGCATTAGGGTATCCGTATTATCTGAGGAAAATAAGTATCTTTTCCTCTCTTCTGTGGGAAATTTTAAGGAGACTTCTGCTTCACTTGACAAGGAGTCCGAGTAGTGCGATATTTCCCCCTCTTCCGAGCTAGGGTCCATGTCCCATCTAGGTCTCTTGGGTGAGGGAGGCTGGGGTGGCGTCAGCGAGGATACGCTCGCTTGAACCTCTTCTCTAATCATGGAGCGTATATTAGCTAATAAAGAGGTCTGCTCCTGTTTAAGCATTTTAGCCACGCATGTCTCGCATAACTTCTTTGTATCTGTTGCGGGAATTTTGGCCGAACATAACGGGCATTTGTTATATTTCTTTCTGATCGCTGACATGGTTTGCTTGGGAGTTTACTTGTCCTACAAGCAATGTAAAAGGAGAGTCCTGTAGCTATCTGAACTAGCGCAGCTGAACAGACCCCCTAATTACCCACTTACGTGATCCGTGATTAGCTCTAAGGATTGGACGTCCGGGCGACTAGCACTCTCCATGTTCACTATGTCAGTGTGTGCTGTCAGGCGTCCGTCTTAAGAAGTCTGCCTTACCCGGCTTCAAGACATCTGATTCGTCCTCCTTCCGAGCTCAGCTGCTGGTAATCGGGGCGCTGTCCAACCTGCGATCTGTGCCTTCCCCTCAACTGTGTGCACACCATCCGGAGCGCACCTGGGAATCTGCCCAGATCAGGAATCTGCGCCCCTCCGTCGGCGTCCCCCTCTGCCACGGAGCTCAGAGCTTCCTCTCTGGCTCCGCCCCCCAGAAGCGGTCATCGGCACACCTCCTGATGACACGGCACGCCGGAAGTGACAGGGGACGCCTGGGAGAGCGACCGTGCGGTCAGACCCGGATCCAGCGGCCCCCGCTACTGGGACGCCGCTGCAGCAGCTGCGGAGCAAGAGCCCTTTGCCTGGGCATGCTGCCGACACCGGGAGCAAGCAGCTCGACCGGACCGCTGAGGGACTTCTCCCGGTATCAGCGGTCTGAGGCCAACGACGAGCCCCCTCCAGACCCCGGAGCCTCTTAGGAGAGGACGGAGTTCTCTCTCCCCCGGGAGCAGTCAGCTCCACCGAGGTAAATCTTCTGCACCTCTGTGCTTCTCTCCTGCGTATGTCCCAGATAGGGACAGGAAAACACTGAAGGGTGGAGGTGGGGAGGGGCTATTTAACCTCTTCTGTGTTCCTGTCCCTATCAAGGATATGAAGGACAACCTCCTGGCGGTGCTGTCAGGAGGGACGTCCTGGAAAATAAAAATAAACATGTGTAAAAAAAAATTCCTAAATAATGAAAAAAAAAATATTCCCCAATAAATTCACTTCTTTAATGTAAAAAAAAACAATAAAAGTACACATATTTAGTATTGCCGCGTCCGTAACGACCCACCCTATAAAACTGTCCCACTAGTTAACCCATTTAGTGAACCCCTTAAAAAAAAACAAGTCTAAAAAACAATGATTTATCATCATACTGCCGAACAAAAAGTGGAATAACACGCGATCAAAAAGACGGATACAAACAAGCATGGTACCGCTGAAAACGTCATCTTGTCCCGCAAAAAACTAGCCGCCATACAGCATCATCAGCGAAACAATAAAAAAGTTATAGCTCGCAGAATAAAGCGATGCAAAAATAATTATTTTTTATATATAATCGTTTTAATTGCATAAAAGCGCCAAAACATAAAAAAATTATATAAATGAGGTATCGCCGTAATCGTACTGACCCGAAGAATAAAACTCCATTATCAATTTTACCACACGCGGAACGCTATAAACGCCCCTACCCCAAAAGAAACTCATGAATTGCTGTTTTTTGTTCATTCTGCCTCCCAAAAATTGTAATAAAAAGTGATCAAAAAATGTCATGTGCCCAAAAATGGAACAAATAAAAATGTCACCTCGTCTTGCAAAAAATAAGACCTCACATGACTCTGTGGGCCAAAATATAGAAAAATTATAGCTCCCAAAATGTGATGCTGCAAAAACTACTTTTTTTTTTCCAACATGTTTTATTGATTTTAAGAGTATTACAATAAAAGAAAATCATACAAGTCTTGAAGTAACAAGCTTATTTGACAGGTGTAAAACTCACGATATTGATTTAAACAGCATTACCAAAAAGTAAGTCATACAGGTTTGAAGGTATCAAGCTTATTTGACGCTTATTTGACAGGCATAATACTCATAAATGTACTCCCTCCTCCCTTAACCCTCCCATCCCCCCCAACATATAAACCCCTTAAACGACTCTGCATTTGATTAACAATCAACAAGCTCAAGGAATAGGATTATGTCCGCTAATTTTCTGAAGAAGATACCACTGGGTGTTTTCAAAATGTGTCCTTAGTTTGTCCCTGGTGTCTTGAGACAGTGATGGGATGAACAATAACCATGTGCTTAAAAACTTCCCAGTAAATTTCTCTTTATTTGTCAGGGTATCTAGCCAGTCCAAAAACTACTTTTTGCAATAAAAAGCGTCTTTTAGCGTGACAGCTGCCAATCATAAAAACCAGCTATAAATAGTAAATCAAACCCCCCTTTATCACCCACTTAGGGAAAAATAATAAAATTAAAAAAATGTATTTATTTCCATTTTCCCATTAGGGTTAGGGTTGGGGCTAAAGTTAGGGTTAGAGTTGGGGCTAAAGTTAGGGTTAGGGTTGGGACTAGGGTTACGGGTGTGTCAGGGTTAGGTTTGTGGTTAGGGTTATGTTTAGGGTTGGGATTAGTGTTAGGGGTGTGTTGGGGTTAGGGTTGGAGTTAGAATTGGGGGGTTTCCACTGTTTAGGCACATCAGGGGCTCTCCAAATGTGACATGGCGTCTGATTTCAATTCCAGCCAATTCGGCATTGAAAAAGTCAAACAGTGCTCCTTCCCTTCTTAGCTCTGCCATGCGACCAAACAGTAGTTTACCCCCACATATGGGGATCAGCATACTTAGGACAAATTGCACAATAACTCTTGGGGTCCAATTTCTTCTGTTCCCCTTGGGAAAATAAAAAATTGGGGGCGAAAATATCATCTTTGTAGAAAAAATATGATTTATTATTTTTATGGCTCTACGTTATAAACTTCTGTGAAGCACTTGGGGGTTCAAAGTTCTCACCACACATCTAAACAAGTTCCTTAGGGGGTCTAGTTTCCAAAATGGGGTCACTTGTGAGGGGTTTCCACTGTTTAGGCACATCAAGGGCTCTCCAAACGCGACATGACACCCGCAGACAATTCCATCAAAGCCTGCAATGCAAAACGTCACTACTTCACTTCCGCTCCCCGACGTGTGCCCATACAGTAGTTTTCTCCCACATATAGGGTATCAGCGTACTCAGGACAAATTGGAAAACAACTTTTTGGGTCCAATTTCTCATGTTACCCTTGAAAACATAAAAAACTGGGGACTAAAAGATCATGTTTGTGGAAAAAATATGATTTTTTATATTTTCACGTCCGGGCGTTATAAACTTCTGTGAAGCACTTGGGGGTTCAAAGCTCTCACCACACATCTAGATAAGTTCCTTTGGGGGTCTAGTTTACAAAATAGGGTCACTTGTGGGGGGTTTCCACTGTTTAGGCACATCAGGGGCTCTCCAAACGCGACATGACACCCGCAGACCAATCCATCAAAGTCTGCATTACTAAACGTCACTACTTCTATTCCGAGCCCCAACGTGCCCCAACACAGCAGTTTTCTCCCACATATAGGGTATCAGCGTACTTGATACAAATTGGACAACAACTTTTAGGGTCCAATTTCTCCCCTTACCCTTGGGAAAATAAAAAAATTGGTGACTAAATGATCATTGTTGTGGGAAAAAATAGGATTTTTTATTTTCATGCCCGGGCATTATAAACTTGTGTGAAGCACTTGGGTGTTCAAAGTGCTCACCACAGATCTAGATAAGTTCCTTAGGGGGTCTAGTTTCCAAAATGGGGTCACTTGTGGGGGTTTCCACTGTTTAGGCACATCAGGGACTCTGCAAACTGAACATGACTCCCATCAAAGTCTGCATTCCAAAATGTCATTACTTCCTTTCCGAGCCCTGCCGTGCACCCAAACAGTATTTCCCCCCCACATATGGGGTATCAGCGTACTCAGGACAAATTGGACAACAACTTTTGGGGTCCAATTTCCTTGGGAAAAATCAAAAATTGGAAAATTGGGGACTAAAAAAATCATTTTTTGTGGAATTTTTTTTTTTTTTGCTTTTACACCCAGGCATTATAAACTTTAGTGAAACATTTGGGGGTTGAATGTGCTCCCAACAGATCTAGATAAGTTCCTTAAGGGGTCTAGTTTCCAAAATGGTGTCACTTGTGGGGGGTTTCCACTGTTAAGGCACATCAGGGGCTCTCCAAACGCAACATGGCATACAGCCAATTCTGCGTTGAAAAAGTCAAACTGCGCTCCTTCCCTTCCGAGCTCTGCCATGCACCCAAACAGTGGTTTACCCCCACATATTGGGTATCAGCGTACTCAGGATAATTTGCACAATAATTTTTTAGGTATTGTTACCCTTGGGAAAATAAAAATTGAGGTGAAAAGATAATTTTTGTGGAAAAAATATGATTTTTTAATTTTACGGCTCTACGTCATAAACTTGTGTGAAGCACTTGGGGTTGAAAGTGCTCATCACAGATCTAGATAAGTTCCTTAGGGGTCTAGTTTCTAAAATGGGGTCACTTGTGGGGTTCCCACTGTTTAGGCACATCAGGGGCTATCCAAATGCGACATGGCGTCCAATCTCGATTCCAGCCAATTTTGGTTTGAAAAAGTCAAATGGCGCTCCTTCCCTTCTGAGCTCTGCCGTGTGCCCAAACAGTGGTTCCCCCCACATATGGGGTATCAGCGTACTCAGGACAAATTGGACAACTTTTATGGTCCAATTTCTCATGTTACCCTAGGGAAAATAAAAAATTGGTGACTTAAATATTACTTTTGTGGGAAAAAAATAGGATTTTTTATTTTCATGCCCGGGCATTATAAAATTACGTGAAGCACTTGGGGGTTCAAACTGCTCACCACAGATCTAGATAATTTCCTTAGGAGGTCTAGTTTCCAAAATGGGGTCACTTGTGGGGGGTTTCCACTGTTTACGCACATCAGGGACTCTGCAAACTGAACATGACACCCATCAAAGTCTGCATTCCAAAACGTCATTACTTCCTTTCCGAGCCCTGCGGTGCGTCCAAACAGTATTTCTCTCCCCACATATGGGGTATCAGCAAACTCAGGACAAATTGGACAACAACTTTTGGGGTCCAATTTCCTTGGGAAAAATCAAAAATTGGGGACAAAAAATCTTTTTTGTGGAATTTTTTTTTTCACACCCAGGCATTATAAACTTTAGTGAAACACTTGGGGATTCAAAGTGCTCACAACAGATCTAGATAAGTTCCTTAGGGGGTCTAGTTTCCAAAATGGTGTCACATGTGGGGGGTTTCCACTGTTTAGGCACATTAGGGGCTCTCGAAACGCGACATGGCGTCCAATCTCAATTCCCGCCAATTTTGTTTGAATTAGTCAAACGGCGCTCCTTCCCTTCTAAGCCCTGCCGTGTGCACAGACAGTGGTTTTCCCCCACATATGGGGTATCGGCGTACTCAGTAGAAATTGCACAACAACTTTTTCTGTCCATTTTCTCCTTTTACCCTTGTGAAAATAAAAAATTGTTGGTAAAAGATAATTTTTGTAACTAAAAAGTTAAATGTTCATTTTTTCCTTCCAAGTTGCTTCAGCTCCTGTGAAGCACCCGAAGGGTTAATAAACTTCTTGAATGTGGCTTTGAGTACCTTAGGGGTGCAGTTTTTAGAATGGTGTCACTTTTGGGTATTTTCTGCCATATAGACCCCTCAAAGTGACTTCAAATGTGAGGTGGTTCCTAAAAAAAATGGTTTTGTACAATTGGTTGTAAAAATTAGAAATTGCTGGTCAAATTTTAACCCTTATAACTTCGTAGCAAAAAAAAAATTTGTTTCAAAATTGTGCTGATGTAAAGTAGACATGTGGGAAATGTTATTTAGCAACTATTTTGTGTGACATATTTCTCTGTTTTAAGGGAATAAAAATTTAAAATTTTGAAATTTGCAAAATTTTCAAAATTTTTGCCACATTTCCATTTTTTTCATAAATAACCGCAAATTATATCTAAGAAATTTTACCACTAACAGGAAGTACAATATGTCACGAGAAAACAATCTTAGAATCGTGAAGATCCGTTGAAGCGTTCCAGAGTTATAACCTCATAAAGAGACAGTGGTCAGAATTGTAAAAATTGGCGTGGTCATTAAAGTGCAAACCACCTTTGGGGCTTAAGGGGTTAAAAGGAGTCACACTGCGGTTTCTAAAGTTTTCTCTTTCTCCCAGCGCTGACACGCATGCAGTAAGTGGTATGGAACGCACGTCCATACCACTTCCGCTTAGTCACTTCTGGTTTTACTAAGTATGCTCGGCTGACTGGCACTTTTCATGTCCCGCCCCTCTCCTTTTTAAGTCAGCGTTACTTGCAACAGCCAGACTGGCGGCGGATACCGCACTCTGAGGCTCGATTGCCCCACCTGGCAGCATTATTCAAGATATTTTTGCGTTATATCTCCTTCTTGGGCATATTTTGGGAACTTCATTGTTCTCCTTATTTTATGTTCATGATCTCCTGGATTTCTCCTGACCGGCCCCCTTTTTTGACACAGCGTCAGCCACATTAGCGGCGGATACCGCACCTGGAGGCACGATTTCCCCATCTGGCTGCACTATTTAGGTAATTCCATTTCCCTTCTGCATACAAGTTTGGAACATTATTGTTCTTTCTTATCGTGGTAACGATTACTTTGTTCTTTCTAACCTCCTCAGCTCTGCTCGCTCATTTTTATAGCAACGCTTTTCTATGTGAGTATACTCACTGTGGTTACATTTGTACCTACTATCTGTTAATCTGGCCTCACCCTGCGTTATTCTTTCAGATCTGTTTGAACTACCTTGTGGGCATTTTCATTAGGAGCTTTTACTGTAGTTTTATAAGGTACGTGCACTCTGGGTGACACCATTCCACGTTCTCCTCTGGACAACCTTAGGATTGTTAGTTGATATTTGACAACGATCCACTGCATTAATTATTGTATGAATTCACTTGCCCTGTGCTCAACTGTATATACTTTATTTATCCATCTTTTGTTTATGATTTATTTTATACTTATGGGACCTATGTGCTATGGTCCATGCTTCTCTATTTCTCTTGTTGTACAAAAAAACTTTATTTTATTTTTTATATTTCTGTAGTAACTGATGAAGGTCACACTGACCGAAATGTTTTCGGATATACTACAATTAAATATCTTCACTTAAGTTGAGTGCTTAGTCTTTTCTATATTGTCATTCGGTTTGGGAACCTAGACTTTTAGCACCACCCCATATTAGTTGTGCTCACGGTGTTTTTCTCATTTGTTTGAGTTTAGACTGGGAAACGTTGGTGGGTCTATTCACAAGGAATAGGTCGCCCACTCCATCGTAGGGTTTCATACTAGTCCTAGTACAGGGTCAGCTTCTCCCTCGTCTGCCCTAGTTCTGAGTTGCAGATCCATAACAAAAGAAGCACTCGCTTCAAAGATTTTATCCTCTTAATATATTGCAATCATCACATTATGGCACAGTGTACTTACAATTGCTCATTTTGCCTTTCTACTCAGTTAATTATTCTCTTTCCAATTAGGTCAATGGCATCACGCGATTAAAAACAGACTAGCTGAATTTTACATCACTACAAAGTCCCTGGCAGCCCAGCTCAACCCCTTCACCTTCTGACCCAGCAGCTGTGCTCTTCTCCCTGTCAGGGATTTTGCAGTGATGTAAAATTGAAGTGCTAATGACTACTAGTGCAGGAAAAAGAGACTTTCGGTTTCTACACCATGTTCCAAATTTTATGCAAACTGGTTTTAAGTGTCATAGCTTTTTTTTTGTTTTTTTTTGTAAATGATACCCATTGATGGTATTGTGTCTCAGGGTTCTTTGGATCACTGAAATCAATCTCAGATACCTGTGATAATTAGTTTGCCATGTGAGTCCAATAAAAGGAAAACTGCATATTCCACACTATTAAGCAGGCCAGAATTTTCAAGTAACATGGGAAAGAAAAAGGATCTCTCTGCTGCTGAAAAGCATCAAATAGTGCAATGCCTTGGTTAAGGGATGAAAACATTAGATATTTCCCGAAAACTTAAGCGCGATCATCGTACTGTTAAGAGATTTATGGCTGATTCTGCGCACAGATGTGTTTGTGCTAATAAAGGCAGAATGAGGAAGGTTTCTGCCAGGCAAGTTCATCGGATTAAGAGAGCAGCTGCTAAAAAGCAATTACAAACCTGCAAACAGATATTTGAAGCTGCTGGTACCTCTGGAGTCCCTCAAGGTGTGGGATCCTTCAAAGGCTTGCTGTGGTGCATAAACCTACTATCCGGCCACCCCTAAACAGTCCTCACAAGCAGAAACGGTTGCAGTGGGCCCAGACATACATGAAGACTAATTTTCAAACAGTCTTGTTTACTGATGAGTGTCGAGCAACCCTGGATGGTCCAGATGGATGGAGTAGTGGATGGTTGGTGGATGGCCACCATGTCCCAACAAGGCTGCGACGTCAGCGAGGTGGAGTCATGTTTTGGGCCGGAATCATGGGGAAACAGCTGGTAGGGCCCTTTAAGTTTCCTGAAGGTGTGAAAATGACTTCTGCAAAGTATATTGAGCTTCTGACTAACAAATTTTGCCATGGTATAAAAAGCAGAAACGTGCCTTCAGGAGCAAAATCATCTTCATGCATGACAATGCAACATATCATGCTGCAAAGAATACCTCTGAGTCATTGACTGTAATGGGCATAAAAGGAAATAAACTCATGGTGTGGCCACCATCTTCCCCTGACCTCAACCCTATAGAGAACCTTTGGAGTATCATCAAGCAAAAGATCTATGTTGGTGGGAGGCAGTTCACATCAAAACAGCAGCTCTGGGAGGCTATTCTGACTTCATGCAAAGAAATACAAGCAGAAACTCTCCAAAAACGCACAAGTTCAATGGATGCAAGAATTGTTAAGGTGATATCAAAGAAGGGTTAAAATGTTAACATGTAACTTGGCCTGTTAGGATGTTTTGGAGTTAAATAGCTTTTTTGTTCAGTGAAAGTGACCTCCTAATGCTGAAAATTCCACAAATGAGCATTTTCAGTTCTTTAACCCCTTAATGACCAAGCCATTTTGTAGGTTAAAGACCAGGCCAATTTTTACAATTCTGACCACTGTCTCTTTATGAGGTTATAACTCTGGAACGCTTCTACGGATCTTGGCGATTCTGAGATTGTTTTCTCGTGACATATTGTACTTCATGATAGTGGTAAAATTTCTTCAATATAACTTGCGTTTTTTTATGAAAAAAATGGAAATATGGCAAAAATTTTGAAAATTTTGCAATTTTCAAACTTTTAATTTTTATGCCATTAAATCAGAGAGATATGTCACAAAAATTAGTTAATAAATAACATTTCCCACATGTCTACTTTACATCAGCACAATTTTGGAACCACAATTTTTTTTGTTACGAAGTTATAAGTGTTAAAAGTTGACCAGCAATTTCTCATTTTTCCAACAAAATTTACAAAACCATTTTTTTAGGGACCACCTCACATTTGAAGTGAATTTGAGGGGTCAATATGACAGAAAATACCCAAAAGTGACACCATTCTAAAAACTGCACCCCTCAACGTGTTCAAAGCCACATTCAAGAAGTTTATTAACCCTTTAGGTACTTCACAAGAATTGAAGCAATGTGGAAGGAAAAAATGAACATTTAACTTTTTTTCCCAAAATTTTTCTTTCGACACAATTTTTTTAAAATTTTGTCAAGGGTATCAGGAGAAAATGAACCACAATATTTGTTGTACAATTTCTCCAGAGTACACCGATATACCATGTGTGGGGGTAAACCACTATTTGGGCGCATGGCAGAGCTCGGAAGGGAAGAAGCGCCATTTGACTTTTTTGGCTGGAATTGAGATTGGACGCCATGTCGCATTTGGAGAGTCCCTGTGTGCCTAAACAGTGGAAACCCCCACAAGTGACCCCATTTTGGAAACTGGACCCCTCAAGGAACTCATCTAAATGTGTTGTGAGAGCTTTTAACCCCAAGGGCTTCACAGAAGGTTATAACGTAGAGCCGTAAAATTAAAAAATCATATTTTTTCCACAAAAATGATCTTTTCATCCCAATTATTATTTTCCAAAGGATAAAAGGACCCCAAAAGTTATTGGGCAATTAGTCCTGAGTACGCTGATACCCCATATGTGGGGGTAAACCACTATTTGGGCGCATGGCAGAGCTCGGAAGGGAAGCAGCGCCATTTGACTTTTTTGGCTGGAATTGAGATTGGACGCCATGTCGCATTTGGAGAGTCCCTGTGTGCCTAAACAGTGGAAACCCCCCACAAGTGACCCCATTTTGGAAACTGGACCCCTCAAGGAACTCATCTAAATGTGTTGTGAGAGCTTTTAACCCCCAAGGGCTTCACAGAAGGTTATAACGTAGAGCCGTAAAATTAAAAAATCATATTTTTTCCACAAAAATGATCTTTTCATCCCAATTATTATTTTCCAAAGGATAAAAGGACCCCAAAAGTTATTGGGCAATTAGTCCTGAGTACGCTGATACCCCATAGGTGGGGGTAAACCACTATTTGGGCGCATGGCAGAGCTCGGAAGGGAAGCAGCGCCATTTGACTTTTTTGGCTGGAATTGAGATTGGATGCCATGTCGTATTTGGAGAGTCCCTGTGTGCCTAAACAGTGGAAACCCCCCACAAGTGACCTCATTTTGGAAACTAGACCCCCCAAGGAACTTATCTAGATGTGTGGTGAGAGCTTTGAACCCCCAAGGGCTTCACAGAAGGTTATAACGTAGAGCAGTAAAATTAAAAAATCATATATTTTCCACAAAAATTATCTTTCCACCCCCAATTGTTATTTTCCAAAGGGTAACAGGACCCCAAAAGTTATTGTGCAATTTGTCCTGAGTACGCTGATACCCCATATGTGGGGGGAAACCACTATTTTGACGCATGGCAGAGCTCGAAAGGGAAGTAGCGCCTTTTTCAAATGCAGACTTTGATGGAATGGTCTGTGGGTGTCATGTCACGTTTGGATAGCCCCTGATGTGCCTAAACAGTAGAAACCCCCTACAAGTGACTCCATTTTGGAAACTAGACCCCCCAAGGAACTTTTCTAGATGTGTGGTGAGCACTTTGAACCCCCAAGTGCTTCACAGAAGTGTATAACGTAGAGCCGTGAAAATAAAAAAATCATATTTTTTTTCCACAAAAATAATCTTTTTGCCCCAAATTTTTATTTTTATAATGGTAACAGGAGAAATAGGACCCCAAAAGCTATTGTGCAATTTGTCCTGAGTACGCTGATATCCCATATGTGGGGGGGAACCACTATTTTGACGCATGGCAGAGCTCGAAAGGGAAGTAGCGCCTTTTTCAAATGCAGACTTTGATGGAATGGTCTGTGGGTGTCATGTCACGTTTGGATAGCCCCTGATGTGCCTAAACAGTAGAAACCCCCCACAAGTGACTCCATTTTGGAAACTAGACCCCCCCCAAGGAACTTTTCTAGATGTGTGGTGAGCACTTTGAACCCCCAAGTGCTTCACAGAAGTTTATAACGTAGAGCCGTGAAAATAAAAAAATCATATTTTTTTCCACAAAAATAATCTTTTTGCCCCAAATTTTTATTTTTATAATGGTAACAGGAGAAATAGTACCCCAAAAGCTATTGTGCAATTTGTCCTGAGTACGCTGATATCCCATATGTGGGGGGAACCACTATTTTGATGCATGGCAGAGATCGGAAGGGAAGGAGCACCGTTTTTAAATGTAGACTTTGATGGAATGGTCTGCGGGTGTCATGTCGCGCTTGGAGAGCCCCTGATGTGCCTAAACAGTAGAAACCCCCCACAAATGACCCCATTTTGCAAACTAGACCCCCCAAGGAACTTATCTAGATGTGTGGTCAGCACTTTGAACCCCCAAGGGCTTCACAGAAGTTTATAACGTAAGAGCCGTGAAAATAAAAAAAATCATATTTTTTTCCACAAAAATGACCTTTTTGCCCCAAATTTTTATTTTTATAAGGGTAACAGGAGAAATAGGACCCCAAAAGCTATTGTGCATTTTGTCCTGAGTACGCTGATACCCCATATGCGGGGGGGAACCACTGTGATCGCCTTACTGCGATCTTTGGGAGGCACAATGAACAAATCTACCAAAGGTGAAGAATTGGTTTTCTTTTTTACGCCGTTCCTCGTGCGATATTAGTGATTAGGCGACTTTATTCCTCGGATCGGTGCGATTACAGCGATACCAGATTTACACCCTTTTTTCATGTTTAGCTTCTGTCACACTCTAAAAGATGCTTTTTTTTGGAATAATTTTTTGTAAGAATTTTTTGCATCGCCGTATTTTGAGAGCTATAATTTTTCCATATTTCGGCCGACAGAGTTATCTGTGGGCTTATTTTTTGCGGGACGAGCTGACGTATTTATTGGTACCATATTCGGGCACATAACGTTTTTTGATCGCTTCCTATTCTGATTTTTGTGGAAGCAGAATGAACAAAAACCAGCAATTCAGGAATTGTTTTTTTTTTTGTTTTTTTTCCCCCGTTCCGCGTGTGGTAAAATTGATAAAGCAGCTTTATTCTTCGGGTCACTACGATTACAGCGATACCTCATTTATATATTTTTTTTATGTTTTTGGCGTTTTTTACACAATAAAGAATTTTATAGAAAAAATAATTATTTTTGCATCAGTTTATTCCGCGAGCTATAACTTTTTTATTTTTTCGCTGATGATGCTATATAGCGGCTTGTTTTTTGCGGGACAAGATGACGTTTTCAGCGGTACCATGATTATTTATATCTGACTTTTTGATCGCGTGTTATTGCACTTTTTCCAAGCGGTATAATGATACCGCTTGGAAAAAGTATAATTTACTACTTTTTTGTGTTTTTTTTTACGGCTTTCACTGAAGGGGTTAACTAGGGTTATGCTTTTATAGATGGGATTTTTTCGGACATGGTGATACCTAACATGTGTATTTTTTTTGTTTTTTATTTTTTTTATTACATAAAAATGTGTATTTTTTAGGGGATTTTTTTAAAATTATTTTTTAATATTTTTTTTTACAATTTTTTTTTAAAAATGATTTTTTTCAACTTGTCCCTTTATGGGACTTTCACTTTTTTTACTTTTGATTGCAGTTACAATGCATTGCAACTATAGTGGAAGCTGCTGTGACATGATCACAGCAGCTTCCCGTAGCTAAATGACCCGGAGGTTGTCATGACAACCCCCGGGTCATCAAGGCAGAGATCGGGCCCTGCGATTACATCGCTGGGACGCTGATCTGAGGCAGAGGGAGCTCCCGACCCTCTGCCTCCCCCCCTGAGCTCTGCGATCGCGCTCGATCGCAGCAGTCAGGGGTTAACAGCCAGGGGCGGTGGGGGCTCCGCTCCTGGCTGTCAGTGCAGGAAAGCCTGGCCACTGCAGCGCCGGCTCCTGCACTGATCGCGCTGGGGAAGCTGAAATTTCAGCTTCTCCTGCGCGATCGCTGCTGTGTTTGGTCAGTCAGATTGACTGACCAAGCACAGCGCTGTGGGTGCGGGGACCGACGGCAAAGTTCCCCGCACCGCTTGCCGTGCCTGTCAGCTGTCTGTGACAGCTGTCGGCACTGATCTACCACTGCGTGTTTACACATCAAAGGCATGACGTGCAGAGTCCGTCCTGGTGCCGGAACTGGCACCTTGCCATGACGAACTCTGCACGTCAGTGGACATTAAGGGGTTAAAACATATCAAATGTTTAGAAATTCTACTGTGCCTAATAATTTGGAACAGTGCATTTTCATTTTTTATTCATTTTGGAGATTATACTGTTATCATTGGGAGGTTTATTCAATAAAATTCGATGTATACTCTAATGCAGGGGTCTCAAACTCACGGCCCGTGGGCCAACTGCGGCCCTCGGGACACTAGTTTGCGGCCCCCACCTCATGGTCCCTGTACCATACTTTGCAGCCCTCAGCTGGGATCTCACTTGCGAGAAACACCGCATGTGAAATCCCAGTCACTCGTAGTAACGGTCATTAAGGTCATGAATATGGACACCACTCCTCTCATAGGCGTGGCGCCCATATTCATAAGCTTAATGAGCGGTACCACAGAGAGATGCCGGTGCCGGGCATACTCATCTCATCTCCTGCTGCTGCCGCCGCCCTTTCTGTATCAGACACAGAGAGCAGCGCTGCTGTATGACGGCCTGCTCTGTCAGAGCGAGGAAGCGTGGGCGCCGGTGATGCTACGGACAGGTGAGAGGTGGTGTGTGTGTGTGTGCAGGAGAGCGATGGGGAAAAGCAATGTGTAAAATCAATGGGGAAAAGCAATGATGGCAGTAATGGGGAAAAGCAATGATGGCAGTAATGGGGAAAAGCAATGGGGAAAACAGTGATGGGGAAAAGCAATGATGGGAGTGATGGGGAAAAAGCAATGATGAAAGTGATGAGGGAAAAGCAATGATGGGAGTGATGGGGAAAAAGCAATGGGGGGAATGAGCGCTGAGGAGGATGAGCGCTGGGGAGAATGGGCGCTGGGGAGGATGAGCGCTGGGGAGGATGAGCGCTGGGGGAGAATGAGCGCTGGGGTGGATGAGCGCTGGGGAGGATGAGCGCTGGGGAGGATGAGCGCTGGGGGAGGATGAGCGCTGGGGAGGATGAGCCCTGGGGAGAATGAGCGCTGGGGAGGATGAGCGCTGGGGAGGATGAGCGCTGGGGGAGGATGAGCGCTGGGGAGGATGAGCCCTGGGGGGAATGAGCGCTGGGGGAGGATGAACGCTGGGGAAGAATGAGCGCTGGGGGAGGATGGGCGCTGGGGGAGGATGGGGGAATGAGTACTGGGGGAGAATGAGCACTGGGGAAGAATGAGCGCTGGGGAGGATGGGCGCTGGGGGAGGATGAGCGCTGGGGGAATGAGCTCTGGGGGAGAATGAGTGCTGGGGGTGGATGAATGCTGACATGATGTCATTTATTGAATATTCTTCATTATTATTAGTCTGCATTTTATTTTATATGGAGAATTTCTTGTATAAAATGTGATTTTGGTTTTCTTATATTTTTGTCACCATTGTATTTTGATCTAAAAGCCGTATCTTTATAGTGTGTTGTGATCTCTAGTGTAGCCATACTTCTTTTTTCTTTTTATTTCCTTTTTCCCTTTCTTTATTTATGGCTTACCAATGTTTCTATTGATGTGTTTTTATTTTTCTATTTTTCAATATAGTAAAAGGTACTTCTTGAAAAAGGCTGGGAATGCCGAAACGTTGAAATTATGATTATGTACCTGGATTGATTTATGTATCCTGGAAATCCTATTTTGATACATTTTGGATGAGCTATTATATTTGAATGAACTATTGCTTTTTTCTGGAATAAATATTGACTTACAATAATTATAATATTAACGTTAATATTTATTCATTGATATTGCGCTATTAACTCCACAGCACTATACATACATCACCAACACTGTCCCCACTGGGATATTTGATAACATTGGAATGTTTTTGTAAGAGCTTTTCTTGTGGAAAACCTGATGCAGCCCAGCCTCACCCAGATTCTACCTCCAGCGGCCCCCGGCTAAATTGAGTTTGAGACCACTGCTCTAACGGGTGATGACTTTTATTAGACTGACTGTTATTTGCACCGACCACTTAGGAAAATCAGAGAAAAATATCATTTGCATAATAATTTGGAACATAGTGTACATTGAGCTTAGAAGGATTCATCTAGTTTGTTTTTAATCACATGATGTCATAGACCTAATGAAAAAGAGAAGAATTAACTATGTAAACCAGGAGTTCTCAAACTTTTTAAACAGGGGGCCAGTTCACGGTCCCTCAGACCATTGGAGGGCCGGAATATAGTTTAAAAAAAACCTATGAACAAATTCCTATGCACACTGACTGAACATACCTTATTTTGAAGTAAAAAATAAAACAAACAAAACAGGAACAAATACAGTATTTAAAATGAAGAACAAGTAAAGAAGAACAAGTAAAGTTAAATCAATAAACTTACCGATATTTCAATGGGTTCTTTAACCCCTTAATGTCCACTGACGTGCAGAGTCCGTCATGGCAAGGTGCCAGTTCCGGCACCAGGACGGACTCTGCACGTCATGCCTTTGATCTACCACTGCGTGTAGATCAGTGTCACAGACAGCTGACAGGCACGGCAAGCGGTGCGGGGACCTTTGCCGTCGGTCCCCGCACTCACAGCGCTGTGATTGGTCAGTCAATCTGACTGACCAAACACAGCAGCGATCGCGCAGGAGAAGCTGAAATTTCAGCTTCCCCAGCGCGATCAGTGCAGGAGCCGGCGCTGCAGTGGCCAGGCTTCCTGCACTGACAGCCAGGAGCGGAGCCCCCACCGCCCCTGGCTGTTAACCCCCTGACTGCTGCGATCGAGCACGATCGCAGAGCACAGGGGGGGGGAGGCAGAGGGTCGGAAGCTCCCTCTGCCTCAGATCGGCACCCTGCACTGTATTTGCAGGGGCCGATGTCTGCCTTGATGACCCGGGGGTTGTCATGACAACCTCCGGGTCATTTAGCTACAGGAAGCTGCTGTGATCATGTCACAGCAGCTTCCACTATAGTTGCAATGCATTGCAATGCCAGAGCATTGCAATGCATTGTAACTGCAATCAAAAGTAAAAAAAGTGAAAGTCCCATAAAGGGACAAGTTGAAAAAAATCATTTTTTAAAAAAAAATTGGAAAAAAAATATTAAAAAATAATTTAAAAAAAATCCCCTAAAAAATACACATTTTTATGTAATAAAAAAAATAAAAAACAAAAAAATACACATGTTAGGTATCGCCATGTCCGTAAAAATCCCATCTATAAAAGCATAACCCTAGTTAACCCCTTCAGTGAAAGCCGTATAAAAAAAACACAAAAAAGTAGTAAATTATACTTTTTCCAAGCGGTATCATTATACCGCTTGGAAAAAGTGCAATAACACGCGATCAAAAAGTCAGATATAAATAATCATGGTACCGCTGAAAACGTCATCTTGATGCAAAAATAATTATTTTTTCTATAAAATTCTTTATTGTGTAAAAAACGCCAAAACATAAAAAAATATATATAAATGAGGTATCGCTGTAATCGTAGTGACCCGAAGAATAAAGCTGCTTTATAAATTTTACCACACGCGGAACGGGGAAAAAAAATTAAAAAAAAAACAATTCCTGAATTGCTGGTTTTTGTTCATTCTGCTTCCACAAAAATCAGAATAGGAAGCGATCAAAAAACGTTATGTGCCCGAATATGGTACCAATAAATACGTCAGCTCGTCCCGCAAAAAATAAGCCCACAGATAACTCTGTCGGCCGAAATATGGAAAAATTATAGCTCTCAGGCTAAGTGCACACGATCAGGAATAATTGTGTTTTTTTCGCGGTTTTTCCGCGGTTTTCCGCGGTAAAAACGCGATAAAAACGCAAGCATTAAGCATCCTATACATGTTAATTGATTCCGCATGTTTCGGCCACATGTTGCGTTTTTTTCCGCGAAAAAAACGCTTCGCGGAAAAAATAGCAACATGTTCATTAATTTAGCGTAATCGCGGTGATTCCGCCGCCATAGGAATGCATTGAACCGGTTACTTTCCGCATGTGGCTGTGCCCACCATGCGCAATGTAAGCGGTTCATGTGCGGATGGTACCCAGGGTCTGGAGCAGAGGAGACTCTCCTCCAGGCCCTGGGTACCATATCCCTGGTAAAACAATAATTAAAATAAAAAATAATGATATTCTCACCTTCCGGCGGCCCCCGCAGCCTTCCCGCGGCCCCCGCAGCCTTCCCGCCTTCAGCGACGCTCCCGGCAACTTCCGGTCCCAAGAGTCCTTTGCGAGAATCACCCAGATGGCATAGCGGTCTCGCGAGATGCCACGTCATCGGTGTGATTTGTCGCAAAGCACTCCTGGGACCGGGAGTTGCCGGGAGCTTCGCTGAAGGCGGGAAGGCTGCGGGGGCCGCCGGAAGGTGAGAATATCATTATTTATTATTTTTTTTATTATTTTTACATTAGATCTTTTTACTATTGATGCGGCATAGGCGGCATCAATAGTAAAAAGTTGGTCACATGTGTCAAACACTATGTTTGACTCGTGTGACCAACCTGTCAATCAGTTTTCCAAGCGATGCTACAGATCGCTAGGAAAACGCTAGCATTCTGCAAGCTAATTACGCTTGCAAAACGCTATTATTCTGGCGGGAATCAGCATAAAAAAAACGTGCGTATTTCCTGCGGGAGAAGTGCGGGATTGCCGCGGAAATTTCCGCGGCAATTCCGCAACGTGTGAACTTAGCCTCAAAATACGGCGATGCAAAAAATTCTTACAAAAAATTATTCCAAAAAAAAGCATCTTTTAGAGTGTGACAGAAGCTAAACATGAAAAAAGGGTGTAAATCTGGTATCGCTGTAATCGCACCGATCCGAGGAATAAAGTCGCCTAATCACTAATATCGCACGAGGAACGGCGTAAAAAAGAAAACCAATTCTTCACCTTTGGTAGATTTGTTCATTGTGCCTCCCAAAGATCGCAGTAAGGCGATCACAGTGGTTCCCCCCGCATATGGGGTATCAGCGTACTCAGGACAAAATGCACAATAGCTTTTGGGGTCCTATTTCTCCTGTTACCCTTATAAAAATAAAAATTTGGGGCAAAAAGGTCATTTTTGTGGAAAAAAATATGATTTTTTTGTTTTTCACGGCTCTACGTTATAAACTTCTGTGAAGCCCTTGGGGGTTCAAAGTGCTGACCACACATCTAGATAAGTTCCTTGGGGGTCTAGTTTGCAAAATGGGGTCATTTGTGGGGGTTTCTACTGTTTAGGCACATCAGGGGCTCTCCAAGCGCGACATGACACCCGCAGACCATTCCATCAAAGTCTGCATTTAAAAACGGTGCTCCTTCCCTTCCGATCTCTGCCATGCGTCAAAATAGTGGTTCCCCCCCACATATGGGATATCAGCGTACTCAGGACAAATTGCACAATAGCTTTTGGGGTCCTATTTCTCCTGTTACCATTATAAAAATAAAAATTTGGGGCAAAAAGATTATTTTTGTGGAAAAAATATGATTTTTTTATTTTCACGGCTCTACGTTATAAACTTCTGTGAAGCACTTGGGGTTCAAAGTGCTCACCACACATCTAGAAAAGTTCCTTGGGGGGTCTAGTTTCCAAAATTGAGTCACTTGTGGGGGGTTTCTACTGTTTAGGCACATCAGGGGCTATCCAAACGTGACATGACACCCACAGACCATTCCATCAAAGTCTGCATTTGAAAAAGGCGCTACTTCCCTTTCGAGCTCTGCCATGCGTCAAAATAGTGGTTCCCCCCCACATATGGGATATCAGCGTACTCAGGACAAATTGCACAATAGCTTTTGGGGTCCTATTTCTCCTGTTACCATTATAAAAGTAAAAATTTGGGGCAAAAAGATTATTTTTGTGGAAAAAAATATGATTTTTTTTATTTTCACGGCTCTACGTTATAAACTTCTGTGAAGCACTTGGGGGTTCAAAGTGCTCACCACACATCTAAAAAAGTTCCTTGGGGGGTCTAGTTTCCAAAATGGAGTCACTTGTGGGGGGTTTCTACTGTTTAGGCACATCAGGGGCTATCCAAACGTGACATGACACCCACAGACCATTCTATCAAAGTCTGCATTTGAAAAAGGCGCTACTTCCCTTTCGAGCTCTGCCATGCGTCAAAATAGTGGTTTCCCCCCACATATGGGGTATCAGCGTACTCAGGACAAATTGCACAATAACTTTTGGGGTCTTGTTACCCTTTGGAAAATAACAATTGGGGGTGGAAAGATCATTTTTTGGAAAAGATATGATTTTTTAATTTTACTGCTCTACGTTATAACCTTCTGTGAAGCCCTTGGGGTTCAAAGCTCTCACCACACATCTAGATAAGTTCCTTGGGGGTCTAGTTTCCAAAATGGGGTCACTTGTGGGGGGTTTCCACTGTTTAGGCACACAGGGACTCTCCAAATACGACATGGCATCCAATCTCAATTCCAGCCAAAAAAGTCAAATGGCGCTGCTTCCCTTCCGAGCTCTGCCATGCGCCCAAATAGTGGTTTACCCCCACCTATGGGGTATCAGCGTACTCAGGACTAATTGCACAATAAATTTTGGGTCCTTTTATCCTTTGGAAAATAAAAATTGGGATGAAAAGATCATTTTTGTGGAAAAAATATGATTTTTTAATTTACGGCTCTACGTTATAACCTTCTGTGAAGCGCTTGGGGGTTAAAAGCTCTCACAACACATTTAGATAAGTTCCTTGGGGGTCTAGTTTCCAAAATGGGGTCACTTGTGGGGGGTTTCCACTGTTTAGGCACACAGGGACTCTCCAAATGCGACATGGCATCCAATCTCAATTCCAGCCAAAAAAGTCAAATGGTGCTGCTTCCCTTCCGAGCTCTGCCATGCGCCCAAATAGTGGTTTACCCCCACATATGGGGTATCAGCGTACTCAGGACTAATTGCACAATAAATTTTGGGGTCCTTTTATCCTTTGGAAAATAAAAATTGGGATGAAAAGATCATTTTTGTGGAAAAAATATGATTTTTTAATTTACGGCTCTACGTTATAACCTTCTGTGAAGCGCTTGGGGGTTAAAAGCTCTCACAACACATTTAGATAAGTTCCTTGGGGGTCTAGTTTCCAAAATGGGGTCACTTGTGGGGGGTTTCCACTGTTTAGGCACACAGGGACTCTCCAAATGCGACATGGCGTCCAATCTCAATTCCAGCCAAAAAAGTCAAATGGCGCTGCTTCCCTTCCGAGCTCTGCCATGCGCCCAAATAGTGGTTTACACCCCACATATGGGGTATCAGCGTACTCAGGACAAATTGCACAATAACTTTTGGGGTCCTTTTATCCTTTGGAAAATAATAATTGGGATGAAAAGATCATTTTTGTGGAAAAAATATGATTTTTTAATTTTACGGCTCTACGTTATAACCTTCTGTGAAGCCCTTGGGGTTAAAAGCTCTCACAACACATTTAGATGAGTTCCTTGAGGGTCCAGTTTCCAAAATGGGGTCACTTGTGGGGGTTTCCACTGTTTAGGCACACAGGGACTCTCCAAATGCGACATGGCGTCCAATCTCAATTCCAGCCAAAAAAGTCAAATGGCGCTGCTTCCATTCCGAGCTCTGCCATGCGCCCAAATAGTGGTTTACCCCCACACATGGTATATCGGTGTACTCTGGAGAAATTGTACAACAAATATTGTGGTTCATTTTCTCCTGATACCCTTGACAAAATTTAAAAAAATTGTGTCGAAAGAAAAATTTTGGGAAAAAAAGTTAAATGTTCATTTTTTCCTTCCACATTGCTTCAATTCTTGTGAAGTACCTAAAGGGTTAATAAACTTCTTGAATGTGGCTTTGAACACGTTGAGGGGTGCAGTTTTTAGAATGGTGTCACTTTTGGGTATTTTCTGTCATATTGACCCCTCAAATTCACTTCAAATGTGAGGTGGTCCCTAAAAAAATGGTTTTGTAAATTTTGTTGGAAAAATGAGAAATTGCTGGTCAACTTTTAACACTTATGACTTCGTAACAAAAAAAATTTTGGTTCCAAAATTGTGCTGATGTAAAGTAGACATGTGGGAAATGTTATTTATTAACTAATTTTTGTGACATATCTCTCTGATTTAATGGCATAAAAATTAAAAGTTTGAAAATTGCAAAATTTTCAAAATTTTTGCCATATTTCCATTTTTTTCATAAAAAAAACGCAAGTTATATTGAAGAAATTTTACCACTATCATGAAGTACAATATGTCACGAGAAAACAATCTCAGAATCGCCAAGATCCGTAGAAGCGTTCCAGAGTTATAACCTCATAAAGAGACAGTGGTCAGAATTGTAAAAATTGGCCTGGTCTTTAACCTACAAAATGGCTTGGTCATTAAGGGGTTAAATATCCTACACTCCTAGTCAATTTTTCTCTTTCTTGATATCATTGTTTCCTAGGGATTCCAAATTGCTATTAGTAAAATACCAATATATATAAAGCGCTACAAAAACAATATACCAGCAATAAAATTGCCCACACAGAGACATACAGACTGCACTGCCCATCAATGCAGTCTGATCAGTGCCCATCAATCCAGCCTTACCAGTCCATATCATTTCAACCTCACCAGTGCCCATATTGGTGGAACTCCCTTTTCACCTCAGGCTCAGACTGGTGTGATGTGACAGTTCCCAATAGGCAGCATAGATCCCCAAAAGGCAGATAAATGTCTCCAATAGGCAGATAAATGTCCTTAATAGGCATGTAAATCTCCCCAATAGGCAGATAAATGTCCCCAACAGGCAGGTACATGTCCCCAACAGGCAGGTAAATGTCCCCAATAGGCAGAATAGGTACCCAATAGGCAGGTAAATGTCCCCAATGGGCAGGTAAATGCCCTCAATAGGCAGCACAGATTCCCATTAGGCAGCATAGTCCCCAATAGGCAGGTAAATGTCCCCAATAGGCAGCATAGGTCCCCAATAGGCAGATAAATATCTCCAATAGGCAGGTAAATGTCCCCAATAGGCAGATAAATGTCCCTAATAGGCCCTGAAATGTCCCCAGTAGGCAGGTAAATGTCCTCAATAGGCAGCTAAATGTCCCCAATAGGCAGCATAGGTCCCCAATAGGCAGGTAAATGTCCCCAATAAGCAGCATAGGTCCGCAATAGGCAGGTAAATGTCACCAATAGGCAGGTAAATGCCCCCAATAGGCAACAGAGTCCCCAATAGGAAGGTAAATTTCCCAATAGGCAGCACAGGTCCCCAATAGGCAGGTAAATGTCCCCAATAGGCAGCAAAGATCCCCAATAGGCAGCATAGGTACCCAATAGGCAGATAAATGTCTCTAATAGGCAGATAAGCAGATATATGTCCCCAACAGGCAGCATAGCTCCCCAATAGGTAGATAAATGTCTGCAATAGGCAGGTAAATGTTCCCAATAAGCAGCATAGGTCCCCAATAGGCAGCATAGGTCCCCTATAGGCAGCATAGTCCCCAATAGGCAGGTAAATGTCTCCAATAGGCAGGTAAATGTCCCCAATAGGCAGCATAGTCCCCAACAGGCAGGTAAATGTCCCCAATAGGCAGCATAGTCCCCAACAGGCAGGTAAATGTCCCCAATAGGCAGGTAAATGTCCCCAATAGGCAGGTAAATGTCTCCAATAGGCAGGTAAATGTCCCCAATAGGCAGCATAGATCCCCAATAGGCAGGGATATTTCCCCAATAGGCAGCACAGGTCCCCAATAGGCAGCATAGTCCCCAATAGGCAGCACAGGACCCCAATAGGCAGCACTGGCCCCCAATAGGAAGCACAAGTCCCCAATAGGCAGGTAAATGTCCCCAATAGGCAGCATAGATACCCAATAGGCAGGGATATGTCCCCAATAGCCAGCATAGTCCCCAATAGGCAGGTAAATGTCCCCAATAGGAAGCACAGGTCCCCAATAGGCAGCATTGTCCCTAATAGGCAGCATAGGTCCCCAATAAGCAGCAAAGTCACCAATAGGCACCATAGTCACCAATAGGCAGCATAGGTCCCAATAGGCAGCACAGGTCCCCAATAGGCAGCATAGTCCCCAATAGGCAGGACAGGTCCCCAATAGGCAGCACATGTCCCCAATAGGCAGGTAAATGTCACCAATTGGCAGCATAGTCCCCAATAGGCAGGTTAATGTCCCCAATAGGCAGGTAAATGTCCCCAATAGGCAGGTAAATGTCCACAATAGGCAGCACAGGTCCCCAATAGGCAGGTAAATGTCCACAATAGGCAGCGTAGTTCCCCAATAGGCAGGTTAATGTCCCCAATAGGCAGTTAAATGTCCCCAATAGGCAGGTAAAAGTCTGCAACAGGCAGCACAGGTCCCCAATAAGCAGCATAGTCCCCAATAGGCAGGTAAATGTCCACAATAGGCAGAGTAGGTCCCCAATTGGCATGAAAAACTGGACCCGACGTTAAAAAAAAAAAAGCCAGTACTCGCCTTTGACCCCCGCTGCTCTGAAAAGGCGCCTGCTCGACTGTCTTCTTCTGGTACAGGTGGCGTGACAGCATCAGGCTGCGCAGGCGGCGTGATGACAATCACGTCGTCTGTGTGTGCTGCATACGGAGAGCCCACATCACCTTTCCTCGTCAAGTCTTTGTTCTGCTCGCGATTACAGGGCTCGCCTGCATTGAACTATAGTGAAGTTCAATGTCAGCTGGGCCCAGGGGCCGGATAAATGTCCTCGGCGGGCCACATGTGGCCCGCGGGCCGTAGTTTGAGGACCCCTGGTGTAAACGATCGCAACATTTAGGAGGCAGGAAAAGGGAAGGAGCTCTCTCTGGCTACAGATCGGTTCCCCCACGATGTCATTGTGGGAGCCTGATTGTTGCCATGGTGACCCCCAGGTCATCAAGCTATGTAAAGCTTTTTAGACCATGTTCGAAGCTTCTGTATATGGTATGTATAACGCATTTGCAATGCTAGTGTATAGCAATGCATTATACCTGGGATCAAAGTAAAAAAAAATGTGAAAGTCCCATAGTGAGACTAGGAAAAAAAATGAAAAGTGATTTTTTTTTAAAATTACAAAATATTTAAACATATTACACCGATAGAGTGGGTACGGAAAGTATTCAGACCCCTTTAAATTTTTCACTCTTTGGTTCATTGCAGCCATTTGGTAAATTCAAAAAAGTTCATTTCTTTTCTCATTAATGTACACGCTGCACCCCATCTTGACTGAAAAGAAACAGAAATGTAGAAATTTTTGCAAATTTATTAAAGAAGAAAAACTGAAATATCAGTCATAAGTATTCACACCCTTTACTCAATATTGAGTATAAGCTCCCTTTTGAGCTAGTTCATCCATGAGTCTTCTTGGGAATGATGCCACAAGTTTTTCACAACTGGATTTGGGGATCCTCTGCCATTCTTCCTTGCAGATCCTCTCCAGTTCAATCAGGTTGGATGGTGAACGTTGGTGGACAGCATTTTCAGGTCTCTCCGGCGATGCTCAATTGGGTTTAGGTCAGGGCTCTGGCTGGGCCAATCAAAAATGGTCACAGAATTGTTCTGAAACCACTCATTTGTTATTTTAGCTGTGTGCTTAGGGCTATTGCCTTGTTGGAAGGTGAACCTTCGGCCAAGTCTGAGGTCCAGAGCACTCTGGAAGAGGTTTTCATCCAGGATATCTGTGTACTTTGCCGCATTCATATTTCTTTCAATTGCAGCCAGTCGTACTGTCCCTCCAGCTGAAAAACACCCCCATAGCATGATGCTGCCACCACCATGTTTCACTGTTGGGATTGTATTGGGCAGGTGATGAGCAGTGCCTGGTTTTCTCTCACACATACCGCTTAGAATTGTCACCAAAAAGTTCTACCTTCGTCTCATCAGACCAGGGAATCTTATTTCTCAGTCTGGGATTCCTTCATGTGGTTTTTTTTTTAGCAAACTCTATGCGGGCTTACATATGTCTTGCACTGGGTAGAGGCTTTCGTCGGGCCACTCTGCCATAAAGGCCCAAGCTGGAGGGCTGCAGTGATAGTTGACTTTGTGGAACTTTCTCCCATCTCCCTACTGCATCTGTGGAGCTCAGACACAGTGATCTTGGGGTTCTTCTTTACCTCTCTCACCAAGGCTCTTCTCCCATGACTGCTCAGTTTGGCTGGATGGCCAGGTCTAGGAAGACTTCTGGTGGTCCCATACGTCTTCCATTTAAGGATTATTGAGGCCATTGGGCTCTTAGAAACCTTGAGTACTGCAGAAATTCTTTTGTAACCTTGGCCAGATGTGTGCCTTGCCACAATTTTGGCTCTGAGCTCCTTGGCCAGTTCCTTTGACCTCATGATTCTCATTTGGTCTGACATGCACTGTGAGCTGTGAGGTCTTATATAGACAGATGTGTGCCTTTACAAATCAAGTCCTATCAGTTTAATTAAACACAGCTGGACTCCAATGAAGGAGTAGAATCATCTCAAGGAGGATCACAAGGAAATGGACAGCATGTGACTTAAATATGAGTGTCTGAGTACTTATGACCAGGTGATATTTCAGTTTTTCTTTTTTAATAAATTTGCAAAAATGTCTACTTTTCTGTTTTTTAGTCAAGATGGGGTGCAGAGTGTACATTAAAGAGAAAATAATGAACTTTTTTGAATTTACCAAATGGCTGCAATGAAAAAAAGTGAAAAATTTAAAGGGGTCTGAATACAGTACTTCCCACTGTAAATACACATTTTTATGTATATAACAAAAAACACACACATATTTGGCATTGCCAAGTCCAGAAAGACCCAATGTATAAAAGTGTCATACTAGTTAACCTCACCAGTAAACACCAGCGGTTTTTGTTCATCCTGCCTCCAAAAAATTGGAATATTAAGCGATCAAAAAAAGTTATGCCAAAAATGGCACTGATAAAAACATCAACTGGTCCAGCAAAAAACAGCCCTCACTTATATGACTCTGTTGGCAGAAATATGGAAAAATTATAGCCCTCAAAACATGGCAATGCAAAAATTAGTTTTTGCAAAATTAAAGTGTGTGACAGCAGCCAAACAGAAAAAAACTATATAAATCTGGTAGCGCTGTAATGGCACCGACCGGAAGAATAAAGTCGTCTAATCACTTATACCGCACAAGGTTCATTCTGCCTTCTAAAGATTGCAGTAAGACTCAGCGTACATTTCTCCTGCGCTCTAAGCTGAGCGCCTACACTGGTGTATAAGTGTAAATTTCTGAAATATCTGATTAAGATGGAACCCTCAGCAGAAGATTCCATATAATAAGGCAGATGGGGACACTGTGGACGTCTTGTCAGGGGTGCATAAAAGTGCGGTCGACCACAGTTTTGTGCACTTCTGAAAAAGGACACCGCTGAACAGAGGACAGATGGAGTCCAGAGTAACTCTTCTGCCTCATTCTAGTGAATGTATCCTTTGGGGGTTTCATCTGAATCGTTTCATTTGGATATTTAGCTGGAAACCCAGATATACGTGCTCAGTGTAGAGCGCAAGATAAATATGATCCAAAATGTTCAGTAAAATGTTCCCAACAAAAGCTTCAACTCAACCCACAAAAAAAGCAAATTCCCACTCAGGTCTATAATCTGCCAATTGAAACATAGGGTACTTCCAAGTTACGGGTAGTACAAAGGCTCTGAAAAAAAAAAACCTGAACCCCCCACTCCATAAAAGAAATCCAGCAAATTTTGCACTCCCAAATCCAAATGCCCCCTCCCTTCTGAGCCTCACAGTTTACCTAAACCACATTTAATGTTCCCATATTTGGCAGGGGTATAATTTCCAAAATGGGGTCAATTGAAGGGGATATACTGCTCTTCCAGCACTTAGGGTTCTGTATATTGAGTCCGCAAAATATTCTAGGAAAATCTGCGCACCAGGAGGCAACTAGCGCACTGTCCCTCCCTCTCGATGTGTGGCTAAGTAGTACTGCACAGCCACATATGGGGTATTGCCATGTTCAGCAGAAATTGTGTGACAAATTTTGGTGCCATCTTTACCAGTTTTCCCACGGGGAAAAATGTAAAATCTGGGACTAAAACTAAATTTGTGTAGTAAAAATATAATAATTTTCTCTTCATTGCCCAATGGTGTAAGGTTGTATGACACACCCATGGTGTTAATATGATCTCTGCACCCATAGATGAATTCATTGAGATGAGGTTTGTAAAATGATGTCACTTATTGGGATTTCTGCTGTTCTAGCACTGACAATGTGACATTGCCCCCTCAAACAAGTCCAGCGAAATATGAACTCCAATATGGCGATTCTTTTCTTCCGAGCTTTGTCCTGTGCCTCAAATGTAGTTTTCGACCACATATGGGAAATTGGCGTACTCATGAGAAATTGCACAAAAAATGTACGGTGCATTTTCTCCTGTTACCCTTGTGAAAATAAAAAATTTGGAGCTTAAAGAACATTTTTGTGTAAAAAATTTTACTTTTTATTTTCACAGCTCTACACTATAAACTTCTGTGCAGCACCTGGCGGTCTAAGGTGCTCACCACACATCTAGATACATTCCTTGAAGGATCTAGTTTCCAAAATGGGGTCACATGAAGGGGTATTCCACTGTTTAGGCACATCAAAAGCTCTCCAAATACGACATGGCATCTGCTCTTGATTTTAGACATTTTTTTAGTTCAAAAAGTGAAACGGTGCTCCTTCCATTATGAGCTCTACCGTGCACTCAAACAGTAGTTTTCCCCCCACATATGGGGTATCTGCCTACTCAGGAGAAATTGCATAAACAAATTTTGAGGTTAAATTTCTTCTGTTACCCTTGTGAAAATTAAAAAATGGGCTAAAGTATCATTTTTGTGAAAAACAGTAAAATGTAAAATTTTTCCTTCCACGCTGCATTAATTCCTACGAAGCAACTTAAGGGTTAATAAACTTATTGAATTGGGTTTTGAGTAGCTTGAGGGTGCAGTTACAAAAATGGTGTCACTTTGGGGTATTTTCTCTTATTTAGGCCCCTAAAGTCACTTCAAATGTGATATGGTCCCCAAAAAAATGGTTTTGTTAATTTTGTTGTAAGAATGGGAAATTGCTGATCCACTTTTAACCCTTCTAACTTCCTAACAAAAAAATATGTTTAAAAAATTAGACTGATGTAAAGAAGATATGTGGGAAATGTTATTTAAGAATTTTGTGTGGCGCATCTCTTTGATTTATGGGCATAAGAATTCAAAGTTTGAAAATTGCAAAATTTTTGACAAATTTCAGTTTTTTTCACAAATAAATGAAAGATATATAGAAGAAAACGTACCAATATCATAAAGTACAATATGTCACGAAAAAACATCTCGAAATTACTGGGATCCGTGAAAGTGTTCAGAGTTATTACCTCAAAGCGTCAGATTTAATAAATGAAGCCTAGTCATTAATGTACAAAGTGGCTTGGTCTTTATGGGGCTTAACCCCTTAACGACCACCGATACGCCTTTTAATGGCGTCAGTTAAGGGCACTTATGCCGCAGCGCCACTTTTTAACGGCGCTGAGATATAAGTGTATAGCTCCACCCAGAGTCGGAAATTCTCTGGGGTCTCGGCTACTGGGGGTAGCTAAGACCACAGAGAACATAATTTGGGTTCGGTTTTTACTGACCCAGTGTTGCAAACCGCCGTTATTAATAAAATAACTGCAAAAAAAGTTAGATCTTCCCATTTAATTTCTCTGTCCTCTTATATGATCGCACATCAGAGGAGAGAGAAATGGGGTCCCCTGATACCCCACAACCCTCGGTAACTCCGGTGTCCCTGGACCCTCCTGCGTCCCTGGACTCTCCTGCATGCATCCCCCCTGCCGCCAGCATCTTCTTCCGGGAAGAAAATGGCAGGCACGTGCGCAGTGCGCCCGCCGAGATCTGCCGGCAGGCACCCGGCAACAATAGGTAATTTTTCCTATTGGTTCATTTTAGTGAATGTGATAGACCCTATCACATACATAAAAAAAAAAAAAGTAAATCAAATGCCCCTTCATCACCCCCTTAGTTAGGCACAAATAATAAAATAAAAAATATATATTTATTTCCATTTCTGCATTAGGGTTAGAGTTGGGCTAAAGTTAGGGTTGGGCTAGGGTTAAGGTTGTGGTTGGGATTAGGGTTGTGTTAGGGTTAGGGGTGTGTTAGGGTTAGGTTTGTGGTTAGGGTTATGGTTAGGATTAGGGGTGTATTGGGGTTAGGTTTGGGGTTAGGGTTATGGTTAGAGTTGGGATTAGAGTTAGGGGTGTGTTAGGGCGCCAGTGGCGCCTAGAAAACCATGCCTGGCGCCCGGGGGGAGCGCAGCCGGGTGTCAGCTGATTATCACAGCTGACACCCGGACTGTGTGCCAGGAGCGGTCACGGACCGCTCCCGGCACATTAACCCCTGGCACACCGCGATCAAACATGATCGCGATGTACCGTGGGCACAGGGGAGGATCGCGCAGGGAGGGGGCTCCCTGCGCGCTCCCCTGAGACCCTCAGAACAGCGCAATGTGTCGCGCTGTTCCGAGGGTCCCTCCTCCCTGCAGGACCCCGGATCCAAGATGGCGCCGGAGTCCATCCGGGTCCTGCAGGGAGGCGGCTTCCTCAGTGCCTGCTGAGAGCAGGCACTGAGAAGCCTGCAGCGATGCCAGAGTGATCGCTGGTGTGACAGAGTGCTGTGCACACTGTCACACCAGCGATCTGGTATTATACACTGTATAATACCATGTATAATATACAGTGATGTCCCACCCTGGGACACAGTATAAGAGTAAAAAAAAAAATAAAATAAAAAGTGTTAAAAAAAATCATAATAAAAAAAAATATTCCCCAATAAATTCATTTATTTCTGTAAATAAAAAAAACAAAACAATTAAAGTACACATATTTGGTATCGCCGCGTCCATAACGACCCCCCTATAAAACTAGAATGTTGCCTAAAATCTACCGTATATACTCATGTATAAGCCGACCCGTGTATAAGCCGATCCCCCTAATTTTGCCACAAAAAACTGGGAAAACTTATTGACTCGCGTATAAGCCTAGGGTGAAAAATGATTATGCCCCTATATGCTCGAGATTATGCCCAATATGCTTCAGAGATTATGCCCCTATATGCTCCAGATTATGCCCCCATATGTTCCACAGATTATGCCCCCATTTGTTCCACAGCTTATGCCCCCATATGCTCCAGATTATGCCCCCATATGCTCCAGATTATGCCCCATATGTTCCACAGATTATGCCCCATATGCTCCATATTATGCCCCATATGTTCCAGATTATGCCCCATATGTTGCACAGATTATGCCCCCATATGCTCCATATTATGCCCCCATATGCTCCAGATTATGCCCCATATGCTCCAGATTATGCCCCATATGTTCCACAGATTATGCCCCCATATGCTCCAGATTATGCCCCATATGCTCCATATTATGCCCCATATGTTCCAGATTATGCCCCATATGTTGCACAGATTATGCCCCCATATGCTCCATATTATGCCCCCATATGCTCCAGATTATGCCCCATATGCTCCAGATTATGCCCCATATGTTCCACAGATTATGCCCCCATATGCTCCAGATTATGCCCCCATATGCTCCAGATTATGCCCCATATGTTCCACAGATTATGCCCCATATGCTCCATATTATGCCCCATATGCTCCAGATTATGCCCCATATGTTCCACAGATTATGCCCCCATATGCTGCACAATTATGCCCCATATGCTTCTGCTGCAAAAAAAAAAATGACATACTCACCTCTCGTCGCTAGGGGCCAGGTGCCGGTGTCCTGAGCAGGCGGTGACAGCGGCGCGCTATGGGGGACAGGTGCCGGTGTCACCGCTCGCTCAGGACCCGGCACCTGAGATATTTACCTGTCCTCTCTGCACCGCTGGACGCTGCGTCCTCGTCTGACTCCTCTGGCTGTGAATGATCTGGCAGGGGGCGCAGCGCTCACGAACGACGTCATCGCGCCCTCTGCCTGATCATTCACAGCCAGAGGAGTCAGACGAGCACGCAGCGCGCAGCGGTGGAACGGGACAGGTAAATATAGCTATAGTCACCTCTCCGCAGCGCTTTCTTCCTACAGCGGTCACATGGTACCGCTCATTAAAGTCATGAATATGTTCATATTCATGACTTTAATGAGCGGTGCCATGTGACCGCTGCAGGAAAGAGCCAGAGATCGTGGGAGAAGCAGGGGGGCTGCAGAGACGCGCCGGCGGAGGGGTGAGTATGATCCGACACCCCCGTTCCCCCTCCCCCGCTGACCCCCGTATATGACCCGCGTATAAGCCGAGAGGGGGACTTTCAGCCCTAAAAAATGGGCTGAAAATCTCGGCTTATACACGAGTATATACAGTAATATATCAAAATATAATATTTATTATCTTTAGAAGTTAAATGATTATAACGTTTGTAATGTTTTTTTGTTAAATTAAAAACCAAGTTTGTTAAAAAAAAAAATTCTGGCTCCTAAAGTTTTTGGCTGGCTCCTAGATTCTAAACAACTTTGTCGACCCCTGTGTTAGGGTTAAGGTTGGAGTTAGAATTGGGGGGGTTCCACTGTTTAGCTATATCAGGGGGTCTCCAAAAGCGACATGGCAACACCATTGATTCCAGCCAATTTTGTGTTCAAAAAGTCAAATGGTGCTCCCTCCGTTCTGAGCTCTGCCATGCGCCCAAACAGTGGCTTTCCTCCACATACAGGGAATTGTCGTACTCAGGAAAAATTGCGCAACAAATTTTGTGGTCCGTTTTCTCCTGATACCCTTGTGAAAATAAAAAAAATTGCTTCCAAATTAAACTTGTGAAAAAAGTTTTAGTTCTTTAGTTCTCGCGAAGTACCTGAAGGGTTAATAAACTTTTGAATGTGGTTTTGCACACCTTGAGGGGTGCAGTTTTTATAATAATGTCACTTTTGGGTATTCTGTTATACTGACCCCCCAAACTCACTTCAAATGTGAGATGGTCCCTAAAAAAATGGTTTTGTAAATTTTGTTGGAAAAATGAGAAATCACTGGTCGACTTTTAACCCTTATAACTTCCTAAGAAAAAAAAAATATGTTTCCAAAATTGTGCTGATGTAAAGTAGACATGTGGTAAATGTTATTTATTAATTATTTTGTGTGACACCACTCTCTGATTTAAGGGCACAAAAATTTAAAGTTTGAAAATTGCAAATTTTTCAAAATTTTTGCCAAATTTCCATTTTTTTCATAAATAAAAGCAAGTTTTATCGAAGAAATTTTACCAATAACATGAAATACGATATGTCATCAAAAAACAGTCTCAGAAACAGTGGGATACGTTGAAGCATTCCAGAGCTATAACCTCATAAAGTGACAGTGGTCAGAATAGTAAAAATTGGCTTGTTCATTAAGTACCAAATTGGCTCTGTCACTAAGGTTTAATATTGTGCATCCTTTCCAAAATGTAAATATGAATACATTTTTGTAATTTCATGATACCTGCTGATCATCTGGTGTCCAAATACCACAGGTGATTTGACTTTCCAAGTTTATCTCTGATGACCAATGTCGTTGACCACTCACTGATCCCACAAGTACAAATCCATCTCGTATGATATCAATGCTTGCGTGCCATCGTGACTCCAAGTAAAGTCACTAACCTATTAAGGATAAAAGAAATAAATATTATTAGTTTAACTGTTCTCAGTGTTGGCAACTGGCCAGAACTGTTCAATTGCGGAGCTGCTACATCTTTTGACAGTAGCCGCGACAGCATACTGCACATACTCCTCCTATTGATTTGAGTAGGAGGCGGATGTGCAGTACTTGCTGCAGCCACTGTGAGAAGACAGAGCAGCTCCGCAATTGAGAAGTTCCAGCCGGAGGCCACCAATGCAGCGAGTAACTGATTGGTTGGGGTGCCAAGTGTTGGACCCTGACCGATCAGACATTGATGACCCATCTAAAGGATACGTTGCAAATTATAAAGTAGTGAACAACCTCTTTAAGAATATTGCAATAAATGTATGCACATAAGAGGAAAACTGATTCCAGAATCTTATTTTTTATGTTTTATCTGTTATAAATAAGTAAAGAGAAACAGAAGTACATCAAACAAGGGTAATTCTAGCACAAAGTCCAACGTTAGGAGGATTTCAAACTATGCCATTTATACGGGCATGTAGGGTCACAGGAATAAAAAGGTGTCCTTGATATCTGCGATCCGATGTTTATTCCAGAGCTATCCATGTTTTTCATCCATGGTTTTTTATATGCAAATGACCTCATCCAGGCTATGGGTCAGACACTGATCTCCCTGAGAATCTGTCTTTAGGGCTTATTTTTAATAAAAGGGAGCATTACCAGTGTGAGACAATCATAGCAGAATGAAACTTAACTTTGCCTCCTTGCAAGCATATTTGCTGGAGCTCTGATGCATTTTAACAAAATTGCAATCCTGTCTACAGTCATGGCCAAAAGTTTTGAGAATGACACAAATATTAATTTTTACAAAGTCTACTGCTTCACTTTTTCTAATGGCAATTTGCATATACTCCAGAATGTTATAAAGAGTGATCAGCTTAACAGCAATTACTTGCAAAGTCAATATTTGGCTAGAAAATGAACTTTATCCCCCAAAACACATTTCAACATCATTGCAGCCCTGCCTTAAAAGGACCAGCTAACCTTTTTCAGTGATTGCTCCATTAACACAGGTGTGGGTGTTGATGAGGACATGGCTGGAGATCAATCTGTCATGATTAAGTAAGAATGACACCACTGGACACTTTAAAAGGAGGCTGGTGCTTGGCATCATTGTTTCTCTTCTGTTAACCATGGTTATCTCTAAAGAAACACGTGCAGTCATCATTGCAATGCACAAAAATGGCCTAACAGGGAAGAGTATCGCAGCTAGAAAGATTGCACCTTAGTCAACAATCTATCGCATCATCAAGAACTTCAAGGAGAGAGGTTCCATTGTTGCCAAAAAGGCTTCAGGGCGCCCAAGAAAGACCAGAAAGCACCAGGACCGTCTCTTAAAAGTGTTTCAGCTACGGGATCGGGCTACCAGCAGTGCAGAGCTTGCTCAGGAATGGCAGCAGGCAGGTGTGAGTGCATCTGCACGCACTGTGAGGCGGAGACTCTTGGAGCAAGGCCTGGTCTCAAGGAGGGCAGCAAAGAAGCCACTTCTCTTCAGAAAAAACATCATGGACAGACTGATATTCTGCAAAAGGTACAGGCAGTGGACTGCTGAGGACTGGGGTAAAGTTATTTTCTCTGATGAATCCCCTTTTCGATTGTTTGGGACATCAGGAAAATGCCTCATTCGGAGAAGACAAGGTGAGCGCTACCACCAGTCTTGTCTCATGCCAACTGTTAAGCATCCTGAAACCATTCATTTGTGGGGTTGCTTCTCAGCCAAGGGAATCAGCTCTCTCACAGTCTTGCCTAAAAACACAGCCATGAATAAAGAATGGTACCAGAATGTCCTCCAAGAGCAACTTCTCCCAACCCTCCAAGAGCAGTTTGGCGATCAACAATGCCTTTTCCAGCATGATGGAGCACCTTGCCATAAAGCAAAGGTGATAACTAAATGGCTCAGGGAACAAAACATAGAGATTTTGGGTCCATGGCCTGGAAACTCCCCAGATCTTAATCCCATTGAGAACTTGTGGTCAATCATCAATAGACGGGTGGACAAACAAAAACCTAAAAAATTCTGACAAAATGAAAGCATTGATTGTGCAAGAATGGACTGCTATCAGTCAGGATTTGGTCCAGAAGTTGATTGAGAGCATGCCAGGGAGAATTGCAGAGGTCCTGAAGAAGAAGGGTCAACACTGCAAATATTGACTTGCTGCATTAACTTATTCTAACTGTCAATATAAGCTTTTGTTACTCATATGTTTGCAATTATTATATTTCTGTCTGTGATAAAAACATCTGTCAAACACACATAAAAACCAGAGGGCAGCAGATCATGTGAAAATATAATATTTGTGTCATTCTCAAAACTTTTGGCCATGACTGTACATGTGAGATGGGAGTTCAAGCACTGACTAAAGCACTGTAGATGTGTTAGTTAGGCCACATGCACATGTTGAATATTTTACCTCAGTATTTTTAAGTCAAATGAAGGGGTGGGGAAAAAATGTAGACCTGTTGGATTGTTTCTATTATCCTTTTTGCCTGACTGTTCCAGGCCTGGCTTTGTCTTACAATTAATGATGTAAAAAAACTCATGAAATACTCAAAGTGTGCACGTGTCCCTATAATCACACACAGCTCTGCAGTAAGATCAGGAGAGCAGACTGTCAGTCTCACTGTTAGCACATCCTTTAATTAAAAACAAGCTGTGAAGGCAGATTCTCTAAGAGATCATTGTCCTGCTCATAGATCGTAACACCTCATTTGCATAAAATAAAAATGAGGATTTATCTGAAATAAAACATCATATCGCAGCTATCAAGGTCTCATTTTATTCAGCTTCCTATGGCCTACATACTCAGATAGACTGCTTATGAGGGTTGATCCTATTCACAGTTTCCCTTTAGAAAGCCTTCAACATGGAACAAGCATCATGTGAACCTATAACCCATTGAAGTACTTGGGAGTAAAGGGTTTATCCCATTTGCACACAATAGTTTTGATACTTCTTGTATGTAACAATTCAGATTACATAAAGATGACATATATATACTTACAAAAAATAATGACATACCATATATACTCGCGTATAAGCCGAGATTTTCAGCCCATTTTTTAAGGCTGAAAGTCCCTCTCTCGGCTTATAAGCGAGTCATATACCAGGGAGTCGGCGGGGGAGGGGGAGCGGGGGTGTCAGATCATACTTACCCCTCCGCCGGCGCGTCTCTGCAGCCCCCTTGCTTCTCCCACGATCTCAGGCTCCTTCTTGCAGCGGTCACATGGTACCGCTCATTAAAGTCATGAATATGCACATATTCATGACTTTAATGAGCGGTACCACATGACCGCTGTAGGAAGGAAGAGCTGCGAGAGAAGAGCAGGGGCTGCAGAGATGCGCCGGCGGGGGGTGAGTGCCGCTCTGACCGCCTCGTTCTCTGGCTGTGATGTTCAGGCAGAGGGCGCGATGACGTAGTTAGTACGCGCCGCGCCCTCTGCCTGAGCGCTCACTGACAAGAGGACCCGGAAGACAGCGGCGCGCAGCGGTGGACCGGGGACAGGTGAATATCTCAGGTGCCGGAGCCCTGAGTGAGCGGTGACACCGGCACCTGACCCCAGCGACGAGAGGTGTGTATGTAATTTTTTTTTTTTTTAGTTGCAGCGGAAATCTGTGGAACATATGGGGCATAATCTGTGGAGCATATGGGGCATAATCTGTGGAGCATATGGGGCATAATCTGTGGAACATATGGGGCATAATCTGTGGAGCATATGGGGCATAATCTGTGGAACCTATGGGGCATAATCTGTGGAGCATATGGGGCATAATCTGTGGAACATATGGGGCATAATCTGTGGAACATATGGGGCATAATCTGTGGAGCATATGGGGCATAATCTGTGGAACATATATGGGGCATTATCTGTGGAACATATGGGGCATAATCTGTGGGACATATGGGGCATAATCTGTGGTGCATATGGGGCATAATCTGTGGAGCATAATCTGTGGAACATATGGGGCATAATCTGTGGAGCATATGGGGCATAATCTGTGGAACATATGGGGCATAATCTGTAGAGCATATGGGGCATAATCTGTGGAGCATATGGGGCATAATCTGTGGAACCTATGGGGCATAATCTGTGGAGCATATGGGGCATAATCTGTGGAACATATGGGGCATAATCTGTGGAACATATGGGGCATAATCTGTGGAACATATGGGGCATAATCTGTGGAACATATATGGGGCATTATCTGTGGAACATATGGGGCATAATCTGTGGGACATATGGGGCATAATCTGTGGGACATATGGGGCATAATCTGTGGAGAATATGGGGCATAATCTATGGAGCATATGGGGCATAATCTATGGAGCATGCTATGGGGGCATAATGAATGGAGCACCATATGGGACATAATCTATGGAGCATCTTATGGAGCCATTATTAACCTTTGTGCAGCATTATATGGGGCGTATTTTGTATGGAGCATCTTATGGGGCCCATCATTAACTGTATGGAGCATTATATGGGCTCCTGATTCAATATGGATATTCAAAAACATTTAACCTACTGATGTCTCAATTAATTTTACTTTTATTGGTATCTATTTTTATTTTTGTAATTTACCAGTAGCTACTGCGTTTTCCACCCTAGGCTTATACGTGAGTCAATAAGTTTTCCCAGTTTTTGTGGCAAAATTAGGGGGGTCGGCTTATACATGGGTCGGCTTATACATGAGTATATACGGTATTATTTTTTTTATATTAAGTAGAACAAGAAAGGATGAATATCATACACATATTTGAAATATATATATTATACGGTCAATATAAAAATATGACATGACCGAGTTTGACATTAAACCCCTTAACGACCTATGATGTATATAGACATCATAGGTCGCCTCCCTCTCTATTTTGTGTAACACATCGCTCTGATTTAAGGGCAAAAGAATTCAAAGTTGGAAAATTGCTAAATTTATATCAAAAGTTATATCAAAGAAATTTTTACCATTACCATGAAGTACAATATGTCACGAAAAAACAGTCTCAGAATCAGTGTGATCTGCTGAAGCGCTCCAGAGTTATTACCACATAAAGTGACAGTGGTACGGGGTTAAAGAAGTTGTCCACTACAGACAACTTATTGTCATACTCCAAGTTTGGCCCCCTCAAAATAATAAAACCTATAGTACTCAGTTCCCATGCTGGCACAGATCCCATGGTGGCAGGATTTTTTTAATAAAGTATCTTTATTGAAGTTTTCCAACAATTTTTACACGAACATGTTATCCGCTTCGGGTAAACATAGAAAATTAAGAACAACTGGGAATGGGAGGGATGGGACATGGAAAGGGAAATACCAAATTAAACTAAAAACAAAAATTCCCATTCTGCAAAAAAATAAAAAAGGAACAAAACATATAGTCGTCATTCATCACTGTAATAATTAGAAAGAAAACGTCTCCTTTTGGAGTTTCTAGTCGTGCAATCATTATTGCTCATGGGATAAACATGGATCATATCTCTTGTAATCCTGTTTATTAAATCAAGCCAAATCTATATCTCACTAATTCCCTCGACAGGAGTCCTGGTTTGTCCATCCAGGCAGCCAAAGATGTTCAAATTTATTGATATTGCCTCTTTTTTTGCACACATCTCTTCCCAAACTTATGATCCAGTTTATTTTGTTGATATATTTCTTTTTTTGTTGGGCTCCTAGCATCCAACCAGTGTTGCGCTATTAGTTTCCTTGCTAAATACAGCATTCGTGCTATAGCTATTTTACTCGGCTCAGTTGTCTGTAGATCTTCCACATACCACAACACACAAACTAAGGGCGTAGTTTCCAACACCATATTAAACACTCATCCGATTAATCCTAGTACTTCCCTCCAGTATCTCTCCAGTTTAGAACATGACCACATCATATGAAGTAGTCAGGGCCGGCTCCAGGTTTTTATGGGCCCCGGGCGAAAGAGCCTCAGTGGGCCCTTTTAACACAGACCACGATTCATGATGCACAGATACGGCAGAGAGATATAGGTACAGTATAATGCCAAATACTTCACTTCTTCCATTACATGAGTGATATCTATTGTAAAATGTACAATAGCTCAAAAACCGCCAAATCCTCACAGCACACAGTACAGACTGGACAGTACAGTTCTCCATACAATATTATGGGCATCACATAGTCTCCCCCTCATCACCCATATGATACCCCATGCAGGATGTCACACCCCCATCCCCCATATAATGCTCCATACAAAATACTGGACCCAATATAATGTTCCATACAGAATACTGGACCCAATATAATGCTCCATACAGGATACTGGTCCCCATATAATGCTCCATACAGGATACTGGTCCCCATATAATGCTCCATACAAAATATGGAGCTCTCCTCTGCGCTGTACTGCGTTCTGCACTGTTACGGCTCAGGAAAGGGCGCTGTGGAAAGACTCCCCATTATCATCATGATTGCCTCCCCATCATCATCATTGCCTCCCCATCATCATCATCGCCTCCCCCTCATAATCATTTCCTCCCCCTCATCATCATTGCCTCCCCATCATCATCAATGCCTGCCCATCATCATCATAGCCTCCCCATTATCATCAATGCCTCCCCATCATCATCAATGCCTGCCCATTATCATCAATGCCTCCCCATCATCATCATTGCCTCCCCATCATCATCAATGCCTGCCCATCATCATCATGGCTTCCCCATCATCATCCATGGCTTCCCCATCATCATCAATGCCTGCCCATCATCATCATGGCCTCCCCATTATCATCAATGCCTGCCCATCATATTCATGGCCTCCCCATTATCATCAATGTCTGCCCATCATCATCATGGCCTCCCCATTATCATCAATGCTTGCCCATCATCATCATGGCTTCCCCATTATCATCAATGCCTGCCCATCATCATCATCGCTTCCCCATCATCATCAATGCCTGCCCATCATCATCATCTCCTCCCCATCATTATCAATGCCTGCCCATTATCATCATCGCCTCCCCATCATCATCAATGCCTGCCTATTATCATCAATGCCTGCCCATCATCACACAGACAGCACCACAGCACACAAGCACTCTCTCACATACATACATACACACACACAAAGCACCGCACTACATACACACACACTGATGCACACACAGACACATACACACACCTCACCTGTCCGGCGTCCGCGCGCTCTCTGCCACAGCCGGCCGCTGAATGATGACGTCATTCAGCGGTGCTGCTGTGAGAGGAAGCGCGGGCGCCCCCTGGAGCCCGGAGCTGCGGCAGCAGAGGCACGGGAGAGGTAAGTATTGTGCCAGCTGCTGCCGGGGCCCTGAGCAAGCGGGAGGGTGCCCAGTAGCGGTGCTGACACCGCTCTCCTCCGCTAACGGGCACCGGGGTGCCCGACGGCGAGTGGGCCCCCCCGCCTGCTCAGGGCCCCGACACTTGCCCGGGTGTGCCGGGTGCTGACGCCGGCCCTGAGTAGAGTAGCCGGCTCCACCACACACCTAGGACAGCATGCGTCTACTGTGGCCCCAGTATTACACAAACTCCTGTGTTCTATACACCTTATGTATTAAAGTTGAGAAAGTCTATGCGTTTCACTAAGAGAGAGTTGAGGTACCCTTCCAATATCTCTATTAGTGATGAGCGAGTATGCTTGTTGCTCGGGTGGTCTCCAAATATTTGGAAGTGCTAGAAGATTTAGTTTCTGTTGCCGCAGGTGCATGATTTGCGGCTACTTGACAGCCTGAATACATGTGGGGATTGCCTGTTTGTTAGGGAATTCCCACATATATTCTGGCTGTCAAGATACAGCAGCTGGGGCATCCATATCATTTTAATTAAATTGGCTCTCCCCACAACTGATAAAAGAAGTTTCGACCACGCATCCCTTTTCCGTGCAAATTTAGTGAGGATTTGAGCTAAATTTAGTTTTTCATAATCTATCAGGCTAGGTGAGACCATCACTCTCAAATATTTAAATATTGATACCTCTCACAGTCCAGAGCAACGTGGATTGACAACCTGACCACCTCTCTCATCTAATGGCATTAGCACTGATTTGGACCAGGTAATCACCAGCCCAGAGTAGGTCCCAAAAGACTGGATCACCTCCATTGTCATCGGCAGAGACTTAGAAAGAGTAAAATGTCATCTGCATTAAGTTCAATTTTAACTTCCAACCCCCCTCTTCTAAACCCCTCTATACCAGAATGTTTCCGTAACAGAATCGCCAGTGGCTCAACCCACATGTGAAAAGCAAAGGTGGCAAGGGACAACCTTGTCTAGTACCTCTCCTCAATGCCAATTCTTCTGATAAGGAACCATTCACGCTTATCCTGGCTGTAGGACTGGAATATAAGATTTGTATCGAATTTATAAATTCCGCCTCCAATCCAAATTCTTGTAAAACTGACCACAGGAATCTCCACTCTACGCTGTCAAAAGCTTTGGCCTCTTCTAAGGAGCAAATAACTATCCCCTGAGTTATCAACCGGCATCTGCAGATTCAAATATAGACATCTTATGTTAGTTGCCGTCGACCTTCCTGGCATAAACCCGGACTGATCTTGATGAACAATAGAAGAAATAGCCCTGGTAAGTCTATTGGCCAGAACCTTAGCTATTATCTTTACATTCGTATTGAGAAGGGAAACTGGCCTATACAAATCTGGTTGTAGGGGATCCTTATCTTGTTTAGGTATCACTAATATAATGGCTTCCTGCATGGATTTAGGTAATGAATGTGATTTAATGGCTTTCTGAAACGTATTTAAAAGTGTAGGTAGCAGTATAACCCCATATTTTTTATACAATTCAATGGGGATCCCATCAGAGCCCGGGATTTATTATTTGCCATGTCTGCCACCGCCCCATCCAACTCCTCTAACGTGATTGGCTTGTCCAAGAACGTCCTATCCTCCATCTGAGATCTTAGGGAGACCTATTCCTCTCACAAACTCCTGCATCTGGGATTGCGTCCCAGTTGCTCTGGATGTATACAGGGATCCATAGAACGTTTTAAATTGTTTTAATATTTGTGGGGCTTCATACATCATCACCCCAGTCTCATCCCTCAGTGCCGCAATATATGCTGCCCCCCTCTGTGCGTTTGCTATTAACGCTAGGACATGTCCCGCTTTTTTGCCTTCAAAGTAAAATTGTTTTTAAAATAATATCTTAACTTTAGCTAATTCTAATACACGTGAATTGTAAGCCTCTTGAGGAACCTTCATCTCAAGAAGATGCGCTACTTCTCCACTTGAGGCAAAAAGTTGTTCCGTGTCCTGAACCCTACATCTAAGGAATTCCCCGAACTGTCCTTTAACTTTTCTCTGCTCACTGCCTGAATAAGAGCCCCCCTAAGACAGGCCTTCATTGCACCCCACAAAGTATCCAATAACACTGTTCCAGAGTTATACAAGAAATAATCCTTGATGGCCTGTTCTATCAAATGACCATCAATCATCTGCAACCAAAATGCATTAACCCCTTTCTGCCATCTGACGTACTATCCCGTCCATGTGCCCTGGGACTTAATTCCCAAGGACGGGATAGTACGTCATACGCGATCACCTGTGCTCACGGGGGAAGTGCAGCTGATCGCGGCCGGGTGTCAGCTGATTCTCACATCTGACACCCGGAACTATGTGCCAGGAATGGTGACAGACCGCTCCTGGCACTTTAACCCCCGGCACACAGCGATCAAACATGATCGCAGTGTTCCGGCAGTATAGGGAAGCATCACGCAGGGAGGAGCTCCCGGCGTGCTTCCCTGAGACCCTCAGAACAAGTGATCATGCTGATCCGAGGGCCTCCTCCCTGCAGGACCCCGGATCCAAGGTGGCCGCGGCGTCCTTCCGGGTCCTGCAGAGAGGCAGCTTCCTCAGTGCCTGCTGAGAGTAGACGCTGAGAAAGCTTCCTGCACTGCCTGTCAGATCGGCCATCTGACACTATACAGTGATGTCCCACCCTGGGACAAATTAAAAAAGTAAAAAAAAATAAAAATAACGTGTAAAAAAAATCCTAAATAAAGAAAAAAATATATACACATATTTAGTATCACCGCGTCCGTAAAAACCCATCCTATAAAACTGTTCCACTAGTTAACCCCTTTAGTGAACCCCTTAAAAAAAAAAACAAGGCACTAAAACAATTTATCATCATCATACTACCGAACAAAAAGTGGAATAACACGCGATCAGAAAGACGGATATAAACAAACATTGTACCGCTGAAAACGTCATTTTGTCCCGCAAAAAACGAGCCGCCAAGCAGCATCATCAGCAAAAAAATAAAAAAGTTATAACTCGCAGAATAAAACAGTAGTTTTCTCCCACATATAGGGTATCAGCGTACTCAGGACAAATTGGACAACTTTTGGGGTCCAATTTCTCCTGTTACCCTTGGGAAAATAAAAAAAATGATGACTAAAAGATCATTTTTGTGGGAAAAAAATAGGATTTTTTATTTTCATGCCCGGGCATTATAAACTTGTGTGAAGCACTTGGGGGTTCAAAGTGCTCACCACAGATCTAGATAAGTTCCTTAGGGCGTCTAGTTTCCAAAATGGGGTCACTTGTGGGGGGTTTCCACTGCTTAGGCACATCAGGGACTCTTCAAACTGAACATGACACCCATCAAAGTCTGCATTCCAAAACGTCATTACTTCCTTTCCAAGCCATGCCGTGCGCCCAAACAGTATTTCCCCCCCATATATGGGGTATCAGCGTACTCAGGACAAATTGGACAACACATTTTGGGGTCCAATTTCCTTGGGAAAAGTAAAAAATTGTGGACTAAAAAAAGCATTTTTGTGTAATTTTTTCTTCTTTTTTTTCCACACCCAGGCATTATAAACTTTTAGTGAAACACTTGGGGGATGAACATGCTCACAACAGATCTGGATAAGATACTTAGGGGGTCTAGTTTCCAAAATGGTGTCACTTGTGGGGTTTTCCACTGTTTAGGCACATCAGGGGCTCCCCAAATGTGACATGGCGTCCAGACAATTCTATGTTGAAAAAGTCAAACGGCGCTCCGTCCCTTCTGAGCTCAGCCATGCACCCAAACAGTGGTTTACCCCCACATATTGGGTATCAGCATACTCAGGACAAATTTCACAATAACTTTTGAGGTCTTGTTACCCTTGGGAAAATAAAAATTGAAGTGAAAAGATCATTTTTATGGAAAAATATGATTTTTTAATTTAATTTTTAATTTTACGGCTCTACCTTATAAAATTGTGTGAAGCACTTGGGGGTTCAAAGTGCTCACCACAGTTCTAGATAAGTTCCTTAGGGGGTCTAGTTTCTATAATGGGGTCACTTGTGGGGGGTTCCCACTGTTTAGGCACATCAGGGGCTATCCAAATGCAACATGGAGTCCAATCTCGATTCCAGCTAATTTTAGTTTGAAAAAGTCAAATGGCGCTCCTTCCATCCTACCTCTACCGTGCACCCAAACAGTGGTTCACCCCCACATATGGGGTATCAGCATACTCAGGACAAATTGGACAACAACTTTTGCGGTCCAATTTTTCCTGTTACCCTTGGGAAAATAAAAAATTGGTGACTAAAAGATAATTTTTGTGGGAAAAAAATAGGATTTTTTTATTTTCAATGCCCGGGCATTATAAACTTGTGTGAAGCACTTGGGGCTCAAAGTGCTCACCACAGATCTAGATAAGTTCCTTAGGGGGTCTAGTTTCCAAAATGGGACCACTTGTGGGTGGTTTCCACTGTTTAGGCACATCAGGGCTCTGCAAACTGAACATGACACCCATCAAAGTCTGCATTCCGAAACGTCATTACTTCCTTTCCGAGTCCTGCCGTGCGCCCAAACAGTTCCCCCCCATATATGGGGCATCAACGTACTCAAGACAAATTGGACAAGCACCCCACTTCGCCTTGGAACCCACATACTGGAAAGGCCCCGTAAAATCAACTTCACCATATTCAATTTGTACTGCCGCATTCTTTTGTTTACACAGTGACAGCAATGTCTGCCCTGCTGCATAAAGTCATATGCACCCCATTACGCCTTGGAACCCACAAACTGGATGGGCCCCGTAAAATCAACTTCACCATATTAATTTTGTACTCCCGTACGCTTTGTTTTACATATTGACAGCAATGTCTGCCTTGCTGCAAAGTCATATGCACCCCAATACGCCTTGGAACCCACATACTGGATGGGCACCATAAAATCAACTTCACCATATTCCTTTTGTACTCCCGTACTCTTTGTTTTATACATTGTCAGCAATGTCTGCCCTGCTGCAAAGTCATATTCACCCCATTACGCCTTGGAACCCACATACTGGATGGGCCCAGTGAAAAACACTTCACCATATTCATTTTGGACTCCCGTACTCTTTGTTTTACACATTAACAGCAATGTCAGCCCTGCTGCAAAGTCATATGCACCCAATTATGCCTTGGAATCCACATACTGGATGGGCCACGTAAAATCAACTTCACTATATTCATTTTGTACTCCCGTGCACTTTTTTTTTTACACAGTGACAGCAATGTCTGCCCTGCTGCATATTCAAGAAAAAAAGGTAGCACACTGTAGCGCTATAGCTTGCAGACACAAAATATGGAAAATGAATTGCAACACTGCCCTAGAAATATGAAAAATTGAGAAGTCTTAGCGCATAAAATGGCCAATTTATGTGTACCTGGAAGCCACGTTAAGGCTCTTCTCGTATTCCAGGTCCTAACTAATGCCAATCCTCGCTTAGAAAAGTCTATCTGTATGGGAACATATGAATCCTCTCTCTAGACTAAAATCTACATCTCTGTGGAGGGGTAAGTATTTTCTTTTATATATATTTTGATATATATGCCCTGCTGCATAGTCATATGTGTTATGTTACGGTAGCTGAGGAGTGCAGGTAAAAAAGGAAATACACCAGAGCAGTTGGAATCTATGAGATTGCAGTACCCTGACTAACCACCGCAACTAGAGGCAGCCGTGGAGCGTTCCTACGTTGGTCCTAGACGCCTCGTCACAGCCTGAGAAACTAACTACACCTAAAGATAGAAATAGGAAAGCTATCTGCCCCGGAGCAGAACCCCAAAGATAATAGAAAGCCCCCAAACATGTAATGGCGGTTAGACAAGAGGAAATACTGACACAGAAAGAAAATAGTATGAGCAAACGCTGGGGCCCAAACTATCTAAATAGAAAAGGATATGAAGGGTACTTACTGCAATCTCAGAAAACCCTGAAAAAACACCAACTCTACTAATTTCAAAATCACCTGAGATCACACGACCTCTACCACCTAAATTAGTTCTCTGGTGTAACAAAAACAAAACAGCAGCCACTGAAAAAAAACTGGAAAAAGCAAAAGTACAAAACACAGTGGCTGGACTAAACTGAGAGAGCAAAAGCCCCCGGAGGGGACCCTGAAGGCCCCCACAGAAGTGCAGGACAAAATGCAAAAATATAGCAAAAACACAAAATAAGAAATTGTCTTATCTGATAGCAGGAGATGCAGACACGACACAGCAGGCTACAAGGGAAACTGGAAAGAAGGATTCAGACCAGAACAATTGATCACCGGCAACCCTGATGGGAAAATGACTCCCTTATATAAGACCAATCAGTAACACCTGATTCCCAGTCCTCACAATCCTCACTAGTACCGCTTGCAACCACCAGAGGGAGCCTCTGCTCAGAACTCATCTCAAACCCATTCACAACAGTACCCCCCCCTTGAGGAGGGGTCACCGAACCCTCATTTGAGCAACCAGGTCGGTCAGGATGAGTTCTATGATACGCACGGATAAGTCTCCTAGCATGGATGTCCGAAGCAAACACCCAAGAATTGTCTTCCTGACCATAACCTCTCCATTTAACCAAATACTGGAGTCTTCGTCTAGAAAAACGAGAATCCAATATTTTCTCAACCACATACTCCAGATTGCCCTCAACCAAAACAGGGTCAGGAGGCACAGCAGCAGGAACCACTGGCTCAACAAACCTCTTCAACAAGGACTTGTGGAACACGTTATGGATCTTAAATGTCCCTGGAAGAAGCAAACGAAAAGAAACAGGATTAATAATCTCCATGATCTTATAAGGTCCAATGAACCTAGGCTTAAATTTAGGAGATGCTACTCTCATAGGAATATTCTTTGAGGACAACCAGACCAAGTCCCCCACCCCAAACTGAGGACCATCAGTCCTATGCCGGTTAGCAAATCGCTGGGCCTTCTCCTGAGAGAGGGACAACCTCTCCACTACCTGGTCCCAAATCTGCTGCATACGCTCAACAACAGAGTCAACACCTGGACAGACAGAAGCCTCCGTCTGTCCTGAAGAAAATCGAGGGTGAAACCCAGAATTACAGAAAAACGGAGACATCAAAGTGGCAGAGCTAGCCCTATTATTAAGAGCAAACTCAGCCAAAGGCAAAAAAGAGACCCAGTCATCCTGATCAGCAGACACAAAGCATCTTAGATAAGTCTCCAATGTCTGGTTTGTTCTCTCAGTTTGACCATTGGTCTGAGGATGAAATGCCGAGGAGAAAGACAATTGAACACCCAGTTTAGAACAAAAAGTCCTCCAAAATCTGGAAACAAACTGGACTCCTCTGTCAGACACAATGTTCTCAGGAATGCCGTGTAAACGAACCACGTGCTGAAGGAACAACGGCACCAATTCAGAGGAGGAAGGCAACTTAGGTAATGGCACAAGATGTATCATTTTGGAAAACCTATCACAAATTACCCAGATGGTGGTCATTCTCTGAGAAACAGGAAGATCGGAAATGAAATCCATAGAGATATGGGTCCATGGTCTCTTGGGCACAGGCAATGGCATCAACAAACCACTAGAGCAAGAGCAAGGCTTGGAGCGAGAGCAAGTCCCGCAGGACTGCACAAATTCCCTGACATCGCGAGACAAGGTAGGCCACCAAAAGGACCGACTAACCAAGTCTCTGGTACCAAAAATTCCGGGATGCCCAGCCAATGCGGAACAATGAATCTCAGACATCACACTCTTTTTCCATTGGTCCGGGACAAACAATTTTCCAACAGGGCAGCGCTCGGGCCTATCCTCCTGACACCCCTCCAGAGCAAGTCTCAAATTGGGCGAGATGGCGGAAAGAACTACACCCTCCTTCAAAATAACAGAGGGATCAGATAGCTCAGGAGAGTCCGCAAGGAAACTCCTCGAGAGGGCATCCGCCTTAACATTCTTAGTGCCAGGAAGAAAGGAAACCACAAAATTAAAACGTGTGAAAAACAAGGCCCACCTGGCCTGTCTAGGATTGAGTCGCTTGGCAGATTCCAGATAGACCAGATTCTTATGGTCCGTAAGGACCACCACCTGATGTTTGGCTCCCTCCAGCCAATGTCTCCACTCTTCAAAAGCCCACTTCATGGCCAATAACTCCCGATTACCCACGTCATAATTACGTTCAGTAGGAGAAAATTTTCGAGAGAAAAAGGCACAAGGGTTACTTTTAGAGGTCTCTGGATCTTTTTGGGACAAAACGGCACCTGCCCCAATTTCAGAGGCATCAACCTCCACCTGAAATGGCAGAGAAACATCAGGCTGCCGTAGAACAGGAGCAGAAGTGAATCTCTGCTTAAGTTCCTGAAACGCAGAGACTGCCTCAGGAGGCCAATTCACCACATCAGAACCCTTTCTGGTCAAATCAGTTAATGGTTTAACAATAACCGAGAAATTACCAATAAATTTACGATAAAAATTGGCAAAACCCAAAAATCTCCAAAGAGCCTTTAATGAAGTAGGT